>OZ005649.1:62530213-63172088 GCA_963930645.1 Salticus scenicus | reverse complement strand
GCCCTCGAGTATTCGTAATACCCTTTAAGCCAATCTTGTAAATTCATCTCGCCTTCGTTTCGAACTGTGATTTCAAAGGCCATCCTTCTGCTGAACGGTATAATGCTGGGATACGTAGAGGTTACCCGGCCATCGGTCCACAGTTTCTGGATACGGCAGATCTCCTCGATAGGCATTCGGTGCGTCTTCACAAGTACGTGAAGCATATCGTTGAAATCAAACACGCGCCTGGAACTCATGCTCAAGCGTTGTGCATTGGGATATAGATCAGCCAGATCCTTGTTGGAATATCGGTGTGCAAAGTTGTAAGGTGACGCGTAGCCTAGATATTTGCCAACTTCGACGGCTATGAAATAAACATCTCTACCAACAGTAGCGGCGATGAGTGCAGGCTTGGTATCAAAACAAATTTTCAGATACATAATTACGCTATGATCTTTCAATAAACAGAGGCAACTAGAATGGACAGAATGATGGTAGCTTGAGTACGGAACCACTATTTATATAGAATATCCATGAGTGGGCGTGGCATGTAAAAAAAAAAAAAAAAAAAAAAAAAAAATTTTTTTTTTTTTTTTTTTTTTTCAAAGTTAGTTGTTTATTTAGTTATCATCTTTGATAACCTGCTTTTCCTAAATTTGTTCAGAAAACTTCTTTATAAGCTTATCCGCCTCGTTTTCAATCTCTGTACGAATCTTGTTCAAGTCGTAGCTACAACCTTCGTCCTTCTCATAGACTGACATGATATCTCTTAGCGAATCGCTCACCATTTCTTCTTTGATTTTTTCAAAGTCTTCACCTATTTTAGAGTACGCAGATAGGTATCTATAATAATTTACATAATTTTTAATCTTGTACTTATTGAGAGCTTGTTCGTTGAACTGTTTACGCTTAACCTTAAAAATTTTCCTAGAGCGTGGAGATTCTTCGGCGTCGGCCTTCATGACGAATCCTTCTAGCGGACACTCTGCATAAGCGCTGGGATACGTTTCAACTTTTTCGTACAGATCCCCTATCGTTTGGTAATCTAAATCTAAGATGGGTACGTGGGGTAGCTTCACTCGCTGGAAAATGTTCACGGCATCGCTATACTTCATAAACGTATCTGAATCCAGTTGGTAGATGTCGAAGGCCCGAAAAAAGACAGTATTGCTACCGAATACGGCTTCGGATTCAAAATCACGATAGGTAATTCTCTTCATGTGGCTTCCGAATACTTCTCCATAAATGATAAAATTGTCATGTAAAATGTCTTTGATAAGCCGTACCTTTTCCGACAGCGGTTCCAAGATTGCGTTCAAGTTAAAAAGGCGTGTCTTTTCATCTAGCACTACGTTTCTAGATTGTATCCTGAACGTATTCTTCACGTAGCCAATACCGATATTAGAGCCATCTAATTTTTCGGTAGCGATTAAAGGTATGCCCGAATAAATTTGGCTTGTGATCTCGTGGTACTTGATAAGGGTCATCGTAAATAGATTAGAAACAGGACTAAATAACGTATTGTCTGGTCAGACTAGAAAATATCTAATAAGCTATTTCAATGAGGCAAGAGATGAAGACAGAATGAATGTAGCTTGAGTACGGAGCCGCTATTTATACTAAATATAAATCAATCAATCAACCAACCAACTGAAAAAAAAAAAAATATATATATATATATATATATATTTTTTTTTTTTAAGGTTGGTTGGTTTCTAAAGTTATATTTCTAAAGTTATATTTCTAAGTTGGCTGCTACAGTTATATTTCTAAGTTGGCCATTAAAGCTATATTTCTCAGTTGGCTGCTAAAGCTATATTTCTTTAGCCAATCATTGTAGATGGCGCTGCAGTCTATATATATAGTATATATATAGTATATCTATTAGGGTGGGTGGGAGTGGAATTTATTTCTTCTACTGTACGGTCATGCATAAACTCGCTCCTGATGTCTAAACCCATTTCCTTTAAAATAGGATGAAATAGCGTAATTTATACAATATTGGCTTTGAAAACAAGACTTTTGTCTGACAAATGACAAGATATTGCAGGTTTTCATGAAATCAGAATAAATCATAGGCTTTTATAGAAAAATCTAACTCTCCATTAATGTACATCTTGCTGAAAACCCATTACGAGACATAGTGACTAGACGACCGTTGCTGGCAAATGTCGAGACACAATGAGCGTGTAGTCATGTTAGCGATAGTAAATATAGACAAGCTTCAAGGGTGGGCGTGGCACCTAAAAAAAAAAAAAAAAAATTTTTTTTTTTTTTTTTTTTTTTTAAGGTTGGTTGATTAGTTGATTACATTCTCTATATATAGTATCGCTGACGTGCCACTTCATCAGTCTATCTCAATCTTTGCCAGCAACGGTTCTAATCTGTTTCAAATTTAATGGCAGGATATTATGTAACCCATTTCTTCATAAACAGGACGCGATAAAGTTATTTCCTCGCCGATAGCAACAGGACACCCTCTGCAAGCGATAATCTAAAAGGTCATCCGGTCGAGCCTTTTATAGTCTTATCAGATGTCATGCATCCGCTCGCCAGAGTATAAATACCGGCCTCTTGCCTCAGCTTATTCATTCTGACCCTCTGCTTTTTGAAATGGCCACTCTTTCCTTTGACTCTCTGACGGATGAACGAGTTGATTGCGACTATGTCATAATACCAAATTGGCAAGTATTGAACACCCCTCGCGTCTCTTGTGAGCTGATATGTAATTACGATCGTTCTATGAATATGCCAGCTCCAGCTATCATTCCCAAACCTAAGCCAGCTCAAGTTCTCGCTCCCACACCTAAGCCAGCTCCAGCTATCATTCCTACACCTAAGCCAGCTCCAGCTATCATTCCTACAACTAAACCGGCTCCAGCTATCATTCAAAAACCAGCACCAGTACTTAAAGCATCCCCAGTTCTCATTTCCACACCTAAGCCTGATCCAGTTCCCACACCTAAGCCTGATCCAGTTCAAATTTCAATACCCATGTCAGAGATGATGTATTTTAAAGTACCAACGCTATTAAGCCCGCTACCAAAATCTCCAATTTCAGAAGACCCGTCCAACGTAACAACTTATCGTGCCTGGAAGCCTCCACCGAAGATAGATTTCGTGGTACGGCCTAAATTAAAAACTGCTGGCTTTGAAGATCCAAGAATTCGAAGACGGCAGGGCATAGTCGTTCTCAAGTCGGACGTCGATCTGAGAGATGGCAAATGTTACAGCTTCATACAAACAGAGGTCAGGAAAAATTACTGTTGGGTTTAAACGCAAACGATTTATAAAAAAATCGGGTCGAACGAAGTGTCTCATGGCAGATTACTGTCTTTGACACTTCGTTCGACCCGTTTTTTTTGTAACAATTATATTGCCAATATTGGTTGCGTTTAAGATTTTGACTTTAAGATTTTAAACGGATCCTGTATATATAAATGAAGTCTTGTAACAATACATATGTATATATAGACAATTATCAACCAACTTTGAAAAAAATCGAGATTGGTGAAATATGGCAAAGTCCAAAAAAATATTATTTTGAAAAAAATTATAAAATCAAACAATATAAAAGTCGAAAAATAAAACTTAGAAAAAATTTTGAAAAAAATAAACTTAGAAAAAATTTTGAAAAAAATAAACTTAGAAAAAATTTCACCAATCTCGAAATTTTTTCTAAGTCCAAAAAAATATTATTTTGAAAAAAATTATAAAAATCAAATAATATAAAAGTCGAAAAATAAAACTTAGAAAAAATTTTGAAAAAAAATAAACTTAGAAAAAATTTCGAGATTGCTGAAATATGGCAAAGTCCAAAAGAATATTAGCTTGAAAAAAATGAGAAAATGTAAAATCAGCCATGGTTTATATAGCCATGCCAAGCCCACTAAAAAAAAAAAAAAAAAAAAAAAAAAAAAAAAATTTTTTTTTTTTTTTTTTTTAGATTTTATTTTTAGATGCCACGCCCACACACAAAAATATATAATATAAGCTCTAAAAAAAAGACTATATAAGCTCTGCCATTCTATTGAACTGCCATTCTCTCTTCGGAGCTTGGTCTATCAACATGTTAAAAAAATGGCTCTCGAAATTTTTTCTAAGTCCAAAAAAATATTATTTTGAAAAAATTATAAAAATCAAACAATATAAAAGTCGAAAAAAAAAACTTTGAAAAAATTTGAAAAAAAAATAAACTTAGAAAAAATTTCACCAATCTCGAAATTTTTTCTAAGTCCAAAAAAATATTATTTTGAAAAAAATTATAAAAATCAAACAATATAAAAGTCGAAAAATAAAACTTTGAAAAAAATTTGAAAAAAAATAAACTTAGAAGAAATTTTGAAAAAAATAAACTTAGAAAAAATTTCACCAATCTCGAAATTTTTGCTGAAATATGGCAAAGTCCAAAAGAATATTATCTTGAAAAAAAATGAGAAAATGTAAAATCAGCCATGGTTTATATAGCCATGCCAAACCCACTATTAAAAAAAAAAAAAAAATTTTTTTTTTTTTTTTTTTTTTTTCAAGGTTGGTTAATTGGTTGATTGACTCTAGCTAACATATATATATCATGCTAAAGTATATACACTATCATTGTCCAGCAATGCTTATCTGTTTCAGCGTCTATAAAAATCTTTACTGCATCCGTGTCATAGCAAATGAGTTATACAATATTCTGTTTCAGCGACATCTATAAATAGCCTTATCTCATTCTGTTTTCGTAGAAACTGACTTCCGTAGCAAATGAGTTATGCAATATCCCGCGACTCTATAAAAAGCCTTATCTTATAGTAGAAACTGACTTATGCAATCCTTCAGATCGACTATATAAGCTCTGACATTTGATCGAATAGCCATTCTCTCTTCGGAGCTTTGAACTACCAATATGTATAAGAATCAATGCTCTCTGAAGAAGCTTAAAGCGGTAAACCCGCTGCGAAACCGTTTTGGAGTCATCGAGCTGTTTCCCAAAAACCTTTCGCCTACCGTTAAAAAATTGGAAGAGTATCCACACTTCCAAACCATGATCGGTGAAGGCAAGATTTGTGTATTCTGTCTATACATGACGTCCAATTCGAAGATTGAATTCAAAAAACGTACTCTGACGGACAAGATAACAAATACGATTCCAACCATAGGCAGAGAGGCCAAGACAAACTATCCGCTGAGACCTCAGGAAATTAAATGGAGCACTCTGATGAACCGATATAAAAGACCCCCCAGCGAAGCCAACAGAACCAACGCCGACGTGAGAATTGGTTTCAAGTGCCCCAACAATCAGTTTCTTGTAAAGTTGTTTGGTCAGCGAACCGTCGGACAAGGATGCGCCCATATCATACAGACGTTGAACGTGCCATTCCTGTTCTTTGTGAGGCCTCCTGGCGAGAAACGAGTGAGAGCGGACAGCAGATACTTTGCTGGCGACAAGCTCCATTACTACGATCGTTTCATACTGATTGCCGACACCAGTTACAAGGTGCCTGCTGGGACCACCTACATTCTGTTTACAACTCAAAAAAACTTTTTCAGTTTGGACATTGTGCCAGAGAGTTTAGAGTTGGGTTTCAAAACCAAAAATCCTTTGGTAGAACGCATAACAAAAATAGATGGAATGTACGACGTACCCGTACCAACGCCCATGATACAGCATATAGATGATGAAGACGACTCCCCCGTAGAAATGAGTACTGACAGAATCACTTCTAAATATTTTGATAAGCCAACATCTCCAATCTCAGAGCCATCCCAAGAGCCAGAGATCTATTTTCCTGAATCATCCCAAGAGTCATCCCAAGAGCCAGAGATTTATCTGCCAACTCCTGTGGACAGAAGAACAATAATTATAACAACAAACTTTGCAGCCCAATACAAGTCTCTGACTTTTAAAAACTGGAAAAACTTGACAGATCGCCCCGACAATAACTTCGTACGCCCCTACGGACCAGATCTACCTGGACTTGACCTGAGAATTAAATCGGTAAAACGGAAGGCTGAAACGATTCCCAAGAGTGCCAAGAAACATAAGCCATCTTTCAAGGAGGCGGCCACAAATACAGAGCCAGTGTTTAAATGCCCACTACCACCTGAGCCAGTTTTTAAACGTCCAGCGCCCATTGAAAGTCCTGAGATATGTCCAGAGCCCGTTGAAGATCCTGAACCCATTGGAAGTCCTGAGATATGCCCAGAGCCCATTGAAGATCCTGAACCCATTGAAAATCCTGAGATATGTCCAGAACCCATTGAAAATCCTGAGATATGTCCCATTGAAAATCCTGAGATATGTTCAGCTCCCATTGAAAATCCAGAATATTTTTATGGATGGCCTACTATTGAAAGGTCAGAGATACAAACTGAACTGGATGAGCTTGATAATATTCTATACACACCTTTATCCATGCCAGCGGATACGCTAGACTCGTTGATGGATGATCTTATGACGCCATCAACTATACAGTATACTATGGATGACGGACCGCTGGAGACTCAGTTCAAAATGTCAGGATTTGAACTGCCAGATTTCATATAAAAACAAAAATATGTAAAATTTAAAAAAATTGGGTCAAACGAGGCTTCCTCATGTTTAGATTTGTCATTATGACCTATCTTTACGATGGAAGCCTCGTTTGACCCATTTTTTTTAAATCAAAATGCTACCAATATTGGTACTGTAAAAAAAATAACTTGTAAAATTTATTAGAACAATAAAAAAAAATTTAAAAAAAAATTGGGGCAAACGAGGCTTCCTCATGTTTAGATTTGTCAGTATGACTTATCTTTACAATGGAAGCCTCGTTTGACCCATTTTTTTTAAATCAAAATGCTACCAATATTGGATTTGTAAAAAAATAACTTGTAAATTTTATCAGATTAATTAAAAAGTGACACATGACAATACTTTATAAAAGTTCATCTAAGTCACATTAAAATCTTTCAACCAACCAACCAACCATGGAAAAATTTTTTTTTTTTTTTTTTTTTTTCAAGGTTGGTTGGTTGATTGGTTAATATATATGTGTTTCCTCGTTCATTACTTTTCATTTATCAAGATTTGCTTTTCAATTTAATCCTAGCCTTGTTCATGTTTTTATCCAAAGGTTAAGTTTCAAAGCCTCATTTTAAATGAAACCTGTTAATTTTGATCATGTCTATCGTGGATCGCTTGGCCATCCAAGCCATGACAAAACGTAGCAATTAGATGTTTGAACTGACCCTTTAAAATTTATCTAAGCCATAGTAGCCTTTCAATTTTGACCGTTTAAACGTGGATCGGTCATGCAAGAGGTCATGATAAATTTGAGTCCTGTACCTGGACCATGTCAACACGAAGACCTTTGACAGGGCATCGCTTAGCAGGCAAAATTTAAACGGGTTGGGCTATAAACGTAACCATTGAACTCTGGGCCATACTTAGCAGTAGCAGCCCATATTGTAAAAATAATATTTACGAGATACAATGGCAAAGCGACAAATGAAAAGCTTAAAAGTAGCGGCCCTATGTCCAAATACTAGTCTATGGCATCATTTTAAATGAAACCATTGAGCCATCCAAGAGGCCTTGATAGAATCGGCTGACTGAACAGGTGAAATCTGAAAGACGTAGAGAGTAGCAGCCCATATTGTAAAAATTTAAAATTATAAAATTCAAAAGTGGATATGTAGGAAGGGTTAAGTTTCAAAGTCACATGACCAACAAACTAACTAACCAACAAACTTAAAATAAACCAAACCTTAAAAAAAAAAATTAAAAAAAAATATTTTTTTTTTTTCAAGGTTGGTTGGTTGGTTTATTTCAAGAGTGGGTGTGGTCATGTGACTAGTAAATATCATCGGATCAAAAAGTGATATAACCAAGATTAATTTCGGAGCTAAAAAGAAGAACCCAAATTGTCTCCCCAACTGGCTGAACCCAGATTAGGTATTTTTTAGCTTGAAATCTTAGCTGATCTGAGTTTGGTCATTGGTAAAAAATATCAGCGGATTTTTCTAAGGCCCAAATGAAATTCTTTCAAACTAAATCTGGCAGACTATAATTTTATTAAGAAATAGCTAGTCATATTCATTAACCCTCCCACTAACCCCGAGATCTCTTTAAGAAGATACCGTACAACGTAAAGTCAGATCCGTCTCGGTACCACGTTTAAGCTCGTCCGACGTTCAGATTAAATGACTATTGTTAGCCCGCTTAGAGAGAGACTTGGCATAGTGCCAAGTTTTTACTGAGTCGATACACGGGAATGAGTCGATACTGTGTCGAGAGCATTTAAATTGGGACTGTCAAGTATGGTAGTAGAAGATGAATATTTTAGACATCTTCATACTTGGCCAATCTTTGTTTCAAGCTGGCCACTTCACCTTTTAAACTATCATTTTCCGCTTTCAAGATAGTGCTTTCAGGCTGGCCATTCCATCTTTCAGGCTAGCAATTGCGTTCACGTGTAACTTATAATAATTTCCTACAAGCGTATTCTATCAGCCTGTAGCGTTTTGATTTCGTCTTGCAGAGTTTCTCTGATATTATTTTCGTAAATCTCTTTCATATTTTTCATTTCGGCCTCTATCCCTTGGCAGCGTCTCAATATGGGCATCATGGCAAGTATGGACTGGCAAGTATGGTAGTAGAAGATGAATGGCAAAATTAAATCTTGGCCAGTATATATAGATAAAATATAATTGACGAGAAACCAACCAAAAAAAATTTTTTTTTTTTTTTTTTTTTTTTTTTTGAGTGGGCGTGGCTTTACTTTGCCTATATATACCGACCCTTGTAAATTATAAAATTATATCCAGCCATCTTCAAGCCACTCTTCTACAATGCCCGCCGGTCCCAATTTGAGAAGGTATATGAACGCTCTCGTATGGGACAGAACTCCGTTTTCATGTCCGCGCTGTAACGTTCTCGTCTTGCCCAAACATTATGAAAGGCATTGTAGGAATGAAACCGCCATGGACCCTTTAACATGCTGCGTTTGGTGCGAGGGTCAATTTACATTCCAAAGAGGGGAAAAGAACGGGGCCGCTGATCATTTGATAGAATGCTTTAGAAATTTTAGATTTAGGATGACTGAACCTGAGCCTGAGCCTGAACCTGAGCCTGATTCTGATGATGATCCTGCTGCCGACCCATACGAATTTTTCGATTTCAGCCCAATGTGCAGAAAAGAAGATTTTTTCGAGCATACGCGTTAC
This sequence comes from Salticus scenicus, assembly GCA_963930645.1. Classification (NCBI taxonomy): domain Eukaryota; kingdom Metazoa; phylum Arthropoda; class Arachnida; order Araneae; family Salticidae; genus Salticus; species Salticus scenicus. Next base: position 63,162,917 of record OZ005649.1, on the reverse strand, counting down.
TTCATGGACGACTGGGCCTACGAACCCGTCTGGCCGATCGAGTTAGAGCCTCCACCCGTACCTTTCGAAGACGAAACGCTGAACTTGGCCGCCTCTTGCGTGCTGAGATATCTTCAAGGCGACCTAGCGTTTATCCACGGCATGGTGCGAGCCGTAGCCTATAGAGATTTTATAAGATTCATGGATAGGGACGACGGCTTGACCCAAACCCTACCCTTTTCATGTTGGTGCGACGGCGGCAGGGGACCAATCACAAATTCAGGCAGCATAGGCACATGGTCGTGGTAACTCATTCAGAAGATCATTTTCACAAGAACGTGTGGGGTAGGATCAGGCCCGACGAGCGACCGTATGTCGGTTACAGATGCCTGAAAAGCAAATCTATAGAGACCGTCTGGCATTTGGTCAATACACTGGGATATCTCAGCAACCGAAAATCCAGCTGTAATTTTTCATTCGAAAGCCAACTAGGGGGTGGTAACAGGAAACATTTTTACATCCAGGAGACGCTTCCCAAAGATTACAGATTGGTCTTGGCTACGCTCTGGAACGGAGGCATTATGAGGCTCATAACCCAAAATTATGCCTGCAGGCATCCCGATAAATTGCTCAGAGTTCCAATAGCGTTCATCGACGGAAAATATAAAATCAAAATCAAACATTTGCCAGGCATAAAATTGAAACTGGTACTACCCGTATCGAGAAATTTCAAGTCGTCTAGTACACGTACCCAATACTTCTTGCATCTGAACAACGAAAAAAAGATGTATTTTACGACAGGCACGCAGACCGAAGAAGATTACAAACTGTTTTACGAAGTCGTTAAAGAAGATTATTGGGAACCCAGCAGGCGTCAACAGATGTGCTTCCAGTGCGTGATGCCCATATTGGGACGCTGCAAAGGGATAGAGGCCGAAATGAAAAATATGAAAGAGATTTACGAAAAAAATATAGAGACTCTCAAAATTGAAAACCAAACGCTGCAAATGCCAAAAATGGAATACTTGGAACATTTTTTTGATTTACACATGCACGAAATTGCTAACCTGAAAGCTGAAGTTGCTAGCCTGAAAGAGGGAATGGCTAGCTTGCAAGCGGAAAATGATAGTTTAAAAGAGGGAATGGCTAGCTTGAAAGCGGAAAATGATAGTTTAAAAGGTGAAGTGGCCAGCTTGAAACAAAGATTGGCCAAGTATGAAGATGTCTAAAATATTCATCTTCTACTACCATACTTGACAGTCCCAATTTAAATGCTCTCGACACAGTATCGACTCATTCCCGTGTATCGACTCAGTAAAAACTTGGCACTATGCCAAGTCTCTCTCTAAGCGGGCTAACAATAGTCATTTAATCTGAACGTCGGACGAGCTTAAACGTGGTACCGAGACGGATCTGACTTTACGTTGTACGGTATCTTCTTAAAGAGATCTCGGGGTTAGTGGGAGGGTTAATGAATATGACTAGCTATTTCTTAATAAAATTATAGTCTGCCAGATTTAGTTTGAAAGAATTTCATTTGGGCCTTAGAAAAATCCGCTGATATTTTTTACCAATGACCAAACTCAGATCAGCTAAGATTTCAAGCTAAAAAATACCTAATCTGGGTTCAACCAGTTGGGGAGACAATTTGGGTTCTTCTTTTTAGCTCCGAAATTAATCTTGGTTATATCACTTTTTGATCCGATGATATTTACTAGTCACATGACCACACCCACTCTTGAAATAAACCAACCAACCAACCTTGAAAAAAAAAAAAAAAAAAAAAATTTTTTTTTTTTTTTTTTTTTTTTTTTTTTAAGGTTTGGTTTATTTCAAGTTTGTTGGTTAGTTAGTTTGTTGGTCATGTGACTTTGAAACTTAACCCTTCCTACATATCCACTTTTGAATTTTATAATTTTAAATTTTTACAATATGGGCTGCTACTCTCTACGTCTTTCAGATTTCACCTGTTCAGTCAGCCGATTCTATCAAGGCCTCTTGGATGGCTCAATGGTTTCATTTAAAATGATGCCATAGACTAGTATTTGGACATAGGGCCGCTACTTTTAAGCTTTTCATTTGTCGCTTTGCCATTGTATCTCGTAAATATTATTTTTACAATATGGGCTGCTACTGCTAAGTATGGCCCAGAGTTCAATGGTTACGTTTATAGCCCAACCCGTTTAAATTTTGCCTGCTAAGCGATGCCCTGTCAAAGGTCTTCGTGTTGACATGGTCCAGATACAGGACTCAAATTTATCATGACCTCTTGCATGACCGATCCACGTTTAAACGGTCAAAATTGAAAGGCTACTATGGCTTAGATAAATTTTAAAGGGTCAGTTCAAACATCTAATTGCTACGTTTTGTCATGGCTTGGATGGCCAAGCGATCCACGATAGACATGATCAAAATTAACAGGTTTCATTTAAAATGAGGCTTTAAAACTTAACCTTTGGATAAAAACATGAACAAGGCTAGGATTAAATTGAAAAGCAAATCTTGATAAATGAAAAGTAATGAACGAGGAAACAAATATATATTAACCAATCAACCAACCAACCTTGAAAAAAAAAAAAAAAAAAAAAATTTTTTTTTTTTTTTTCCATGGTTGGTTGGTTGGTTGGTAGATTTTAATGTGACTTAGATGAACTTTTATAAAGTATTGTCATGTGTCACTTTTTAATTAATCTGATAAAATTTACAAGTTATTTTTTTACAAATCCAATATTGGTAGCATTTTGATTTTAAAAAAAATGGGTCAAACGAGGCTTCCATCGTAAAGATAGGTCATAATGACAAATCTAAACATGAGGAAGCCTCGTTTGACCCAATTTTTTTAAATTTTACATATTTTTGTTTTTATATGAAATCTGGCAGTTCAAATCCTGACATTTTGAACTGAGTCTCCAGCGGTCCGTCATCCATAGTATACTGTATAGTTGATGGCGTCATAAGATCATCCATCAACGAGTCTAGCGTATCCGCTGGCATGGATAAAGGTGTGTATAGAATATTATCAAGCTCATCCAGTTCAGTTTGTATCTCTGACCTTTCAATAGTAGGCCATCCATAAAAATATTCTGGATTTTCAATGGGAGCTGAACATATCTCAGGATTTTCAATGGGACATATCTCAGGATTTTCAATGGGTTCTGGACATATCTCAGGATTTTCAATGGGTTCAGGATCTTCAATGGGCTCTGGGCATATCTCAGGACTTCCAATGGGTTCAGGATCTTCAACGGGCTCTGGACATATCTCAGGACTTTCAATGGGCGCTGGACGTTTAAAAACTGGCTCAGGTGGTAGTGGGCATTTAAACACTGGCTCTGTATTTGTGGCCGCCTCCTTGAAAGATGGCTTATGTTTCTTGGCACTCTTGGGAATCGTTTCAGCCTTCCGTTTTACCGATTTAATTCTCAGGTCAAGTCCAGGTAGATCTGGTCCGTAGGGGCGTACGAAGTTATTGTCGGGGCGATCTGTCAAGTTTTTCCAGTTTTTAAAAGTCAGAGACTTGTATTGGGCTGCAAAGTTTGTTGTTATAATTATTGTTCTTCTGTCCACAGGAGTTGGCAGATAAATCTCTGGCTCTTGGGATGACTCTTGGGATGATTCAGGAAAATAGATCTCTGGCTCTTGGGATGGCTCTGAGATTGGAGATGTTGGCTTATCAAAATATTTAGAAGTGATTCTGTCAGTACTCATTTCTACGGGGGAGTCGTCTTCATCATCTATATGCTGTATCATGGGCGTTGGTACGGGTACGTCGTACATTCCATCTATTTTTGTTATGCGTTCTACCAAAGGATTTTTGGTTTTGAAACCCAACTCTAAACTCTCTGGCACAATGTCCAAACTGAAAAAGTTTTTTTGAGTTGTAAACAGAATGTAGGTGGTCCCAGCAGGCACCTTGTAACTGGAGTCGGCAATCAGTATGAAACGATCGTAGTAATGGAGCTTGTCGCCAGCAAAGTATCTGCTGTCCGCTCTCACTCGTTTCTCGCCAGGAGGCCTCACAAAGAACAGGAATGGCACGTTCAACGTCTGTATGATATGGGCGCATCCTTGTCCGACGGTTCGCTGACCAAATGTAAAATATGACTTTACAAGAAACTGATTGTTGGGGCACTTGAAACCAATTCTCACGTCGGCGTTGGTTCTGTTGGCTTCGCTTGGGGGTCTTTTATATCGGTTCATCAGAGTGCTCCATTTAATTTCCTGAGGTCTCAGCGGATAGTTTGTCTTGTCCTCTCTGCCTATGGTTGGAATCGTATTTGTTATCTTGTCCGTCAGAGTACGTTTTTTGAATTCAATCTTCGAATTGGACGTCATGTATAGACAGAATACAAAAATCTTGCCTTCACCGATCATGGTTTGGAAGTGTGGATACTCTTCCAATTTTTTAACGGTAGGCGAAAGGTTTTTGGGAAACAGCTCGATGACTCCAAAACGGTTTCGCAGCGGGTTGGTGAAATTTTTTCTAAGTTTATTTTTTTTTCAAATTTTTTCAAAGTTTTTTTTTTCGACTTTTATATTGTTTGATTTTTATAATTTTTTCAAAATAATATTTTTTTGGACTTAGAAAAAATTTCGAGAGCCATTTTTTTAACATGTTGATAGACCAAGCTCCGAAGAGAGAATGGCAGTTCAATAGAATGGCAGAGCTTATATAGTCTTTTTTTTTAGAGCTTATATTATATATTTTTGTGTGTGGGCGTGGCATCTAAAAATAAAATCTAAAAAAAAAAAAAAAAAAAAAAAAAAAAAAAAAAAAATTTTTTTTTTTTTTTTTTTTTTAGTGGGCGTGGCATGGCTATATAAACCATGGCTGATTTTACATTTTCTCATTTTTTTCAAGCTAATATTCTTTTGGACTTTGCCATATTTCAGCAATCTCGAAATTTTTTCTAAGTTTATTTTTTTCAAAATTTTTTCTAAGTTTTATTTTTCGACTTTTATATTATTTGATTTTTATAATTTTTTTCAAAATAATATTTTTTTGGACTTAGAAAAAATTTCGAGATTGGTGAAATTTTTTCTAAGTTTATTTTTTTCAAAATTTTTTCTAAGTTTATTTTTTTCAAAATTTTTTCTAAGTTTTATTTTTCGACTTTTATATTGTTTGATTTTATAATTTTTTTCAAAATAATATTTTTTTGGACTTTGCCATATTTCACCAATCTCGATTTTTTTCAAAGTTGGTTGATAATTGTCTATATATACATATGTATTGCTACAAGACTTCATTTATATATACAGGATCCGTTTAAAATCTTAAAGTCAAAATCTTAAACGCATCCAATATTGGCAATATAATTGTTACAAAAAAAACGGGTCGAACGAAGTGTCAAAGACAGTAATCTGTCATGAGACACTTCGTTCGACCCGATTTTTTTATAAATCGTTTGGGTTTAAACCAAACAGTAATTTTTCCTGACCTCTGTTTGTATGAAGCTGTAACATTTGCCATCTCTCAGATCGACGTCCAACTTGAGAACGACTATTCCCTGCCGTCTTCGAATTCTTGGATCTTCAAAGCCAGCAGTTTTTAATTTAGGCCGTACCACGAAATCTATCTTCGGTGGAGGCTTCCAGGCACGATAAGTTGTTACGTTGGACGGGTCTTCTGAAATTGGAGATTTTGGTAGCGGGCTTAATAGCGTTGGTACTTTAAAATACATCATCTCTGACATGGGTATTGAAATTTGAACTGGATCAGGCTTAGGTGTGGGAACTGGATCAGGCTTAGGTGTGGAAATGAGAACTGGGGCTGGTTTAAGTACTGGTGCTGGTTTTTGAATGATAGCTGGAGCCGGTTTAGGTGTAGGAATGATAGCTGGAGCTGGCTTAGGTGTAGGAATGATAGCTGGAGCTTAGGTGTGGGAGCGAGAACTTGAGCTGCCTTAGGTTTGGGAATGATAGCTGGAGCTGGCATATTCATAGAACGATCGTAATTACATATCAGCTCACAAGAGACGCGAGGGGTGTTCAATACTTGCCAATTTGGTATTATGACATAGTCGCAATCAACTCGTTCATCCGTCAGAGAGTCAAAGGAAAGAGTGGCCATTTCAAAAAGCAGAGGGTCAGAATGAATAAGCTGAGGCAACAGGCCGGTATTTATACTCTGGCGAGCGGATGCATGACATCTGATAAGACTATAAAAGGCTCGACCGGATGACCTTTTAGATTATCGCTTGCAGAGGATGTCATGTTGCTATCGGCGAGGAAATAACTTTATCGCGTCCTGTTTATGAAGAAATGGGTTACATAATATCCTGCCATTAAATTTGAAACAGATTAGAACCGTTGCTGGCAAAGATTGAGATAGACTGATGAAGTGGCACGTCAGCGATACTATATATAGAGAATGTAATCAACTAATCAACCAACCTTGAAAAAAAAAAAAAAAATTTTTTTTTTTTTTTTAAGTGCCACGCCCACCCTTGAAGCTTGTCTATATTTACTATCGCTAACATGACTACACGCTCATTGTGTCTCGACATTTGCCAGCAACGGTCGTCTAGTCACTATGTCTCGTAATGGGTTTTCAGCAAGATGTACAATAATGGAGAGTTAGATTTTTCTATAAAAGCCTATGATTTATTCTGATTTCATGAAAACCTGCAATATCTTGTCATTTGTCAGACAAAACTCTTGTTTTCAAAGCCAATATTGTATAAATTACGCTATTTCATCCTATTTTAAAGGAAATGGGTTTAGACATCAGGAGCGAGTTCATGCATGACCGTACAGTAGAAGAAATAAATTCCACTCCCACCCACCCTAATAGATATACTATATATATACTATATATATAGACTGCAGCGCCATCTACAATGATTGGCTAAAGAAATATAGCTTTAGCAGCCAACTGAGAAATATAGCTTTAATGGCCAACTTAGAAATATAACTGTAGCAGCCAACTTAGAAATATAACTTTAGAAATATAACTTTAGAAACCAACCAACCTTAAAAAAAAAAAAAAAAAAATATATATATATATATATATATATATTTTTTTTTTCAGTTGGTTGGTTGATTGATTGATTTATATTTAGTATAAATAGCGGCTCCGTACTCAAGCTACATTCATTCTGTCTTCATCTCTTGCCTCATTGAAATAGCTTATTAGATATTTTCTAGTCTGACCAGACAATACGTTATTTAGTCCTGTTTCTAATCTATTTACGATGACCCTTATCAAGTACCACGAGATCACAAGCCAAATTTATTCGGGCATACCTTTAATCGCTACCGAAAAATTAGATGGCTCTAATATCGGTATTGGCTACGTGAAGAATACGTTCAGGATACAATCTAGAAACGTAGTGCTAGATGAAAAGACACGCCTTTTTAACTTGAACGCAATCTTGGAACCGCTGTCGGAAAAGGTACGGCTTATCAAAGACATTTTACATGACAATTTTATCATTTATGGAGAAGTATTCGGAAGCCACATGAAGAGAATAACCTATCGTGATTTTGAATCCGAAGCCGTATTCGGTAGCAATACTGTCTTTTTTCGGGCCTTCGACATCTACCAACTGGATTCAGATACGTTTATGAAGTATAGCGATGCCGTGAACATTTTCCAGCGAGTGAAGCTACCCCACGTACCCATCTTAGATTTAGATTACCAAACGATAGGGGATCTGTACGAAAAAGTTGAAACGTATCCCAGCGCTTATGCAGAGTGTCCGCTAGAAGGATTCGTCATGAAGGCCGACGCCGAAGAATCTCCACGCTCTAGGAAAATTTTTAAGGTTAAGCGTAAACAGTTCAACGAACAAGCTCTCAATAAGTACAAGATTAAAAATTATGTAAATTATAATAGATACCTATCTGCGTACTCTAAAATAGGTGAAGACTTTGAAAAAATCAAAGAAGAAATGGTGAGCGATTCGCTAAGAGATATCATGTCAGTCTATGAGAAGGACGAAGGTTGTAGCTACGACTTGAACAAGATTCGTACAGAGATTGAAAACGAGGCGGATAAGCTTATAAAGAAGTTTTCTGAACAAATTTAGGAAAAGCAGGTTATCAAAGATGATAACTAAATAAACAACTAACTTTGAAAAAAAAAAAAAAAAAAAAAAAAAAAAATTTTTTTTTTTTTTTTTTTTTTTTTTTTTTTTTTACATGCCACGCCCACTCATGGATATTCTATATAAATAGTGGTTCCGTACTCAAGCTACCATCATTCTGTCCATTCTAGTTGCCTCTGTTTATTGAAAGATCATAGCGTAATTATGTATCTGAAAATTTGTTTTGATACCAAGCCTGCACTCATCGCCGCTACTGTTGGTAGAGATGTTTATTTCATAGCCGTCGAAGTTGGCAAATATCTAGGCTACGCGTCACCTTACAACTTTGCACACCGATATTCCAACAAGGATCTGGCTGATCTATATCCCAATGCACAACGCTTGAACATGAGTTCCAGGCGCGTGTTTGATTTCAACGATATGCTTCACGTACTTGTGAAGACGCACCGAATGCCTATCGAGGAGATCTGCCGTATCCAGAAACTGTGGACCGATGGCCGGGTAACCTCTACGTATCCCAGCATTATACCGTTCAGCAGAAGGATGGCCTTTGAAATCACAGTTCGAAACGAAGGCGAGATGAATTTACAAGATTGGCTTAAAGGGTATTACGAATACTCGAGGGCAGTCTGCGAACAACATACGAATATCTACGCACCCCCGTCGGTAGAATCCAGGTATGGGGATACTGAAGAAGAGAAACCTAGCAACTTTTCCATGCGTGTGAGAGCTGAAGGTATATGGTCTGTCAAATCGGGCGACATGCTTCAAGAATAGACTGCTACGGTTAAGAGAAAGTTTGAGGAAATAGAGAAAGACTATGTAGTTGACGAAAAAGACAGAGCGTATGAGTTGACCGTCAAGCTGGCTCGTAGAGAGATAGTTTAATTATGTTAAACTACTAACTAATGTTTGAAAAAAAAAAAAAAAAATTTTTTTCTTTTTTTTTTTTTTAAGGTTGGTTGATTGATTGATTGACTCTAGCTAGCCTATATATATCATGCTAAAGTAACAGTTTATCTAAATTTGCTGATGTGCCATCACCTCTGTGAAAATTTTCAATTTTTTTTTAAATTTGAAAAAAAACGACTGAAAAGTAAATAAATTGCTTATTTTACTATGTATATGTAATAAGAATCACGATTCCACGATTAGTTTTCAAAAATATTTTTATTTTAAGATTACGTTTCTAAAGTTGGTCGAATTTTCAATAGTCAACTCAAAGTCTAAATCTTCATTTTTGAAAATATACTTAATTCAATTAGCATTATAAATATATATCAACCAACCAGCCTTGAAAAAAAAAAAAAAAAAAAAAAAATTTTTTTTTTTTTTTCCAAGGCTGGTTGATTGATTGATTGACTCTAGCTAGCCTATATATATCATGCTAAAGTAACAGTTTATCTAAATTTGCTGATGTGCCATCACCTCTGTCAAAATTTTCAATTTTTTTTTTAAATTTGAAAAAAAACGACTGAAAAGTAAATAAATTGCTTATTTTACTATGTATATGTAATAAGAATCACGATTCCACGATTAGTTTTCAAAAATATTTTTATTTTAAGATTACGTTTCTAAAGTTGGTCGAATTTGCAATAGTCAACTCAAAGTCTAAATCTTCATTTTTGAAAATATACTTAATTCAATTAGTATTATAAATATATATCAACCAACCAGCCTTGAAAAAAAAAAAAAAAAAATTTTTTTTTTTTTTTCCAAGGCTGGTTGATTGATTGATTGACTCTAGCTAGCCTATATATATCATGCTAAAGTAACAGTTTTTCTAAATTTGCTGATGTGCCATCACCTCTGTCAAAATTTTCAAATTTTTTTTAAATTTGAAAAAAAACGACTGAAAAGTAATTAAATTGCTTATTTTACTATGTATATGTAATAAGAATCACGATTCCACGATTAGTTTTCAAAAATATTTTTATTTTAAGATTACGTTTCTAAAGTTGGTCGAATTTGCAATAGTCAACTCAAAGTCTAAATCTTCATTTTTGAAAATATACTTAATTCAATTAGCATTATAAATATATATCAACCAACCAGCCTTAAAAAAAAAAAAAAAAAAAAAAAAAAATTTTTTTTTTTTTTCAAGGCTGGTTAATTGATTGATTGACTCTAGCTAGCCTATATATATCATGCTAAAGTAACAGTTTATCTAAATTTGCTGATGTGCCATCACCTCTGTCAAAATTTTCATTTTTTTTTTTAAATTTGAAAAAAAACAACTGAATTAAATTGCTTATTTTACTATGTATATGTAATAAGAATCACGATTCCACGATTAGTTTTCAAAAATATTTTTATTTTAACATTATGTTTCTAAAGTTGGTCGAATGTCAACCCAAAGTCTAAATCTTCATTTTTGAAAATATACTTAATTCAATTATAGACCCATCCATATATTTTTCAGTCTTAATAATATTTTCATACATGTAATTGTAAAGTCTCAACTTAAACGTCTTAATTATTTTTTTATGCTGATAACCTCTTCAATACTAGCTTAATAGATTTTTTTTATAAATACTTAAATTAAGCCCCCTTAGCATCAAAGTCTTAAATTAAACCCGTCCAATGTTGGCACTATATCTATCGCAAAAAAATGGGTCGAACGAGGTGTCAAAGACAGAAATTCTGCCATGAGACACCTCGTTCGACCCATTTTTTTACTCTCATTTTAAAGATTAGCATAAGCTCTCTATGGGTTGCTCATTAGATAGCCTCCTGATGGTCATCTTCAACAGTCCGGTCATTTGAGATTTGTATAATTCATAATCCTCATACTCGAGCTCAAAAAATTTCCTCACCTGTAGTTGGTATGCGGCAAGGAAGTCTTCGAACTTGGTATGGGACCTTTCAACAAATCGAACACCTATGGCTTTCACGAAGCTGAGCTTCATGTTAGCCTGGTATTTCACCATGGCTGAACCGTCGAACATTTCATCAAATTCCTGTTCGCCCATGAACCCTTTCAAATGATGCTTGGCTTCGCTAATCGAGAAGATTCTCGTCTTAGCGAGCCATTTAGGTAAATCGATCTTAGGGTCCATCACGTCACGGACGGTGAGGCCTGCATATTTTTCGGCAAAATGAAGATCTAGAGGGTGCCTCGAATAAATAGCCAGGTCCTCAGCCCGGACAAACAGGGTGCCATCAGTGGCCATTAGGCATTTAAAGGCAACGCCATAAGCATAATTTTTTACATGGAAAAACATGACTGACAGAGAGCTAATGTATCTAAGCAGCTAGTAGAGAGATCGACTAGCAATTGAAGAGCTCTCGCTGGACACTCGTATATATACCCGGTCTTATCAACAGGATCTGATTGTAATTTTCTAGGAACCGCTTATCAAGAGGAAAGGCTTGCATAATATCCTGTCTCTCGAGCAATCTGATTATAACCGGGCTTCCTGAGGACCCTGTCAATAGTTCTGGGAAAATCTTTTTATAGAGATCTGATTATAACCGGGCTTCCTGAGGAAAGGCTTGCATAATATCCTGTCAACACTTCTCGAAAAATCTTTTTATAGAGATCTGATTGTAATTTTAACCGAAGCCGCTTATCAAGCATCCTGTCAATAGTTTCTCGAAAATCTTTTTATAGAGATCAGATCATAATAACTGGCTTGGCTACACTTAGTCTTTAAAAATTTTAAATTTTACACATAAATTTTAAATGAAAAAATTAAATTTTTAAACTCAGATCCCTTAAATTTAGCTATCGATATTTTACCAAGATTCATATTTATCTTATAGCTAAGCCATATCCCTTGAAAATTACAATCGGTACGCATTCAATGTTGTTTTGGCTACACTTAGTCTTTAAAAATTTTAAATTTTACACAGTAAATTTTAAACGAAAAAATTAAATTTTTAAATTCAGATTCCTTAAATTTAGCTATCGATATTTTACCAAGTTTCATATTTATCTTATAGCTAAGCCATATCCCTTGAAAATTAGAGATCAGATTGTAATGACTGCCACACTTAGTCTTAAAAATTTTAAATTTTACACAGTAAATTTTAAACGAAACAATTAAATTTTTAAACTCAGATACCTTAAATTTGTCTATAGATATTTTATCAAAATTATCTTATAGCTAAGCCATATCCCTTGAAAATTACAAGTTCAAATCGGTACGCATCCAATGTTGGCACTCTATCTATCGCAAAAAAATGGGCCGAGCGAAGCCTCAATGACAATGTCATGAGAGGCTTCGCTCGACCCATTTTTTTGCACCTCGTCCTGATCTTAAGACGAGGATTTATAGAAGTAGGGCTTGTTTCCCACCAAAACTTTTATTTTTCGGGGGAAATAGCCTAGCTCCAAGTCCCCATATCGTTCGCCAAACACATAGGTGTCCATGGGTACCGTTGCCAGGTACTCCTCCATGACAATCTTTAGATCGGCCAAGAAACTCTCCATTGTGGCATTGGATGAGGTTATGGCTGCGAGCTTAACCTGGACAGGCCGCCTCAGGTTCAAGCTGCATTCGATGGGCGTAAGAATTTCGATCGGCCCCTGAAATAAGGAATCAAACTCTCCTGGATGCATATCCATCAATATTTTTGCATCCTCCAGTCCAAAGACGCATGTCTTGGCTAAAGACGGGGGTAGTTTCAAGCCCTCAGGAGCAATGTCCGTTACGGTTATATGGCACAGGTGCACTACTCTACTGGAGTTTTCATACCCCATGTAATAGGCCACCTCTCGGCCTTTGATGAAGATTTGGTTGTCAAATGACAAAAAGCATGTTAATTTAACATTCAGTTCATCAGATAATATTTGGAAAATCATTTTGGAGAGTATCAAGCACTAGCTCAGAATGAAATGTCTCGTCCAGCAGCCTGTATATATACTAGCAGTAATCTTTAGTTCTATCTAAATTCCAAGTAAATTTCTTATCGGTGACGCACGTCCTGTGACGCACGTCCTCATGCTATCGGACCGTTTAAACTAATTATATAAATAATTTTATCGTTCTAGAAGGTCACGCGGTTTTCTTAGTAAAGCTTGATAAAACGAGGTCACGACTCGGGTATATATACGAGCTGCCTCTAAGAGCCTGCATCATTTTGACTTCTGTTGCCATAAGTCATGCTATTCACTATTGAACATCCACAGCTCGACGCTAAAATCCTATTCGTAGTCTCTGCGGATGGACTTTTATTCGTCAGGGCCTCTGATGTGGCCAAGCTGATGGGCCGATCTTACGTGAAAAAAACGACCAGGTTGAAGGTGAGCGATCTCGTTTACAGGAGGGTCAGGCTACCTATCTCTCTAGCCAATACCTGGGTGTATCCAGTCGACGAGATACATTTTGGAGATGCCCTGTCGTCGTTGGGATTCGAGGCCATGCTGACATCCTCTAAAATCCAGATTCTAGACCCCATAGTACCCACCTCATGCATCCATAAAGCCATCCGAATTCGGATCGTGAGGGACTCTGACAAATTCATAAATGAATTCTTAAAAGATTTCATAGACAGAACCATGCTGTTCTTCGATGGGGACCACGATGACGACCCTCGCCTCCACGAAGATAGATTTGAGACTATTTCTTGGACAGACACCCCTCCGTCCAAAATCAAAGTCTTTGTGGGGGATCGATCTAGATGGTACAAACTGATGCCTTAAATCTGGAGGGGGCAAAAAAATGGGCCGAACGAAGCGTCTCATGGCAGATTTCTGTCTTTGACGCTTCGTTCGGCCCATTTTTTTGCGATAGATAGAGTGCCAATATTGGATGTTTATAAATTGAGACTTTGAATTGGATAAGTCTCTGAAATAGATAATAGTAATATTTCAATATTGAAACTATACTAATGCCTTTGAATCTGAGATAGCTAATGTCTTTGAGATAGAAATTTACAATATTGAATAAGAATTATTTTTTAAATGAATGCAGTACCAATATTGAATATATTTTTTTAACAATTTCGATAAACAAATAAAATAATAATATAAAATATTTATATAGTCAATCTGAAGGATTGCATAACTCATTTTCTACGAAAACAGGATGAGCTGCATTTGCTACGGATGCTGAACACGGTAAAGATATTTATAGACGGTTTTCAATATTGAAACGATACAAAATACTAATGCCTTTGAATCTGAGATAGAATCGGCTTGAGATAGAAATTTACAATATTATATAAGGGCATTTTTTAAATGAATGCTATACCAATATTGAATATATTTTTTTAACGATTCGATAAACAAATAATATATTTTTAACGATTCGATAAACAAATAATAAATATTTTATTATTAAAATAAAATATTTAAATAATAAATATTTTATTATTAAAATAAAATATTTAAATAATAAATATTTTATTATTAAAATAAAATATTTAAATAATATATTTAAATTCTAAATATTTATTATTCAAACCGACAACTGAATCGAAAAATTCTGACGGGGTGGAGTTGCTCGAAGAATAAATCTGGCGACTGTCTGATAGACCTTTATATGCCGTAAAGAAGTAGGTTCACCCAGCTTTGCGGTACTTGGCATAGGAGCTGTAGTTTGAATAGACTACCCTCGTAACTGTAATCTTTAACTCTTAATTGTAAAAATTTACATGCTTAAATTTCTAATGTCTCGTCAACGTTGCTGAGATTGGCGGGAGCTGTAGTTTGAATAGAGTGTAATCTTTAAATCTTAATTGTAAAAATTTACATGACTGCATGCTTAAATTTCTAATGTCTCGTTTCTAATGTCTCGTCAACGAGATTGGCGGTACTTGGCATAGGAGCTGTAGTTTGAATAGTCTGTAATCTTTAAATCTTAATTGTAAACATTTACATGAATGCATGCTTAAATTTCTAATGTCTCGTTTCTAATGTCTCGTCAGCGGTACTTTGGTATAAGAGCTGTAGTTTGAATAAATTGTAACTGTAATCTTTAACTCTTAAATGTAAAAATTTACATGAATGCATGCTTAAATTTCTAATGTCTCGTTTCTAATGTCTCGTCAGCGGGAGCTGTAGTCTGAATAGACTGTAATCTTTAAATCTTAATTGTAAAAATTTACATGACTGCATGCTTAAATTTCTAATGTCTCGTTTCTAACGTCTCGTCAGCGAGATTGGCGGTACTTGGCATAGGAGCTGTAGTTTGAATAGACTGTAATCTTTAAATCTTAATTGTAAAAATTTACATGCTTACATTTCTAATGTCTCGTTTCTAATGTCTTGTCTGAGATTGGCAGTACTTGGCATAGGACCTGTAGTTTGAATAGCTTGTAACTGTAATCTTTAAATCTTAATTGTAAAAATTTACATGACTGCATGCTTAAATTTTTAATGTCTCGTTTCTAATGTCACTCGTCTGAGTTTGACACAATGTCTCGGATCAGGGGCAGGCTTAGATTTCATGCGATTCGGTCTTAGCTGAGAAAAGAATCGAGGACGGGCTGGATTTAAAATGACGTGTAACTTGAAGATTATTTGAAAAAAAAACTAATTAGTAAAGTCCGATAAATGTTAATGTACTTTACCAACCAAATAAATGTATTATAATATAAATAATAAATATATTATAAATATATTATAATATAAATATTATTATAAATATTATTATAAATATATTATAATATAAATATAATATAAATATAATATAATATAAATATATTATAAATATATTATAATATAAATATAATATAATATAAATATAAGTAAAAAAAAAAAAAAAAAATCTATCCATTTCTATAGGGTAGCTACGATTCATGCTCCTACCTTCTCCTATTTTGCTCCGACTTGCTTTTTGTGGCAACGAGCTTCAAGGTCATTCAAGGTCATACAAAAAAAAAAAAAAAAAAATTTTTTTTTTGAGTGGGCGTGGCTTGGATTCATTCCTTATAAATAGCCGTATTCAAACCTTCATTCCTTCATTCTGTCTGCCAGACTCATCTAGCTAACATTGTATCAGGTCAGTTTAGAACGATCCTGTTAAACGCTTGTCTAGCTAACATTGAAATGTATCAGGATCCTGTTTCTGTGACTCTCACATTGGATAGTTTCT
The DNA here is from genome assembly GCA_963930645.1 of Salticus scenicus. NCBI lineage: Eukaryota > Metazoa > Arthropoda > Arachnida > Araneae > Salticidae > Salticus > Salticus scenicus. The sequence continues at coordinate 63,146,845 of OZ005649.1, read as the reverse complement.
AATATTATCCCTTTCATTGAAGCTCAGCATGTACAAAATGTGGGAACCGTTGGACAACGACGCAAAGACCGAAATGCAAAATTTAAAGCAACAAATGTTTGACTTGCAATCTAAATTGGATGCAGAAATCTCACTCTTGAAAACTAAGATTGAAAAATTTGACGTACTGTACTCCAAAATAGATAACTTGTATCAGGAAGAAATTTACAGGCTTAAATTAGAGTTGGGCGTGCAGCAGAACAGATCTCTAGTGCAGATTCAGAAGCAGCAGATCCAGATCCAGAACCTGCAGAACCTGTTGCTTTCGAATCAGATAGCGACTCAACAGAATTCGTTGCGACAGGACATTAAATATGATAATGAGTAGATCATCCTTGAAACGGTTTCAGCAACCAACCAACTGGAAAAAAAAAAAAAAAAAAAAAAAAAAAAAAAAATTTTTTTTTTTTTTTTTTTTTTTTTTTAACATTTGGTTGCATACTATATATGATCGCTAACAACCGTAATTGTATTTGACCAGCAGCAGTCGTCTAGTCATGACAGAGGTAAGTCGTTTAATGATTGTTTTAAATTGATTCAATATTATCATGTCTTTTAGAGTTTCAAGTTAAATATCATAGGTTTTATAGAGTATAATAAAATAAATTAAATTAAATATTGGAAATAAAATATTTTTTTTATCTGTATTTAGACATACAGACATTTCCGCTTCGCGGAAATGTCTGTATGTTTAAATACAGATAAAAAAAATATTTTATTTCAAACTCAATTATAGGTAAAATAAATAGTTTATAATACTCTTAGTATATTATATAATATTAAAATTTTAAATACAAATACTCTTAAAAAAAAAAATATATATATATATATATATATATATATATATATTATAATAATATAATAATAATAATAATAATAATAATAATAATAATAATAATAATTATATATATATATATATATATATATATATACTTGTATACTCAGAAATTTCTGTAAAACATCTTTTAATTTAAGTGATTATATTTTTGTAGTCTGAATTCGTATGTCAATTATAGTGTCGCTGTCTCAGCGAGTTTCACTATATCGGCACGAGACTACGCTCTTTATTGTCTTGACAAGTTTGTAGTCTGAATTCGTATGTCAGTTATAGTGTCGCTGTCTCAGCGAGTTTCACTATATCAGCATAAGACTACACTCTTTATTGTATTGCCAAGTTTGTAGTCTGGAATTTGTATGTCAGTTATAGTGTCGCTGTCTCAGCGAGTTTCACTATATCAGCATAATACTACACTCTTTATTGTCTTGCCAAGTTTGGAATTTGTATGTCAGTTATAGTGTCGCTGTCTCAGCCAGTTTCACTATATCGGCATAAGACTACGTTCTTTATTGTCTTATCAAATTTGTAGTTTGTATGTCAGTTATAGTGTCGCTGTCTCAACGAGTTTCACTATATTAGCATAAGACTACGTTCTTTATTGTCTTACCAACTTTGTAGTCTAGATATTGTATGTCAGTTATAGTGTCTCAGGCAGAATGAGGTTATGTTCTTTATTGTCTTGCCACGTAAGTTGTAGTCTATATTATGTATATCGGCTACAGCGTCTCGTATAGAGTTTTCATCGTAAAAAATTCTGAAAGGGTGAAGTTGCTCGAAACTTATTGCTGGTGACTGTCTGATAGACCTTTAGATGCGTAAAGGCGTAGAGTTCCCCAGTTTTGCGGTACTTGGCATAGTGGCTGTCGTTTGAAATTCTAAAAGGGTTAAATGTACTCGAAAATTATTGTGGCTAGATGGTCTGAAAATATTGACTGATTTTTTTAATTTTGACGGCTAAATTTACAATATTATCATGATATCTTGTAAATTTATAGGAGACTCATGGGGTAATTTTAGTTTTTTCCACAACAAGTTTTGATAAAGGCCTCACCCTTGGAAAATATTAACGAGACTCTCTGCAAGCAACTATTTTTTTTCTTAAATGTGGCTTATACTACTGATCAGGAGTCGATAATAGATGATTAATCTCCAGGAAAATTTTTATAAGATTAGTTTATCGCTTGAGGAGATATATTTATCTAGCTGACCTTCTAGAATAATTGCGTTTGCAGGATATTATGTAACTCGTTTCCTCAAAGACAGGATCTAATCTATAAACAGTCATCCTGTCGAGCCTCATATACTATTATTTTTATCGTTTCTTAGAACCGCTTATCAGATCTCATGCATCCGCTCGCCAGAGTATAAATACCGGCCTCTCGCCTCAGCTTATTCATTCTGACCTTTTGTTTTGCAAAATGCTTTCCGCAGACTCTGACAGGCAATTTGATTACGGCTATGCCTTACAACCTAAAAGGAAAATATTAAAGACCTCTCGTCTCTATTGCGAGCTGATATTTCAATATGATAAATCGATGTCTCTGCCAACTCCAATTCTAAAGACAACTCCAAAGCCAGTTACAAAGCCAGTTTCAAAACCAGTTACAAAGCCAGTTACAAAGCCAACTCCAAAGCCAGTTACAAAGCCAACTCCAAAGCCAGTTACAAAGCCAGTTTCAAAGCCGACTCCAAACCCAAAGCCAGATCCCGTTACAATAGCCACATCACAGAAGATTTACTTAAAAGTTCCAAATCCCATAAGCCGACTGCCAAAATCTCCTGAAGTCTCTACCAGATACAAAATATACCGTGCCTGGAATCCTCGACCAAGGGTTAATTTTATGATACGGCCGAAACAGTTGGAGAATAAAACGGCATAGTCGTTATCAACTGCCTAATAAAACAGAGGTTACCCAAACGATTTATAAAAAATCGGGTCGAACGAAGTGTCTCATGGCAGATTACTGTCTTTGACACTTCGTTCGACCCGTTTTTTTGTAACAGTTATATTGCCAATGTTGGATACGTTTAAGATTTTAACTTAAGATTTTGAACGGATAAAATAAGGCTTGTAAAAATTTATATACAAAAAAAATATTAGAAATAAAATTCCATCAAAGTCACATTGAAATCAACAAACCAACCAACTGTAAAAAAAAAAAAAAAAAAAAAATATTTTTTTTTTTTTTTTTTTAAGGTGTCACGCCCACCCTTGAAGCTTGTCTATATTTACTGTGGCTAACATGACTACACTCTCATTGTGTCTCGACATTTGCCTGCAACGGTCGTCTAGTCACTATGTCTCGTAATGTGTTTTCAGCAAGATGTACATTGATGTACACTAGAGAGTTAGATTTTTCTATAATAGCCTATGATCTATTCTGATTTCATGAAAACCTACAGTCATTTGTCAGACAAAAGTCTTGTTTTCAAAGCCGATATTGTATAAATGACGCTATTTCATCCTATTTTAAAGGAAATGGGTTTAGACGTCAGGAGCTAGTTTATGCATGACCGTACAGTAGAAAAAATAAATTCCACTCCCACCCACCCTAATAGATATACTATATATATACTATATATATAGACTGCAGCGCCATCTACAATGATTGGCTAAAGAAGTATAGCTTTAGCAGCCAACTGAGAAATATAGCTTTAGCGGCCAACTTAGAAATATAACTGTAGCAGCCAACTTAGAAATATAACTGTAGCAGCCAACTGAGAAATATAACTTTAGAAATATAACTTTAGAAACCAACCTTGAAAAAAAAAAAAAAAAAAAAAAAAAAAAAAATTTTTTTTTTTTTTTTTTTTTTTTTTTCAAGGTTGGTTGCATACTATATATAGAACTGTTGACATGCCATCTCATCATTCTATCTCAACAGCAACGGTCATGTCTTTGATACATTTAAATTCATGTCTTCTAAAGTCTCAAATTAAATTTCTACACTATTGGTTTGATACATTTTTTGCTACGCTAAATGAATGCTGTGCCAATATCGAATACATTTTATAAATAATTAAACTATTTAAAATTTATTATTTAAAACGTCTGAAAGGGTGCAGTTGCTCGAAAATTATTGCTGGTGACTGTCTGATAAGCCTTTAGATGCGTAAACTCGTAGGATTACCCAGCTTTGCGGTACTTGGCATAGGAACGGTCGTTTTGAAATTCTGAAAGGTCTAAATATGCTCGAAAATTATTGCTGGTGACTGTCTGATAAACCTTTAGATGCGTAAACTCGTAGGATTACCCAGCTTTGCGGTACTTGGCGTAGCAGCTGTAGTTTGAATAGAATCCCTTGACATGACTTTATAAAATCATTGGCCTCGTCATTCTAATTTTATCGTGGATGAAAGCCGTATGCATAACCTTACCAGTTTAATCGTGGAACGCTGTATGTATAACCTTACCAGTTTAATTTTATCGTGGAACGCTGTATGTATAACCTTACCATTCTAAATTTATCGTGGACCTCGTTTGAAAATCTTAATTGTAAAAATTTACATGACTTGTCTTTTTTTCGTGGAACGCTGTATGTATAACCTTACCATTCTAAATTTATCGTGGACCTCGTTTGAAAATCTTAATTGTAAAAATTTACATGACTTGTCTTTTTTTCGTGGAACGCTGTATGTATAACCTTACCATTCTAAATTTATCGTGGACCTCGTTTGAAAATATTAATTGTAAAAACTTACATGACCTGTCTTTTTTTCGTGGATGAAAGCCTTGACATTCTAATTTTATCGTGGATCTGCTTACATCCTGTCTGTTCTTTCGTAGAACTGATAACGACATCCGCTCTGAAATAGTATATATACTGGCCTCTTGCCTCAGTCTCTGCTATCAGAATGTCTAAACAACTCATGAAGGATTTTATTCTGCCGGCTCTGGAAGACGGTCGTTATGGCGATTTGCTCGCTTGGCATAGCCCTGGTATATTTAAGATCAAATGGCTTCATGCTAAAATGCGAAACCTGCATCCAGATCAGTTCATAGTTCTGTTGGACTGGGACAAAATGATTGGCTATGCGGGTAAAGATATACCCAATGCCAAGAACAGGTTTCGGGCACAGCTGAATCGAGTGGTCAACATCATCCGGCTGCCGGCTGCGAGCCAAAATGAGAGATATTATCAGATTTTAGAGTATCTGAACCAGAGGATCGTTATAAATGTGCCAGAAGAGCTTGACATTCTGAAATTGTATAGCGGATAATGTCTTTGGGATGCGTAAAAAAATGGGTCGAGCGAGGTTTCCTCATGTAGAGATTACGTTGGAAACCTCGTTCGACCCATTTTTTTGCAACAGATTGAAGGCCAACGTTGTAAAGAACAAAAATCATTAAATTATAGGGGGTTATGGATAAAATTTATATTTTTTTATCAAACACTTCAGCGGCCTTATGAACCTTTGAAAATATTGGCTGTAGGGTTTAGTCTCTGAAAATATTGATTAACTAACATTTTTTTCTAATTTTGATGGCTAAATTTACAATATTAACATGAAATCTTGTAAATTTATACAATTTTCATGGGCTAATTTTAGTTTTTTCGACAAAGAGTTTTGATAAAGGTCTTACCCTTGGAAAATATTAGCGGCCTCTCTGCAAGCAAAGATTTTGTTTTCTTAAATGTGGCTTAAACTACTGATCAGGAGTCGATAATAATGCCAATATTAGATTTTTAATAGTCTAGTTTAAGATTGGACAAAAGGGTGGTAATGCTCGAATAATATTGCCAGTGACTGTGTCTTGTACCTGGATTTATCGCAAAACGCAGAGTTTAGCTAGATTTGTGGTACTTGAGGGTGGGGTGTAAATAGAGATTGGGTCGTAAGAAATACACAGATATTTTATTGAGATCTAGGATAGCTTTTATTTAAAATGTTTTATCGTACAGCTTGAGGGAGCCAAGCTGATATTTTTTTAAGTTGGTCATACAGAAGGATTATTTTTCCCTATTAGAAATTACCTATGTAGATGTATTCTAGGGAAAACGTAGGGATATATCAAAATTCAGTATATACTAATATTCTAATTTTTTTCCCTAAATTATCCCTACTAATATCTTTATAAATTTATTATATATATTATATTATATTTTATAAAACTCTTAGTATTATATATTATAAAACTCTTAGTATTATATATATATATTATAAATACTCTTAAAAAAAAAAAAATAATAATAATTTTTTTTTTTTTTTTTTTTTTTTTTTTTTTTTAAGTTGGTTGGTTTATTTCATATGACTTAGATGGAATCGTGTCTATATATATGCTGGTTTGTCTTCTAAAGGAATCATTGCAATCATGTCTGTTCGTCTTGTCAAAAGACCTGAGAAGACTTACATATGCCCGCTCTATGTTGAAAATGCTTAAAGTATATTTTTAGAATCCTTCTACCAAGACGGATCAGGCCAAATTGAAAAGTATTATGGATTAGGATTACAAGCCAAACATATATGCATAATCGTGTAATTGAGTATGAAATAAAATATTTTTTTTATCTGTATTTAAACATACAGACATTTACGCGAAGCGGAAATGTCTGTATGTTTAAATACAGATAAAAAAAATATTTTATTTTTTAATATTTTTAATTCTAAAGTCTAAATTTACAATATTAGCATACCATTTTTAAATTTATAGGATACTCACGTGTTATATTTTGTTTTTTTCGATAATGAGTTTTGATAGAAGGGCTTAGGCTTGAAGGCTAATGCCAAATGATTGTAAAGCTCTATATATTACTCCGTCGTCATTTGTCAGACAATAGTCTATAAAAGTCTTGTTTTCAAAGTCAATATTGTATAAATAACCCTATTTTAAAGGAAGTGGGTTTGGGCATCAGGGAGCTGGTTTATGCATGACCTTACAGTAGAAGAAATAAATTCCACTCCCACCCACCCTAATAGATATACTATATATATACTATATATATAGACTACAGCGCCATCTACAATGATTGGCTAAAGAAATATAATTTTAGCAACCAACTGAGGAAATATAATTTTAGCAACCAACTGAGGAATATAACATTAAAAACCAACTGAGAAATATTACTTTAGAAACCAACCAACCGACTGTAAAAAAAAAAAAAAAAAAAAAAAAAAAATTTTTTTTTTTTTTTTTGAGTGGGCGTGGCTTGGTTTCATTCTTTATAAATAGCCGTATTCAAACCTTCATTCCTTCATTCTGTCTGCCACTCTCATCTAGCTAACATTGAATTGTATCAGGCCAGTTTAGAACGATCATGGAGAATTTCATACGATATGAGTTTATGGACCTGCTCCGAAATTGCGTTCGACTTGCCTTACGTCTAGAGACCTGCGAAATGATGTTGGAATCTCAGTTTGCCCGCTCTATGTTGAAAATGCTCACAGTGTATTTTCAGAATAACGCTGTCCCTTCCATAGACAAACTCGATACACCCGAAAGGGCATTTAAAATGTTGAAAAGCCAATTGAAACGTATAGCTTATTACGACTACGATAGCATGTCTCCTGATATTAAGAGTCTGTTGGCTGAAGATAATCCTGGCGAATGGTGTTATCAAGTTTGGATTCTACAATGCTTAGTTGTTACGGCATGTATTGTTGCAGAGTGCTGGACAAAATGCAAAATGTGTATGTTTGATGTTTCTTTTAAAACGATGATAGACATGTTGGACACCTATGGTTATATTGGCTGCATTAAACGTGACCTAGATCGTAACTTTGATCCGTTTGACAATCCCAGCGAAATTGTTTTGTTGGCTGGTCTAAAAATAACCAATTAGATAAAAAATATCACGTTGCATAATATCCTGTCAATAATTTTAGCCGCTTCCATCCTGTTTTCAAGGACTTATGCTACAAATAACTTTATCTTATCCGGTAACTCCTTATCGCATCCTGTCTTCTTGGCTGACATCCTGTTTTAAAGGATATGGGTTCTACTATAAAAGCCGCTGCTTACAGTTTCAATCGCTCACTAGCTCTCAAGTCATGTGGATGCGATTATTTTTCCCAGGCCAGATCGGCTTGAGGTCCGCCCTAGCCTCTGACGGAAAGACTTACGTTTCGGCTGTAGATGTGGGCGTGATGCTGAAATTCAATGATATTCACGAATTTGCCAACTATCGGGCCACCAAACATCTAGACTCGTTTCCAGTCTTTGAAATATACGAAATGTTCGACTACGTGAGCCTGTTCTCAGATGTTGAAGTTATGCAGAGGCTCTGGAGACACGGAAGGGTCGCCGCCGATTTTCCCATGTCTTCGGAGTATGTATTTGATGTTCATATCGAATCTGAGGGAAATGCCAGATTGCAGGACTGGCTGCAAATCTATACAGACCTCTTCAGAAATGACCTGTTCGACGGCCCTCGTGTCAAGTCCAAGAGATTGGCTACCACCAACGAATGTAAAGTCTGCCTGACGGAAGAGAGCCAGGTGGCGTTCTTCGACTGCGGGCACGTGGTGTGCTGCATGGCCTGTTCGGATAAACTCGAATATTGTCCTGTCTGTCGAACGGCCATTGCGGAAAAGAGACGGGTCTATGTCCAATAGATGTGAAAAATTTAAAAAACTTGTGTCAAACGAGGCTTCCTCATGTCTTGACGATGGAAGCCTCGTTTGACACATTTTTTTTAAAGCGATAGGCTACCAATATTGGATTTGTGAAAAAAAATAACTTGTAAATATTTATCGGTTTAGACGTTACTTTATGAGAGTCCATTGAATATAAGTAAGCAAGACCCTTGCCTACCGTTAACATATTGTAAATTATGTCTGAAGGAATGGATCCTAAATCTGAGTTCTGGATTCGAGTAAAATCTAACAAAGCTGGCATTCAAAGACTCATAAAAATATCTATCGAAGGCATTTTTAGAAACTACAATATTCCGATAGTGGATCGTATTGACGAGACCCTTTTAATGCAGGCAGACGGAGCCTTAGCCGCGCATCCAGCAACCATCGACCGTTTCAACGAATTTTATCTAAAACATAAAATGGATGGGTCCGAAATCCGTTTGGATGAAAATTTGGTTCTCAAGCCAAATTGCATTGTAGTTGTGAATGAATACATTTGTGGGGGGCCTTTTAGCGGCACTATATTAATTTTTCTTTACTACGACGTTGAAAAAAATGAAGCTGTGTGTAAAAGTCCTAAAATGGGTACCGAAGTCAGAATATCTCAGTCCGTACGCACTGGACGGTTTCCTATCGAATTGGGATTTGCCAGATCCATTCATAGCTATCGAGATACAATCGACGATTTGAAAATGGTTGTCAGTTTGATCGGATATGTAGATCCTGTTTCCTGGCTCTTGTATCGTGTGAATCAATTGAAACAGGTATTGGCCGTAGAGTTTTAATTTAAAAAAAAAAAAAAAAATTTTTTTTTTTTTTTTTTTTTTTTTAAGTGGGCGTGGCTTAGCTCTATATAAGCGTGTAGCTTTAAACATTTTTCAAGACTCATGCCTTCGCAAAGCGTTCAAGTATGTGCTGAAGCCTTTTGGCTGGGCGAAAATTGTATACCATTAGAAATAGCGTTTGCTGTTAATCCAAAAGAAGTGAATATATTTCGATTGGCACCATTGCCTTTGCATCTATCTTTTACTTTACAAGAATTGGCCAATGCTAAATCTAAAATGCTGGATCCTCATCAGTTTCATAATTCTAATTTTTTTAGCAATCATCTAATTTCTCCAAAGGTGTACGATTGGAAATTAGAATATGACAATTGGCTAAATCAGCTACATAAATATGTTCCTTTGCATACTGTATTGTGCGTTAGAGGATTATCCCAATGCCGATTTTTCAACGTAGTTTGTGGATATCCTCACGTAAAACGAATCGTATTACCAATTGGTAGAGCCGTGCCAAAAGTTAGCCATTCTCACAAACGATCAAAATTATTAGCTTATCCATGTCCAGGCATAGAAGTTGCTACTATGGCCAATTATGTAACCAGTGAAAATTTAAAATATATAAAGTGTAGTTTTAAACCAAAATTTCAAAAATATATGTTAAAATATATATATTAAATGATATAGTTTTTCTAAATCACGTAAAAAAAAAAAAAAAAAAAAATATTATTATTATTATTATTATTTTTTTTTTTTTAATGTGTGGGTGTGGCTTAGCTATATATAAGCATTATCTCTGCTGGCAGCTATCAAGTTCAGACTTATAGAGTCTGTGTAAAGTTTTATAAATTTACGCTATGTCGCAGCGTATGTTTAATACTCTTAAATTCAATGATACCGATTATAATTTTGTATATCACATAATACTAATAGAAGATATTCCACAATATGTACGATTTTACAAATTTCTTGAAATCAATAAGCTAAATATAATGAATTGGATAGAACATAATTCTCTACTGCGGGAAACTCATACACATTTATTTATTAATTCAGACAATGAAATCGACCGAGATATTTGGAAAGATTTTCCATTTGGAATTACGATAAATTTAATCAAATATGCAGATTATTTTTCGATTTTTCATATTTTGTCTGAAACGTATGATTACAACTGTTGCACTTTTACATTAGAAGATAGGTGTATTAAAATGATATGGGATAACATTAGTACTTTTTTTGACATCGAGCGCCTGCATTTACCTACTCGAATATTACAAAAAGTTGTTCGAGAATCTCAGAAATATATTTTACCCACACCGCTTTCTGAAGTTATTGCATGTAAAGAGAAAATTGAAAAATTTTTGCAAAATACATCGTTAGAACAACTATTTTTTGAAACAGATAGGGCTTTTGATAGATATATTGCGACCTTTTTTCAAAGTAAATACATTGTAGATATCTTACAAAAATATATACAACACCTGCATTAATGTATATTCTATGCTACTTTGTAAAGGATAATTATAAATTTCAAATGTGTATGCAATGCATACAATTATTTTTTTATGGAGAAGAGCGTTTAATTGATAGACATTACTTTAGAATTCGCATATATGAACCGGAATCATTTGTACGAGAAAGGGATAATTGGTGCTGTTTATGCCGGCAGACACCTCTATTTCAAGTAATAACTCGTGAACAGTATATGAAGCAATATCGACCTGACAACCCTCTCAAAAATTATCCCGATGAATTACTTATCAAAGTTCAAAAATATGAAATTTGTAAATATAGCATGAATGAAATAATATGATTTTAATAAACCTGTTACTGAGATGCCAATTTGTCCCAGTCTAATGTTGGTACTTCATGTGGCTTGGTAGGTTCGCTAAGTGTATCGTCAAATTTTTTATCTGGAAACGACCGGCTATTGGTAAGATACATGCGGTTGCTTAAATCTAGATAAAAACCGTTTTCGTTACATTTCATTTCCATTTGCATATTGGATGGTAACTTTTTTACCATTAAGAAGACTTCTATTATGCTAGAGATGTCAGCATATCTTCTATATCTATTGGCTACTGCCTCCAGTTGCTCTAGAGACATGCTGCTCATTTTATGATAAAGGGTTGTGTCATCGTCGAATGGAGAGATTTCTTCAACAAAGTTTTCCTGATCCATAACTACTTGTTTTATTTAAAAAATGTTCAACCCACGTGACTACATAAAAAATCAAAGAATCAATCAACTTTGAAAAAAAAAAAAAATTTTTTTTTTTTTTTGGTCGTTTTATTTACCCTATATAAATGCTGGCTGTCTTCAGGATTTATTTCATTTCTTCATTCTATAATTGTTGTTGGATATCTTTTACCCACAATGAATTTCTCTGATTCCATTCACAGCAAATTTCATTACCTACTCAGAGACTGCGTGCATTTGGCAAACTGGGAAGATACAAGCCAATTTAGGCTGGTCGATGTTAAAGATGACTGGGATGATCCACAATGGAAACCGAGAGAACACAAATTTGCCCTTGCTATTTTGAGGATGTTAGAATATTATTTTCAGACACCGCCCTTACCTACTGGTATTGAAATCGAACAGATTGAAGATGTCATTCCCAAGCTGAAAGAAAAATTAAAAACTATTCTCGATTCCGATAGCATATCTTTTAAAGTCCGAAACCTTTGTAATGACGAAAGCTTGACGCATCGTCGTTGGTGGGGTCCCGAATCTTATCAGCCTTGGGTGATGGAGTGTTTGATAACTACTGGATGCTTTCTTGGAGAATGTTACGCAAAATTTGGATACAATGAAAATTTATTTAATCTGGCATCCAAAACCCTTATAGATATTATGGAAGACTCTGCGTTATTATCTTGTATTAGACTCGATTTACATTATAAAATGGATCCGTTTGGTAAGCCTGGCGCTAAGATTAAATCAGTTTTGGACGAAGATTGGAGTATGTGGACCTTTCAATTGAACAAAGCACAGGAGAAAAAATTGTTCAAGAAGTGTCCAGGTAAATCGTAAGCTATTTAAATATCAATCAATCAATCTACCAACAAAAAAAAAAAAAAAAAAATTTTTTTTTTTTTTTTTTTTTTTTTTTTTTTTGAGTGGGCGTGGCTTAGCACAACATACGGCTATATAAGCTCGGTCATTTTATTTGTTCAGCAAATTATTCTTCTAACATGGCTTTCTTAAACATGGTTCTTCAACGCATTGCTACTGGGATAGTCTCGTTTCTATTTCGTCACTATAGGCCAGAAGGGAAATATATGAAAGTGCAGGATTCTGCCATAGACCCGGAACAGAGTGACGACCAGTCTTTGGGATTCGATTTGTACGCGCCTAAGAAAATCGTGTTGAGACCTGGCGAGACAAAAACGATTGATACTGGAATAGCGTTCGAGATTCCATCTTACATGGGAATGTATCTCTGGGACAAATCGTCGTTGGCTTTGGCAGAACTGAGAGTGTGTGGCGGCGTGATAGATCCAGGGTACAGAGGCTCTGTAGGCGTGATCATGGAAAATTGTTCGCTGGACAACTTCACCATCCAGAAAGGCGGCGCTATAGCCCAAGCTGTGTTTCAATTGGCAATTTATCCTGAAATGATAGAGATGACGGAATTGTCAGATACCGTTCGTGGCGATAGAGGATTTGGTGGAAAATCAGACTGGGCAGATAAATAAATCTTGTCAGGATACAAGTGGATAGATGGCTGCAACCTATACACCAAAAATTGATCCCGAAATTAATTATTTAAACTGTTTAAAGGCCCATTATAAGCGTAACGATCACCATCCTGAGCATTATGAGAAACCTGAAATGAAATTTGAAGCTAGAATGGAATTGACTTGTGATTTATTAGGAACCGTAATGGGTTGGGCTCGTAAAGAAGGATTAAAATTAAATCTTGCCGAATGCCGAGCTATTATCGAAAAGGGTAACTGGGACAAATGGGATCTTGCCGTGAAAGATTTTTTACCAAAACCTACCGAAATTGAACTTAAACTTCGTGGAAGATGGTATAATAAAACATATGCTGCAGACGAATTTAGAAAATTGGATAGTTATCAGGATCTCGACGAACTCGAATGTGTAAGAGATTACTTGGATGACCTATTAAAGCATAAATTGGCAGTTTATAAAGTTTGGCAAGATATTACTGAATATGATAAGCGATACTATGCAATAGCCGAACGTATACAAAAGCATGATTTGGATAAATTTCGAATTGATATGTTACAAGCCTATACCATGAAATATAGTAAATTTGAATCGGGAGAAAACGATTTTAAGGAAAAGACTAAGGAGAATTCTAAAACGGATAATGTTGGGGATATTCCTAAAACGGATAATGTTGAGTAAATTAATAGACAGCGGCAAGCTATATTTCACCCATATAGAATTAGTCCACCGTAAAACTAACAAGTTTAACAATATAGAGATAAATATAGAATTAACCAACCAACTAAAAAAAAAAAAAAAAAAAATTTTTTTTTTTTTTTAAGTGTCCTTGAAATAGCTATATATACACAGTCATAAAAGCCATATGTATATACAGCTATAAAAGCTTCCACACTTCATATATTTTACCAGTATGAATGTTCCGTTTCGACAATGGGAACCTGCTATGATGTTTAACAAAAAAGTATCAAGTCACGTTTGTCGGTATGTCGTATTGATAAACAGTACTGCTAAATTTGATGTAGAAAAAGACTTGAAAAAATTACTACGTGTAACAAAAAAACCTCTCATATGGTTTATTAAAACATTTCGGTCGTTTGGTATTAGGGTTGAATATGGCACACTTTTTTCCATACAAGATCTTAAAGACCATGGACCCATGTTTAAAGATATCTCGGATGGAATCGTACGGCAATATCTAATATCAAGGTATTTACCAGATGTGACTTTTGTATGCTTTCCAGGATTCGCTAAAAAATTACCTTTCGATTGCATACATCCTGACACGTTAGTTGGTAAGCTTATCAAGAGGAAATAATATACTTAATTAAAAAAAAAAAAAAAAAAAAAAAAAAAATTTTTTTTTTTTTTTTTTTTTTTTTTTGTGGGTGTGGTTTTACTATATATAGGCATTAATTTTACTATCTGTTATACATTTCGTCAACTCTTCCTCTGTAGTGTGTTTGGCAAGTCTCATAGATTCCAATATAAGCGTTTAGTCTTTGAAATATTGACTGTTTCTTTTACGCGTTTCAGAAAACCTTCTGCAAGATATCAAAGTTTGGCCAATATCATTCCAAGTGAAATGTGCTCGAAACTTATTGCAGTCATCTTTCAAAATACCCTGTAACTACTGTAAAATAGGATGGTCTAGACAGTTTATGGTACTTAGCCATATGTATAAAGTTTAATATTGGACACATATAAATAATAACTGAGTAATTCTTTTGACAAATGATGAGTTTCCCGTTTTTTCTATTGCCTAATGAAATAAAATTGAAAATACTCAAGTACCTACCCGTTTACGAAAAATATAAATTATTTTCTATAACTGAATTCAGCGATTTGGTGACCTATCCTCGATTATGGTGTAACAAAGCTTGCTATAATCTATATCGAAAGGCGCTTGAAATACAAATCTATTCCGTACGAAATATTATTAGAACTGATTTTGTTTTAGTAAACATTTTTATTTATATGCTTAAAACCAACATCGATATTTTATATCCCGATCATTGGTATTTACATCCAATCAATGAACACGAAGAAAAATTTATTGTTACTATGAAAACTAATTTTGATGAATTTATAGCAAAATATGCTGTTATTGTTACCATGTACGTTAAAGTATTCGCGTCTCCATTCTATGTTAGGTCTATTCTACTAAGTATAGAAAATGTGCATGGTATACTATTTCCTTATATTGTACATCCATTTTTTCTAAACATGAAGGGTAAAAGACAATGGATTCGGTTTATGATCGCTTGTGAATTTATTCGCCAATTATACAGTTTAATTGAAGCTGATAAATCGAATTATAAGACTAAATGTTTATTTCGTATATTGAAAATACTGACATCTGAGTACGACGAATGGGTCAATAATCAGGGTGGATGGGAATGTATAAAAGATTGGCAGAATGAAAAATTGGTGGATAAAGATATTTTTACTGTCAGTACTTACTAAACAACTTTGAAAAAAAAAAAAAAAAAAAAAAAAAAAATTTTTTTTTTTTTTTTTGCGTGGGCGTGGCACATCAACAATTACTATATAAAAGAGATGTGGTAGTGTCTAGTAATATTATTCACCCACACAACTTACAATGGCTGGTCTACACTATGTTTATGCTGTGCATGTCTCTTTTGTTCGCTATGAAGGAAGGCAAATCCCATGGACTATTACTATGACTTCGACCGTGACACCATACAAGACTTTTAGTATTGGTTTGCTTAGCAACGACTTTACCTGGACAGATTCTGATTTGAATTATAATTGTCTAAACGCGGATGATTTTCCCAGAAATCCTTCTAAAAAACTAAATCACCAAATCAGTCTGCCACATTTCGAATCTGAGTTTAGCGAAATCTACGGCACAGAGTACTGGAAAGATGGCTGGGTGACACAATTGGCAGCCGTCGATCGGCCTACGTATGATTATCTAAAAACATTTTGCAATTCAATTATATTGTTGGATAATACACTGATTGCTGAAGATAGAACTTTGGCTGCAGCATACAGGTATAACGTATTGCCAAATAACGGAGAGGGATTTAAAGAAATTGTAATTGAAGGTTGAAGGACTTTAAAAAATCTTAGAAGTCTCTGAAAAAAAAAAAAAAAAAAAAAAATTTTTTTTTTTTTTTTTTTTTTTTTTAATGCCCCGCTCACCCAAGTCTGTATATATATATCAGAAAATTCTATTTAGACAATTTATTATTGTTAGATGGTATGATATTGCACACATGCAAATATGCTAAGTAAAGTTTATGAGAGTTTTTTATTAATATGCTCATTCATATTTGCTACAATTTTACTTATTACAGCTCTATTTATAGTTATATTATTTATAATAACGACTTTTATTATGGAATTTTTGCTAGGCCCAGAAATTACAAAAAAATGTATTAAAACATTTTTAGAAAAGATGAAAATAAATCTTGTCTTTGCTCAATAATAAAGGATTATGCAATTTTTCAAATATGGATAAATGTTTGTGCTGTAATAAGTTAATAAACTATCCAAGATCGAATTATAGATTGGATTGCGAACACGTTTTTCATCAACGATGCCTTGTAAATTATTTTCAAAAGCATCCACTCAAATGCCTGGAATGTACCCAGCCGCTATCTTGCATTGATCTAACATATTTTCAAAGCTTTCATGAAATAGTAAATGATATAGAAGATACTGATTCAGGCTTTGAATCCAATTAATTCATGTCTGCGTTAAAAAACTAAGTCTGAATCTAAAAATTTCGAGATTCGTGAAAAAATGACAAAGTCCAACATTTTATAAAGAACTGAACTTCACTGTGAATGTTTAAAAAATGCTCAACCCACATTTGAAAAAAAAAAAAAAAAAAAAAAAAAAAAAAAAAAAAAATTTTTTTTTTTTTTTTTTTGAGTGGACGTGGCTCATGTATATATATAAGACTGTTGACTTGCCACTTCATCATTCTATCTCGATCTTTGCCAGCAGCAGTCATATCTTTCCTTTACGGACATGGAATCAACAGTATCCTACAGCTCTTTGGTTTGGACGTTAGGAAATAGTAATATGGAGCTAGCACATAAAAATGATAAATTGGCTAAAGAAGTCAACGATTTACGAGATATATCTTTTTTTCAAAGTATATTAAATGAATTAATATATGCTGAAAATGTCCGATTAAGGGGTGAACGATCTCGCCTTTGTATGGATGCAGCACAAATCGCTGTAACTTTAAACGAAAAGATAATTAGTTTAAATTCGATCATCAGCAAACAACGTAGACTGTCAGCAGCAACACTGAAAATGTCAAAAGCTAAAAATAGTTTTAAACGTAAAACTAAAAGGATTATAAGACCCAAGAAATGTACAATATGTCAAGGATAATAAAATCGTAACCAAGCCATCAAGGTTACATCAAGGTCACGTGAAAAAAAAAAAAAATTTTTTTTTTTTTTTTTTTTTTTTTTTACGTGACCTTGATATTATTTATTTTTATACTGGCCTTTTGCTATATAAGTAAGGTTCGTTGGATTGCTATTGTTATTTCATAATGGAAGCTATGAATCCTATTGAGATGCTTATTGATGGAGCTGTTCAGCATGAAGTCTTGCAGAATAAAAATCCTTACTTGACTATGGAGACTATCATTTTACGTTTGTACAAGAAAATTTCACAGTATACGCGTGTCCAGTTCTATCAGAATGAGAAAACTCTACTGTTTGTGCAATATCACGATGAAATTTTGAATGCCTATGAAAGTATAAAATCTAGGCTGTCTCACGAAGAGCGAGCTACGGTAGAACGTGTCCTATCTAGAGATTGCCCACATCCTAACGAATTGCTGAAGTTTACCTGTACTTGGTACAAACATGATCCTGCCAGCATTTGTAGATGGTTTGCTGTCGATGGTATCATCAACCTGCATCCTAAATATTACGTTCAAGATGCCTTTAACAATAATTTCGAGAAACACAATGCAGCCGTCAGGGCTCTGTATACTTATTACTCTAACCCTGAAAGCATCAAATTGATCGTGAGCAAGGCCCTGGATATTGAAGGTGACGAAACATATGCGGCAGATCCCGATATGGATATGTGTTTGGAATTGTACGTAACAATGGTGGGTGAAGAAGAAATGAAACGTGTGGCAGAAGACAGGCGAACCAAGCTGCGAGCTCAACAGCAACCCAATAAGCGTAAAAGAAAAATACAGCCTCTGAAATTATCCGAAACTGTAGAAAATCCAATTGTAGAGACCCCAGAATCGCCTAGGCCGATTTCACCCCAAAATGAGTAATAGCTGACGGTTAGAATAATCAGGTTTCAGTTTCTTTAAAAGGTTTTGGCGTAAATTTTCACCGATTGACAGATGCCATTTAGAAGTCGTGTTGAGAAGGTCCATAGCAGTCAAAATTTTCAAATAGGCCTCGTGATAATTTTCTACATTTGATAAGTCTATTCTAGTATTTTCAATTTTTTCGCAGAAAGGCCAAGCGTGGTTTGTTGGAGGTACCATCGCTACCATATCTGACAGGTCGTCTGTAGGTTGGGATATATCAAAAATCTTGTCACATTTTATAACCTGAGTGTATAATGGATTCCAGAAGAGTTGCAAATGGCTGCTCAAAACGATCGTCCAAACGTCAGATGGAATGATGGCGTCAAACGAAGGTTCGATCACAATATGTAATAGACGCGATTCGTATAGATTTGGACGATATAAAAATGTCAGCTCGTAGTCTGATACAGGTTCTAGCTCAGGAATGGAATCCAAATAGAATTTGACTAAGTTAGGATAACGTCCATAATGACTATAGATGATGGTAGATTTCTTAGAAACTAAAGCCTTTTGAAAAAATTCCATATCTTGATTATTAAACAATTGAAAAAAAAATTACAACCTTTGAAAAAAAAAAAAAAAAAAAAAAAATATTTAACCCTTAAAAAAAAAAAAAAAAAAAAAAAAAAAAAAAAAAAAATTTTTTTTTTTTTTTTTTTTTTTTTTTTTTAAGGTCATATTATTTCTCTATATATGGGTGCCTTCTCTGCACAAGGATCATTCATGGTAGAGCCTTCTATCTATGAGGTCTTAAGTTTTTCTGAAAGCTACATACGGCTTAACTGAAATAGATTAAATTATTAATGCTAAGTTTTTTGTCAAGAAAGCATCAAAAAGGTGTCATGAGACAAACGAATAAATATACTACTTCATATGGCTTAATCGTCAAAAATTCTGACAACCAAGTTGTACTTATCAAGCGTAAGGTGCCATACTGTGTGCAAAATTATTACACGCATCTCCATAAAAGCAAAACTAAGTATTGTGAATATTCCAAGAATGCCTTTGACCAGATACGAGACGTTTTTGAAAGAGAACAGTTACCAAAGCTGAGCGAAGAATATAAATTGGATTATATGTGCTTTGTGAATGGAAAATTGTACGAAGATCTGTACGATTTTCCGCATGGACAGCCGTCTACGAAAAACTCACAAACCTTATTTGATTATTTTATAACGGCGTATCGAGAATTTCGTGAAGAAACTGGCTTCAGATTTACTTTTACGAAAGAAGATGTGGAAAATTATCCAATCGTGCATTTTGAATTTATGGGATGCGATAAGATTTATTATAAACAATATTATTTTCTTATTGAAAATGTAAAAGATTTGAAGATATACAGATATTTTGATTCACTTGATTTTCCAATGATATCGTCTGCCCAAATTAAGAGTTGGAATGATGATCGACTTGTGTATACAGGCCAACTGTATCCCGTAAAAATAGCATATAATTATTTTAAAATTCAGCAAAAAATAAAAATTGATAATAAGCATAAAATTTTTGAGAATTTTTATCCAAAGTACTATATAATTTCTTATCAAAAAAACGATGATAAGAAACTGATGGAAAAAATATTTAAAAATTAATTAATAAAAAGCCACACCCACCCTTGAAAAAAAAAAAAAAAAAAAAAAAATTTTTTTTTTTTTTTTTTTTTTTTTAAGAGGTGGGTGTGGCCTTCTTCAAACCTATAAAAAGGCGACGCCGCACTCTCAAACTATCATTCTACTGCAATCATGAATCCTGCTATCTTCTGTTGTCTAGATGAAGTCTTTGCTGAGGCCGTTTGGCTGAATGTTGGAAACGGATCCCTAAAACCGTTAGAAATAGCATTTGCCATTTCTCCAGATAAGGTCTACATATTTACAGTAGCACCCTTGCCTCAACATTACTGGGTCACGCTAAGAGATCTTGCCCAAACTAGATCTAGAATACATAACAAAGATCGTTTTTACAATTCTCAATGTGAACAGCTACTTTTACAGCCAAAACTCTTCGAATGGAGACTTAAAGCCAACAGTTGGCTTAATAAGCTGACATATTGCGTTCCGTTAGACACTCCACTGTATGTCCATGGTCGTGCCCAGTACAAATTTTTCAAGCATCAGTGCGGATACAGAAACGTACATCTGGTTAAAGTGCCAACTGGAGTAAGAATCATACAAGCTTGTCATTTTCATGTGAAGTCGAAATTGTTAGATTATCCTTGTCCAGGAATAGAAGTAGCTACGATGGCCTATCATCGAAGAGACCTTCAAATAAAACAATAGTAAAAAAAAAAAAAAAAAAAAAATTTTTTTTTTTTTTTTTTTTTTTAATGTGGCCTTGTTTTTTTTATTTATAAATCAAGCTAACGATGGGCTATAAAACCTTTGTCCAATCCATCTTTGGCAATCAGTACTCGTTTCATGCCCCATACTTACACGGGCTCAATCTCTACTGTCTCTTCGTTATTACGTTAACAGTGTCCCTTTGCGTTTATACCCTGCATCAGCATCAAGATGTCTGCGACAACACCTTCAAGCAGCGCGTCCATGACCTACGAATTAAATACGCCAGTGCTAGACGTCCCGGCTATGATTAAACCTATTTTAGATAATTATAACATACACGTTAATAATTTTATTCGATTTTTGCGCGATCGTCTAGATGTCTATCTCGTTTACGAAGGCCCAGCCGATCCCCATCAGCACATTTTGTTAAGAACCATGTACGCGTGTTCTATCAAATCCAAAAAAATTTTAAAAGATGTATTTCCAATCATGATAGGATCGCTTCTAGATATGGCCATTCGCCATCAAAACGCGAGGTCTTTTCGCGAACCCCTGTCGGCCTCTGAAACCCAGTATCCATTTACAAAATTAGATGTAGGGAGTGGATTTTTTCTAGTCGGTGGTTCTTTGCGCCATTTACCCTATTTCTATACGAACGATCCTACCAACACGCATGTCATTCAAAGAAAAATTGTTCGAGTCTATTCCTACAATGCTCTGGATCGCGGAAAAGAGTTAAATTTCTACGTGGCAGACTACGATGGCAAAAAATGTGGCAATGTGGTAGTTATTCATAACAACGGTACTAAAACCAACGACGATCCACATTTTTTCAATCATTGTTCCTATCCAGTAAATTTGACGGCTTACATGTCCATGCTGTATCGAAACGAGCATTTTGACATCGATCATCTGGGTAATAAAATGGTTGTCAGCCCAGGCCACATGTTTACCAAACTCTTCATAAAATATTTGTACGGTCCTCTGCTGCAGCAAGATTGGAAGCTGATCAAAGCCAGAACGGGTCTGGTCTCGAAATCTATCGAAGACGGGTTCTTGCTGCACGTTCTGTCTCGAAAAACGGTCTATTATAAGGAAACTAAATCTGCTGGAAAGATGACCAACGAGCCTTCAGGATCGCATCGCGAAATAGGTGTCAACGGTGAAGTATTCATGGAAAAAAATATAGGTTGCTATAGAGAAATTACGTCTCAGACCTACAAACTAAATCCTTATCTGCTACACGTTATAGTGAGACAGATTTCCAAAAAAGTTAAAAATTCAACCGTCGATTCTTTTCATCCTAGCTATTTGTATTTTTTATGCATACTGGGTATTTTCGAAACAAAAAACGTGGGTCGCACGACTATGATGGTCAGAGACACGATTGTTTCTACGTGCGACGATCTGGATCCAGTCTATCATGATGTCCCCAATGATAAATTTTGGGATGAGCTGAAACTCGAGTCTCAGAAAGACAGCCGCTATTTCGTAGTTGTGAACGAGGCCTGCATACCCGTAACCGAAAAATCTTTTTACGGTATCGAGCTGCTGAGGCTGAAGAACCATTTCAAGACAATCGAGTGCTATCAGAGAGAAAATTTTATCATTATCCGTTATAAAATGGGTTTCATTATGAAAAGGGTGCCTGACACGGATATCTGGGTGACCCCGTACGACATCTCGTATTACATACACAGGCTGGCTGGGATTCATGCGACCAGCTACTTGGTGGATCTGAACCGATTTTGTAACCATACAGCCTTTCCGTAAAATATTTTGGCCTTCAACGCGATGAAAAATTCTGTCTTGGCTACGACTTCGGAAAACGCTCTATATTTTATGGATACGGTATCCACTTATTATAAAAAACTGACTCCTGACCATAAAGTTCTCATACCGGCCAAGAAGGATGGCGTTTCTGAACATTTTGAGATAGCCATGCCTCAGCCCGTAGTCACTTACATGAGTTTCAAAGGCTGCACGCAAGAAGACTGCATAGCAAAACGTAAAGGCTACGATGCGTTCGATGGCTGTAGGTTTTACACGCTCAGATTGAATTTGGATGCCAAATCTTGGGTTAAATTTTATCCCGTTCGCGGCGACGAAGATCCAGAATCTGGTTTATTGGGGACGCTTGTTAGTGGAGATATTTTGCAAGTCGAACCCTATTCTTTACATATAATACTGAATAAAATTTCTGATAGTGAATACCGCATTCGTTTTAACAAAACGCCGTTCAGGGTCGCTCAGCATTTCATAAGCGGAGATAAACTGACTATTAGCGTAGAACAACAGCATGTCTGCGATACAGGAGACAAACTCTGTAGTTTGCACGGTCAGAAAGGGGTCGTGCGAGTCTTGGAAGAGATGCCTATTTTGGATGATGGAATCGTACCCGATTTGATAGTGAACCCTTACTGCATGTTCAGGATGACGCCCGGACAGATTTTAGAAGCCATGTATTTGGGCGGTGGCAGAGACAGCCAATCCGTACGTAATTCGAAAGGTGTTTTGATACGAGACGCGAAGGCCTTCTATGGTAAGACGTTTTATTTTTCGGTCGCGTATTGGGCTAGCGAACACTTATACGCTCCCGTAAAATGTGTGTTGGATAGAGTGACCAACCAACCCGTCAAAGGTCGCAGTAGAAGAGGGGGTATGAAATTGGGAAATATGGAAGTTAATGCTTTAAGAGGCAGCGGTACGGCGTCTGCGTTTGAAGAAAAATTTTTTGAACATGGTGATAGAGTACATATTGAGGCTACTGTGGCGATACCTAAATCGGTCAACGTGGTCATTGAAGACGCGAAATGCTACAAATATCTTTTAGAATATAAGACAGAACCTACCATACAGATGGAGGATTGACGCGATAATTTTAAATTTGTAGATACGAGTTACAGTTTGTTGTTTTAAATAGACAGTTTTGTACGAAATGTATTTTGCTATTAATTTTTTAACAACAAGGGTCGCTATTTTATAGATTTGATACTCTGAACCCTAAGGTCATTTTTTCTAATTTTTGCGACTAAATACCTCATTTTTTATAATGCCAGAGTTGGTCTCAGAGGTTACATGGTACTCGATTAGAAAATATGAGGCGTTTTGTCTTTCAAATTAGAAAAAATGATTTTTGAAAAAGACATAAATATTTATGTTATCGTATACGATACCGTATTAGTACTGGAACAGGTTTTAAATTTGCGTGTTCAAAACTAGGGTGTTGAATTCCCGTAAAATGTATATGACCAAAAGAGGCTTCGAGCAGCGACTGCATAATGGTTAAAGCATGAATTAATGAATCGAGCACTGACTGCATAATTTTTAAAGCATATCTTAATGTATAGAGCGTTGAACAAATAAGGGGGGATATATGTAACAAAAGCCTCGAGCTTTAAACAAACAAATAGTTGGGCAAAGTTGAGCAAAACAAAAAGCCTCGAGCATTGAACAAACAAAGGGCATATGTGTAACAAAAAGCCACGAGCAAGCGCGGCAGAATGTAGAGAGCAAAAAAGTATGTAGAAATATAGTGTAAGCAATATTTGCATGGTCATACAAAAACCTTCGAGCATCTATAGAGAGGCTATATTTTGTTTTTAAGTAAAATATTTAGCATATATATCTCGTTTTTTATTTTAAGATTTACCGTCACCACAAAAAGAATGTCGGAGTAAAATAGGATTATGATTTGTAGCTAGCTTATAGTAATGGGCTTACATTTGGTTTAGCGAGACAATTAAAAAATGTAACCTCATGCCGATATCTTGAAACTGGCTGAGACAACAACACTATAGCTGACATACAAAGTCCAGACTAAAAACTTACATTTGGTTTAGCAAGACAATAAAGAGCGTAGTCTTATGCCGATATCTTGAAACTGTCTGAGACAGCGACACTATATCTGACATTCAAAGTCCAGGCTAGAAACTTGGCAAGACAATAAAGAGCATAGTCTTATGCCGATATAGTGAAACTGTCTGAGACAACGACACTATAACTGACATACAAAGTCCAGATTAGAAACTTGGCAAGACAATAAAGAGCGTAGTCTTATGCTAATATAGTGAAACTGTCTGAGACAACGACACTATAGCTGACATTCAAAGTCCAGGCTAGAAACTTGGCAAGACAATAAAGAGCGTAGTCTTATGCTGATATAGTGAAACTGTCTGAGACAGCGACACTATAACTGACATAGAAAAATCCAGACTACAAAATTATAATCACTTAAATTAAAAGATGTTTTACAGTAATTTCTGAGTATACAAGTATATATATATATATATATATATATATATATTATAAATATATTATAAATATATTATAATATAAATATTATTATATATATATATATATATATATATATATATATATATATTATAAATATATTATAATATAAATATTATTATAAATATTATTATATATATATATATATATATATTATAAATATATTATAATATAAATATTATTATAAATATAATATAATATAAATATAATATAATATAAATATATTATAAATATATTATAATATAAATATAATATAATATAAATATAATATAATATAAATATATTATAAATATATTATAATATAAATATAATATAATATAAATATAAGTATTAAAAAAAAAAAAAAAATATATATATCCATTTCTATAGGGTAGCTACGATTCATGCTGTAAAACATCTTTTAATTTAAGTGATTATAATTTTGTAGTCTGGATTTTTCTATGTCAGTTATAGTGTCGCTGTCTCAGACAGTTTCACTATATCAGCATAAGACTACACTCTTTATTGTATTGCCAAGTTTCTAGCCTGGACTTTGAATGTCAGCTATAGTGTCGTTGTCTCAGACAGTTTCACTATATTAGCATAAGACTACGCTCTTTATTGTCTTGCCAAGTTTCTAATCTGGACTTTGTATGTCAGTTATAGTGTCGTTGTCTCAGACAGTTTCACTATATCGGCATAAGACTATGCTCTTTATTGTCTTGCCAAGTTTCTAGCCTGGACTTTGAATGTCAGATATAGTGTCGCTGTCTCAGACAGTTTCAAGATATCGGCATAAGACTACGCTCTTTATTGTCTTGCTAAACCAAATGTAAGTTTTTAGTCTGGACTTTGTATGTCAGCTATAGTGTTGTTGTCTCAGCCAGTTTCAAGATATCGGCATGAGGTTACATTTTTTAATTGTCTCGCTAAACCAAATGTAAGCCTATTACTATAAGCTAGCTACAAATCATAATCCTATTTTACTCCGACATTCTTTTTGTGGTGACGGTAAATCTTAAAATAAAAAACGAGATATATATGCCAAATATTTTACTTAAAAACAAAATATAGCCTCTCTATAGATGCTCGAAGGTTTTTGTATGACCATGCAAATATTGCTTATACTATATTTCTACATACTTTTTTGCTCTCTACATTCTGCCGCGCTTGCTCGTGGCTTTTTGTTACACATATGCCCTTTGTTTGTTCAATGCTCGAGGCTTTTTGTTTTGCTCAACTTTGCCCAACTATTTGTTTGTTTAAAGCTCGAGGCTTTTGTTACATATATCCCCCCTTATTTGTTCAACGCTCTATACATTAAGATATGCTTTAAAAATTATGCAGTCAGTGCTCGATTCATTAATTCATGCTTTAACCATTATGCAGTCGCTGCTCGAAGCCTCTTTTGGTCATATACATTTTACGGGAATTCAACACCCTAGTTTTGACCACGCAAATTTAAAACCTGTTCCAGTACTAATACGGTATCGTATACGATAACATAAATATTTATGTCTTTTTCAAAAATCATTTTTTCTAATTTGAAAGACAAAACGCCTCATATTTTCTAATCGAGTACCATGTAACCTCTGAGACCAACTCTGGCATTATAAAAAATGAGGTATTTAGTCGCAAAAATTAGAAAAAATGACCTTAGGGTTCAGAGTATCAAATCTATAAAATAGCGATCCTTGTTGTTAAAAAATTAATAGCAAAATACATTTCGTACAAAACTGTCTATTTAAAACGACAAACTGTAACTCGTATCTACAAATTTAAAATTATCGCGTCAATCCTCCATCTGTATGGTAGGTTCTGTCTTATATTCTACACACAGAAAAATGAAAAATCGAAACTTGTCAAGAAACGTGTTATCTTTGTCATAGTACACGTTTTCCTAGTATATTGACAAATTTGCACAAAATTACGCAACATTTTAAACAATCAAAACACTACCTGACAATCCCATTTAGTCATGAGACACAAAAATCGTTTTATTTTACCATGTATCTTTAATGTGTTTCGTCTGTTGATCCGTTTTGGCTCTAAAACTTGTCAGATGACTAATTTCCCAGGTACAGTTTTCATTTTCCTCAAATTGGACCGGTTAGTCAGATGAGAGAATAAAAATAAATTATTCCTATTTTGTCAATTGACTAAGAAAAATTTGTTTGGCTAGTCCAAAAGCTCAGCATTATTATTTTTTTTTCTTTAATCTTTTTTTTTTATTTGTTTATTTATTTTTTGTCTCCTGACAACTTGAGTTAGTCAACCGAAATCGAAAAATAAACCCATCGAATTTCGCGGTATAGTGTCAGTTTCATTAATTCTGAAAAAGAAAATTGCGCTTAAAGTTATTTGGGAAACGCATATTTTTTATAAGAACTTTGTGCCATACTAATCCCAGTTTTTGTATTTTTAAATCTAATAAATAATTTTCTAAGTATGACATGAAACGATAGCAAAGGAGCACGGCAATTTTTAATAACAGATAGAAAAAGAGGTATTTTTTTTTTCTTTTCTTTTTTTTTTTTAAAAAAAACAGACATTTAATTTTTTACCCCAACTAAAATTAAAAAGACTGAAATCTGTATTCCCTGCACGTAAACTTAAATAGAAATATCTTTCCACTGAGAAATGACACTAAGCAGCAAAATTTGTTCCAATGTATTTAAAAAAAAAAAAAAAAAAAAAAATCTTTTTAAAAATCACACAAAGTTCAAGGAAACTAACATTAAAATATTTTAAAACTAATATGTAGAAGAAAAAAAAAAGAGAAAAAAAAATCTATACTCAAGTGCATTCGAAACATCGAAAGAGATTGCATCATGTAGACGACGAACATCTGTCGCCAGGATGACTCAGAGAACTATTCTTTTTTTTTTTTTTTAATTATGTGCTGCGCGCGTGTATTCCTTCACCACCCTTATGATTTCTCAAAATTCCATGTTATTACTCATGAACTTTTATTCTTGAAAAAAAAAAAAAAAAAAAAAAAAAAAATCATTTCTGATCGGGTAAAAACTTACACCGGGTCCCCTCTGCATTCGCCCGCTAGTGGGTCAGTATTTTTAAATGAACCACTCTAATGAAAGAATTCTCAAAATTGAATATTATTACTCATTAATATTACTCTTAAAAAAAGGAAAAAGAAAAAAAAATCATTTGTGATCGGATGAAAACTCACACTGGGTCCCCACTGCTTTTGGCAGCGAAGATCCGTGCGCTGTGCGTGCGTATTCCTTCACCATCCTTATGATTTCACAAAATTCCACGTTATTACTCACAAACTTTCATTCTTAAGAAAAGGAATTTTAGAAAGATCTTTAATCATCGGGTAAAAGTTCGCATTGGGTCCCCACTGCCTTCGCCAGAGCAGACCCATGCGCACACGTGTGAAGATATACGTGCGCTGCACGCTCATATTCCTTCTGAAATCAAACTGTTATTCTTAAGAAAAAAAAAAATTTAAATCATTTTTCATCGGATAAAAAGTTGGACCGGGTCCCCACTGCCTTCGGCACCGCAGTCCCGTGAGCGCTGCGCGCGCCTATTCCTTCCCCGCCCTTCCATCCCCTCCTAATTAACCTACATATACCGATTTTGAAAAGTCTAACTCAATTAGCTGAGATGCAAAAGAAAACCTAATCAAGACACCTTAAAACGTGTAAATCAAGTGAAATCTCGAATTCCCCTTTCGATAATATTAAAGAACTTTAAAATATCTTTCGAATGATGAATTAAAAACAATTTAATCAGAATTCGAATTTAAATATTGAAATTTTAAAATATTACAGGGCCATCAGGCGGTAGAAATTTCTGTAATCTTCTGTTCGATTCCAAATCAACAAAGCTTTCAAATGGTGTATTACTTATGAAATTATTTTAATTAGTAGCTGAGATACAAAAGAAAATCTGAACAGAATACCTCGAAACGTGTAAATCGGGTGAAAACTCGAATTCCACTTTCGATAATATAAAAGTACTTTAAAATATCTTTCGAATGATGTATTAAAAATAATTTAATCATAATTAGAATTCGAAATATTGAAATTTTAAAATATTACAGCGCCATCTGGCGGTAGAAATTTCTGTAATCTACTGTTCAATTCCAAATCAACAAAGCTTTTAAATAATATATTACTTATAAAGTTATTTTAATTATTAGTTGAGATAGAAAAGAAAACCTAATCAGGACACCTTAAAACATGTAAATCACGTGAAATCTCGAATTCCATTACCTACGGTAGTCGGTTAATGGAAGACGACAGAGATTTGTGGCGTCTACTCTTGAAATTCAATTTAAATAAGTTTTAAAATGACATATTACTTTTGAAATTATGCTAATTAGAAGCTGAGATACAAAAATGATATAAACACTATTATAAAACGATTTATGTCTGACTTTTTCGTGGTTTTCTCCGAAACTTGCGTAATTCCGGACTAAATACTGTTAAAAATCCATAGTATGAAATGTGAACGGAATATCAGAATTCGAAACTCTGCAAAATATAAAAGAATAAAAGCGTTCTGTGTTTTCCCTCGTTTTCTCCGAAACAACCGTTCCCTTTATACATTTTTGCCCCTCCCCCCCCCCTTTCCGTCCCTTCTAATAATTTTACACTTGAAAATATCCGCAATTGATTTATCTTGCCTTAAAACCTAATAATACCAATTTCAAACGCTGTAACTCTTTTTTTTTTCTGCCCCCCTCCCCCTCATGCCTTTCCTAATAATTCTACACTTTCAAAAATATTCACAATCGGATTATCGGCCGTTAAAACCAAATATTACGAAATTTCAACGGCATATCTCAATTTAAAATACTGCAAAATATTAAACAAAACTTAATCTTACATTGTATTTTGGTCACATGAGTCGTGATAAATATAATTCCCAATAAAAATGTAATTTTTTTGTTTATTCACATAATTTCATGAAAATTGAATAGTAGCTTTATAGTATGCTGTCTAGGCCGAATATTAACTCAAATGTAACGTGAATGAAAATTTGAAAAAAATTGAAAATTGCAATTCCCCCCCCCCCCCACTATAAAACACGTGACATCTTAATCGGTTACAATCATTTCCTTTTTTCATCTCAGACAATAGTCTGGCATTTGAAATGATGTTGCCACAAAAAATTCACACTTTAGTTAATTTTTAAAAAAATCTAATTGTTGTACAGATAAGCCGCTTGCACTCTTAGATTCAGAAAAATTGTCCCTTTCATTTGGTACCAAATTCGTAACGATTAGACTAATATTTCTAATTTATTTTACACTTTTTCTGCTTTTAACTCCGTTAATATATCTATTTTTATGCAATCGCGGTGAATTCTCAGTCATTGAGATCGCTTTCTGATTAGACATGAGTCGACATTTTAATTAATATCTCCAGAACTAATTAAAATTTTTAAATTCTGTTTTGAAGAGGACCTCGGAAAGGCTCCAGAGCATCCGTATGTCAATTCTTGTACTTCTGCGTTCAATAGGGGCAGGGGCTGAACGTATAGAAGAACAGACAGACAGACAAACCTTTCTTTTTATTATTATAGAAAATAGATTCTTTGATGATATAGAATCCTAAGTGGATTTATAATATGTTTTTTGGACCTATGTGGTCATTAATGTAAATATTTGTACATAGTTATTTTTTATTAAACTTTAATTAATTTGATAATTAATTAGTAAAAGCTCTTTCTATGCTTCTTTTTACATTACATATATAGACAGATTATGTAAATTTGAATATCACTTTGTTCTCAGAGTTAAATTTTCTGAATAACCTCTATTAAAAGGCCACCTCCGTAAAAGGCTAATTTCATGTACCACGGTGTATGGACCTCTTAGAAAAATTTTATTGTATAATCTTTAAAGTATTGCTAACTGTGGGGCTTTTGAGACTATTTTCGTCAGCTTCATCATGTTAGGGACATACGAACATAGATTTAGAAACATCTAATTTTTTGGAAACAATGGTACACGTTTTGTTTTTTTATTAGACCCCAAGACCCCCTCCCCTCCACACACACACCAATGGCCGAGCGGTTCTGCGCTCAAAGTTGATAGAAGGGGAGTGCCGGATTCAATCCTATGTCGTGCTTATCGACTTAGCCGTTCGAAGTTTTCTGTGGCTTTCTCAGAAACTCGCGTAAATACGGGTTAAGACCGCTTAGAATGACCCCCCCCCTCACGAAGGGTACTCCCATCAGGCCTAAGACCCCGGTTCGATTACCCAATCAATAGGCCTAGGATCCTCGAAAAGTCAATCGGCCTAAATACCCAACATCAACATACCACTGGTCTCTGAGCTTTCACGAACATGTATGGGAGATAAATGCATGTGATAATGATGAAAAGAAGAATGTTTAAACCAGTGAATTCTTTGTTTCACTGGGAAAGAAGTGTTGGTCAAGGTTTAGTTTCGGTGTAGTTCGAATTTGATTTTTGTTTCTGTTCTTAGAATTACTTTAGGGTCTTTCCAGCACTCACAAATTTAAAATAAATAGATAAATAAGTGCTTATTTTTGAGATAACTGAAGTGTACATTTGTTTAGTAATGCATATATTTTAAAAAATATCCCTATCGATTATATCCAACAGAAAATAATGGATTTGACTTCTTCTAACTAAGCCTTGCACGTGGTCCTGTATATTGTATATATACTGTACAAAGCACTAAAAAAAAAAAATAATAATATATATAAATAAATAAAAATGACGTAATACAATTAAATATGCATTTTCAAGCTTATCATTCGTAACCTGTAATGCATCTGAATTCTTCGAGTAACCCTGAACACAAAACACTAATGCTATACCTCCAATTTTATACAGAAGACAAGCTTTTGTGCAACTCAAAAGCATATGTTAATTTTATTATCTTTAATTCAAATAAACAAATGAGGTTAATAATGTACTCTTAGAAATTCTATACATAGACTACAATGTATAGGAATTATTTTTCGTTCCTGAATATGAACATCCAGTTCTACACATCAGTTTAATATAACTTTTAATGAGGAATAACCGTAAAACCCTACCCCATCCACTCTAGTCAATTTAATATGACTTCATCCTTTAAAATCATTTTTCTGGATTTGGAAGACCTTCATCTGAACTTTGCAATAGAGATTTGTTTACTTAGCTTAGAATAAAATCAATTTACGTGTTTTGTTGCATTAATATGCACGACTTTATAAAACGAGTAAGCTTATTTTAACATAGGACCAAAAGGAATCACTCTGAATAAATTAATGTGTAAATTGCACCTAAAGAAGTTTTCACTTCGTAATTTTTACATCGCATTATGCTTTTCAACAAATTATTTTAGAAGTAAAATTAATATGATTATATATATTATATGTTTTTTAATTACTCATATATATGTAATATAATTAAAAGCTCCCTTAAAATTAAAGCCTCATTTTACACACTTAAATGATTCTATCTCCCACTAATCCACCGACAGCTCCCTAATTAATTTTTAATTAATTAATTTTCTAAATGTTTCACTAATTCCAAATTTATTAACTTGTTCTCAGTTCTTAAACTTATTTTATTATCGCATGAAGCGAACTGTTATTTATTACATTATACAGTTCCAAAGTAGTAATTTCAATCTAGAACCTTCTAACCACTCCTCCCCGTAGTTGTATGACATCCCCCCCCCCCCTCAAGCCACTCCGGTAGCTTTGATAACGTAACTGTCCCGCTTGGGAATGTAAACAGAATTTTCCAGTCAGTTGCTCGTCTGAAACTGAAATTGGGTTTCAAGATATGAGGTTCGGGTCGGGTAACACGATTTTACCCGTCGGGTCGGGTTGACAAAATTATCTGTCTTGCTGGTCGCGCTCGGGTTTAGTTTTCAACAAGTCTGATCGACTTGAGAACATCTTTCAAAATATTTCTTATAATTATAAACATAAAGTTGTAGGCATATTTATAACTATATAAAAGATTTAAACATACTGTGTATCGGAGCTCCGTATATATTCGTATCCGTATCCGCGGATATCCACCAGAAAAATTGATCCGTATTTATATCTGGATCCGTTTTCTTTTCTTTAACGAAACTAATTCGTATCTTTTGTACAAACTGTACGAAAATTAGCAAATTCTAAATCTTTCTCGACTATTTTTAAATATATAAATGAAAGAAATACTGTACAACTTCGCATTTACGTTCTAGAAAATAAAAAAAATTCACAATTTACTTTTCTTTTTTTCTTTAACTTTCTTCTATATTCAATAGAAGAAAGTATTCGATTCGTAAAAATTTTCGACTTTCGGTTTTTGATAGATTTACACATTTTGAGAGCTCCAGAACTAGATTTGATTATTTTTAGAAAATATCAGTCTGTCTCTGTGTGTGTGTGACGAAAATTTTGTGGCAACTGTATATCTGGAACTACCGTCCATAATTGCATATAAATGTATATGTAAATGCACTTTGACCAAAATTAGTGCTTATCGACTTTTGGTGTCCATCGCTCCACAGATGGCGTTGATATACAGCGATTTCTACAATTTAAAGGAAGGCTGTATATCCCAGGAATTACTGCACAAATTTGCACATAAATTTATATATGGATGTACCTTGACATAACTTGTCTGTCCACTTTTGGTGCCAATAACTGAACATGTGGCGCTGCTATACAGAAATTTTCACAGTTTAAGTGAAAGGGATATCTCCGGTTCTATTGGGTATAATAAAACAAAATTTGATACGTGAAAAGACAGTTATGAAACATTATGCTGATTCAATTTGGATGCATATCGGCCAATAGGTGGCGCTGCTATACTGCCATTTTCCCCGAGAACGGGAAAGTTGTATCTCGACTTCTATGGTGTATAATTGTACAAAACTTGATAGTTGAGATAGCCATTATGAAAACTCATTTTATAACATAATATTTATAGAGAATAAAACTGTCTTTGTATATTTTGTGTCAGTTTTAGATGAAAATCGCCTGTATTCATTATGGTAGATAATTTTAATAAATAATAGTTTTAATAAATTATTTGTAGTGAATGAATTTGTATTAGAAAACAAAGAAGAAAGTCTTATGGTAGCCACAACATACTTGTTTACATATATATATATATATATATATATATATGTAGGATATTTATCTATTAGAATATTCATGTAAATGTGTTTTATTACATTTCTTCTGAGTGAATGGCAACGATGTAAAAGGAAAAAGGGTCATGTGACTCGTGACCATGCTCGTGACCAATAAGTTGCTTGCTTTGCTAAAGAGTTCTGTTTGCAGAACCTTGTGTTTGCTGTTCGTTCGAAGCGTGTTGGCGTCGCATCATTGCTATTGTTTAAAATGTAAAATGTAAATTTAATATGTGTGTGCGTTCGTGATTGTTTAAATAAATGTATGTCAGTCTTCGAAAATAATGGCTCGTTTATCATTCATATCCCTAGACGCCACCGTCGCATAGATAATTTGGGGGATCTGGCCACGATGAACTGGTCGGCCAATTTCGATTTTATTATTTTTGTTTTACCAGCCATGCTTGAAAAGCGAATGTGTTCTCCCGCTGTGGAAATCGTCCTTGCTCAGCATCTTTAATAGAATCTCTCGGATTCTGACTTGATTTAGGAGCCACCCTGGTTCTGAGCTGTGTTTAGAACACTTTCAAGAACATTTCTTTTTAATTTCTTCGGTATCTGTATAAGTAAGTTATTTATTGTTTTTAATAGTAGGATAAAGAAAATTATAAACTAATAAATATTGTGTTTATTTATTTTGTCTTTGTCATATTTCTGATAAAACTTAACTATAATATATTCTCAAGTTTAGAATATTTAAGAATTTTTATCTGAATGTTTTAAAGTAAATATACTTGTTTTCTGAGGTTAAATCTTTGAACTAAATTATCGTCGTTCATTTATTTTTTAAGTGCACATACACTTGACCTTCGGAAAAAATAAAAAAAATTGTTCTTTTTTTAAAAATTATTGAATATTTTATATAGAATCAAGTGTTTTCTAAAAATTTTGAATTGTTTTTAGGAGTTGAAATTTCTTATGGAATATTTATTCTAGTATTAAATGAGTAATTTTGTTCTTAATAATTAATTCTATTCAAATATACTTTCATTTTAAAAGAGTATAAGATTATTTATCCTTATTAATTATAATTTAAAACATATCCTTGGAAAAGTATTATTTTAATAACAGAAATTATGTTTCCTTAAAATAGCAAAAAATACTTTCGATTTAAAGTAACTGACGTTTATTTTGTATATGTTTCTGTGTTCTCCCAAATAATTAATCTGACGATCGCCTGAGTGTACTGCTACGAGTAAGGGAAAAAAGAAGAGAATGATTATTTCTGTTATCATATCCTAAATTTTATTCTTGTTTATCTTAAATATATACTTATTACTTTACAACTTATTACTTTACAGTAAAGCATTTATTTATTTATTTATTTTTCTGTCTTGAAATCTGTTTGGTGAAATTTTCTTGAGAGAGAGACATGTATTTATTTGTTCTTTATTTTTTATCGATTGCATTGCCGATTTTTACTTTCTCTTACCCATAAGGAAGAGAAAGTATTATTTTTGGGTCAAATTTTCGAACACGAGATTTTGTTATATTTACACACATATTGTTTATATCTATAGTATATTGTTTATATCATATATGTATCACACATATTGTTTTGAGGTCCCCTGAACACGAATGTCATGTTTTTAGCAAATGGTCTGTGTGTGTGTCTGTCTGTTATCAGCATATCTAAAACAAATTATGGCAGAAAGTTCAAACTTGGTATTCTAAATGTGTATTATATAGGGATGCTACAGTAGGCTTTTCGTTAAGATCAAGCAACTGGTTCGTGTACAGGGACAATCAAGAGAATTCTAATACATTACGTCTCTATGGGGGAAATTGCAAGTGAGTTTAACGTCTATAGACTGCACTAAACCAAATGAAACGAATATATATTTTTTGTAATAGAGACAGTTAACTGGGAAAAAAAAATTGTGTATGTAAGAGCCTACCCCCCCTCTGGGGGGGGGAGTCCCCCATCGAGGGGAGTGAATTTTCATGATGGGTATCTTTCAAAAGAGCTCGCCAATAGCAATACCTTTAAAACGAATGGTTGAACCATCGATCTGCGATAATTTAAAACAAAGTTATCGATTTTTTTTTTTTTTACTTTTAACGAAAAAAAAAAAAATTTTTTTTTATTTTTTTTATTGAGAATAAAATGGACTTTTTTTTTTTTTTTTATATTTGGTGTTATACTACTTCTCTAATATGGAAATCGTCTGCATTATCATAAAATATATATTTTTTAAATAATAATTTTAATAAATTATTTTTAAAAACAGAATTATTTTTTAATAACCGAATTAAATTCTATATAAATGTAGGTGCATTAATGAAACGGGGGGGTTGAGGGGGACGGTAGCCCCCCTCACACAGAACTAATTATATAAAACTTTTCAGAAGCCTAATATGAATTGTTTAACACAGGTTTACATAACAGTTCTCGTTATCTTACCTTTTATTCTGCAACCTGTATTTATAGTATTAAATTTCAGGGTAAGCGAAAGTCGTGCGAGTGACACACCAGATTATTATTATTTTTTTTTTTTTGCTTTTGATGATTAAAATAATTTCCTATTCCTAACACATTTTTAATCATTCTGTTATAGATATAATATTTTCTTTTTCAGTAAAGATTTACTAAGGTATGCGAAGCATAAATTAAATATTGTTCTCGTTTAAAATATATATATAAACTGATTATTATGAATCTATATGCGTGTGTATGAGATATATTTTAAAATACTTTTTTTTTTTTTTTTAAAATCAATGCTGTTTTATGTTTAAGAGTTAAACGCATTTATTTATTTGTGTTTTCATACTCAATTATGTTACGCAGAGGTAGTTTAGTTTATTTTTCTAGTAATTTGATTTATTTAGAATTTTTCGTTTAAGCAGTCGGTGTATATTATTGATATCGATTTTAGGGAAGGTATAATTAATTTCCTTTAATAATTTGGCTTAATACAGATATTAAAAGAAAATTAATAATAGTAACTTAAATTATTTTTTTCTCGTTTAAATAATAATTTTTCTCAAAAAAATATTTTAAAATGGTATATTTAGCGAGGGCTATTAAAGAGGATTTAAAAATATTAGCTGACGACCTAGGTATAGCGGCTCAGCCAGATTTCAGAATAATTTATTTTAAAAATGCTATTCTCAAAGGCAAAGACTACGATGAGAAATTTTGTAAAGAAAGGTTAAATACAATTATGAATGCTAGGAAAGAAGTAATTGAAGAACAGAAAAGAAGCAATTCAATTTGAACTTGAAAGAATGAAGTCGAGACCGAACTAGGGTTGAGAAATAGACAAACTAGGGTTGAAGATAGCGAAACGAGAAATCCAAGTAAAGAATTCCGAAATTTCATGCAAAAGTATTACATGAAAGAAGATATAAATCTTTATTTAATTCTTTTCGAAAGACAAGCCCGTCGTGTTTCTTTACCTGAAGAAGAGTGGATTACGCATCTTCTTGCACTTTTACCTTATGAAATAAATTAATTAATTGCGCGAGAACCGGAAGATAAGGTATACAAATATAAATATGTTAACGGCCCTCTTCACTTACCGTCACCGGAAGCTCGAGCTAATGTTATTCTATGGGGAAATATTCTTTACAAATAACTTACTAACTAATACATATTTTTAAATTCTGTTTTCACATTCAGAAAATTCCCAACTGTTTAATTGACAGATCTTTTTTAAAAATGTATTTTTTAATTTTTCATATTTTATTTTGAAATTGCAAAATGAAAAAAATTCACATATTGAAAATTCGTACTTTGCAGCTTCAAAATAAAATGTAAAAAATTAAAAAAATAATTTTTTAAAAAAGGTCCGTCAATTTAACAGCTGGAAATTTTCTGAATGTGAAAACAGAATTTTAAAATATGTATTAGTTAATAAGTTATTTGTAAAGAAAAATTTTCCATTAATAACATTAGCTTCGGCTTCCGGCAGCGGTGAGTGAAGAGGGGCCCTTAAGGAATTGTTGCTGAGGCGATTTAAATTAACTCCAGAGAAATTTCGTCAACTTTTTGCTTCGCACCAAAAGGTACAAGCTAGCACTTGGGGAGACTTTTATCACGAATTGTTTACATATTTTGAGGGTTGGAAAAGTTAACAAAAATGTATTAACTTGAATTCACAGTACATATATCTCAATATCACTGCTGTAAAACTGATAAGTTTTTATATACAGGGGTTGATCCAGGTTTTAATTTTTGGGGCCCATTTTTGTGAAAAACCAAAATGTTTTTGTAAAAAAAAAAAAAAAAAAAGGGAATTGTCGCTAGAAACCTTTCATCTTAGCAGTTACTCTGTCTAATGTTTAATATCAAGTTAGTAGCATTTTATTAAACAAGTATAGACACTCATTAAAAATAATACTGTAAACATGGAAAAAATTTTACAAAAGTATTACTTTTATAAATCTAAATTTTGTGAAGGAACCCATTTTCTGGATTTGAATTTTGTGAAGGGACCCATTTTATGGATTTGAATTTTGTGAAGGGGCCCATTTTATGGATTTGAATTTTGTGAAGGGGCAGCAGGGTCCTAATTTTTGCCTGGATCGACCCCCGATATATATATATATATATAAATATTGGCATAAAAATGAGTTATCATAATTATTAATACTTTGTTTTTTCTTTTTTACTAGAGAGAAGGTGTTGCGGTACCGCATATGGTTATTTATAGTGGATGCACAGATGAACCACATACTTCTTAAAGTGGCCAATAGCAGATGAATTTTATTCTTCAACCCAAGTTACATGCATGAAATCCCAATTGTTATAACAATTTTGAAACATTTATAAACAATTAGTATCAGAGCAAAAAAAAAAAAAAAAAAAAAAAAAAAAAATCATGAGGGAAAAAAAAAAAAATCATAGAAATGTTTGCAAAATCCAAGTGAAAGGATTTTATTCTCAGGTCCAAAATTAAACTTTATATATGTTTATTTATTTTCATTTATTATTACTATTATTTATAGTTTAAAATTCTAATTAAGAATGTTTTTTATTTTGTAGAAATAATTTATTAAATGAACAAATATATAGGTAAAGTGTTTATATGAAAGTGTTTATTCATGTTTATCACTACTATTTATGGAATTATTTTTTACCATTTTTATACATATATTAAAGTGTTCCGAATTATGGAAAAACCCCTTATCCAGAATATCCCAGGTCCCAAGCTTTCTGGATAATGGATCCTATATTGTAGTATAAAATTCTGTTACAATTAACAGCAAAATAATTATGTTATTTTGGGAATTTGCAGCAAAATAAAAATTAAAAGAATTAAAGCAATAATTTTTGATTTTTCAGCAAAATAATCAGCTTTGGGAAGTTAAAATAGTTTGTAACCCCTCCCCCCCCCTCCCAATAAATTTTGGTTATACATATTTGTAAATATAAAAGAATACTACTAAATTTAAGGGGGGGGGGACTTAAATTTCAACAAAATAACAGATTTCTTTCTTAACAGTCACTGAAAAATAAACTGAAAAAAATCTTGATATCAGAAAATATATAGACAAAAAATTCTGCACACAATCACTCCTGATTTAAAAACTGCATGATTTTTCTGTATGGTCTCTTCCTGCAGCAAAATCTGTTTGGAAAACCATATAGAAGTTCGAATGCTGCAATGGTGCCCGTTTTTTGATAGTAGTGCATATTAAAAATGTCATGAAGGGCCATACATGCAGGGACAGCAATATTAATTTTAACATGTCTGGAAACAATGTTGCCCTCTGCAACAACATCTTCTACAAAATATTTTTCTGTTATTAGTGTTTAATAACTATTAAAAAATACCATAAAAATTCATTTCCCAATCTAAATTTGCAAAATTTTCAGTAATTATTTGTACAATTATGTGCTCACCATATTTCCTCAGAGTAACACCGTTGCATTAAATATAGTTTAATTCTGACCGCTGCTATTGTATAACTTTTATTCTTAAATTTTATGATAATTAAAAATTTTGGTAGTTGGTATTTTACATTCTGGTTTTGGGAGCATTCTGGATTACGAATTCTATACTGTATTTTCAAAGTTGGTTCCACAAATAAAAGATTATTATAGTGTAAAATAAAACTTGCTCTTTTGGTAGCAAATTTTTTTGATTGGGGGATTTTGGGTTTATTTCACTACTCTTAAAAAGAAAAAAAAAGGAATTACGTTTATTATAAATGCTGAAGTTAGGGATAATTTTTGCTGTCAGTTTCCAAAATAATCAATATTTTGACTCTACCTGAATTTTTTTTTTTTTTTTTTGTTTTAATGTGTGCGTGTGAAATATGTAATTATTTCATTAAAATTTCTGTTTTTTTTTTTTTTTTTTTTTTTTTTTTTTAAATGTATGTTTAACAAACATGCAAAAGTTGATGATTCTTTTCTTTTTCCTGCCTTCATTGTATGCACTAATTAACTAATTAGTTTATTGTAAATTAACAGTTGTACATTTTTGTGTCTTTATTTACAAAATATATATTTTTGCATTTTATTGTGATAAATCTGTATTGTGCACAAGTCCAAACTTTTTAGTTGTTGCACTTTTGCAGTATCTAAATGTAAATATAATGGTAAATCTTCTGTTTGTAAAAATTATAACACAAAATAAAACTCATTTTTTATGTAAATTGTTTCGTTATATATAAATGAAAAAAAAAAATGTGTTTCAATTGCTTAGTATTTTTTTTTTTTTTTTTTTTTTTTTTCGTATAAAATTTAAAAAAAAAAACCCAAAGTGGGCAAAATTGTGGATATTTTCAAATGTTTTTATTATTATAAAAAAAAAAAAAAAAAAAAAAAAAAAAAACTGGGGCCCAACCCTGCAATCAGCCCTGTTAAATTCAGAAAATAAATAGTTTTGAACAAGTACTGATTTAGTTACTACTTTTGAATTAGTACTTCAACATGTAAATATATTTAATTAAAATTTATATATTTTTTATTTTTTTCAATGTGTTTATTGCATCACTTCTGAAAAATCTATTAGACTGATTCTTAAAAGGACTCGATCCCTATCGTTTCCAGAAGATATGTTATTAGAGAAATTTATGGGTAGAATTACTCATTATTTAATGTATTTTTTAAGTTTGGTTGCACATTTTAACAGTTCACAACCTTTAAATTGGTACTGTTTTTTTTCTAAAAAATTAATTTTTTTAAATTAAAATTAAATAAGTAAAAAAATTAATGAGTTTTTTTAGTAGTCTGCTGTAAAATGAAATATAAAAATTTTAAATAATATTTTTTTAAAAACTGAGTACCAATTTAATTGTGAATTTTTCGAATAAAAAAACTCAGATTATAAAAATTTCGATAATGATAGTTCTGGGAATCTGAAGATTAGAAACAAAAAAATTGTGAGACAGAGAGAGTAGCCTGTTGATGAACTTCTATTTTTTGTGCATAAACTCTGAAAATAAATATATAAATAGAGTGACTTCATTAAACATATTTCTTTAAAAATCTGTTCTGCAAGCTGTTTCCCGAAACTATTAATCTCTTTACAGTTCTAGGATCTAAACAGAAAGTGTTTTTATGCTACCTTAAATCCTTGTTGTTACAATACCCGGGCA
Organism: Salticus scenicus; assembly: GCA_963930645.1. Lineage (NCBI taxonomy): Eukaryota > Metazoa > Arthropoda > Arachnida > Araneae > Salticidae > Salticus > Salticus scenicus. The sequence continues at coordinate 63,105,350 of OZ005649.1, read as the reverse complement.
GTGTTGCCAGACTATGCGACTTTTTTATTCAATAGTCACCAAAAATTTTGAAAAGTGATATTTGATATACATAAAAGACGAACCGAATTCAAGAATCGTCTATTATGTATATCAAATATCACTTCTCAAAATTATTGGTGACTATTGAATTAAAAAGTCGCAAAGTTTGGAAACAATGTATCTGGGCTCGGAGTTCCAAGTGGCATAAGTAACAATAACAACAAAAATTAATTAAGTCTATCATGTTTGAAGGGATAAAATATTGAACGTTTTTATTTCTTCATCTTAAAATTAAGTCTGAGTATTCAGTAACTTACATTCTCCAAAAATTAGCTGAGGACTATAGTTTCACATCTTAAGATTTTAAGATTAAAATTATCAATCATTAATGGTACAAATAATCTACTAAACTGGAATCATCAAATATAATAAAGAACCTAATGGTGCAACACATACAGCTTTCTACAATAGTTCTGAAATATTTCTTGAAATAGTGCTGCTTGCTATTTAACTGCCTTTTGTGTTCAAAATATTTTTTTTTTTTTTTCAAGATGTGCAAAATTCTTCGTATATGCATAAATTATTTTTTACAACTCTATCTTGGCGCAGAACTAATTGCAATCATGTATGAATTAAATAGTAGAAATAATAATTAAATAAGGGGGAAGAAACAAAGATTGCATTGTTTTAGGGTGAAATATAGTAAAATTTAGTTAAGTAAGTTGCACATTCAGAAAATTGTTTCTGTAAGGAATATTGAAACAACTTGAAGTATTTAACAAAGAACAGTATTTTTATTGCCCTATGAATAAAGATTATCACCGCAAAGAAATTTTACAAGCCAATAGGGTAAAACTTTTTGTAAATATAACAAAGCTAATAATTTCTATCTATTCAGTCTCGTGATTAGCATCAAAAAATGCAAATTCTGAGAAAACAAAAAGTATTAAAATTGCTGACGAACAAAAAAAAATAGCAAAGACTATTTTTGACTTTATTACTAGTCTCAATTTTAATTATTGAGCTAAAAATCCTGATGTTCTTCACAAAACATGCTGTAAAGTATTTGTGTATTTAGAATGAAATCGTAGCAATTTTAATACTTGTGTACACAAAAAAAAAAGTGTTTCACAGCATATTAAATACACGAAAAAAAAATTTTGGACTAAAAACAAATACTTTATACATTTAGTGGTCCACTGAAATTTTCATTGATTTAAAATTTGCTTATTAAGTGTTTACAAAGAAATTGTGAAGAGATGGGCTATTTACTATACCAGTATTTAAATTACCATATAAACTATAAAAAGCAATTGTGAAGCTTTAAACTATTATTATTAAAGATTTACTTTGTTTGTTTGAAGCCGTTTCTGGTATTATTTTTGACACACATATCTCGATGAAAGATAGCTTGTCAGGATATGACAGGCTGATTGCAACTGCATATTCTAGTTATGCTTTTTTATAAGCCAAATTTTCAGTTAAAACATACCATGGGTGCAATAATTTCAGAACATTTATTTAAGCTTTGGAAATTTTTTTCACTAACACTAAATTGAGCTTTAGATACCTTTAGATAAATATAGCCATTGCAGTCTTCACTTGGGTAGAGTTCTTTTACCGATGTACCATATGTTTGTTAATTTTCCACTATTCATAGCTGCAAACTTTTTAAATTTATTTTGTACGAGTAATTTTCTTCACATTTAATTGTAATTGCATGCTTAAAAAAAAATAATAATATAGAAATAATATGTAGTAATAAAAAAAAAAAAAAAAAAAAAAAGGGTAAATGTTAAAAACATTGCAGAATAAATTGAAAAAGTTGGCAGCTATATTTATTTTATTCCAAATAATGAACAAATAGTTTTTCAGAAAAGTTTTTAAAATGCTTTTTTGAGGTTGAACACCATGAAGGGAGGTGGGGGAAGGAAGAAACTTTTAAAAATTACAAAACTAATCAGGTTAAGTCTGATAACAATGCTTTTTAAAAGGCCCCCTGCAAACAAGCATGGAATCTCTTCATCATGAAATATGGGGGATTTTAATAAAAATTTAGATTAATCTGGCTCAAATATTATGAGACAGGTTAGTCATATATATATGCAGTTGAATCTTGAAAACCCGGAAATCTCTAAAATCCGGACATTTTTCCGGTTGTACTTTTTATTTTTAAAATAAGATTTTGATGTACCTTATTTCCACATTTCTTGTGGAATCCAAAAAATCTTTTTTATTGAACACTGAATACATAGTCATAATTTTACATATTTTTATACTACTTGATTGTTAATTAAAGAATTTATTTTTTGAAAATAGGTAAGTTAAAAACGGAATAATAATTAAAAAAAAAAAAATCACATTACCTTTAAATTGCAAAAAATCAGCTTTAAATTGCTGAAATGTTAAAAAAAAAAAAAAAAAAAAAAAAAACACAAATTACTTTGTTTTTTATAGTTTTATTTGAGTATTTTTTAATAAATAAATAGTTTATTGTCTATAACATTTTTAGTTTAATGTGTTTATATTTTAATTCTAAATTAAATCTATTGTATTTCTATTTTGTAATTTAATTCTCTAATTCGATCGTCGTTTATTTTCACTAGCGTAAAAATTGCATTTTTTATGTAATTATGTCGTAAAAATTAATTTTTAATAAATCTTTAAAATCCGGAATCACCGCGGTCCCGCCGATTCCGGATTTTCGAGGTTCAACTGTACATATATATTGGATTAATCTTCCTCTTCAAGTATTATTAGACAGCTTTGTCAAATAAAGACTAGTTTCCCTCTTCATATGTTATCAGACATGCTAGTCAGGCAAATAGTCTTGATTAACTTGCCTCTTCAAATATTCATTAAAAACTGACTCGCTTGCTTAGTCAGATACCTGGTGGCTGCTGACTAACCTTCTGAATCAAGTGTAGATTCTGACTAACTTGCCTTGTCTGATAAATACAATTGATGACTAACTTGCCTTGTCTGGTAAAGTGGTTGATGACTAATCTTACTGGTCAGATAGTTTTGATTGTGGACTAGCCATCTTTGTTTGATAATATTAACCTTCCTAGTCTGGAGTAGTGTTTTGATGACTAGTTCAGCAAGTACACTTTTCAGTTTTGGTGACTAGTTCAGCAAGTACACTTTTTAGTTTTAGAGACTAGTTCAACAAGTACACTTTTCAGATTTGGTGACTAGTTCAGCAAGTACACTTTTTAGTTTTGAAGACTAGTTCAGCAAGTACACTTTTCAGTTTTGGAGACTAGTTCAGCAAGTACACTTTTTGGCTAGTCAGCGATTTTGGTTAGTCAATTCTGTATTGTCAGTTGAGCATTTTGCCAGGTCACTGTGACCAACTTATTTTTCTGTGTGTAAAAGATATTTGTAGCATTTCGCGTCTTCAATGACCACGTTGACCGATTTAGGTATCGCCACAGTAGCCTCAATATGTACTCTATCACCATGTTCAAAAAATTTTTCTTCAAACGCAGACGCCGTACCGCTGCCTCTTAAAGCATTAACTTCCATATTTCCCAATTTCATACCCCCTCTTCTACTGCGACCTTTGACGGGTTGGTTGGTCACTCTATCCAACACACATTTTACGGGAGCGTATAAGTGTTCGCTAGCCCAATACGCGACCGAAAAATAAAACGTCTTACCATAGAAGGCCTTCGCGTCTCGTATCAAAACACCTTTCGAATTACGTACGGATTGGCTGTCTCTGCCACCGCCCAAATACATGGCTTCTAAAATCTGTCCGGGCGTCATCCTGAACATGCAGTAAGGGTTCACTATCAAATCGGGTACGATTCCATCATCCAAAATAGGCATCTCTTCCAAGACTCGCACGACCCCTTTCTGACCGTGCAAACTACAGAGTTTGTCTCCTGTATCGCAGACATGCTGTTGTTCTACGCTAATAGTCAGTTTATCTCCGCTTATGAAATGCTGAGCGACCCTGAACGGCGTTTTGTTAAAACGAATGCGGTATTCACTATCAGAAATTTTATTCAGTATTATATGTAAAGAATAGGGTTCGACTTGCAAAATATCTCCACTAACAAGCGTCCCCAATAAACCAGATTCTGGATCTTCGTCGCCGCGAACGGGATAAAATTTAACCCAAGATTTGGCATCCAAATTCAATCTGAGCGTGTAAAACCTACAGCCATCGAACGCATCGTAGCCTTTACGTTTTGCTATGCAGTCTTCTTGCGTGCAGCCTTTGAAACTCATGTAAGTGACTACGGGCTGAGGCATGGCTATCTCAAAATGTTCAGAAACGCCATCCTTCTTGGCCGGTATGAGAACTTTATGGTCAGGAGTCAGTTTTTTATAATAAGTGGATACCGTATCCATAAAATATAGAGCGTATTCCGAAGTCGTAGCCAAGACAGAATTTTTCATCGCATTGAAGGCCAAAATATTTTTCGGAAAGGCTGTATGGTTACAAAATCGGTTCAGATCCACCAAGTAGCTGGTCGCATGAATCCCAGCCAGCCTGTGTATGTAATACGAGATGTCGTACGGGGTCACCCAGATATCCGTGTCAGGCACCCTTTTCATAATGAAACCCATTTTATAACGGATAATGATAAAATTTTCTCTCTGATAGCACTCGATTGTCTTGAAATGGTTCTTCAGCCTCAGCAGCTCGATACCGTAAAAAGATTTTTCGGTTACGGGTATGCAGGCCTCGTTCACAACTACGAAATAGCGGCTGTCTTTCTGAGACTCGAGTTTCAGCTCATCCCAAAATTTATCATTGGGGACATCATGATAGACTGGATCCAGATCGTCGCACGTAGAAACAATCGTGTCTCTGACCATCATAGTCGTGCGACCCACGTTTTTTGTTTCGAAAATACCCAGTATGCATAAAAAATACAAATAGCTAGGATGAAAAGAATCGACGGTTGAATTTTTAACTTTTTTGGAAATCTGTCTCACTATAACGTGTAGCAGATAAGGATTTAGTTTGTAGGTCTGAGACGTAATTTCTCTATAGCAACCTATATTTTTTTCCATGAATACTTCACCGTTGACACCTATTTCGCGATGCGATCCTGAAGGCTCGTTGGTCATCTTTCCAGCAGATTTAGTTTCCTTATAATAGACCGTTTTTCGAGACAGAACGTGCAGCAAGAACCCGTCTTCGATAGATTTCGAGACCAGACCCGTTCTGGCTTTGATCAGCTTCCAATCTTGCTGCAGCAGAGGACCGTACAAATATTTTATGAAGAGTTTGGTAAACATGTGGCCTGGGCTGACAACCATTTTATTACCCAGATGATCGATGTCAAAATGCTCGTTTCGATACAGCATGGACATGTAAGCCGTCAAATTTACTGGATAGGAACAATGATTGAAAAAATGTGGATCGTCGTTGGTTTTAGTACCGTTGTTATGAATAACTACCACATCGCCACATTTTTTGCAATCGTAGTCTGCCACGTAGAAATTTAACTCTTTTCCGCGATCCAGAGCATTGTAGGAATAGACTCGAACAATTTTTCTTTGAATGACATGCGTGTTGGTAGGATCGTTCGTATAGAAATAGGGTAAATGGCGCAAAGAACCACCGACTAGAAAAAATCCACTCCCTACATCTAATTTTGTAAATGGATACTGGGTTTCAGAGGCCGACAGAGGTTCGCGAAAAGACCTCGCGTTTTGATGGCGAATGGCCATATCTAGAAGCGATCCTATCATGATTGGAAATACATCTTTTAAAATTTTTTTGGATTTGATAGAACACGCGTACATGGTTCTTAACAAAATGTGCTGATGGGGATCGGCTGGGCCTTCGTAAACGAGATAGACATCTAGACGATCGCGCAAAAATCGAATAAAATTATTAACGTGTATGTTATAATTATCTAAAATAGGTTTAATCATAGCCGGGACGTCTAGCACTGGCGTATTTAATTCGTAGGTCATGGACGCGCTGCTTGAAGGTGTTGTCGCAGACATCTTGATGCTGATGCAGGGTATAAACGCAAAGGGACACTGTTAACGTAATAACGAAGAGACAGTAGAGATTGAGCCCGTGTAAGTATGGGGCATGAAACGAGTACTGATTGCCAAAGATGGATTGGACAAAGGTTTTATAGCCCATCGTTAGCTTGATTTATAAATAAAAAAAACAAGGCCACATTAAAAAAAAAAAAAAAAAAAAAAAAAAAAAAATTTTTTTTTTTTTTTTTTTTTTTTTTTTTTTTTTTTACTATTGTTTTATTTGAAGGTCTCTTCGATGATAGGCCATCGTAGCTACTTCTATTCCTGGACAAGGATAATCTAACAATTTCGACTTCACATGAAAATGACAAGCTTGTATGATTCTTACTCCAGTTGGCACTTTAACCAGATGTACGTTTCTGTATCCGCACTGATGCTTGAAAAATTTGTACTGGGCACGACCATGGACATACAGTGGAGTGTCTAACGGAACGCAATATGTCAGCTTATTAAGCCAACTGTTGGCTTTAAGTCTCCATTCGAAGAGTTTTGGCTGTAAAAGTAGCTGTTCACATTGAGAATTGTAAAAACGATCTTTGTTATGTATTCTAGATCTAGTTTGGGCAAGATCTCTTAGCGTGACCCAGTAATGTTGAGGCAAGGGTGCTACTGTAAATATGTAGACCTTATCTGGAGAAATGGCAAATGCTATTTCTAACGGTTTTAGGGATCCGTTTCCAACATTCAGCCAAACGGCCTCAGCAAAGACTTCATCTAGACAACAGAAGATAGCAGGATTCATGATTGCAGTAGAATGATAGTTTGAGAGTGCGGCGTCGCCTTTTTATAGGTTTGAAGAAGGCCACACCCACCTCTTAAAAAAAAAAAAAAAAAAAAAAAAAATTTTTTTTTTTTTTTTTTTCAAGGGTGGGTGTGGCTTTTTATTAATTAATTTTTAAATATTTTTTCCATCAGTTTCTTATCATCGTTTTTTTGATAAGAAATTATATAGTACTTTGGATAAAAATTCTCAAAAATTTTATGCTTATTATCAATTTTTATTTTTTGATGAATTTTAAAATAATTATATGCTATTTTTACGGGATACAGTTGGCCTGTATACACAAGTCGATCATCATTCCAACTCTTAATTTGGGCAGACGATATCATTGGAAAATCAAGTGAATCAAAATATCTGTATCTCTTCAAATCTTTTACATTTTCAATAAGAAAATAATATTGTTTATAATAAATCTTATCGCATCCCATAAATTCAAAATGCACGATTGGATAATTTTCCACATCTTCTTTCGTAAAAGTAAATCTGAAGCCAGTTTCTTCACGAAATTCTCGATACGCCGTTATAAAATAATCAAATAAGGTTTGTGAGTTTTTCGTAGACGGCTGTCCATGCGGAAAATCGTACAGATCTTCGTACAATTTGCCATTCACAAAGCACATATAATCCAATTTATATTCTTCGCTCAGCTTTGGTAACTGTTCTCTTTCAAAAACGTCTCGTATCTGGTCAAAGGCATTCTTGGAATATTCACAATACTTAGTTTTGCTTTTATGGAGATGCGTGTAATAATTTTGCACACAGTATGGCACCTTACGCTTGATAAGTACAACTTGGTTGTCAGAATTTTTGACGATTAAGCCATATGAAGTAGTATATTTATTCGTTTGTCTCATGACACCTTTTTGATGCTTTCTTGACAAAAAACTTAGCATTAATAATTTAATCTATTTCAGTTAAGCCGTATGTAGCTTTCAGAAAAACTTAAGACCTCATAGATAGAAGGCTCTACCATGAATGATCCTTGTGCAGAGAAGGCACCCATATATAGAGAAATAATATGACCTTAAGAAAAAAAAAAAAAAAAAAAAAATTTTTTTTTTTTTTTTTTTTTTTTTTTTTAAAGGGTTAAATATATTTTTTTTTTTTTTTTTTCAAAGGTTGTAATTTTTTTTTCAATTGTTTAATAATCAAGATATGGAATTTTTTCAAAAGGCTTTAGTTTCTAAGAAATCTACCATCATCTATAGTCATTATGGACGTTATCCTAACTTAGTCAAATTCTATTTGGATTCCATTCCTGAGCTAGAACCTGTATCAGACTACGAGCTGACATTTTTATATCGTCCAAATCTATACGAATCGCGTCTATTACATATTGTGATCGAACCTTCGTTTGACGCCATCATTCCATCTGACGTTTGGACGATCGTTTTGAGCAGCCATTTGCAACTCTTCTGGAATCCATTATACACTCAGGTTATAAAATGTGACAAGATTTTTGATATATCCCAACCTACAGACGACCTGTCAGATATGGTAGCGATGGTACCTCCAACAAACCACGCTTGGCCTTTCTGCGAAAAAATTGAAAATACTAGAATAGACTTATCAAATGTAGAAAATTGTCACGAGGCCTATTTGAAAATTTTGACTGCTATGGACCTTCTCAACACGACTTCTAAATGGCATCTGTCAATCGGTGAAAATTTACGCCAAAACCTTTTAAAGAAACTGAAACCTGATTATTCTAACCGTCAGCTATTACTCATTTTGGGGTGAAATCGGCCTAGGCGATTCTGGGGTCTCTACAATTGGATTTTCTACAGTTTCGGATAATTTCAGAGGCTGTATTTTTCTTTTACGCTTATTGGGTTGCTGTTGAGCTCGCAGCTTGGTTCGCCTGTCTTCTGCCACACGTTTCATTTCTTCTTCACCCACCATTGTTACGTACAATTCCAAACACATATCCATATCGGGATCTGCCGCATATGTTTCGTCACCTTCAATATCCAGGGCCTTGCTCACGATCAATTTGATGCTTTCAGGGTTAGAGTAATAAGTATACAGAGCCCTGACGGCTGCATTGTGTTTCTCGAAATTATTGTTAAAGGCATCTTGAACGTAATATTTAGGATGCAGGTTGATGATACCATCGACAGCAAACCATCTACAAATGCTGGCAGGATCATGTTTGTACCAAGTACAGGTAAACTTCAGCAATTCGTTGGGATGTGGGCAATCTCTAGATGGGACACGTTCTACCGTAGCTCGCTCTTCGTGAGACAGCCTAGATTTTATACTTTCATAGGCATTCAAAATTTCATCGTGATATTGCACAAACAGTAGAGTTTTCTCATTCTGATAGAACTGGACACGCGTATACTGTGAAATTTTCTTGTACAAACGTAAAATGATAGTCTCCATAGTGAAGTAAGGATTTTTATTCTGCAAGACTTCATGCTGAACAGCTCCATCAATAAGCATCTCAATAGGATTCATAGCTTCCATTATGAAATAACAATAGCAATCCAACGAACCTTACTTATATAGCAAAAGGCCAGTATAAAAATAAATAATATCAAGGTCACGTAAAAAAAAAAAAAAAAAAAAAAATTTTTTTTTTTTTTTCACGTGACCTTGATGTAACGTTGATGGCTTGGTTACGATTTTATTATCCTTGACATATTGTACATTTCTTGGGTCTTATAATCCTTTTAGTTTTACGTTTAAAACTATTTTTAGCTTTTGACATTTTCAGTGTTGCTGCTGACAGTCTACGTTGTTTGCTGATGATCGAATTTAAACTAATTATCTTTTCGTTTAAAGTTACAGCGATTTGTGCTGCATCCATACAAAGGCGAGATCGTTCACCCCTTAATCGGACATTTTCAGCATATATTAATTCATTTAATATACTTTGAAAAAAAGATATATCTCGTAAATCGTTGACTTCTTTAGCCAATTTATCATTTTTATGTGCTAGCTCCATATTACTATTTCCTAACGTCCAAACCAAAGAGCTGTAGGATACTGTTGATTCCATGTCCGTAAAGGAAAGATATGACTGCTGCTGGCAAAGATCGAGATAGAATGATGAAGTGGCAAGTCAACAGTCTTATATATATACATGAGCCACGTCCACTCAAAAAAAAAAAATTTTTTTTTTTTTTTTTTTTTTTTCAAATGTGGGTTGAGCATTTTTTAAACATTCACAGTGAAGTTCAGTTCTTTATAAAATGTTGGACTTTGTCATTTTTTCACGAATCTCGAAATTTTTAGATTCAGACTTAGTTTTTTAACGCAGACATGAATTAATTGGATTCAAAGCCTGAATCAGTATCTTCTATATCATTTACTATTTCATGAAAGCTTTGAAAATATGTTAGATCAATGCAAGATAGCGGCTGGGTACATTCCAGGCATTTGAGTGGATGCTTTTGAAAATAATTTACAAGGCATCGCTGATGAAAAACGTGTTCGCAATCCAATCTATAATTCGATCTTGGATAGTTTATTAACTTATTACAGCACAAACATTTATCCATATTTGAAAAATTGCATAATCCTTTATTATTGAGCAAAGACAAGATTTATTTTCATCTTTTCTAAAAATGTTTTAATACATTTTTTTGTAATTTCTGGGCCTAGCAAAAATTCCATAATAAAAGTCGTTATTATAAATAATATAACTATAAATAGAGCTGTAATAAGTAAAATTGTAGCAAATATGAATGAGCATATTAATAAAAAACTCTCATAAACTTTACTTAGCATATTTGCATGTGTGCAATATCATACCATCTAACAATAATAAATTGTCTAAATAGAATTTTCTGATATATATATACAGACTTGGGTGGGCGGGGCATTAAAAAAAAAAAAAAAAAAAAATTTTTTTTTTTTTTTTTTTTCAGAGACTTCTAAGATTTTTTAAAGTCCTTCAACCTTCAATTACAATTTCTTTAAATCCCTCTCCGTTATTTGGCAATACGTTATACCTGTATGCTGCAGCCAAAGTTCTATCTTCAGCAATCAGTGTATTATCCAACAATATAATTGAATTGCAAAATGTTTTTAGATAATCATACGTAGGCCGATCGACGGCTGCCAATTGTGTCACCCAGCCATCTTTCCAGTACTCTGTGCCGTAGATTTCGCTAAACTCAGATTCGAAATGTGGCAGACTGATTTGGTGATTTAGTTTTTTAGAAGGGTTTCTGGGAAAATCATCCGCGTTTAGACAATTATAATTCAAATCAGAATCTGTCCAGGTAAAGTCGTTGCTAAGCAAACCAATACTAAAAGTCTTGTATGGTGTCACGGTCGAAGTCACAGTAATAGTCCATGGGATTTGCCTTCCTTCATAGCGAACAAAAGAGACATGCACAGCATAAACATAGTGTAGACCAGCCATTGTTAGTTGTGTGGGTGAATAATATTACTAGACACTACCACATCTCTTTTATATAGTAATTGTTGATGTGCCACGCCCACGCAAAAAAAAAAAAAAAAAAAAAAAAAAATTTTTTTTTTTTTTTTTTTTTTTTTTTTTTCAAAGTTGTTTAGTAAGTACTGACAGTAAAAATATCTTTATCCACCAATTTTTCATTCTGCCAATCTTTTATACATTCCCATCCACCCTGATTATTGACCCATTCGTCGTACTCAGATGTCAGTATTTTCAATATACGAAATAAACATTTAGTCTTATAATTCGATTTATCAGCTTCAATTAAACTGTATAATTGGCGAATAAATTCACAAGCGATCATAAACCGAATCCATTGTCTTTTACCCTTCATGTTTAGAAAAAATGGATGTACAATATAAGGAAATAGTATACCATGCACATTTTCTATACTTAGTAGAATAGACCTAACATAGAATGGAGACGCGAATACTTTAACGTACATGGTAACAATAACAGCATATTTTGCTATAAATTCATCAAAATTAGTTTTCATAGTAACAATAAATTTTTCTTCGTGTTCATTGATTGGATGTAAATACCAATGATCGGGATATAAAATATCGATGTTGGTTTTAAGCATATAAATAAAAATGTTTACTAAAACAAAATCAGTTCTAATAATATTTCGTACGGAATAGATTTGTATTTCAAGCGCCTTTCGATATAGATTATAGCAAGCTTTGTTACACCATAATCGAGGATAGGTCACCAAATCGCTGAATTCAGTTATAGAAAATAATTTATATTTTTCGTAAACGGGTAGGTACTTGAGTATTTTCAATTTTATTTCATTAGGCAATAGAAAAAACGGGAAACTCATCATTTGTCAAAAGAATTACTCAGTTATTATTTATATGTGTCCAATATTAAACTTTATACATATGGCTAAGTACCATAAACTGTCTAGACCATCCTATTTTACAGTAGTTACAGGGTATTTTGAAAGATGACTGCAATAAGTTTCGAGCACATTTCACTTGGAATGATATTGGCCAAACTTTGATATCTTGCAGAAGGTTTTCTGAAACGCGTAAAAGAAACAGTCAATATTTCAAAGACTAAACGCTTATATTGGAATCTATGAGACTTGCCAAACACACTACAGAGGAAGAGTTGACGAAATGTATAACAGATAGTAAAATTAATGCCTATATATAGTAAAACCACACCCACAAAAAAAAAAAAAAAAAAAAAATTTTTTTTTTTTTTTTTTTTTTTTTTAATTAAGTATATTATTTCCTCTTGATAAGCTTACCAACTAACGTGTCAGGATGTATGCAATCGAAAGGTAATTTTTTAGCGAATCCTGGAAAGCATACAAAAGTCACATCTGGTAAATACCTTGATATTAGATATTGCCGTACGATTCCATCCGAGATATCTTTAAACATGGGTCCATGGTCTTTAAGATCTTGTATGGAAAAAAGTGTGCCATATTCAACCCTAATACCAAACGACCGAAATGTTTTAATAAACCATATGAGAGGTTTTTTTGTTACACGTAGTAATTTTTTCAAGTCTTTTTCTACATCAAATTTAGCAGTACTGTTTATCAATACGACATACCGACAAACGTGACTTGATACTTTTTTGTTAAACATCATAGCAGGTTCCCATTGTCGAAACGGAACATTCATACTGGTAAAATATATGAAGTGTGGAAGCTTTTATAGCTGTATATACATATGGCTTTTATGACTGTGTATATATAGCTATTTCAAGGACACTTAAAAAAAAAAAAAAAAAAAAAAAAATTTTTTTTTTTTTTTTTTTTTCTTTAGTTGGTTGGTTAATTCTATATTTATCTCTATATTGTTAAACTTGTTAGTTTTACGGTGGACTAATTCTATATGGGTGAAATATAGCTTGCCGCTGTCTATTAATTTACTCAACATTATCCGTTTTAGGAATATCCCCAACATTATCCGTTTTAGAATTCTCCTTAGTCTTTTCCTAAAAATCGTTTTCTCCCGATTCAAATTTACTATATTTCATGGTATAGGCTTGTAACATATCAATTCGAAATTTATCCAAATCATGCTTTTGTATACGTTCGGCTATTGCATAGTATAGCTTATCATATTCAGTAATATCTTGCCAAACTTTATAAACTGCCAATTTATGCTTTAATAGGTCATCCAAGTAATCTCTTACACATTCGAGTTCGTCGAGATCCTGATAACTATCCAATTTTCTAAATTCGTCTGCAGCATATGTTTTATTATACCATCTTCCACGAAGTTTAAGTTCAATTTCGGTAGGTTTTGGTAAAAAATCTTTCACGGCAAGATCCCATTTGTCCCAGTTACCCTTTTCGATAATAGCTCGGCATTCGGCAAGATTTAATTTTAATCCTTCTTTACGAGCCCAACCCATTACGGTTCCTAATAAATCACAAGTCAATTCCATTCTAGCTTCAAATTTCATTTCAGGTTTCTCATAATGCTCAGGATGGTGATCGTTACGCTTATAATGGGCCTTTAAACAGTTTAAATAATTAATTTCGGGATCAATTTTTGGTGTATAGGTTGCAGCCATCTATCCACTTGTATCCTGACAAGATTTATTTATCTGCCCAGTCTGATTTTCCACCAAATCCTCTATCGCCACGAACGGTATCTGACAATTCCGTCATCTCTATCATTTCAGGATAAATTGCCAATTGAAACACAGCTTGGGCTATAGCGCCGCCTTTCTGGATGGTGAAATTGTCCAGCGAACAATTTTCCATGATCACGCCTACAGAGCCTCTGTACCCTGGATCTATCACGCCGCCACACACTCTCAGTTCTGCCAAAGCCAACGACGATTTGTCCCAGAGATACATTCCCATGTAAGATGGAATCTCGAACGCTATTCCAGTATCAATCGTTTTTGTCTCGCCAGGTCTCAACACGATTTTCTTAGGCGCGTACAAATCGAATCCCAAAGACTGGTCGTCTCTCTGTTCCGGGTCTATGGCAGAATCCTGCACTTTCATATATTTCCCTTCTGGCCTATAGTGACGAAATAGAAACGAGACTATCCCAGTAGCAATGCGTTGAAGAACCATGTTTAAGAAAGCCATGTTAGAAGAATAATTTGCTGAACAAATAAAATGACCGAGCTTATATAGCCGTATGTTGTGCTAAGCCACGCCCACTCAAAAAAAAAAAAAAAATTTTTTTTTTTTTTTTTTTTGTTGGTAGATTGATTGATTGATATTTAAATAGCTTACGATTTACCTGGACACTTCTTGAACAATTTTTTCTCCTGTGCTTTGTTCAATTGAAAGGTCCACATACTCCAATCTTCGTCCAAAACTGATTTAATCTTAGCGCCAGGCTTACCAAACGGATCCATTTTATAATGTAAATCGAGTCTAATACAAGATAATAACGCAGAGTCTTCCATAATATCTATAAGGGTTTTGGATGCCAGATTAAATAAATTTTCATTGTGTCCAAATTTTGCGTAACATTCTCCAAGAAAGCATCCAGTAGTTATCAAACACTCCATCACCCAAGGCTGATAAGATTCGGGACCCCACCAACGACGATGCGTCAAGCTTTCGTCATTACAAAGGTTTCGGACTTTAAAAGATATGCTATCGGAATCGAGAATAGTTTTTAATTTTTCTTTCAGCTTGGGAATGACATCTTCAATCTGTTCGATTTCAATACCAGTAGGTAAGGGCGGTGTCTGAAAATAATATTCTAACATCCTCAAAATAGCAAGGGCAAATTTGTGTTCTCTCGGTTTCCATTGTGGATCATCCCAGTCATCTTTGACATCGACCAGCCTAAATTGGCTTGTATCTTCCCAGTTTGCCAAATGCACGCAGTCTCTGAGTAGGTAATGAAATACGCTGTGAATGGAATCAGAGAAATTCATTGTGGGTAAAAGATATCCAACAACAATTATAGAATGAAGAAATGAAATAAATCCTGAAGACAGCCAGCATTTATATAGGGTAAATAAAACGACCAAAAGAAAAAAAATTTTTTTTTTTTTTTTTTTTTTTTTTTTTCAAAGTTGATTGATTCGTTGATTTTTTATGTAGTCACGTGGGTTGAACATTTTTTAAATAAAACAAGTAGTTATGGATCAGGAAAACTTTGTTGAAGAAATCTCTCCATTCGACGATGACACAACCCTTTATCATAAAATGAGCAGCATGTCTCTAGAGCAACTGGAGGCAGTAGCCAATAGATATAGAAGATATGCTGACATCTCTAGCATAATAGAAGTCTTCTTAATGGTAAAAAAGTTACCATCCAATATGCAAATGGAAATGAAATGTAACGAAAACGGTTTTTATCTAGATTTAAGCAACCGCATGTATCTTACCAATAGCCGGTCGTTTCCAGATAAAAAATTTGACGATACACTTAGCGAACCTACCAAGCCACATGAAGTACCAACATTAGACTGGGACAAATTGGCATCTCAGTAACAGGTTTATTAAAATCATATTATTTCATTCATGCTATATTTACAAATTTCATATTTTTGAACTTTGATAAGTAATTCATCGGGATAATTTTTGAGAGGGTTGTCAGGTCGATATTGCTTCATATACTGTTCACGAGTTATTACTTGAAATAGAGGTGTCTGCCGGCATAAACAGCACCAATTATCCCTTTCTCGTACAAATGATTCCGGTTCATATATGCGCATTCTAAAGTAATGTCTATCAATTAAACGCTCTTCTCCATAAAAAAATAATTGTATGCATTGCATACACATTTGAAATTTATAATTATCCTTTACAAAGTAGCATAGAATATACATTAATGCAGGTGTTATATATATTTTTGTAAGATATCTACAATGTATTTTACTTTGAAAAAAGGTCGCAATATATCTATCAAAAGCCCTATCTGTTTCAAAAAATAGTTGTTCTAACGATGTATTTTGCAAAAATTTTTCAATTTTCTCTTTACATGCAATAACTTCAGAAAGCGGTGTGGGTAAAATATATTTCTGAGATTCTCGAACAACTTTTTGTAATATTCGAGTAGGTAAATGCAGGCGCTCGATGTCAAAAAAAGTACTAATGTTATCCCATATCATTTTAATACACCTATCTTCTAATGTAAAAGTGCAACAGTTGTAATCATACGTTTCAGACAAAATATGAAAAATCGAAAAATAATCTGCATATTTGATTAAATTTATCGTAATTCCAAATGGAAAATCTTTCCAAATATCTCGGTCGATTTCATTGTCTGAATTAATAAATAAATGTGTATGAGTTTCCCGCAGTAGAGAATTATGTTCTATCCAATTCATTATATTTAGCTTATTGATTTCAAGAAATTTGTAAAATCGTACATATTGTGGAATATCTTCTATTAGTATTATGTGATATACAAAATTATAATCGGTATCATTGAATTTAAGAGTATTAAACATACGCTGCGACATAGCGTAAATTTATAAAACTTTACACAGACTCTATAAGTCTGAACTTGATAGCTGCCAGCAGAGATAATGCTTATATATAGCTAAGCCACACCCACACATTAAAAAAAAAAAAAAAAAAATAATAATAATAATAATAATTTTTTTTTTTTTTTTTTTTTTTTACGTGATTTAGAAAAACTATATCATTTAATATATATATTTTAACATATATTTTTGAAATTTTGGTTTAAAACTACACTTTATATATTTTAAATTTTCACTGGTTACATAATTGGCCATAGTAGCAACTTCTATGCCTGGACATGGATAAGCTAATAATTTTGATCGTTTGTGAGAATGGCTAACTTTTGGCACGGCTCTACCAATTGGTAATACGATTCGTTTTACGTGAGGATATCCACAAACTACGTTGAAAAATCGGCATTGGGATAATCCTCTAACGCACAATACAGCATGCAAAGGAACATATTTATGTAGCTGATTTAGCCAATTGTCATATTCTAATTTCCAATCGTACACCTTTGGAGAAATTAGATGATTGCTAAAAAAATTAGAATTATGAAACTGATGAGGATCCAGCATTTTAGATTTAGCATTGGCCAATTCTTGTAAAGTAAAAGATAGATGCAAAGGCAATGGTGCCAATCGAAATATATTCACTTCTTTTTTATTAACAGCAAACGCTATTTCTAATGGTATACAATTTTCGCCCAGCCAAAAGACTTCAGCACATACTTGAACGCTTTGCGAAGGCATGAGTCTTGAAAAATGTTTAAAGCTACACGCTAATATAGAGCTAAGCCACGCCCACTTAAAAAAAAAAAAAAAAAAAAAAAAAATTTTTTTTTTTTTTTTTTTTTTTTTAATTAAAACTCTACGGCCAATACCTGTTTCAATTGATTCACACGATACAAGAGCCAGGAAACAGGATCTACATATCCGATCAAACTGACAACCATTTTCAAATCGTCGATTGTATCTCGATAGCTATGAATGGATCTGGCAAATCCCAATTCGATAGTAAACCGTCCAGTGCGTACGGACTGAGATATTCTGACTTCGGTACCCATTTTAGGACTTTTACACACAGCTTCATTTTTTTCAACGTCGTAGTAAAGAAAAATTAATATAGTGCCGCTAAAAGTCCCCCCACAAATGTATTCATTCACAACTACAATGCAATTTGGCTTGAGAACCAAATTTTCATCCAAACGGATTTTGGACCCATCCATTTTATGTTTTAGATAAAATTCGTTGAAACGGTCGATGGTTGCTGGATGCGCGGCTAAGGCTCCGTCTGCCTGCATTAAAAGGGTCTCGTCAATACGATCCACTATCGGAATATTGTAGTTTCTAAAAATGCCTTCGATAGATATTTTTATGAGTCTTTGAATGCCAGCTTTGTTAGATTTTACTCGAATCCAGAACTCAGATTTAGGATCCATTCCTTCAGACATAATTTACATTATGTTAACGGTAGGCAAGGGTCTTGCTTACTTATATTCAATGGACTCTCATAAAGTAACGTCTAAACCGATAAATATTTACAAGTTATTTTTTTTCACAAATCCAATATTGGTAGCCTATCGCTTTAAAAAAAATGTGTCAAACGAGGCTTCCATCGTCAAGACATGAGGAAGCCTCGTTTGACACAAGTTTTTTAAATTTTTCACATCTATTGGACATAGACCCGTCTCTTTTCCGCAATGGCCGTTCGACAGACAGGACAATATTCGAGTTTATCCGAACAGGCCATGCAGCACACCACGTGCCCGCAGTCGAAGAACGCCACCTGGCTCTCTTCCGTCAGGCAGACTTTACATTCGTTGGTGGTAGCCAATCTCTTGGACTTGACACGAGGGCCGTCGAACAGGTCATTTCTGAAGAGGTCTGTATAGATTTGCAGCCAGTCCTGCAATCTGGCATTTCCCTCAGATTCGATATGAACATCAAATACATACTCCGAAGACATGGGAAAATCGGCGGCGACCCTTCCGTGTCTCCAGAGCCTCTGCATAACTTCAACATCTGAGAACAGGCTCACGTAGTCGAACATTTCGTATATTTCAAAGACTGGAAACGAGTCTAGATGTTTGGTGGCCCGATAGTTGGCAAATTCGTGAATATCATTGAATTTCAGCATCACGCCCACATCTACAGCCGAAACGTAAGTCTTTCCGTCAGAGGCTAGGGCGGACCTCAAGCCGATCTGGCCTGGGAAAAATAATCGCATCCACATGACTTGAGAGCTAGTGAGCGATTGAAACTGTAAGCAGCGGCTTTTATAGTAGAACCCATATCCTTTAAAACAGGATGTCAGCCAAGAAGACAGGATGCGATAAGGAGTTACCGGATAAGATAAAGTTATTTGTAGCATAAGTCCTTGAAAACAGGATGGAAGCGGCTAAAATTATTGACAGGATATTATGCAACGTGATATTTTTTATCTAATTGGTTATTTTTAGACCAGCCAACAAAACAATTTCGCTGGGATTGTCAAACGGATCAAAGTTACGATCTAGGTCACGTTTAATGCAGCCAATATAACCATAGGTGTCCAACATGTCTATCATCGTTTTAAAAGAAACATCAAACATACACATTTTGCATTTTGTCCAGCACTCTGCAACAATACATGCCGTAACAACTAAGCATTGTAGAATCCAAACTTGATAACACCATTCGCCAGGATTATCTTCAGCCAACAGACTCTTAATATCAGGAGACATGCTATCGTAGTCGTAATAAGCTATACGTTTCAATTGGCTTTTCAACATTTTAAATGCCCTTTCGGGTGTATCGAGTTTGTCTATGGAAGGGACAGCGTTATTCTGAAAATACACTGTGAGCATTTTCAACATAGAGCGGGCAAACTGAGATTCCAACATCATTTCGCAGGTCTCTAGACGTAAGGCAAGTCGAACGCAATTTCGGAGCAGGTCCATAAACTCATATCGTATGAAATTCTCCATGATCGTTCTAAACTGGCCTGATACAATTCAATGTTAGCTAGATGAGAGTGGCAGACAGAATGAAGGAATGAAGGTTTGAATACGGCTATTTATAAAGAATGAAACCAAGCCACGCCCACTCAAAAAAAAAAAAAAAATTTTTTTTTTTTTTTTTTTTTTTTTTTTTTTACAGTCGGTTGGTTGGTTTCTAAAGTAATATTTCTCAGTTGGTTTTTAATGTTATATTCCTCAGTTGGTTGCTAAAATTATATTTCCTCAGTTGGTTGCTAAAATTATATTTCTTTAGCCAATCATTGTAGATGGCGCTGTAGTCTATATATATAGTATATATATAGTATATCTATTAGGGTGGGTGGGAGTGGAATTTATTTCTTCTACTGTAAGGTCATGCATAAACCAGCTCCCTGATGCCCAAACCCACTTCCTTTAAAATAGGGTTATTTATACAATATTGACTTTGAAAACAAGACTTTTATAGACTATTGTCTGACAAATGACGACGGAGTAATATATAGAGCTTTACAATCATTTGGCATTAGCCTTCAAGCCTAAGCCCTTCTATCAAAACTCATTATCGAAAAAAACAAAATATAACACGTGAGTATCCTATAAATTTAAAAATGGTATGCTAATATTGTAAATTTAGACTTTAGAATTAAAAATATTAAAAAATAAAATATTTTTTTTATCTGTATTTAAACATACAGACATTTCCGCTTCGCGTAAATGTCTGTATGTTTAAATACAGATAAAAAAAATATTTTATTTCATACTCAATTACACGATTATGCATATATGTTTGGCTTGTAATCCTAATCCATAATACTTTTCAATTTGGCCTGATCCGTCTTGGTAGAAGGATTCTAAAAATATACTTTAAGCATTTTCAACATAGAGCGGGCATATGTAAGTCTTCTCAGGTCTTTTGACAAGACGAACAGACATGATTGCAATGATTCCTTTAGAAGACAAACCAGCATATATATAGACACGATTCCATCTAAGTCATATGAAATAAACCAACCAACTTAAAAAAAAAAAAAAAATTATTATTATTTTTTTTTTTTTAAGAGTATTTATAATATATATATATAATACTAAGAGTTTTATAATATATAATACTAAGAGTTTTATAAAATATAATATAATATATATAATAAATTTATAAAGATATTAGTAGGGATAATTTAGGGAAAAAAATTAGAATATTAGTATATACTGAATTTTGATATATCCCTACGTTTTCCCTAGAATACATCTACATAGGTAATTTCTAATAGGGAAAAATAATCCTTCTGTATGACCAATTTAAAAAAATATCAGCTTGGCTCCCTCAAGCTGTACGATAAAACATTTTAAATAAAAGCTATCCTAGATCTCAATAAAATATCTGTGTATTTCTTACGACCCAATCTCTATTTACACCCCACCCTCAAGTACCACAAATCTAGCTAAACTCTGCGTTTTGCGATAAATCCAGGTACAAGACACAGTCACTGGCAATATTATTCGAGCATTACCACCCTTTTGTCCAATCTTAAACTAGACTATTAAAAATCTAATATTGGCATTATTATCGACTCCTGATCAGTAGTTTAAGCCACATTTAAGAAAACAAAATCTTTGCTTGCAGAGAGGCCGCTAATATTTTCCAAGGGTAAGACCTTTATCAAAACTCTTTGTCGAAAAAACTAAAATTAGCCCATGAAAATTGTATAAATTTACAAGATTTCATGTTAATATTGTAAATTTAGCCATCAAAATTAGAAAAAAATGTTAGTTAATCAATATTTTCAGAGACTAAACCCTACAGCCAATATTTTCAAAGGTTCATAAGGCCGCTGAAGTGTTTGATAAAAAAATATAAATTTTATCCATAACCCCCTATAATTTAATGATTTTTGTTCTTTACAACGTTGGCCTTCAATCTGTTGCAAAAAAATGGGTCGAACGAGGTTTCCAACGTAATCTCTACATGAGGAAACCTCGCTCGACCCATTTTTTTACGCATCCCAAAGACATTATCCGCTATACAATTTCAGAATGTCAAGCTCTTCTGGCACATTTATAACGATCCTCTGGTTCAGATACTCTAAAATCTGATAATATCTCTCATTTTGGCTCGCAGCCGGCAGCCGGATGATGTTGACCACTCGATTCAGCTGTGCCCGAAACCTGTTCTTGGCATTGGGTATATCTTTACCCGCATAGCCAATCATTTTGTCCCAGTCCAACAGAACTATGAACTGATCTGGATGCAGGTTTCGCATTTTAGCATGAAGCCATTTGATCTTAAATATACCAGGGCTATGCCAAGCGAGCAAATCGCCATAACGACCGTCTTCCAGAGCCGGCAGAATAAAATCCTTCATGAGTTGTTTAGACATTCTGATAGCAGAGACTGAGGCAAGAGGC
This sequence comes from Salticus scenicus, assembly GCA_963930645.1. Taxonomy (NCBI): domain Eukaryota; kingdom Metazoa; phylum Arthropoda; class Arachnida; order Araneae; family Salticidae; genus Salticus; species Salticus scenicus. The sequence goes on along the minus strand of OZ005649.1, from coordinate 63,083,320 downwards.
CAGTATATATACTATTTCAGAGCGGATGTCGTTATCAGTTCTACGAAAGAACAGACAGGATGTAAGCAGATCCACGATAAAATTAGAATGTCAAGGCTTTCATCCACGAAAAAAAGACAGGTCATGTAAGTTTTTACAATTAATATTTTCAAACGAGGTCCACGATAAATTTAGAATGGTAAGGTTATACATACAGCGTTCCACGAAAAAAAGACAAGTCATGTAAATTTTTACAATTAAGATTTTCAAACGAGGTCCACGATAAATTTAGAATGGTAAGGTTATACATACAGCGTTCCACGAAAAAAAGACAAGTCATGTAAATTTTTACAATTAAGATTTTCAAACGAGGTCCACGATAAATTTAGAATGGTAAGGTTATACATACAGCGTTCCACGATAAAATTAAACTGGTAAGGTTATACATACAGCGTTCCACGATTAAACTGGTAAGGTTATGCATACGGCTTTCATCCACGATAAAATTAGAATGACGAGGCCAATGATTTTATAAAGTCATGTCAAGGGATTCTATTCAAACTACAGCTGCTACGCCAAGTACCGCAAAGCTGGGTAATCCTACGAGTTTACGCATCTAAAGGTTTATCAGACAGTCACCAGCAATAATTTTCGAGCATATTTAGACCTTTCAGAATTTCAAAACGACCGTTCCTATGCCAAGTACCGCAAAGCTGGGTAATCCTACGAGTTTACGCATCTAAAGGCTTATCAGACAGTCACCAGCAATAATTTTCGAGCAACTGCACCCTTTCAGACGTTTTAAATAATAAATTTTAAATAGTTTAATTATTTATAAAATGTATTCGATATTGGCCCAGCATTCATTTAGCGTAGCAAAAAATGTATCAAACCAATAGTGTAGAAATTTAATTTGAGACTTTAGAAGACATGAATTTAAATGTATCAAAGACATGACCGTTGCTGTTGAGATAGAATGATGAGATGGCATGTCAACAGTTCTATATATAGTATGCAACCAACCTTGAAAAAAAAAAAAAAAAAAAAAAATTTTTTTTTTTTTTTTTTTTCAAGGTTGGTTTCTAAAGTTATATTTCTAAAGTTATATTTCTCAGTTGGCTGCTACAGTTATATTTCTAAGTTGGCTGCTACAGTTATATTTCTAATTTGGCCGCTAAAGCTATATTTCTCAGTTGGCTGCTAAAGCTATACTTCTTTAGCCAATCATTGTAGATGGCGCTGCAGTCTATATATATAGTATATATATAGTATATCTATTAGGGTGGGTGGGAGTGGAATTTATTTTTTCTACTGTACGGTCATGCATAAACTAGCTCCTGACGTCTAAACCCATTTCCTTTAAAATAGGATGAAATAGCGTCATTTATACAATATCGGCTTTGAAAACAAGACTTTTGTCTGACAAATGACTGTAGGTTTTCATGAAATCAGAATAGATCATAGGCTATTATAGAAAAATCTAACTCTCTAGTGTACATCAATGTACATCTTGCTGAAAACACATTACGAGACATAGTGACTAGACGACCGTTGCAGGCAAATGTCGAGACACAATGAGAGTGTAGTCATGTTAGCCACAGTAAATATAGACAAGCTTCAAGGGTGGGCGTGACACCTTAAAAAAAAAAAAAATTTTTTTTTTTTTTTTTTTTTTTTTACAGTTGGTTGGTTGGTTGATTTCAATGTGACTTTGATGGAATTTTATTTCTAATATTTTTTTTGTATATAAATTTTTACAAGCCTTATTTTATCCGTTCAAAATCTTAAGTTAAGATCTTAAACGTATCCAACATTGGCAATATAATTTATTTTTTCTACTGTACGGTCATGCATAAACTAGCTCCTGACGTCTAAACCCATTTCCTTTAAAATAGGATGAAATAGCGTCATTTATACAATATCGGCTTTGAAAACAAGACTTTTGTCTGACAAATGACTGTAGGTTTTCATGAAATCAGAATAGATCATAGGCTATTATAGAAAAATCTAACTCTCTAGTGTACATCAATGTACATCTTGCTGAAAACACATTACGAGACATAGTGACTAGACGACCGTTGCAGGCAAATGTCGAGACACAATGAGAGTGTAGTCATGTTAGCCACAGTAAATATAGACAAGCTTCAAGGGTGGGCTTAAAAAAAAAAAAAAAAAAAAAAAATTTTTTTTTTTTTTTTTTTTTACAGTTGGTTGGTTGGTTGATTTCAATGTGACTTTGATGGAATTTTATTTCTAATATTTTTTTTGTATATAAATTTTTACAAGCCTTATTTTATCCGTTCAAAATCTTAAGTTAAAATCTTAAACGTATCCAACATTGGCAATATAACTGTTACAAAAAAACGGGTCGAACGAAGTGTCAAAGACAGTAATCTGCCATGAGACACTTCGTTCGACCCGATTTTTTATAAATCGTTTGGGTAACCTCTGTTTTATTAGGCAGTTGATAACGACTATGCCGTTTTATTCTCCAACTGTTTCGGCCGTATCATAAAATTAACCCTTGGTCGAGGATTCCAGGCACGGTATATTTTGTATCTGGTAGAGACTTCAGGAGATTTTGGCAGTCGGCTTATGGGATTTGGAACTTTTAAGTAAATCTTCTGTGATGTGGCTATTGTAACGGGATCTGGCTTTGGCTTTGGAGTCGGCTTTGAAACTGGCTTTGTAACTGGCTTTGGAGTTGGCTTTGTAACTGGCTTTGGAGTTGGCTTTGTAACTGGCTTTGTAACTGGTTTTGAAACTGGCTTTGTAACTAGCTTTGGAGTTGTCTTTAGAATTGGAGTTGGCAGAGACATCGATTTATCATATTGAAATATCAGCTCGCAATAGAGACGAGAGGTCTTTAATATTTTCCTTTTAGGTTGTAAGGCATAGCCGTAATCAAATTGCCTGTCAGAGTCTGCGGAAAGCATTTTGCAAAACAAAAGGTCAGAATGAATAAGCTGAGGCGAGAGGCCGGTATTTATACTCTGGCGAGCGGATGCATGAGATCTGATAAGCGGTTCTAAGAAACGATAAAAATAATAGTATATGAGGCTCGACAGGATGACTGTTTATAGATTAGATCCTGTCTTTGAGGAAACGAGTTACATAATATCCTGCAAACGCAATTATTCTAGAAGGTCAGCTAGATAAATATATCTCCTCAAGCGATAAACTAATCTTATAAAAATTTTCCTGGAGATTAATCATCTATTATCGACTCCTGATCAGTAGTATAAGCCACATTTAAGAAAAAAAATAGTTGCTTGCAGAGAGTCTCGTTAATATTTTCCAAGGGTGAGGCCTTTATCAAAACTTGTTGTGGAAAAAACTAAAATTACCCCATGAGTCTCCTATAAATTTACAAGATATCATGCTAATATTGTAAATTTAGCCGTCAAAATTAAAAAAATCAGTCAATATTTTCAGACCATCTAGCCACAATAATTTTCGAGTACATTTAACCCTTTTAGAATTTCAAACGACAGCCACTATGCCAAGTACCGCAAAACTGGGGAACTCTACGCCTTTACGCATCTAAAGGTCTATCAGACAGTCACCAGCAATAAGTTTCGAGCAACTTCACCCTTTCAGAATTTTTTACGATGAAAACTCTATACGAGACGCTGTAGCCGATATACATAATATAGACTACAACTTACGTGGCAAGACAATAAAGAACATAACCTCATTCTGCCTGAGACACTATAACTGACATACAATATCTAGACTACAAACTTGGTAAGACAATAAAGAACGTAGTCTTATGCTAATATAGTGAAACTCGTTGAGACAGCGACACTATAACTGACATACAAACTACAAACTTGATAAGACAATAAAGAACGTAGTCTTATGCCGATATAGTGAAACTGGCTGAGACAGCGACACTATAACTGACATACAAATTCCAAACTTGGCAAGACAATAAAGAGTGTAGTATTATGCTGATATAGTGAAACTCGCTGAGACAGCGACACTATAACTGACATACAAATTCCAGACTACAAACTTGGCAATACAATAAAGAGTGTAGTCTTATGCTGATATAGTGAAACTCGCTGAGACAGCGACACTATAACTGACATACAAATTCCAGACTACAAACTTGGCAATACAATAAAGAGTGTAGTCTTATGCTGATATAGTGAAACTCGCTGAGACAGCGACACTATAACTGACATACGAATTCAGACTACAAACTTGTCAAGACAATAAAGAGCGTAGTCTCGTGCCGATATAGTGAAACTGAGTATACAAGTATATATATATATATATATATATATATATATAATTATTATTATTATTATTATTATTATTATTATTATTATTATTATTATATTATTATAATATATATATATATATATATATATATATATATATATATTTTTTTTTTTTTTTTTTTTTTTTTTAAGAGTATTTGTATTTAAAATTTTAATATTATATAATATACTAAGAGTATTATAAACTATTTATTTTACCTATAATTGAGTTTGAAATAAAATATTTTTTTTATCTGTATTTAAACATACAGACATTTCCGCGAAGCGGAAATGTCTGTATGTTTAAATACAGATAAAAAAAATATTTTATTTCCAATATTTAATTTAATTTATTTTATTATACTCTATAAAACCTATGATATTTAACTTGAAACTCTAAAAGACATGATAATATTGAATCAATTTAAAACAATCATTAAACGACTTACCTCTGTCATGACTAGACGACTGCTGCTGGTCAAATACAATGACGGTTGTTAGCGATCATATATAGTATGCAACCAAAAGTTAAAAAAAAAAAAAAAAAAAAAAAAAAAAATTTTTTTTTTTTTTTCCAGTTGGTTGGTTGCTGAAACCGTTTCAAGGATGATCTACTCATTATCATATTTAATGTCCTGTCGCAACGAATTCTGTTGAGTCGCTATCTGATTCGAAAGCAACAGGTTCTGCAGGTTCTGGATCTGGATCTGCTGCTTCTGAATCTGCACTAGAGATCTGTTCTGCTGCACGCCCAACTCTAATTTAAGCCTGTAAATTTCTTCCTGATACAAGTTATCTATTTTGGAGTACAGTACGTCAAATTTTTCAATCTTAGTTTTCATGAGTGAGATTTCTGCATCCAATTTAGATTGCAAGTCAAACATTTGTTGCTTTAAATTTTGCATTTCGGTCTTTGCGTCGTTGTCCAACGGTTCCCACATTTTGTACATGCTGAGCTTCAATGAAAGGGATAATATTAGAAACTATCCAATGTGAGAGTCACAGAAACAGGATCCTGATACAATTCAATGTTAGCTAGACAAGCGTTTAACTGGATCGTTCTAAACTGACCTGATACAATGTTAGCTAGATGAGTCTGGCAGACAGAATGAAGGAATGAAGGTTTGAATACGGCTATTTATAAGGAATGAATCCAAGCCACGCCCACTCAAAAAAAAAAAAAAAAAATTTTTTTTTTTTTGTATGACCTTGAATGACCTTGAAGCTCGTTGCCACAAAAAGCAAGTCGGAGCAAAATAGGAGAAGGTAGGAGCATGAATCGTAGCTACCCTATAGAAATGGATAGATTTTTTTTTTTTTTTTTTTTTACTTATATTTATATTATATTATATTTATATTATAATATATTTATAATATATTTATATTATATTATATTTATATTATATTTATATTATAATATATTTATAATAATATTTATAATAATATTTATATTATAATATATTTATAATATATTTATTATTTATATTATAATATATTTATTTGGTTGGTAAAGTACATTAACATTTATCGGACTTTACTAATTAGTTTTTTTTTCAAATAATCTTCAAGTTACACGTCATTTTAAATCCAGCCCGTCCTCGATTCTTTTCTCAGCTAAGACCGAATCGCATGAAATCTAAGCCTGCCCCTGATCCGAGACATTGTGTCAAACTCAGACGAGTGACATTAGAAACGAGACATTAAAAATTTAAGCATGCAGTCATGTAAATTTTTATTGTCGACTAACCTTCTTTGTCTGATAATATTAACTTTCCTAGTCTGGAGTATATTTTTGAGAATAGTTTAGCTAGTACACATTTAACTGAAGTTTCCTCGTCAGCTATTTGGGTTAGTCAATTCTGTATTGTCAACTGAGCACTTTGCCTGGTCATTGTGACCAACTATTTTTTTGTGTGTCCGCACAAGCACACGCACACGCACACCCAGAAAATTTTTTGAAGTCATTTTTGACTTTCATGATGTGTGAAGCATGAAGATATCGCTAAATGTTTTGATTCTGAGGAATTTACAGACAAAAGTTTCCTATTATTAATATGGATGGTGAATGCAGACGATTTTTTTTCTCCCAAAAGTAGGTACAAACAATAAATATTCAATGAATTTCAATTTTATATTTCCACCTTAAAAAATACGTTTTTTTTTTCTCTCTCTCTTTCTCTACCTCTATATATAAAAAAAAGTTACTGCCGCTGGCGTGAAATTTTTTGTATCTGACCGCATCTGCTCGCGAACGGGAGTATCATCAGTAGTACGAGAGATGCTTGCCGAATATTTCAAGGAAGACATTTCATTTAGTTATTATTTTTTATTGACTTAATTAGCGAAGCTATAAATAAAAAACCTCGAGACTCCTATGACGTCGCAATTACCAGAAAATATAAAATGTCATCCATGGTGTAAAAAAAAAAAAAAAAAAAAAAAAAAAAAGTCAATGTTGCTATTGGCAATAAAAAGAATTTGTTGTTTGCAAATAAATAAAAAGCGTTATCTTAGGTATTTTCAATAAAAAAATGAATTTATGATCGTAATTTATCGTCTGCAGATATCTTTTTTTTCCCCTACTTTTAGAAAATTAGTTTTCTTATTGGCAATTTCTTATGTTGTTTATAATTTTCTTTTTTATGAGTTCCTTTATTTATTTAATTTTGTGTGTGTGTGTGTGTGTGTGTGTGTGTGTGTGAATAATGAAAGAATGTCGTATATATCTAATTGACTGCATTACTTTAAGTCATTAAAGTGTATTTATATATTTCATTTAAAAACATATTTAAAAATACTGCGGATATATTCTGACATTATATATATATATATATATATATATATATATATATTAGAGTTAAATTTAAACTCATTTATATGTGACGGCATCTTCTCATTTGTATTGGTAATTTTTTAACATTACAGAATTAGGTATCTCTATGATAGATACATTTCATATTTCTAATTATGGCAAGAAAAAAACTCATCACATAAAACTCTTATAGCGAGCGAATCGAGTACATTTTATCATTCGTTATTTTAAGAAGTTGGTAGGAGGGAATTAAAAATTGAAGCTGTAGGAAATTTTACCAAATTAAAATAATAATAATAATAAGATAATAATAATAACCTATTTTTCTTTTCAGAGGTTTCAGAATATATAAAATTATTACCTAGATGTACATTAGAAATATACGCAGAAAATTATATAATGTCCTAAATTAACTAAAAAGTTCAGTAGTAAAAAGTTTAAGTATTAGAAAGAAAAAAAAAAATGATACTATATATGCATATATATACATATACATATACATAAAAAAAAAAAAAAAAAAAAAAGAGTTATGCTAAAAGATTTATCACGAAATAGTGATAAAAATTTAAAAGTCGCCAATCGAGTCATAAACTAAAGCTATAACCCAAAATGGTCTAGATATTACAAATTTCTTTCCATTTTGAAAAAAAAAAAAAAATATATATATATATATATATATAATATATATATATATATGCGGTATTAAATCTTTTGACATTGAGTATGGGGAATTATATAAAATTTTTCTGCTTTTGTCTTGTATTATGCGCTATTAACATACCAGTGAAAGACAAAGCAGCGAATAAACGAAACGAGACGGGGAGAGGCGAAGGGTGAACAGAGCAAACAGGGAACAGCCCCGTAGTTTTTGTTAAAAATGGTAAAAAGAATTGATAATGTTGTTTTAAATTATAGCAGTTAATTGGTGGTTATACCATTCGTTTTAAAGATATTGACGAGTTCTTTTGAAAAATACCTATGTTGAAAATCTGCACCTCGGGAGAGAAGTGGGGGGGGGGTTCCCATCAGAGAGAAGAGTTGCACTTATGTTCCAAAAATTCTTTTCTAAATAACAAATATCTTAGTAACTAATTTCCTAATGATTCGTTAAAAGTAATTATCATTGTGCACATTTATAGGAAATTTTGTCCTATACTGCCATGTTAAAATTTAGAAAAAGCGTGATGGCAGCGTCACCTGTTCGACGATTTTCTCCAAAATTTGGTAGGCACCAATCTATGTCAAGGTACAACAACTATCAGTTTGTTTGAAATTTTATGCAGTAGTTATTAAGATAGAGTTGCCACAATTTTTTTTGTCTCTCACACACATACGCACATAGACAAACACACAGACAGACAGTTTCTAAAAATGGTCAAATCGTGTTCTAGACTTGACAAAACATGAAAATCCACCGAAAACATGAAAGTCGGAAATTTTTACAAAACCAATGCTTTTTTCTATTGAATATAAAGGAGAGTAAAAATTAAAGAGGCCTCTGCATATCTCTTCCTCTTTTACATCTTTTTTTACTTTCTTGAGTACTATTGGAATCTACCGACAGAAAAGGAACGAATGTTTAAAAATTCATTAAGAACAAGAGCGAAAAATCATACGATACACATTGAATATTTTTGTGTAGCCCTGTAAATTAAATGCCAATCATACTATATTACATAGAAAACATTCTTTTGTGTACATGAACATATTTCAATTTCATTAAGATTTGTGCAAATTTATTAAAATCTGGTTTATAGAAATACCTCTCATAGGACGCAATGCGTTGAAATACTTTCGGGTGTCCCTACACACAAACCAGTGAGGTATTCACTCCATTTCCAATAGGGAACATCCGATAGTGAATTTGAATAACATAGATCAGTTTCAAGAAATTCCATGCATATTTACGGGAATTAGAGAGCGTGCTGAAAGACAAACCGAAGTCATTAACACTTTGAAAAGTTTTTTTAAAAATCTGGTGTGAAACAACCACACGACTTTCATTACCCACTATTATACGTATTATATGCACTTTTTGGAGATAGTGTTATCAGAAGACATAGAATTGACCTAATGAAATAGACACCTAAATATTGTCCGGTAAGAGAAAGTTAATACACGTGTAAAAACATATAAAACAGAGTTTACACAGTGATTTCTTTCTTTTTCTTTTCTTTTTTTTTCTTTTTTTTTTTTTTGAAACCCCAATTTCCGCCATCTAAAACTGATCTGTCTGATCAGTAAAACTATTAATTTTCCTGTGATCACTAAGTAAAGTATGAGAAAGGATATATAAAATGGGTTTAAGTAAAAATTTTCAAGATATTCGTTAGAGCCGTTTTTGAGATACCGACTTTTACCAAAGCTTGGCATAATTAACTGTTGACCAGAAAACAACAATTACATGCAAAAGGATATTTAAAAGAGGGTTAATATGGCAAGTTTGAAAAAAATTCATGCAACCGTTTTGAAAGGAACGCACTTGCAGGACCTGTAGTTCAGCTATTTATACAGGACGCCTATCACTTTTCCTGAACAAACCAATTATATCATTCGAAAGGACATCTAAAACAGTGTTTATGCAGCTATTTTGAAGAAAATCGTTTGAGTCGTTTTTGAGATACGGACTTATGGCCTCACTTTCGGTTTCGAATGTCCCAATTCCGGTTTTCCAATTTTCACCAAAATTTTGAAAATTCTCCTGTACACCAAGCCTGTTTCAATTCTAAAGTTTCGTAAATCAATCTTTTTTGTTTCCGAGATATAATAACCAGAAAATTCCCCACACAAACAAACACACACACACACACACATACACAATGACCGATTGTCAAAAACCACTTTTTTGGACTCAGGAGACCTTAAAACATGTAAATCAGGTAAAATCTCGATATCGAATTTTTTGGACCGAATACAATACTTCCATTACCTACGGTAGTAGGGTAATGGAAGTAAAAAGTGAGAATTTCGAGTTAAAAAAAAAAAAAAAAAAAACGGCTTGAATGCAAAACAATTAGATATTTAAGGGTTAAACGGTAAATATAAAGGCAGGAAAAGAAAGGTGGGAAAAAACTACAGACATTATTTAACAGTAAATGAAAATGTTACCGTGAAATTCGTTTGATAGTCAAATCCATAATTTGCATAGGGAATACGGAGATGAAATTCTCTAATAATATCCAATATGTCCTGGCTGATGCAGTCGCATTTAAATAAACCAAAGTTGGAAATGAACAGAATCGTCAGAAACCATATATTCGACATTGTTGGTAGAAATGCAGACAAACTGCTGTGTGAAGTTCGGAGAAGACTATTCGTTCTAAGAAATGACGATTCATTTTATATGTGAGATGCTGCATTTATCTGACGTCATATGTCAAACCATGTTACGCCATTTTATTATGGAGAAATTTTTATAATATGAAGAAATCTGTTCTATTAATTAATTAATTACACATGAAAATAAATTTAATTTTCGACTATAATGAATTTTTACTCCTAACACTTGAGAAAAATCAGTTCTAACTTATTAATATAATAGATACTAATTTATTAATATAATATATTAATATTTATACTAATTTATTAATTTCTCATACTTTATCAATAAGTTGATATATTGCAAACAAAAGGGCCTGTTCAAATTTCCCACACCAGCACTGGTCAATTCCTAACTGTAAAGTATAAGAGCGTACAATACTTATGCTCACTGACAGTCAAAACATATGTTATTCTATGAGAAAATTTACCTTACTCATCACCTATAGTATTTTTTTAATACAATAGGCGCAATTCGTTTAATATAATTCGTTTTCATATTCGGGAAATTAACATCCGTTTAATAATGTAACACTCGTTTTCCAAAAATTGAATTTTTAACATTTCATTTTATTGCTTAAAAAAAGGCGACAGATGAACTTAGTTAATTTTTCACATTTTTAAACTCGAAAATAAAATATTAAAAATATAAAAAAATCTAGTTGGCATAGGTAGACTCTACTCAGATCCCCATCATTATATATTTTCATAAATTTCTAGTACAGAACATTCTCTTAACATGATTATCATGTTAAGAGAAATGATTTTTACCAAACGCTTGACACAATGACAGAAAGAAATCCCCGCCTAATAAGCTATCACACAGCGCCTAATAACGCTTGACACAGTGATGGAATGAACTCCCCGCCTAATAGGCTATCCACCGTTCACTTCGATATGTTTATCTTATTCCAATCTATTAATTTATTTTATTAGGGTCAATTTCGTAGTTTAGTTTTCATGCTATTATTTTCAATGCAACAATCATATAATATTAAATATGGAAAATTTTCAATTTTTTTTTTTTTTTTTTTTTTATATTGATAAAATCGTAAATTACGAATAATTTACGAAATTTTCCTATTAGAGTATTTGTATTCAATCATGTTCAAACAAATATCATAAATGTAATTTTGAAGTTGTCTAACGTATTTATGATCCTCAAAATGGAAGTTTATGCTCAATTTTGCCTTATTCTGACATGTTAAGTAAATCGTAAATTCCAAATAACTTACGAATTTTTTAAATTGGAAAAACCATAGTCTATGATATTCATGCCAGTATTCTAAATAATATTTAGAAAGTGATTTGACATCTTTACGATGAAAATATCCCTCAAGATTGACGTTTATGTGAAATTTTGCTCTTGCCATGTTAAGAAATTCGTAAATTTCCAATAACTTACGAAATTTTTATATTGGAAAATTCATAGTCATTAGTATTCATGGCAGTGTCCTAAATAATATTTCAAAAATAGTCTGACATCTTTACGATGAAACAAACTAACGGACTAACACACTAACAGACACCCTACAGACAGACACCATACAAATTTTGTCATTTTCGGATTCCTCACACCTGAAAACGTATAAAAAAGTAAAAAAACCTAGGTCGAAAATTTTCACGATTACCTAAGTTCCCCATACCTATAGTATGATGGGGATCTAAAAATTTTCACGGTTACCTAAGTTCCCCATACCTATAGTATGATGGGGAACTAAAAATCAATATTGAGAAAAAGTATACTAATTAAATGGATGTGAATTTTCACAATGCAAAAACGGAATAATAAATAAATAAATAAATATATAAATAAATGAATTGTATACGTTAGATAGTATGTCATTCTGGCAACAAAATTTCTCATAGAATAACATGGGTTTTAGCTGCTAACAAAAATTCAAACATTGTTTTTGACAGACGTTTCCATTCTCCTCCTTCATCTATTTTCACAGCTTCTCCAGTGCAAGACTACTGACTAAAATTAGTATGTTGTGTCCACCACATGACATTCTTCTATATTTTCCTATTCTTCTATATGAGCGGCCAGAAGAGCAGGCAAAACATCTATGATTCGTCTCTGGAAATAATTTATCGTATGAAGCCTCCAAGTGTTTTCCCTATTCCTGGATCCCGGAGTGCCCTAGAATTGTGAAATCTAAGTCCTCTCTGGTTTGCTTGAGAGTTATTATAAAGAGAAAAGATGGAGAAATCTAACACTACTGTTTACGATTGCATAACATCTATAATTCGTCTCTGGGTGAGTCAAAATTTTATAGTCTAAAAAAAAGGAAAATATTTTATTTTGTAACTACCCCCTTTTTTTCTATCCTTCAATTATGTCTGAGTGCTACCTAGAGTGGTTTTGAATGAAATTAAACCTGAACTAAATAAAATATTAGTTTTGTATAAGAGACAAAAAAAATTTAATAAAATAGATAATTAACGAAATTCTTTGTCTATCTATTAATTAAGGAATAATTTATTTTGGAAAACATATTTTAATTTGAAGTTATCTCCTTAATAAATAAATAAATTTTTTGACCCATTAAAAATATTTAAAGAACTTGGGTGTAATTTCGAAGTTTAGAAAGCAGTGTACGAGACAGTTTGGAGAATGTCTTAAATTAACAATTTCTCTCCAATACAGGTAGATCTGCTATAGAAAGGTATAACTACGATTTTAAAGATGACTGTATTTCAGCATCTATTAAACATTTTAGTTTTTGAAGCAGGTATTTTATAGCCTTCGCTCTTTACACTATATTATCACAGGATTCCGACCATAATACAAAATTAAAAGAATAAAGTAGATTTTCTTTTAAAAGGACTTAAATAAATAAAAAACAAATAAATTTTAAATGAACTCAAATTTAAATAAGTTTAATCCTTTCTACTATATAGAATCATTTTTTTCTGTTAAATACTGTAAAAAGAAAAAAAAAAAAAAAAGATTTCCCTTTGAAAGGATTTAGTTAAAAAAAATGAAATTATCTGCAATAGTTCCTGAGATACAGGTATCACAAAATTTTTTCACCCACAGACAGGCATTTTCTAATATTTGTCAAATCATGTTCTAGACCTTTTGAAACATGTAATCCATCGAAAATCCGTGGTCGAAAATTTTTACGAATCCAATACTTTCTTCTTACTCATAATAGACATTCAACTTTGGAAAAAATCGCATAAAGCTCAAAATCGGTACAGACCTTAAATGCATCATTATAAATGAAATGTCAAATGTCCCCATTGATCCCACTTGTTCTGAAAATTTTATGCCAGATCCAAGGTCAAAAATCAGTTTTTCACAAATATGTATCTTGACGGTACTTTAAAGTGACAATTTAAAAAGCATATACAACAGTATTTAGTAATGACATGTTGAAGGTATTTATACAAATAGAACGCATGTATCTTCGTTTAATTTCACCACATGGTTCTAGACACTACATATAGTCCAGACAAAATATGGATAGTACATAATAGTCCAGAAATAAACTTGAAATTTCGGAAAAATTGGCATAGAACAGAAAATTTGTACAAACTTTAAATGTATCACTATAAATAAAATGTCTAAAGTCTCCATCGATCTTACTTGTGCTAAAAATTGTATACAAGGTCAAAGGTCGAAGAAAAAGAAATAAATAAGTTTTCACAAATATCTATTTTGATGGTACTTTAAAGTACTATTAATTTAATTAGATTTAATTAATTAATCTTAGATTGACTAAGAACATGATTCAACAAGGATTTATTTAACAAAACAGTATTAACTCTACTTTTTACTTTCCGAACACTATAGTGAGGAAAGTATTGTAATCATGTCAAAAATCCGAATTCGAGATTTTGATGTTTCTATACGTTTCGAGGTCCAACGAGTCCGTTTTCACTATTTTTACGATGATGTATGTATGTGTGTGTGTATGTATGTGTGTATGTATGTGTGTATGTATGAGTGTATGTCTGTGAGTGAACACGCTAGCGTCTAAACGCTTTGTTCGAATAAGCTGAAAGTTGGTACGTATAATGTAAGTCACCATAGTACGAACCCTATAGATTTTGGTTAATCTAGCACTTATAGTTTTTTTACAGGGACACAAAGAAAAATTCTTTATCATTATGGCCAAGGGACCAAAATCTTAAAAGTGCGATAGCATCTAAACGCCTTATTCAATTGAGCAAAAACTTTATACACATATTATAGGTCACAGATACTCAATCTGTATAGATTTTGGAGAATCTAGCACTTATAGTTTTTTTACAGGGACACAAAGAAAAATTCTTTGCCAAATTTTTAAAAGTGTGATAGCGTCTAAACGCCTTATTAATCTCAGCAAAGAATTTGTACACATGTTATAGGTCACATTTGAACCAACTGTATAGATTTTCGTGAATCTAGCACTTACAGTTTTTTTACAGGGACACAAAGAAAAATTCTTTATCATTATGCCTATGGGGCCAAATTTTTAAAAATGTTATAGTGTCTAAACGCCTTATTAATCCGAGCAAAAAAATTGTACACATGTTATAGATCACAGTTGAACTAACTGTATAGATTTTGGTGAATCTAGCACTTACAGTTTTTTTACAGGGACACAAAGAAAAATTCTTTATCATTATGGCCTATGGGACTAAATTTTTAAAAGTACGATAGCATCTAAACGCCTTATTGAATTCAGCTGAAAATTTATATGAGTATTATAAATCACAGTTGCACTAACTATAAACATTTTGGTGAATCTAACATTTATAGGTTTTTACAGGGACACAACGAAAATTTCTATGTCATTATGATCTATGGGCTCAAAGTTCAGTAGCGTTAAATAAAACAACGTGTAATAGATGGAGAAAAATACTCAAACACTCTATTATGGTTTTCTCTCTTTTGTTTGTTTAACAACTACTCTTTCTTTACTTTATCTACAAAACTGTTAATTACTCAATGTTCGGAAAGTCGAGTGGAGTCACTCCAGATTTTTTACTTTCCGAACACTATAGTGAGGAAAGTATTGTAATCATGTCAAAAATCCGAATTTGAGATTTTGATGTTTCTGTACGTTTCAAGGTCCAATGAGTCCGTTTTCACTATTTTCGCGATGATGTATGTATGTGTGTGTGTATGTATGTGTGTATGTATGTGTGTATGTATGTGTGTATGTCTGTGAGTGAACACGCCAGCGTCTACACGCTTCTTTCGAATAAGCTGAAAGTTGGTACGTACAGTCGCCAGATTTATTCTTCGAGCAACTCCACCCCGTCAGAATTTTTCGATTCAGTTGTCGGTTTGAATAATAAATATTTAGAATTTAAATATATTATTTAAATATTTTATTTTAATAATAAAATATTTATTATTTAAATATTTTATTTTAATAATAAAATATTTATTATTTGTTTATCGAATCGTTAAAAATATATTATTTGTTTATCGAATCGTTAAAAAAATATATTCAATATTGGTATAGCATTCATTTAAAAAATGCCCTTATATAATATTGTAAATTTCTATCTCAAGCCGATTCTATCTCAGATTCAAAGGCATTAGTATTTTGTATCGTTTCAATATTGAAAACCGTCTATAAATATCTTTACCGTGTTCAGCATCCGTAGCAAATGCAGCTCATCCTGTTTTCGTAGAAAATGAGTTATGCAATCCTTCAGATTGACTATATAAATATTTTATATTATTATTTTATTTGTTTATCGAAATTGTTAAAAAAATATATTCAATATTGGTACTGCATTCATTTAAAAAATAATTCTTATTCAATATTGTAAATTTCTATCTCAAAGACATTAGCTATCTCAGATTCAAAGGCATTAGTATAGTTTCAATATTGAAATATTACTATTATCTATTTCAGAGACTTATCCAATTCAAAGTCTCAATTTATAAACATCCAATATTGGCACTCTATCTATCGCAAAAAAATGGGCCGAACGAAGCGTCAAAGACAGAAATCTGCCATGAGCCGCTTCGTTCGGCCCATTTTTTTGCCCCCTCCAGATTTAAGGCATCAGTTTGTACCATCTAGATCGATCCCCCACAAAGACTTTGATTTTGGACGGAGGGGTGTCTGTCCAAGAAATAGTCTCAAATCTATCTTCGTGGAGGCGAGGGTCGTCATCGTGGTCCCCATCGAAGAACAGCATGGTTCTGTCTATGAAATCTTTTAAGAATTCATTTATGAATTTGTCAGAGTCCCTCACGATCCGAATTCGTAATGCTTTATGGATGCATGAGGTGGGTACTATGGGGTCTAGAATCTGGATTTTAGAGGATGTCAGCATGGCCTCGAATCCCAACGACGACAGGGCATCTCCAAAATGTATCTCGTCGACTGGATACACCCAGGTATTGGCTAGAGAGATAGGTAGCCTGACCCTCCTGTAAACGAGATCGCTCACCTTCAACCTGGTCGTTTTTTTCACGCAAGATCGGCCCATCAGCTTGGCCACATCAGAGGCCCTGACGAATAAAAGTCCATCCGCAGAGACTACGAATAGGATTTTAGCGTCGAGCTGTGGATGTTCAATAGTGAATAGCATGACTTATGGCAACAGAAGTCAAAATGATGCAGGCTCCTAGAGGCAGCTCGTATATATACCCGAGTCGTGACCTCGTTTTATCAAGCTTTACTAAGAAAACCGCGTGACCTTCTAGAACGATAAAATTATTTATATAATTAGTTTAAACGGTCCGATAGCATGAGGACGTGCGTCACAGGACGTGCGTCACCGATAAGAAATTTACTTGGAATTTAGATAGAACTAAAGATTACTGCTAGTATATATACAGGCTGCTGGACGAGACATTTCATTCTGAGCTAGTGCTTGATACTCTCCAAAATGATTTTCCAAATATTATCTGATGAACTGAATGTTAAATTAACATGCTTTTTGTCATTTGACAACCAAATCTTCATCAAAGGCCGAGACGTGGCCTATTACTTGGGGTATGAAAACTCCAGTAGAGTAGTGCACCTGTGCCATATAACCGTAACGGACATTGCTCCTGAGGGCTTGAAACTACCCCCGTCTTTAGCCAAGACATGCGTCTTTGGACTGGAGGATGCAAAAATATTGATGGATATGCATCCAGGAGAGTTTGATTCCTTATTTCAGGGGCCGATCGAAATTCTTACGCCCATCGAATGCAGCTTGAACCTGAGGCGGCCTGTCCAGGTTAAGCTCGCAGCCACAACCTCATCCAATGCCACAATGGAGAGTTTCTTGGCCGATCTAAAGATTGTCATGGAGGAGTACCTGGCAACGGTACCCATGGACACCTGTGTGTTTGGCGAACGATATGGGGACTTGGAGCTAGGCTATTTCCCCCGAAAAATAAAAGTTTTGGTGGGAAACAAGCCCTACTTCTATAAATCCTCGTCTTAAGATCAGGACGAGGTGCAAAAAAATGGGTCGAGCGAAGCCTCTCATGACATTGTCATTGAGGCTTCGCTCGGCCCATTTTTTTGCGATAGATAGAGTGCCAACATTGGATGCGTACCGATTTGAACTTGTAATTTTCAAGGGATATGGCTTAGCTATAAGATAATTTTGATAAAATATCTATAGACAAATTTAAGGTATCTGAGTTTAAAAATTTAATTGTTTCGTTTAAAATTTACTGTGTAAAATTTAAAATTTTTAAGACTAAGTGTGGCAGTCATTACAATCTGATCTCTAATTTTCAAGGGATATGGCTTAGCTATAAGATAAATATGAAACTTGGTAAAATATCGATAGCTAAATTTAAGGAATCTGAATTTAAAAATTTAATTTTTTCGTTTAAAATTTACTGTGTAAAATTTAAAATTTTTAAAGACTAAGTGTAGCCAAGCCAACATTGAATGCGTACCGATTGTAATTTTCAAGGGATATGGCTTAGCTATAAGATAAATATGAATCTTGGTAAAATATCGATAGCTAAATTTAAGGGATCTGAGTTTAAAAATTTAATTTTTTCATTTAAAATTTATGTGTAAAATTTAAAATTTTTAAAGACTAAGTGTAGCCAAGCCAGTTATTATGATCTGATCTCTATAAAAAGATTTTCGAGAAACTATTGACAGGATGCTTGATAAGCGGCTTCGGTTAAAATTACAATCAGATCTCTATAAAAAGATTTTTCGAGAAGTGTTGACAGGATATTATGCAAGCCTTTCCCCAGGAAGCCCGGTTATAATCAGATCTCTATAAAAAGATTTTCCCAGAACTATTGACAGGGTCCTCAGGAAGCCCGGTTATAATCAGATTGCTCGAGAGACAGGATATTATGCAAGCCTTTCCTCTTGATAAGCGGTTCCTAGAAAATTACAATCAGATCCTGTTGATAAGACCGGGTATATATACGAGTGTCCAGCGAAAGCTCTTCAATTGCTAGTCGATCTCTCTACTAGCTGCTTAGATACATTAGCTCTCTGTCAGTCATGTTTTTCTATGTAAAAAATTATGCTTATGGCGTTGCCTTTAAATGCCTAATGGCCACTGATGGCACCCTGTTTGTCCGGGCTGAGGACCTGGCTATTTATTCGAGGCACCCTCTAGATCTTCATTTTGCCGAAAAATATGCAGGCCTCACCGTCCGTGACGTGATGGACCCTAAGATCGATTTACCTAAATGGCTCGCTAAGACGAGAATCTTCTCGATTAGCGAAGCCAAGCATCATTTGAAAGGAATAATAACAGGAGACTTGGCGTTGGAATATTAAAACTCGAATAAACGACTACGTCTGAAACGCCAAAGAAAAATATTGGAAATGCATACAGCTGTTTCGGCAGCTTTATGCGTGCCGTCATCAGTGCAAAAAGGATACTGAATCTGCAGAAGTGCTCGTATATATAGGAGAGGGGCCGAATTTAGTTCAACCAATAGAATTACGGGAAATATGGGGAGAGTGGCCAATAGGAATTTATTAAAGTTAGCTGTGTAAACAGTAGAAAAATTAAGAAAATGTGGACTGAATATAAAATTTCCAACAGTCAGACAAATAGGGAATAGCGAAATCACAATTTACAAGGTTTTTAAAATTTTTATAAATATGAAAAGCTTCAAAGAAATCGAGTTCATGAATGGATTTAGGTCTGCAAATTATTTTAGCTGAATTAAATTTAAAATTATGATTTTCCTCCCAGCAATGTTTAGAAATAGCCGATTTATTGGTTTCTTGTTTGCGGACGTAATTCATATGTTCTTTTAGACGAAATTTAAGACTGCGTTTAGTTTGGCCAATGTATGATAAACCACACTGACAGGAAATACTATAAATACCCCAAGAATTTTGCGTATCAATGGGATCTTTTAACTGAGAAAAGGTGAGTTTATTGGAAGGCGAAAATATTATTTTAAAATCATATTGTTTGAGAATTTTAGCTATGGTTTGACTGGATTTAGGAAAATATGGTAAGACAATACTGATATTAGAAGAGACTGACTTAGTAGAAGAAATACGAGGGAGTTGTAATTTTTGGATAGCTTTGTCTATAATGTAAGGGTCATAACCTCTGTCAATTGCAATGGCTTTCAGGTATTTAATTTCAGATTTTAATAAACTAGGATTTGAACAAATATTAAGGGCACGGTTTACAAAAGTATAGAAAGCAGCCATTTTTTGGTTAGGTGGGTGACATGAACGTGCATGGGGAGGAAGGGAGACAGCAAAATTTTTTCGATAGACGGTGGTTGAAAATCCATTTACAGTGCGAGAGACGAGCGTATCAAGAAATGGAAGGGAGCCATTATTTTCTAATTCATATGTAAACTGGATATTACTGTCAATTGAATTTAAAGTTTCTAAGACGTGGTCAATATTGTGATAAGATATGTTGATAAGCGTGAAGGTGTCGTCGACGTAACGGGTCCAAAAAGGAAAGGATATTTTCTTAAAAAGCTTGTTTTCGAAATAGTGCATGTAAATATCAGCGAGAATTGGGGAGAGAGGGGAACCCATGGCTAAACCTTCAGACTGACGATAGAATTTATTTTGGAAAGAAAAAGTGGTTTGTGATAAACAAATGCGGGTAAGAGAGATTAATTCTTTGAAGCTTTTCATATTTATAAAAATTTTAAAAACCTTGTAAATTGTGATTTCGCTATTCCCTATTTGTCTGACTGTTGGAAATTTTATATTCAGTCCACATTTTCTTAATTTTTCTACTGTTTACACAGCTAACTTTAATAAATTCCTATTGGCCACTCTCCCCATATTTCCCGTAATTCTATTGGTTGAACTAAATTCGGCCCCTCTCCTATATATACGAGCACTTCTGCAGATTCAGTATCCTTTTTGCACTGATGACGGCACGCATAAAGCTGCCGAAACAGCTGTATGCATTTCCAATATTTTTCTTTGGCGTTTCTGACGTAGTCGTTTATTCGAGTTTTAATATCATTTGAAAGGGTTCATGGGCGAACAGGAATTTGATGAAATGTTCGACGGTTCAGCCATGGTGAAATACCAGGCTAACATGAAGCTCAGCTTCGTGAAAGCCATAGGTGTTCGATTTGTTGAAAGGTCCCATACCAAGTTCGAAGACTTCCTTGCCGCATACCAACTACAGGTGAGGAAATTTTTTGAGCTCGAGTATGAGGATTATGAATTATACAAATCTCAAATGACCGGACTGTTGAAGATGACCATCAGGAGGCTATCTAATGAGCAACCCATAGAGAGCTTATGCTAATCTTTAAAATGAGAGTAAAAAAATGGGTCGAACGAGGTGTCTCATGGCAGAATTTCTGTCTTTGACACCTCGTTCGACCCATTTTTTTGCGATAGATATAGTGCCAACATTGGACGGGTTTAATTTAAGACTTTAGTGCTAAGGGGGCTTAATTTAAGTATTTATAAAAAAAATCTATTAAGCTAGTATTGAAGAGATTATCAGCATAAAAAAAATAACTAAGACGTTTAAGTTGAGACTTTACAATTACATGTATGAAAATATTATTAAGACTTGACTCTCAAAAATATATGGATGGGTCTATAATTGAATTAAGTATATTTTCAAAAATGAAGATTTAGACTTTGGGTTGACATTCGACCAACTTTAGAAACATAATGTTAAAATAAAAATATTTTTGAAAACTAATCGTGGAATCGTGATTCTTATTACATATACATAGTAAAATAAGCAATTTAATTCAGTCGTTTTTTTTTCAAATTTAAAAAAAAAATTGAAAATTTTGACAGAGGTGGTGGCACATCAGCAAATTTAGATAAACTGTTACTTTAGCATGATATATATAGGCTAGCTAGAGTCAATCAATCAATCAACCAACCTTAAAAAAAAAAATTTTTTTTTTTTTTTTTTTTTTTTTCAAGGCTGGTTGGTTGATATATATTTATAATGTTAATTGAATTAAGTATATTTTCAAAAATGAAGATTTAGACTTTGAGTTGACTATTGCAAATTTGACCAACTTTAGAAACGTAATGTTAAAATAAAAATATTTTTAAAAACTAATCGTGGAATCGTGATTCTTATTACATATACATAGTAAAATAAGCAATTTAATTACTTTTCAGTCGTTTTTTTTCAAATTTAAAAAAAAAATTGAAAATTTTGACAGAGGTGGTGGCACATCAGCAAATTTAGATAAACTGTTACTTTAGCATGATATATATAGGCTAGCTAGAGTCAATCAATCAATCAACCAACCTGAAAAAAAAAAAAAAAAAATTTTTTTTTTTTTTTTTTTTTTTTTAAGGCTGGTTGGTTGATATATATTTATAATGCTAATTGAATTAAGTATATTTTCAAAAATGAAGATTTAGACTTTGAGTTGACTATTGCAAATTTGACCAACATTAGAAACGTAATGTTAAAATAAAAATATTTTTGAAAACTAATCGTGGAATCGTAATTCTTATTACATATACATAGTAAAATAAGCAATTTAATTACTTTTCAGTCGTTTTTTTTTTCAAATTTAAAAAAAAATTGAAAATTTTGACAGAGGTGGTGTGGCACATCAGCAAATTTAGATAAACTGTTACTTTAGCATGATATATATAGGCTAGCTAGAGTCAATCAATCAATCAACCAACCTTGAAAAAAAAAAAATTTTTTTTTTTTTTTTTTTTTTTTTTCAAGGCTGGTTGGTTGATATATATTTATAATGCTAATTGAATTAAGTATATTTTCAAAAATGAAGATTTAGACTTTGAGTTGACTATTGCAAATTTGACCAACTTTAGAAACGTAATGTTAAAATAAAAATATTTTTGAAAACTAATCGTGGAATCGTAATTCTTATTACATATACATAGTAAAATAAGCAATTTAATTACTTTTCAGTCGTTTTTTTTTCAAAAATAAAAAAAATTTAAAATTTTGACAGAGGTGGTGGCACATCAGCAAATTTAGATAAACTGTTACTTTAGCATGATATATATAGGCTAGCTAGAGTCAATCAATCAATTAACCAACCTTGAAAAAAAAAAAAATTTTTTTTTTTTTTTTTTTTTTTTTTTTCAAGGCTGGTTGGTTGATATATATTTATAATGCTAATTGAATTAAGTATATTTTCAAAAATGAAGATTTATACTTTGAGTTGACTATTGCAAA
The DNA here is from genome assembly GCA_963930645.1 of Salticus scenicus. Taxonomy (NCBI): domain Eukaryota; kingdom Metazoa; phylum Arthropoda; class Arachnida; order Araneae; family Salticidae; genus Salticus; species Salticus scenicus. The sequence goes on along the minus strand of OZ005649.1, from coordinate 63,060,370 downwards.
TTTGACCAACTTTAGAAACGTAATGTTAAAATAAAAATATTTTTGAAAACTAATCGTGGAATCGTAATTCTTATTACATATACATAGTAAAATAAGCAATTTAATTACTTTTCAGTCGTTTTTTTTCAAATTTAAAAAAATTGAAAATTTTGACAGAGGTGGTGGCACATCAGCAAATTTAGATAAACTGTTACTTTAGCATGATATATATATATATATAGGCTAGCTAGAGTCAATCAATCAATCAACCAACCTTGAAAAAAAATTTTTTTTTTTTTTTTTTTTTTTTTTTTTTACAAACATTAGTTAGTAGTTTAACATAATTAAACTATCTCTCTTCGAGCCAGCTTGACGGTCAACTCATACGCTCTGTCTTTTTCGTCAACTACATAGTCTTTCTCTATTTCCTCAAACTTTCTCTTAACCGTAGCAGTCAATTCTTGAAGCATGTCGCCCGATTTGACAGACCATATACCTTCAGCTCTCACACGCATGGAAAAGTTGCTAGGTTTCTCTTCTTCAGTATCCCCATACCTGGATTCTACCGACGGGGGTGCGTAGATATTCGTATGTTGTTCGCAGACTGCCCTCGAGTATTCGTAATACCCTTTTATCCAATCTTGTAAATTCACCTCGCCTTCATTTCGAACTGTGATTTCAAAGGCCATCCTTCTGCTGAACGGTATAATCTTGGGATACGTAGAGGTTACCCGGCCATCGGTCCACAGTTTCTGGATACGGCAGATCTCCTCGATAGGCATTCGGTGCGTCTTCACAAGTACGTGAAGCATATCATTGAAATCAAACACGCGCCTGGAACTCATGTTCAAGCGTTGTGCATTGGGTATAGATCAGCCAGATCCTTGTTGGAATATCGATGTGCAAAGTTGTAAGGTGACGCGTAGCATAGATATTTGCCAACTTCGACGGCTATGAAATAAACATCTCTACCAACAGTGGCGGCGATGAGTGCAGGCTTGGTATCAAAACAAATTTTCAGATACATGATTGCGCTATGATCTTTCAATAAACAGAGGCAACTAGAATGGACAGAATGATGGTAGCTTGAGTACGGAACCACTATTTATATAGAATATCCATGAGTGGGCGTGGCATGTAAAAAAAAAAATTTTTTTTTTTTTTTTTTTTCAAGTTAGTTGTTTATTTAGTTATCATCTTTGATAACTGGTCCAGAAAACTTCTTTATAAGCTTATCCGCCTCGTTTTCAATCTCTGTACGAATCGAGTCCAAGTCATAGCTGCAGCCCTCGTCCTTTTCATAGACTGAAATTATATCTTTTAGCGAATCGCTCACCATTTCTTCTTTGATTTTCTCAGGGTCTTCGCCGATTTTGGAGTACGCAGATAGGTATCTATTATAATTTACATAATTTTTAATCTTGTACTTGTTGAGAGCTTGTTCGTTGAACTGTTTACGCTTAACCTTAAAAATTTTCCTAGAGCGTGGAGATTCTTCGGCGTCGGCCTTCATGACGAATCCTTCTAGCGGACACTCTGCATAAGCGCTGGGATACGTTTCAACTTTTTCGTACAGATCCCCTATCGTTTGGTAATCTAAATCTAAGATGGGTACGTGGGGTAGCTTCACTCGCTGGAAAATGTTCACGGCATCGCTATACTTCATAAACGTATCTGAATCCAGTTGGTAGATGTCGAAGGCCCGAAAAAAGACAGTATTGCTACCGAATACGGCTTCGGATTCAAAATCACGATAGGTTATTCTCTTCATGTGGCTTCCGAATACTTCTCCATAAATGATAAAATTGTCATGTAAAATGTCTTTGATAAGCCGTACCTTTTCCGACAGCGGTTCCAAGATTGCGTTCAAGTTAAAAAGGCGTGTCTTTTCATCTAGCACTACGTTTCTAGATTGTATCCTGAACGTATTCTTCACGTAGCCAATACCGATATTAGAGCCATCTAATTTTTCGGTAGCGATTAAAGGTATGCCCGAATAAATTTGGCTTGTGATCTCGTGGTACTTGATAAGGGTCATCGTAAATAGATTAGAAACAGGACTAAATAACGTATTGTCTGGTCAGACTAGAAAATATCTAATAAGCTATTTCAATGAGGCAAGAGATGAAGACAGAATGAATGTAGCTTGAGTACGGAGCCGCTATTTATACTAAATATAAATCAATCAATCAACCAACCAACTGAAAAAAAAAAAATATATATATATATATATATATATTTTTTTTAAGGTTGGTTGGTTTCTAAAGTTATATTTCTAAAGTTATATTTCTAAGTTGGCTGCTACAGTTATATTTCTAAGTTGGCCATTAAAGCTATATTTCTCAGTTGGCTGCTAAAGCTATATTTCTTTAGCCAATCATTGTAGATGGCGCTGCAGTCTATATATATAGTATATCTATTAGGGTGGGTGGGAGTGGAATTTATTTCTTCTACTGTACGGTCATGCATAATCTCGCTCCTGATGTCTAAACCCATTTCCTTTAAAATAGGATGAAATAGCGTAATTTATACAACATTGGCTTTGAAAACAAGACTTTTGTCTGACAAATGACAAGATATTGCAGGTTTTCATGAAATCAGAATAAATCATAGGCTTTTATAGAAAAATCTAACTCTCCATTAATGTACATCTTGCTGAAAACCCATTACGAGACATAGTGACTAGACGACCGTTGCTGGCAAATGTCGAGACACAATGAGCGTGTAGTCATGTTAGCGATAGTAAATATAGACAAGCTTCAAGGGTGGGCGTGGCACCTAAAAAAAAAAAAAAAATTTTTTTTTTTTTTTTTTTCAAGGTTGGTTGATTAGTTGATTACATTCTCTATATATAGTATCGCTGACGTGCCACTTCATCAGTCTATCTCAATCTTTGCCAGCAACGGTTCTAATCTGTTTCAAATTTAATGGCAGGATATTATGTAACCCATTTCTTCATAAACAGGACGCGATAAAGTTATTTCCTCGCCGATAGCAACAGGACATCCTCTGCAAGCGATAATCTAAAAGGTCATCCGGTCGAGCCTTTTATAGTCTTATCAGATGTCATGCATCCGCTCGCCAGAGTATAAATACCGGCCTCTTGCCTCAGCTTATTCATTCTGACCCTCTGCTTTTTGAAATGGCCACTCTTTCCTTTGACTCTCTGACGGATGAACGAGTTGATTGCGACTATGTCATAATACCAAATTGGCAAGTATTGAACACCCCTCGCGTCTCCAGTGAGCTGATATGTAATTACGATCGTTCTATGAATATGCCAGCTCCAGCTATCATTCCCAAACCTAAGCCAGCTCAAGTTCTCGCTCCCACACCTAAGCCAGCTCCAGCTATCATTCCTACACCTAAGCCAGCTCCAGCTATCATTCCTACACCTAAACCGGCTCCAGCTATCATTCAAAAACCAGCACCAGTACTTAAACCAGCCCCAGTTCTCATTTCCACACCTAAGCCTGATCCAGTTCCCACACCTAAGCCTGATCCAGTTCAAATTTCAATACCCATGTCAGAGATGATGTATTTTAAAGTACCAACGCTATTAAGCCCGCTACCAAAATCTCCAATTTCAGAAGACCCGTCCAACGTAACAACTTATCGTGCCTGGAAGCCTCCACCGAAGATAGATTTCGTGGTACGGCCTAAATTAAAAACTGCTGGCTTTGAAGATCCAAGAATTCGAAGACGGCAGGGCATAGTCGTTCTCAAGTCGGACGTCGATCTGAGAGATGGCAAATGTTACAGCTTCATACAAACAGAGGTCAGGAAAAATTACTGTTGGGTTTAAACCCAAACGATTTATAAAAAAATCGGGTCGAACGAAGTGTCTCATGGCAGATTACTGTCTTTGACACTTCGTTCGACCCGTTTTTTTTGTAACAATTATATTGCCAATATTGGATGCGTTTAAGATTTTGACTATAAGATTTTAAACGGATCCTGTATATATAAATGAAGTCTTGTAACAATACATATGTATATATAGACAATTATCAACCAACTTTGAAAAAAATCGAGATTGGTGAAATATGGCAAAGTCCAAAAAAATATTATTTTGAAAAAAATTATAAAATCAAACAATATAAAAGTCGAAAAATAAAACTTAGAAAAAATTTTGAAAAAAATAAACTTAGAAAAAATTTTGAAAAAAATAAACTTAGAAAAAATTTCACCAATCTCGAAATTTTTTCTAAGTCCAAAAAAAAAATATTATTTTGAAAAAAATTATAAAAATCAAACAATATAAAAGTCGAAAAATAAAACTTAGAAAAAATTTTGAAAAAAATAAACTTAGAAAAAATTTTGAAAAAAAATAAACTTAGAAAAAATTTCACCAATCTCGAAATTTTTTCTAAGTCCAAAAAAATATTATTTTGAAAAAAATTATAAAAATCAAATAATATAAAAGTCGAAAAATAAAACTTAGAAAAAATTTTGAAAAAAATAAACTTAGAAAAAATTTCGAGATTGCTGAAATATGGCAAAGTCCAAAAGAATATTAGCTTGAAAAAAATGAGAAAATGTAAAATCAGCCATGGTTTATATAGCCATGCCACGCCCACTAAAAAAAAAAAAAAATTTTTTTTTTTTTTTTTTTTTTTTTTTTTTTTAGATTTTATTTTTAGATGCCACGCCCACACACAAAAATATATAATATAAGCTCTAAAAAAAAAGACTATATAAGCTCTGCCATTCTCTCTTTGGAGCTTGGTCTATCAACATGTTAAAAAAATGGCTCTCGAAATTTTTTCTAAGTCCAAAAAAATATTATTTTGAAAAAAATTATAAAAATCAAACAATATAAAAGTCGAAAAATAAAACTTTGAAAAAAATTTGAAAAAAAATAAACTTAGAAGAAATTTTGAAAAAAATAAACTTAGAAAAAATTTCACCAATCTCGAAATTTTTGCTGAAATATGGCAAAGTCCAAAAGAATATTATCTTGAAAAAAAAATGAGAAAATGTAAAATCAGCCATGGTTTATATAGCCATGCCAAACCCACTATTAAAAAAAAAAAAAAAATTTTTTTTTTTCAAGGTTGGTTAATTGGTTGATTGACTCTAGCTAAAAAATATATATCATGCTAAAGTATATACACTATCATTGTCCAGCAATGCTTATCTGTTTCAGCGTCTATAAAAATCTTTACTGCATCCGTGTCATAGCAAATGAGTTATACAATATTCTGTTTCAGCGACATCTATAAATAGCCTTATCTCATTCTGTTTTCGTAGAAACTGACTTCCGTAGCAAATGAGTTATGCAATATCCCGCGACTCTATAAAAAGCCTTATCTTATAGTAGAAACTGACTTATGCAATCCTTCAGATCGACTATATAAGCTCTGACATTTGATCGAATAGCCATTCTCTCTTCGGAGCTTTGAACTACCAATATGTATAAGAATCAATGCTCTCTGAAGAAGCTTAAAGCGGTAAACCCGCTGCGAAACCGTTTTGGAGTCATCGAGCTGTTTCCCAAAAACCTTTCGCCTACCGTTAAAAAATTGGAAGAGTATCCACACTTCCAAACCATGATCGGTGAAGGCAAGATTTGTGTATTCTGTCTATACATGACGTCCAATTCGAAGATTGAATTCAAAAAACGTACTCTGACGGACAAGATAACAAATACGATTCCAACCATAGGCAGAGAGGCCAAGACAAACTATCCGCTGAGACCTCAGGAAATTAAATGGAGCACTCTGATGAACCGATATAAAAGACCCCCCAGCGAAGCCAACAGAACCAACGCCGACGTGAGAATTGGTTTCAAGTGCCCCAACAATCAGTTTCTTGTAAAGTCATATTTTACATTTGGTCAGCGAACCGTCGGACAAGGATGCGCCCATATCATACAGACGTTGAACGTGCCATTCCTGTTCTTTGTGAGGCCTCCTGGCGAGAAACGAGTGAGAGCGGACAGCAGATACTTTGCTGGCGACATGCTCCATTACTACGATCGTTTCATACTGATTGCCGACTCCAGTTACAAGGTGCCTGCTGGGACCACCTACATTCTGTTTACAACTCAAAAAAACTTTTTCAGTTTGGACATTGTGCCAGAGAGTTTAGAGTTGGGTTTCAAAACCAAAAATCCTTTGGTAGAACGCATAACAAAAATAGATGGAATGTACGACGTACCCGTACCAACGCCCATGATACAGCATATAGATGATGAAGACGACTCCCCCGTAGAAATGAGTACTGACAGAATCACTTCTAAATATTTTGATAAGCCAACATCTCCAATCTCAGAGCCATCCCAAGAGCCAGAGATCTATTTTCCTGAATCATCCCAAGAATCATCCCAAGAGCCAGAGATTTATCTGCCAACTCCTGTGGACAGAAGAACAATAATTATAACAACAAACTTTGCAGCCCAATACAAGTCTCTGACTTTTAAAAACTGGAAAAACTTGACAGATCGCGCCGACAATAACTTCGTACGCCCCTACGGACCAGATCTACCTGGACTTGACCTGAGAATTAAATCGGTAAAACGGAAGGCTGAAACGATTCCCAAGAGTGCCAAGAAACATAAGCCATCTTTCAAGGAGGCGGCCACAAATACAGAGCCAGTGTTTAAATGCCCACTACCACCTGAGCCAGTTTTTAAACGTCCAGCGCCCATTGAAAGTCCTGAGATATGTCCAGAGCCCGTTGAAGATCCTGAACCCATTGGAAGTCCTGAGATATGCCCAGAGCCCATTGAAGATCCTGAACCCATTGAAAATCCTGAGATATGTCCAGAACCCATTGAAAATCCTGAGATATGTCCCATTGAAAATCCTGAGATATGTTCAGCTCCCATTGAAAATCCAGAATATTTTTATGGATGGCCTACTATTGAAAGGTCAGAGATACAATCTGAACTGGATGAGCTTGATAATATTCTATACACACCTTTATCCATGCCAGTGGATACGCTAGACTCGTTGATGGATGATCTTATGACGCCATCAACTATACAGTATACTATGGATGACGGACCGCTGGAGACTCAGTTCAAAATGTCAGGATTTGAACTGCCAGATTTCATATAAAAACAAAAATATGTAAAATTTAAAAAAATTGGGTCAAACGAGGCTTCCTCATGTTTAGATTTGTCATTATGACCTATCTTTACGATGGAAGCCTCGTTTGACCCATTTTTTTTAAATCAAAATGCTACCAATATTGGTACTGTAAAAAAAATAACTTGTAAAATTTATTAGAACAATAAAAAAAAATTTAAAAAAAAATTGGGTCAAACGAGGCTTCTTCATGTTTAGATTTGTCAGTATGACTTATCTTTACAATGGAAGCCTCGTTTGACCCATTTTTTTTTAAATCAAAATGCTACCAAAATTGGATTTGTAAAAAAATAACTTGTAAATTTTATCAGATTAATTAAAAAGTGACACATGACAATACTTTATAAAAGTTCATCTAAGTCACATTAAAATCAACCAACCAACCAACCAACCATGAAAAAAAAAAAATTTTTTTTTTTTTTTTTTTTTTTCAAGGTTGGTTGGTTGATTGGTTAATATATATTTGTTTCCTCGTTCATTACTTTTCATTTATCAAGATTTGCTTTTCAATTTAATCCTAGCCTTGTTCATGTTTTTATCCAAAGGTTAAGTTTCAAAGCCTCATTTTAAATGAAACCTGTTAATTTTGATCATGTCTATCGTGGATCGCTTGGCCATCCAAGCCATGACAAAACGTAGCAATTAGATGTTTGAACTGACCCTTTAAAATTTATCTAAGCCATAGTAGCCTTTCAATTTTGACCGTTTAAACGTGGATCGGTCATGCAAGAGGTCATGATAAATTTGAGTCCTGTATCTGGACCATGTCAACACGAAGACCTTTGACAGGGCATCGCTTAGCAGGCAAAATTTAAACGGGTTGGGCTATAAACGTAACCATTGAACTCTGGGCCATACTTAGCAGTAGCAGCCCATATTGTAAAAATAATATTTACGAGATACAATGGCAAAGCGACAAATGAAAAGCTTAAAAGTAGCGGCCCTATGTCCAAATACTAGTCTATGGCATCATTTTAAATGAAACCATTGAGCCATCCAAGAGGCCTTGATAGAATCGGCTGACTGAACAGGTGAAATCTGAAAGACGTAGAGAGTAGCAGCCCATATTGTAAAAATTTAAAATTATAAAATTCATAAGTGGATATGTAGGAAGGGTTAAGTTTCAAAGTCACATGACCAACAAACTAACTAACCAACAAACTTGAAATAAACCAAACCTTAAAAAAAAAAAAAAAAAAAAAAAAAAATTTTTTTTTTTTTTTTTTTTTTTTCAAGGTTGGTTGGTTGGTTTATTTCAAGAGTGGGTGTGGTCATGTGACTAGTAAATATCATCGGATCAAAAAGTGATATAACCCAGATTAATTTCGGAGCTAAAAAGAAGAACCCAAATTGTCTCCCCAACTGGCTGAACCCAGATTAGGTATTTTTTAGCTTGAAATCTTAGCTGATCTGAGTTTGGTCATTGGTAAAAAATATCAGCGGATTTTTCTAAGGCCCAAATGAAATTCTTTCAAACTAAATCTGGCAGACTATAATTTTATTAAGAAATAGCTAGTCATATTCATTAACCCTCCCACTAACCCCGAGATCTCTTTAAGAAGATACCGTACAACGTAAAGTCAGATCCGTCTCGGTACCACGTTTAAGCTCGTCCGACGTTCAGATTAAATGACTATTGTTAGCCCGCTTAGAGAGAGACTTGGCATAGTGCCAAGTTTTTACTGAGTCGATACACGGGAATGAGTCGATACTGTGTCGAGAGCATTTAAATTGGGACTGGCAAGTATGGTAGTAGAAGATGAATATTTTAGACATCTTCATACTTGGCCAATCTTTGTTTCAAGCTGGCCACTTCACCTTTTAAACTATCATTTTCCGCTTTCAAGCTAGCCATTCCCTCTTTTAAACTATCATTTTCCGCTTGCAAGCTAGCCATTCCCTCTTTCAGGCTAGCAACTTCAGCTTTCAGGTTAGCAATTTCGTGCATGTGTAAATCAAAAAAATGTTCCAAGTATTCCATTTTTGGCATTTGCAGCGTTTGGTTTTCAATTTTGAGAGTCTCTATATTTTTTTCGTAAATCTCTTTCATATTTTTCATTTCGGCCTCTATCCCTTTGCAGCGTCCCAATATGGGCATCACGCACTGGAAGCACATCTGTTGACGCCTGCTGGGTTCCCAATAATCTTCTTTAACGACTTCGTAAAACAGTTTGTAATCTTCTTCGGTCTGCGTGCCTGTCGTAAAATACATCTTTTTTTCGTTGTTCAGATGCAAGAAGTATTGGGTACGTGTACTAGACGACTTGAAATTTCTCGATACGGGTAGTACCAGTTTCAATTTTATGCCTGGCAAATGTTTGATTTTGATTTTATATTTTCCGTCGATGAACGCTATTGGAACTCTGAGCAATTTATCGGGATGCCTGCAGGCATAATTTTGGGTTATGAGCCTCATAATGCCTCCGTTCCAGAGCGTAGCCAAGACCAATCTGTAATCTTTGGGAAGCGTCTCCTGGATGTAAAAATGTTTCCTGTTACCACCCCCTAGTTGGCTTTCGAATGAAAAATTACAGCTGGATTTTCGGTTGCTGAGATAGCCCAGTGTATTGACCAAATGCCAGACGGTCTCTATAGATTTGCTTTTCAGGCATCTGTAACCGACATACGGTCGCTCGTCGGGCCTGATCCTACCCCACACGTTCTTGTGAAAATGATCTTCTGAATGAGTTACCACGACCATGTGCCTATGCTGCCTGAATTTGTGATTGGTTCCCTGCCGCCGTCGCACCAACATGAAAAGGGTAGGGTTTGGGTCAAGCCGTCGTCCCTATCCATGAATCTTATAAAATCTCTATAGGCTACGGCTCGCACCATGACGTGGATAAACGCTAGGTCGCCTTGAAGATATCTCAGCACGCAAGAGGCGGCCAAGTTCAGCGTTTCGTCTTCGAAAGGTACGGGTGGAGGCTCTAACTCGATCGGCCAGACGGGTTCGTAGGCCCAGTCGTCCATGAAGTAACGCGTATGCTCGAAAAAATCTTCTTTTCTGCACATTGGGCTGAAATCGAAAAATTCGTATGGGTCGGCAGCAGGATCATCATCAGAATCAGGCTCAGGTTCAGGCTCAGGCTCAGGTTCAGTCATCCTAAATCTAAAATTTCTAAAGCATTCTATCAAATGATCAGCGGCCCCGTTCTTTTCCCCTCTTTGGAATGTAAATTGACCCTCGCACCAAACGCAGCATGTTAAAGGGTCCATGGCGGTTTCATTCCTACAATGCCTTTCATAATGTTTGGGCAAGACGAGAACGTTACAGCGCGGACATGAAAACGGAGTTCTGTCCCATACGAGAGCGTTCATATACCTTCTCAAATTGGGACCGGCGGGCATTGTAGAAGAGTGGCTTGAAGATGGCTGGATATAATTTTATAATTTACAAGGGTCGCTATATATAGGCAAAGTAAAGCCACGCCCACTCAAAAAAAAAAAAAAAAAAAAAAAAAATTTTTTTTTTTTTTTTTTTTTTTTTTTTTTTTGGTTGGTTTTTCGTCAATTATATTTTATCTATATATACTAGCCAAGATTTAATTTTGCCATTCATCTTCTACTACCATACTTGCCAGTCCATACTTGCCATGATGCCCATATTGAGACGCTGCCAAGGGATAGAGGCCGAAATGAAAAATATGAAAGAGATTTACGAAAATAATATCAGAGAAACTCTGCAAGACGAAATCAAAACGCTCCAGGCTGATAGAATACGCTTGTAGGAAATTATTTATAAGTTACACGTGAACGCAATTGCTAGCCTGAAAGATGGAATGGCCAGCCTGAAAGCACTATCTTGAAAGCGGAAAATGATAGTTTAAAAGGTGAAGTGGCCAGCTTGAAACAAAGATTGGCCAAGTATGAAGATGTCTAAAATATTCATCTTCTACTACCATACTTGACAGTCCCAATTTAAATGCTCTCGACACAGTATCGACTCATTCCCGTGTATCGACTCAGTAAAAACTTGGCACTATGCCAAGTCTCTCTCTAAGCGGGCTAACAATAGTCATTTAATCTGAACGTCGGACGAGCTTAAACGTGGTACCGAGACGGATCTGACTTTACGTTGTACGGTTTCTTCTTAAAGAGATCTCGGGGTTAGTGGGAGGGTTAATGAATATGACTAGCTATTTCTTAATAAAATTATAGTCTGCCAGATTTAGTTTGAAAGAATTTCATTTGGGCCTTAGAAAAATCCGCTGATATTTTTTACCAATGACCAAACTCAGATCAGCTAAGATTTCAAGCTAAAAAATACCTAATCTGGGTTACGTTTATAGCCCAACCCGTTTAAATTTTGCCTGCTAAGCGATGCCCTGTCAAAGGTCTTCGTGTTGACATGGTCCAGATACAGGACTCAAATTTATCATGACCTCTTGCATGACCGATCCACGTTTAAACGGTCAAAATTGAAAGGCTACTATGGCTTAGATAAATTATAAAGGGTCAGTTCAAACATCTAATTGCTACGTTTTGTCATGGCTTGGATGGCCAAGCGATCCACGATAGACATGATCAAAATTAACAGGTTTCATTTAAAATGAGGCTTTGAAACTTAACCTTTGGATAAAAACATGAACAAGGCTAGGATTAAATTGAAAAGCAAATCTTGATAAATGAAAAGTAATGAAGGAGGAAACAAATATATATTAACCAATCAACCAACCAACCTTGAAAAAAAAAAAAAAAATTTTTTTTTTTTTTTTTTTTTCCATGGTTGGTTGGTTGGTTGGTAGATTTTAATGTGACTTAGATGAACTTTTATAAAGTATTGTCATGTGTCACTTTTTAATTAATCTGATAAAATTTACAAGTTATTTTTTTACAAATCCAATATTGGTAGCATTTTGATTTAAAAAAAAATGGGTCAAACGAGGCTTCCATTGTAAAGATAAGTCATACTGACAAATCTAAACATGAGGAAGCCTCGTTTGACCCAATTTTTTTTTAATTTTTTTTTATTGTTCTAATAAATTTTACAAGTTATTTTTTTTACAGTACCAATATTGGTAGCATTTTCATTTAAAAAAAATGGGTCAAACGAGGCTTCCATCGTAAAGATAGGTCATAATGACAAATCTAAACATGAGGAAGCCTCGTTTGACCCAATTTTTTTAAATTTTACATATTTTTGTTTTTATATGAAATCTGGCAGTTCAAATCCTGACATTTTGAACTGAGTCTCCAGCGGTCCGTCATCCATAGTATACTGTATAGTTGATGGCGTCATAAGATCATCCATCAACGAGTCTAGCGTATCCGCTGGCATGGATAAAGGTGTGTATAGAATATTATCAAGCTCATCCAGTTCAGTTTGTATCTCTGACCTTTCAATAGTAGGCCATCCATAAAAATATTCTGGATTTTCAATGGGAGCTGAACATATCTCAGGATTTTCAATGGGACATATCTCAGGATTTTCAATGGGTTCTGGACATATCTCAGGATTTTCAATGGGTTCAGGATCTTCAATGGGCTCTGGGCATATCTCAGGACTTCCAATGGGTTCAGGATCTTCAACGGGCTCTGGACATATCTCAGGACTTTCAATGGGCGCTGGACGTTTAAAAACTGGCTCAGGTGGTAGTGGGCATTTAAACACTGGATCTGTATTTGTGGCCGCCTCCTTGAAAGATGGCTTATGTTCCTTGGCACTCTTGGGAATCGTTTCAGCCTTCCGTTTTACCGATTTAATTCTCAGGTCAAGTCCAGGTAGATCTGGTCCGTAGGGGCGTACGAAGTTATTGTCGGGGCGATCTGTCAAGTTTTTCCAGTTTTTAAAAGTCAGAGACTTGTATTGGGCTGCAAAGTTTGTTGTTATAATTATTGTTCTTCTGTCCACAGGAGTTGGCAGATAAATCTCTGGCTCTTGGGATAACTCTTGGGATGATTCAGGAAAATAGATATCTGGCTCTTGGGATGGCTCTGAGATTGGAGATGTTGGCTTATCAAAATATTTAGAAGTGATTCTGTCAGTACTCATTTCTACGGGGGAGCCGTCTTCATCATCTATATGCTGTATCATGGGCGTTGGTACGGGTACGTCGTACATTCCATCTATTTTTGTTATGCGTTCTACCAAAGGATTTTTGGTTTTGAAACCCAACTCTAAACTCTCTGGCACAATGTCCAAACTGAAAAAGTTTTTTTGAGTTGTAAACAGAATGTAGGTGGTCCCAGCAGGCACCTTGTAACTGGAGTCGGCAATCAGTATGAAACGATCGTAGTAATGGAGCATGTCGCCAGCAAAGTATCTGCTGTCCGCTCTCACTCGTTTCTCGCCAGGAGGCCTCACAAAGAACAGGAATGGCACGTTCAACGTCTGTATGATATGGGCGCATCCTTGTCCGACGGTTCGCTGACCAAATGTAAAATATGACTTTACAAGAAACTGATTGTTGGGGCACTTGAAACCAATTCTCACGTCGGCGTTGGTTCTGTTGGCTTCGCTGGGGGGTCTTTTATATCGGTTCATCAGAGTGCTCCATTTAATTTCCTGAGGTCTCAGCGGATAGTTTGTCTTGGCCTCTCTGCCTATGGTTGGAATCGTATTTGTTATCTTGTCCGTCAGAGTACGTTTTTTGAATTCAATCTTCGAATTGGACGTCATGTATAGACAGAATACACAAATCTTGCCTTCACCGATCATGGTTTGGAAGTGTGGATACTCTTCCAATTTTTTAACGGTAGGCGAAAGGTTTTTGGGAAACAGCTCGATGACTCCAAAACGGTTTCGCAGCGGGTTTACCGCTTTAAGCTTCTTCAGAGAGCATTGATTCTTATACATATTGGTAGTTCAAAGCTCCGAAGAGAGAATGGCTATTCGATCAAATGTCAGAGCTTATATAGTCGATCTGAAGGATTGCATAAGTCAGTTTCTACGATAAGATAAGGCTTTTTATAGAGTCGCGGGATATTGCATAACTCATTTGCTACGGAAGTCAGTTTCTACGAAAACAGAATGAGATAAGGCTATTTATAGATGTCGCTGAAACAGAATATTGTATAACTCATTTGCTATGACACGGATGCAGTAAAGATTTTTATAGACGCTGAAACAGATAAGCATTGCTGGGCAATGATAGTGTATATACTTTAGCATGATATATATATGTTAGCTAGAGTCAATCAACCAATTAACCAACCTTGAAAAAAAAAAATTTTTTTTTTTTTTTTTTTTTTTTTTTTTTTTTTTTTTTTTTTTAATAGTAGGTTTGGCATGGCTATATAAACCATGGCTGATTTTACATTTTCTCATTTTTTTTTCAAGATAATATTCTTTTGGACTTTGCCATATTTCAGCAAAAATTTCGAGATTGGTGAAATTTTTTCTAAGTTTATTTTTTTCAAAATTTCTTCTAAGTTTATTTTTTTTTTCAAATTTTTTTCAAAGTTTTATTTTTCGACTTTTATATTGTTTGATTTTTATAATTTTTTTCAAAATAATATTTTTTTGGACTTAGAAAAAATTTCGAGAGCCATTTTTTTAAATTGTTGATAGACCAAGCTCCGAAGAGAGAATGGCAGTTCAATAGAATGGCAGAGCTTATATAGTCTTTTTTTAGAGCTTATATTATATATTTTTGTGTGTGGGCGTGGCATCTAAAAATAAAATCTAAAAAAAAAAAAAAAAAAAAAAAAAAAAAAAAAAAATTTTTTTTTTTTTTTTTTTTTTTTTTTTTTTTTTTTAGTGGGCGTGGCATGGCTATATAAACCATGGCTGATTTTACATTTTCTCATTTTTTTCAAGCTAATATTCTTTTGGACTTTGCCATATTTCAGCAATCTCGAAATTTTTTCTAAGTTTATTTTTTTCAAAATTTTTTCTAAGTTTTATTTTTCGACTTTTATATTATTTGATTTTTATAATTTTTTTCAAAATAATATTTTTTTGGACTTAGAAAAAATTTCGAGATTGGTGAAATTTTTTCTAAGTTTATTTTTTTTCAAAATTTTTTCTAAGTTTATTTTTTTCAAAATTTTTTCTAAGTTTTATTTTTCGACTTTTATATTGTTTGATTTTTATAATTTTTTTCAAATAATATTTTTTTTTGGACTTAGAAAAAATTTCGAGATTGGTGAAATTTTTTCTAAGTTTATTTTTTTCAAAATTTTTTCTAAGTTTATTTTTTTCAAAATTTTTTCTAAGTTTTATTTTTCGACTTTTATATTGTTTGATTTTATAATTTTTTTCAAAATAATATTTTTTTGGACTTTGCCATATTTCACCAATCTCGATTTTTTTCAAAGTTGGTTGATAATTGTCTATATATACATATGTATTGTTACAAGACTTCATTTATATATACAGGATCCGTTTAAAATCTTAAAGTCAAAATCTTAAACGCATCCAATATTGGCAATATAATTGTTACAAAAAAAACGGGTCGAACGAAGTGTCAAAGACAGTAATCTGCCATGAGACACTTCGTTCGACCCGATTTTTTTATAAATCGTTTGGGTTTAAACCCAACAGTAATTTTTCCTGACCTCTGTTTGTATGAAGCTGTAACATTTGCCATCTCTCAGATCGACGTCCGACTTGAGAACGACTATGCCCTGCCGTCTTCGAATTCTTGGATCTTCAAAGCCAGCAGTTTTTAATTTAGGCCGTACCACGAAATCTATCTTCGGTGGAGGCTTCCAGGCACGATAAGTTGTTACGTTAGACGGGTCTTCTGAAATTGGAGATTTTGGTAGCGGGCTTAATAGCGTTGGTACTTTAAAATACATCATCTCTGACATGGGTATTGAAATTTGAACTGGATCAGGCTTAGGTGTGGGAACTGGATCAGGCTTAGGTGTGGAAATGAGAACTGGGGCTGGTTTAAGTACTGGTGCTGGTTTTTGAATGATAGCTGGAGCCGGTTTAGGTGTAGGAATGATAGCTGGAGCTGGCTTAGGTGTAGGAATGATAGCTGGAGCTGGCTTAGGTGTGGGAGCGAGAACTTGAGCTGGCTTAGGTTTGGGAATGATAGCTGGAGCTGGCATATTCATAGAACGATCGTAATTACATATCAGCTCACAAGAGACGCGAGGGGTGTTCAATACTTGCCAATTTGGTATTATGACATAGTCGCAATCAACTCGTTCATCCGTCAGAGAGTCAAAGGAAAGAGTGGCCATTTCAAAAAGCAGAGGGTCAGAATGAATAAGCTGAGGCAAGAGGCCGGTATTTATACTCTGGCGAGCGGATGCATGACATCTGATAAGACAATAAAAGGCTCGACCGGATGACCTTTTAGATTATCGCTTGCAGAGGATGTCATGTTGCTATCGGCGAGGAAATAACTTTATCGCGTCCTGTTTATGAAGAAATGGGTTACATAATATCCTGCCATTAAATTTGAAACAGATTAGAACCGTTGCTGGCAAAGATTGAGATAGACTGATGAAGTGGCACGTCAGCGATACTATATATAGAGAATGTAATCAACTAATCAACCAACCTTGAAAAAAAAAAAAAAAAAATTTTTTTTTTTTTTTTAAGTGCCACGCCCACCCTTGAAGCTTGTCTATATTTACTATCGCTAACATGACTACACGCTCATTGTGTCTCGACATTTGCCAGCAACGGTCGTCTAGTCACTATGTCTCGTAATGGGTTTTCAGCAAGATGTACAATAATGGAGAGTTAGATTTTTCTATAAAAGCCTATGATTTATTCTGATTTCATGAAAACCTGCAATATCTTGTCATTTGTCAGACAAAACTCTTGTTTTCAAAGCCAATATTGTATAAATTACGCTATTTCATCCTATTTTAAAGGAAATGGGTTTAGACATCAGGAGCGAGTTCATGCATGACCGTACAGTAGAAGAAATAAATTCCACTCCCACCCACCCTAATAGATATACTATATATATACTATATATATAGACTGCAGCGCCATCTACAATGATTGGCTAAAGAAATATAGCTTTAGCAGCCAACTGAGAAATATAGCTTTAATGGCCAACTTAGAAATATAACTGTAGCAGCCAACTTAGAAATATAACTTTAGAAATATAACTTTAGAAACCAACCAACCTTAAAAAAAAAAAATATATATATATTTTTTTTTTTTTTTTTTTTTTTTCAGTTGGTTGGTTGATTAATTGATTTATATTTAGTATAAATAGCGGCTCCGTACTCAAGCTACATTCATTCTGTCTTCATCTCTTGCCTCATTGAAATAGCTTATTAGATATTTTCTAGTCTGACCAGACAATACGTTATTTAGTCCTGTTTCTAATCTATTTACGATGACCCTTATCAAGTACCACGAGATCACAAGCCAAATTTATTCGGGCATACCTTTAATCGCTACCGAAAAATTAGATGGCTCTAATATCGGTATTGGCTACGTGAAGAATACGTTCAGGATACAATCTAGAAACGTAGTGCTAGATGAAAAGACACGCCTTTTTAACTTGAACGCAATCTTGGAACCGCTGTCGGAAAAGGTACGGCTTATCAAAGACATTTTACATGACAATTTTATCATTTATGGAGAAGTATTCGGAAGCCACATGAAGAGAATAACCTATCGTGATTTTGAATCCGAAGCCGTATTCGGTAGCAATACTGTCTTTTTTCGGGCCTTCGACATCTACCAACTGGATTCAGATACGTTTATGAAGTATAGCGATGCCGTGAACATTTTCCAGCGAGTGAAGCTACCCCACGTACCCATCTTAGATTTAGATTACCAAACGATAGGGGATCTGTACGAAAAAGTTGAAACGTATCCCAGCGCTTATGCAGAGTGTCCGCTAGAAGGATTCGTCATGAAGGCCGACGCCGAAGAATCTCCACGCTCTAGGAAAATTTTTAAGGTTAAGCGTAAACAGTTCAACGAACAAGCTCTCAACAAGTACAAGATTAAAAATTATGTAAATTATAATAGATACCTATCTGCGTACTCCAAAATCGGCGAAGACCCTGAGAAAATCAAAGAAGAAATGGTGAGCGATTCGCTAAAAGATATAATTTCAGTCTATGAAAAGGACGAGGGCTGCAGCTATGATTTGGACTCGATTCGTACAGAGATTGAAAACGAGGCGGATAAGCTTATAAAGAAGTTTTCTGGACCAGTTATCAAAGATGATAACTAAATAAACAACTAACTTGGAAAAAAAAAAAAAAAAAAAAAAAAAAATTTTTTTTTTTACATGCCACGCCCACTCATGGATATTCTATATAAATAGTGGTTCCGTACTCAAGCTACCATCATTCTGTCCATTCTAGTTGCCTCTGTTTATTGAAAGATCATAGCGCAATCATGTATCTGAAAATTTGTTTTGATACCAAGCCTGCACTCATCGCCGCCACTGTTGGTAGAGATGTTTATTTCATAGCCGTCGAAGTTGGCAAATATCTATGCTACGCGTCACCTTACAACTTTGCACATCGATATTCCAACAAGGATCTGGCTGATCTATATCCCAATGCACAACGCTTGAACATGAGTTCCAGGCGCGTGTTTGATTTCAATGATATGCTTCACGTACTTGTGAAGACGCACCGAATGCCTATCGAGGAGATCTGCCGTATCCAGAAACTGTGGACCGATGGCCGGGTAACCTCTACGTATCCCAAGATTATACCGTTCAGCAGAAGGATGGCCTTTGAAATCACAGTTCGAAATGAAGGCGAGGTGAATTTACAAGATTGGCTTAAAGGGTATTACGAATACTCGAGGGCAGTCTGCGAACAACATACGAATATCTACGCACCCCCGTCGGTAGAATCCAGGTATGGGGATACTGAAGAAGAGAAACCTAGCAACTTTTCCATGCGTGTGAGAGCTGAAGGTATATGGTCTGTCAAATCGGGCGACATGCTTCAAGAATTGACTGCTACGGTTAAGAGAAAGTTTGAGGAAATAGAGAAAGACTATGTAGTTGACGAAAAAGACAGAGCGTATGAGTTGACCGTCAAGCTGGCTCGTAGAGAGATAGTTTAATTATGTTAAACTACTAACTAATGTTTGTAAAAAAAAAAAAAAAAAAATTTTTTTTTTTTTTTCAAGGTTGGTTGATTGATTGATTGACTCTAGCTAGCCTATATATATATATATATCATGCTAAAGTAACAGTTTATCTAAATTTGCTGATGTGCCACCACCTCTGTCAAAATTTTCAATTTTTTTAAATTTGAAAAAAAACGACTGAAAAGTAATTAAATTGCTTATTTTACTATGTATATGTAATAAGAATCACGATTCCACGATTAGTTTTCAAAAATATTTTTATTTTAACATTACGTTTCTAAAGTTTGTCAAATTTGCAATAGTCAACTCAAAGTCTAAATCTTCATTTTTGAAAATATACTTATTTCAATTAGCATTATAAATATATATCAACCAACCAGCCTTGAAAAAAAAAAAAAAAAAAAAAATATTTTTTTTTTTTTTTTTTTTTCAAGGTTGGTTAATTGATTGATTGACTCTAGCTAGCCTATATATATCATGCTAAAGTAACAGTTTATCTAAATTTGCTGATGTGCCACACCACCTCTGTCAAAATTTTCAATTTTTTTTTTTAATTTGAAAAAAAAAACGACTGAAAAGTAATTAAATTGCTTATTTTACTATGTATATGTAATAAGAATTACGATTCCACGATTAGTTTTCAAAAATATTTTTATTTTAACATTACGTTTCTAAAGTTGGTCAAATTTGCAATAGTCAACTCAAAGTCTAAATCTTCATTTTTGAAAATATACTTAATTCAATTAGCATTATAAATATATATCAACCAACCAGCCTTAAAAAAAAAAAAAAAAAAAAAAAAATTTTTTTTTTTTTCAAGGTTGGTTGATTGATTGATTGACTCTAGCTAGCCTATATATATCATGCTAAAGTAACAGTTTATCTAAATTTGCTGATGTGCCACCACCTCTGTCAAAATTTTCAATTTTTTTTTTAAATTTGAAAAAAACGACTGAAAAGTAATTAAATTGCTTATTTTACTATGTATATGTAATAAGAATCACGATTCCACGATTAGTTTTTAAAAATATTTTTATTTTAACATTACGTTTCTAAAGTTGGTCAAATTTGCAATAGTCAACTAAAAGTCTAAATCTTCATTTTTGAAAATATACGTAATTAAATTGCTTATTTTACTATGTATATGTAATAAGAATTACGATTCCACGATTAGTTTTCAAAAATATTTTTATTTTAACATTATGTTTCTAAAGTTGGTCAAATCTGCAATAGTCAACTCAAAGTCTAAATCTTCATTTTTGAAAATATACTTAATTCAATTAGCATTATAAATATATATCAACCAACCAGCCTTGAAAAAAAAAAAAAAAAAAAAAAAATTTTTTTTTTTTTCAAGGTTGGTTGATTGATTGATTGACTCTAGCTAGCCTATATATATCATGCTAAAGTAACAGTTTATCTAAATTTGCTGATGTGCCACCACCTCTGTCAAAATTTTCAATTTTTTTTTTAATTTGAAAAAAAACGACTGAAAAGTAATTAAATTGCTTATTTTACTATGTATATGTAATAAGAATCACGATTCCACGATTAGTTTTTAAAAATATTTTTATTTTAACATTACGTTTCTAAAGTTGGTCAAATTTGCAATAGTCAACTCAAAGTCTAAATCTTCATTTTTGAAAATATACTTAATTCAATTAACATTATAAATATATATCAACCAACCAGCCTTGGAAAAAAAAAAAAAAAAAAAAATTTTTTTTTTTTTTTTTTTTTTTTTAAAGGTTGGTTGATTGATTGATTGACTCTAGCTAGCCTATATATATCATGCTAAAGTAACAGTTTATCTAAATTTGCTGATGTGCCACTACCTCTGTCAAAATTTTCAATTTTTTTTTAAATTTGAAAAAAAAACGACTGAATTAAATTGCTTATTTTACTATGTATATGTAATAAGAATCACGATTCCACGATTAGTTTTCAAAAATATTTTTATTTTAACATTATGTTTCTAAAGTTGGTCGAATGTCAACCCAAAGTCTAAATCTTCATTTTTGAAAATATACTTAATTCAATTATAGACCCATCCATATATTTTTGAGAGTCAAGTCTTAATAATATTTTCATACATGTAATTGTAAAGTCTCAACTTAAACGTCTTAGTTATTTTTTTTATGCTGATAATCTCTTCAATACTAGCTTAATAGATTTTTTTTATAAATACTTAAATTAAGCCCCCTTAGCACTAAAGTCTTAAATTAAACCCGTCCAATGTTGGCACTATATCTATCGCAAAAAATGGGTCGAACGAGGTGTCAAAGACAGAAATTCTGCCATGAGACACCTCGTTCGACCCATTTTTTTACTCTCATTTTAAAGATTAGCATAAGCTCTCTATGGGTTGCTCATTAGATAGCCTCCTGATGGTCATCTTCAACAGTCCGGTCATTTGAGATTTGTATAATTCATAATCCTCATACTCGAGCTCAAAAAATTTCCTCACCTGTAGTTGGTATGCGGCAAGGAAGTCTTCGAACTTGGTATGGGACCTTTCAACAAATCGAACACCTATGGCTTTCACGAAGCTGAGCTTCATGTTAGCCTGGTATTTCACCATGGCTGAACCGTCGAACATTTCATCAAATTCCTGTTCGCCCATGAACCCTTTCAACTGATGCTTGGCTTCGCTAATCGAGAAGATTCTCGTCTTAGCGAGCCATTTAGGTAAATCGATCTTAGGGTCCATCACGTCACGGACGGTGAGGCCTGCATATTTTTCGGCAAAATGAAGATCTAGAGGGTGCCTCGAATAAATAGCCAGGTCCTCAGCCCGGACAAACAGGGTGCCATCAGTGGCCATTAGGCATTTAAAGGCAACGCCATAAGCATAATTTTTTACATGGAAAAACATGACTGACAGAGAGCTAATGTATCTAAGCAGCTAGTAGAGAGATCGACTAGCAATTGAAGAGCTCTCGCTGGACACTCGTATATATACCCGGTCTTATCAACAGGATCTGATTGTAATTTTCTAGGAACCGCTTATCAAGAGGAAAGGCTTGCATAATATCCTGTCTCTCGAGCAATCTGATTATAACCGGGCTTCCTGAGGACCCTGTCAATAGTTCTGGGAAAATCTTTTTATAGAGATCTGATTATAACCGGGCTTCCTGAGGAAAGGCTTGCATAATATCCTGTCAACACTTCTCGAAAAATCTTTTTATAGAGATCTGATTGTAATTTTAACCGAAGCCGCTTATCAAGCATCCTGTCAATAGTTTCTCGAAAATCTTTTTATAGAGATCAGATCATAATAACTGGCTTGGCTACACTTAGTCTTTAAAAATTTTAAATTTTACACATAAATTTTAAATGAAAAAATTAAATTTTTAAACTCAGATCCCTTAAATTTAGCTATCGATATTTTACCAAGATTCATATTTATCTTATAGCTAAGCCATATCCCTTGAAAATTACAATCGGTACGCATTCAATGTTGGCTTGGCTACACTTAGTCTTTAAAAATTTTAAATTTTACACAGTAAATTTTAAACGAAAAAATTAAATTTTTAAATTCAGATTCCTTAAATTTAGCTATCGATATTTTACCAAGTTTCATATTTATCTTATAGCTAAGCCATATCCCTTGAAAATTAGAGATCAGATTGTAATGACTGCCACACTTAGTCTTAAAAATTTTAAATTTTACACAGTAAATTTTAAACGAAACAATTAAATTTTTAAACTCAGATACCTTAAATTTGTCTATAGATATTTTATCAAAATTATCTTATAGCTAAGCCATATCCCTTGAAAATTACAAGTTCAAATCGGTACGCATCCAATGTTGGCACTCTATCTATCGCAAAAAAATGGGCCGAGCGAAGCCTCAATGACAATGTCATGAGAGGCTTCGCTCGACCCATTTTTTTGCACCTCGTCCTGATCTTAAGACGAGGATTTATAGAAGTAGGGCTTGTTTCCCACCAAAACTTTGATTTTTCGGGGGAAATAGCCTAGCTCCAAGTCCCCATATCGTTCGCCAAACACATAGGTGTCCATGGGTACCGTTGCCAGGTACTCCTCCATGACAATCTTTAGATCGGCCAAGAAACTCTCCATTGTGGCATTGGATGAGGTTATGGCTGCGAGCTTAACCTGGACAGGCCGCCTCAGGTTCAAGCTGCATTCGATGGGCGTAAGAATTTCGATCGGCCCCTGAAATAAGGAATCAAACTCTCCTGGATGCATATCCATCAATATTTTTGCATCCTCCAGTCCAAAGACGCATGTCTTGGCTAAAGACGGGGGTAGTTTCAAGCCCTCAGGAGCAATGTCCGTTACGGTTATATGGCACAGGTGCACTACTCTACTGGAGTTTTCATACCCCATGTAATAGGCCACGTCTCGGCCTTTGATGAAGATTTGGTTGTCAAATGACAAAAAGCATGTTAATTTAACATTCAGTTCATCAGATAATATTTGGAAAATCATTTTGGAGAGTATCAAGCACTAGCTCAGAATGAAATGTCTCGTCCAGCAGCCTGTATATATACTAGCAGTAATCTTTAGTTCTATCTAAATTCCAAGTAAATTTCTTATCGGTGACGCACGTCCTGTGACGCACGTCCTCATGCTATCGGACCGTTTAAACTAATTATATAAATAATTTTATCGTTCTAGAAGGTCACGCGGTTTTCTTAGTAAAGCTTGATAAAACGAGGTCACGACTCGGGTATATATACGAGCTGCCTCTAAGAGCCTGCATCATTTTGACTTCTGTTGCCATAAGTCATGCTATTCACTATTGAACATCCACAGCTCGACGCTAAAATCCTATTCGTAGTCTCTGCGGATGGACTTTTATTCGTCAGGGCCTCTGATGTGGCCAAGCTGATGGGCCGATCTTACGTGAAAAAAACGACCAGGTTGAAGGTGAGCGATCTCGTTTACAGGAGGGTCAGGCTACCTATCTCTCTAGCCAATACCTGGGTGTATCCAGTCGACGAGATACATTTTGGAGATGCCCTGTCGTCGTTGGGATTCGAGGCCATGCTGACATCCTCTAAAATCCAGATTCTAGACCCCATAGTACCCACCTCATGCATCCATAAAGCCATCCGAATTCGGATCGTGAGGGACTCTGACAAATTCATAAATGAATTCTTAAAAGATTTCATAGACAGAACCATGCTGTTCTTCGATGGGGACCACGATGACGACCCTCGCCTCCACGAAGATAGATTTGAGACTATTTCTTGGACAGACACCCCTCCGTCCAAAATCAAAGTCTTTGTGGGGGATCGATCTAGATGGTACAAACTGATGCCTTAAATCTGGAGGGGGCAAAAAAATGGGCCGAACGAAGCGTCTCATGGCAGATTTCTGTCTTTGACGCTTCGTTCGGCCCATTTTTTTGCGATAGATAGAGTGCCAATATTGGATGTTTATAAATTGAGACTTTGAATTGGATAAGTCTCTGAAATAGATAATAGTAATATTTCAATATTGAAACTATACTAATGCCTTTGAATCTGAGATAGCTAATGTCTTTGAGATAGAAATTTACAATATTGAATAAGAATTATTTTTTAAATGAATGCAGTACCAATATTGAATATATTTTTTTAACAATTTCGATAAACAAATAAAATAATAATATAAAATATTTATATAGTCAATCTGAAGGATTGCATAACTCATTTTCTACGAAAACAGGATGAGCTGCATTTGCTACGGATGCTGAACACGGTAAAGATATTTATAGACGGTTTTCAATATTGAAACGATACAAAATACTAATGCCTTTGAATCTGAGATAGAATCGGCTTGAGATAGAAATTTACAATATTATATAAGGGCATTTTTTAAATGAATGCTATACCAATATTGAATATATTTTTTTAACGATTCGATAAACAAATAATATATTTTTAACGATTCGATAAACAAATAATAAATATTTTATTATTAAAATAAAATATTTAAATAATAAATATTTTATTATTAAAATAAAATATTTAAATAATAAATATTTTATTATTAAAATAAAATATTTAAATAATATATTTAAATTCTAAATATTTATTATTCAAACCGACAACTGAATCGAAAAATTCTGACGGGGTGGAGTTGCTCGAAGAATAAATCTGGCGACTGTACGTACCAACTTTCAGCTTATTCGAAAGAAACGTGTAGACGCTAGCGTGTTCACTCACAGACATACACACATACATACACACATACATACACACATACATACACACACACATACATACATCATCGCGAAAATAGTGAAAACGGACTCATTGGACCTTGAAACGTACAGAAACATCAAAATCTCAAATTCGGATTTTTGACATGATTACAATACTTTCCTCACTATAGTGTTCGGAAAGTAAAAAATCTGGAGTGACTCCACTCGACTTTCCGAACATTGAGTAATTAACAGTTTTGTAGATAAAGTAAAGAAAGAGTAGTTGTTAAACAAACAAAAGAGAGAAAACCATAATAGAGTGTTTGAGTATTTTTCTCCATCTATTACACGTTGTTTTATTTAACGCTACTGAACTTTGAGCCCATAGATCATAATGACAAAGAAATTTTCGTTGTGTCCCTGTAAAAACCTATAAATGTTAGATTCACCAAAATGCTTATAGTTAGTGCAACAGTGATTTATAATACTCATATAAATTTTCAGCTGAATTCAATAAGGCGTTTAGATGCTATCGTACTTTTAAAAATTTAGTCCCATAGGCCATAATGATAAAGAATTTTTCTTTGTGTCCCTGTAAAAAAACTGTAAGTGCTAGATTCACCAAAATCTATACAGTTAGTTCAACTGTGATCTATAACATGTGTACAATTTTTTTCTCGGATTAATAAGGCGTTTAGACACTATAACATTTTTAAAAATTTGGCCCCATAGGCATAATGATAAAGAATTTTTCTTTGTGTCCCTGTAAAAAAACTATAAGTGCTAGATTCTCCAAAATCTATACAGATTGAGTATTTGCGATCTATAATATGTGTATAAAATTTTTGCTCAATTGAATAAGGCGTTTAGATGCTATCGCACTTTTAAGATTTTGCTCCCATAGGCCATAATGATAAAGAATTTTTCTTTGTGTCCCTGTAAAAAAACTATAAGTGCTAGATTCACCAAAATCTATAGGTTTCGTACTATGGTGACTTACAATATGCGTACCAACTTTCAGGTTAATCGAACGAAGCGTTTAGACGCTAGCGTGTTCACCCACAGACATACACACATACACACATACACACATACACACATACACACATACACACACACATACATACATCATCGTAAAAATAGTGAAAACGGACTCAGGGGACCTCAAAACGTATAGAAACATCAAAATCTCGAATTCGGATTTTTGACATGATTACAATACTTTCCTCACTATAGTGTTCGGAAAGTAAAAAGAGAAAACCATAACAGAGTGTTTCAGTATTTTTCTCCATATATCACACGAGGTTTTATTTAACGCTACTGAACTTTGAGCCCTTAGATCATAAGGATAAAGAATTTTTCGTTGTGTCCCTGTAAAAATCTATAAATGCTAGATTCATGAAAATGCTTATAGTTAGTGCAACAGTGATTTATAATATTCATACAAATTTTCAGCTCAATTGAATAAGGCGTTTAGATGCTATCGCTGGTCTCATAGGCCATCTCTAATTCTTTATCTTTGATAAAGAATTTTTCTTTGTGTCCCTGTAAAAAAACTGTAAGTGCTAGATTCACGAAAATCTATACAGTTGGTTCAAATGTGACCTATAACATGTGTACAAATTCTTTGCTGAGATTAATAAGGCGTTTAGACGCTATCACACTTTTAAAAATTTGGCAAAGAATTTTTCTTTGTGTCCCTGTAAAAAAACTATAAGTGCTAGATTCTCCAAAATCTATACAGATTGAGTATCTGTGACCTATAATATGTGTATAAAGTTTTTGCTCAATTGAATAAGACGTTTAGATGCTATCGCACTTTTAAGATTTTGGTCCCTTGGCCATAATGATAAAGAATTTTTCTTTTGTGTCCCTGTAAAAAAAATTTAAGTGCTAGATTAACCAAAATCTATAGGGTTCGTACTATGGTGACTTACATTATACGTACCAACTTTCAGCTTATTCGAACAAAGCGTTTAGACGCTAGCGTGTTCACTCACAGACATACACACATACATACACACATACATACACACATACATACACACACACATACATACATCATCGTAAAAATAGTGAAAACGGACTCGTTGGACCTCGAAACGTATAGAAACATCAAAATCTCGAATTCGGATTTTTGACATGATTACAATACTTTCCTCACTATAGTGTTCGGAAAGTAAAAAGTAGAGTTAATACTGTTTTGTTAAATAAATCCTTGTTGAATCATGTTCTTAGTCAATCTAAGATTAATTAATTAAATCTAATTAAATTAATAGTACTTTAAAGTACCATCAAAATAGATATTTGTGAAAACTTATTTATTTCTTTTTCTTCGACCTTTGACCTTGTATACAATTTTTAGCACAAGTAAGATCGATGGAGACTTTAGACATTTTATTTATAGTGATACATTTAAAGTTTGTACAAATTTTCTGTTCTATGCCAATTTTTCCGAAATTTCAAGTTTATTTCTGGACTATTATGTACTATCCATATTTTGTCTGGACTATATGTAGTGTCTAGAACCATGTGGTGAAATTAAACGAAGATACATGCGTTCTATTTGTATAAATACCTTCAACATGTCATTACTAAATACTGTTGTATATGCTTTTTAAATTGTCACTTTAAAGTACCGTCAAGATACATATTTGTGAAAAACTGATTTTTGACCTTGGATCTGGCATAAAATTTTCAGAACAAGTGGGATCAATGGGGACTTTTGACATTTCATTTATAATGATGCATTTAAGGTCTGTACCGATTTTGAGCTTTATGCGATTTTTTCCAAAGTTGAATGTCTATTATGAGTAAGAAGAAAGTATTGGATTCGTAAAAATTTTCGACCACGGATTTTCGATGGATTACATGTTTCAAAAGGTCTAGAACATGATTTGACAAATATTAGAAAATGCCTGTCTGTGGGTGAAAAAATTTTGTGATACCTGTATATCAGGAACTATTGCAGATAATTTCATTTTTTTTAACTAAATCCTTTCAAAGGGAAATCTTTTTTTTTTTTTTTTTCTTTTTACAGTATTTAACAGAAAAAAATGATTCTATATAGTAGAAAGGATTAAACTTATTTAAATTTGAGTTCATTTAAAATTTATTTGTTTTTTATTTATTTAAGTCCTTTTAAAAGAAAATCTACTTTATTCTTTTAATTTTGTATTATGGTCGGAATCCTGTGATAATATAGTGTAAAGAGCGAAGGCTATAAAATACCTGCTTCAAAAACTAAAATGTTTAATAGATGCTGAAATACAGTCATCTTTAAAATCGTAGTTATACCTTTCTATAGCAGATCTACCTGTATTGGAGAGAAATTGTTAATTTAAGACATTCTCCAAACTGTCTCGTACACTGCTTTCTAAACTTCGAAATTACACCCAAGTTCTTTAAATATTTTTAATGGGTCAAAAAATTTATTTATTTATTAAGGAGATAATTTCAAATTAAAATATGTTTTCCAAAATAAATTATTCCTTAATTAATAGATAGACAAAGAATTTCGTTAATTATCTATTTTATTAAATTTTTTTTGTCTCTTATACAAAACTAATATTTTATTTAGTTCAGGTTTAATTTCATTCAAAACCACTCTAGGTAGCACTCAGACATAATTGAAGGATAGAAAAAAAGGGGGTAGTTACAAAATAAAATATTTTCCTTTTTTTTTTACTATAAAATTTTGACTCACCCAGAGACGAATTATAGATGTTATGCAATCGTAAACAGTAGTGTTAGATTTCTCCATCTTTTCTCTTTATAATAACTCTCAAGCAAACCAGAGAGGACTTAGATTTCACAATTCTAGGGCACTCCGGGATCCAGGAATAGGGAAAACACTTGGAGGCTTCATACGATAAATTATTTCCAGAGACGAATCATAGATGTTTTGCCTGCTCTTCTGGCCGCTCATATAGAAGAATAGGAAAATATAGAAGAATGTCATGTGGTGGACACAACATACTAATTTTAGTCAGTAGTCTTGCACTGGAGAAGCTGTGAAAATAGATGAAGGAGGAGAATGGAAACGTCTGTCAAAAACAATGTTTGAATTTTTGTTAGCAGCTAAAACCCATGTTATTCTATGAGAAATTTTGTTGCCAGAATGACATACTATCTAACGTATACAATTCATTTATTTATATATTTATTTATTTATTTATTATTCCGTTTTTGCATTGTGAAAATTCACATCCATTTAATTAGTATACTTTTTCTCAATATTGATTTTTAGTTCCCCATCATACTATAGGTATGGGGAACTTAGGTAACCGTGAAAATTTTTAGATCCCCATCATACTATAGGTATGGGGAACTTAGGTAATCGTGAAAATTTTCGACCTAGGTTTTTTTACTTTTTTATACGTTTTCAGGTGTGAGGAATCCGAAAATGACAAAATTTGTATGGTGTCTGTCTGTAGGGTGTCTGTTAGTGTGTTAGTCCGTTAGTTTGTTTCATCGTAAAGATGTCAGACTATTTTTGAAATATTATTTAGGACACTGCCATGAATACTAATGACTATGAATTTTCCAATATAAAAATTTCGTAAGTTATTGGAAATTTACGAATTTCTTAACATGGCAAGAGCAAAATTTCACATAAACGTCAATCTTGAGGGATATTTTCATCGTAAAGATGTCAAACCACTTTCTAAATATTATTTAGAATACTGGCATGAATATCATAGACTATGGTTTTTCCAATTTAAAAAATTCATAAGTTATTTGGAATTTACGATTTACTTAACATGTCAGAATAAGGCAAAATTGAGCATAAACTTCCATTTTGAGGATCATAAATACGTTAGACAACTTCAAAATTACATTTATGATATTTGTTTGAACATGATTGAATACAAATACTCTAATAGGAAAATTTCGTAAATTATTCGTAATTTACGATTTTATCAATAAAAAAAAAAAAAAAAAAAAAAAAAAAAAAAAAATTGAAAATTTTCCATATTTAATATGCATTATATGATTGTTGCATTGAAAATAATAGCATGAAAACTAAACTACGAAATTGACCCTAATAAAATAAGTTAATAGATTAGAATAAGATAAACATATGGAAGTGAACGGTGGATAGCCTATTAGGCGGGGAGTTCATTCCATCACTGTGTCAAGCGTTATTAGGCGCTGTGTGATAGCTTATTAGGCGGGGATTTCTTTCTGTCATTGTGTCAAGCGTTTGGTAAAAATCATTTCTCTTAACATGATAATCATGTTAAGAGAATGTTCTGTACTAGAAATTTATGAAAATATATAATGATGGGGAACTGAGTAGAGTCTACCTATGCCAACTAGATTTTTTTATATTTTTAATATTTTATTTTCGAGTTTAAAAATGTGAAAAATTAACTAAGTTCATCTGTCGCCTTTTTTTAAGCAATAAAATGAAATGTTAAAAATTCAATTTTTGGAAAACGAGTGTTACATTATTAAACAGATGTTAATTTCCCGAATATGAAAACGAATTATATTAAACGAATTGCGCCTATTGTATTAAAAAAATACTATAGGTGATGAGTAAGGTAAATTTTCTCATAGAATAACATATGTTTTGACTGTCAGTGAGCATAAGTATTGTACGCTCTTATACTTTACAGTTAGGAATTGACCAGTGCTGGTGTGGGAAATTTGAACAGGCCCTTTTGTTTGCAATATATCAACTTATTGATAAAGTATGAGAAATTAATAAATTAGTATAAATATTAATATATTATATTAATAAATTAGTATCTATTATATTAATAAATTAGAACTGATTTTTCTCAAGTGTTAGGAGTAAAAATTCATTATAGTCGAAAATTAAATTTATTTTCATGTGTAATTAATTAATTAATAGAACAGATTTCTTCATATTATAAAAATTTCTCCATAATAAAATGGCGTAACATGGTTTGACATATGACGTCAGATAAATGCAGCATCTCACATATAAAATGAATCGTCATTTCTTAGAACGAATAGTCTTCTCCGAACTTCACACAGCAGTTTGTCTGCATTTCTACCAACAATGTCGAATATATGGTTTCTGACGATTCTGTTCATTTCCAACTTTGGTTTATTTAAATGCGACTGCATCAGCCAGGACATATTGGATATTATTAGAGAATTTCATCTCCGTATTCCCTATGCAAATTATGGATTTGACTATCAAACGAATTTCACGGTAACATTTTCATTTACTGTTAAATAATGTCTGTAGTTTTTTCCCACCTTTCTTTTCCTGCCTTTATATTTACCGTTTAACCCTTAAATATCTAATTGTTTTGCATTCAAGCCGTTTTTTTTTTTTTTTTTTTTTAAACTCGAAATTCTCACTTTTTACTTCCATTACCCTACTACCGTAGGTAATGGAAGTATTGTATTCGGTCCAAAAAATTCGATATCGAGATTTTACCTGATTTACATGTTTTAAGGTCTCCTGAGTCCAAAAAAGTGGTTTTTGACAATCGGTCATTGTGTATGTGTGTGTGTGTGTGTGTTTGTTTGTGTGGGGAATTTTCTGGTTATTATATCTCGGAAACAAAAAAGATTGATTTACGAAACTTTAGAATTGAAACAGGCTTGGTGTACAGGAGAATTTTCAAAATTTTGGTGAAAATTGGAAAACCGGAATTGGGACATTCGAAACCGAAAGTGAGGCCATAAGTCCGTATCTCAAAAACGACTCAAACGATTTTCTTCAAAATTGCTGCATAAACACTGTTTTAGATGTCCTTTCGAATGATATAATTGGTTTGTTCAGGAAAAGTGATAGGCGTCCTGTATAAATAGCTGAACTACAGGTCCTGCAAGTGCGTTCCTTTCAAAACGGTTGCATGAATTTTTTTCAAACTTGCCATATTAACCCTCTTTTAAATATCCTTTTGCATGTAATTGTTGTTTTCTGGTCAACAGTTAATTATGCCAAGCTTTGGTAAAAGTCGGTATCTCAAAAACGGCTCTAACGAATATCTTGAAAATTTTTACTTAAACCCATTTTATATATCCTTTCTCATACTTTACTTAGTGATCACAGGAAAATTAATAGTTTTACTGATCAGACAGATCAGTTTTAGATCGCGGAAATTGGGGTTTCAAAAAAAAAAAGAAAAAAAAAGAAAAGAAAAAGAAAGAAATCACTGTGTAAACTCTGTTTTATATGTTTTTACACGTGTATTCACTTTCTCTTACCGGACAATATTTAGGTGTCTATTTCATTAGGTCAATTCTATGTCTTCTGATAACACTATCTCCAAAAAGTGCATTTAATACGTATAATAGTGGGTAATGAAAGTCGTGTGGTTGTTTCACACCAGATTTTTAAAAAAACTTTTCAAAGTGTTAATGACTTCGGTTTGTCTTTCAGCACGCTCTCTAATTCCCGTAAATATGCATGGAATTTCTTGAAACTGATCTATGTTATTCAAATTCACTATCGGATGTTCCCTATTGGAAATGGAGTGAATACCTCACTGGTTTGTGTGTAGGGACACCCGAAAGTATTTCAACGCATTGCGTCCTATGAGAGGTATTTCTATAAACCAGATTTTAATAAATTTGCACAAATCTTAATGAAATTGAAATATGTTCATGTACACAAAAGAATGTTTTCTATGTAATATAGTATGATTGGCATTTAATTTACAGGGCTACACAAAAATATTCAATGTGTATCGTATGATTTTTCGCTCTTGTTCTTAATGAATTTTTAAACATTCGTTCCTTTTCTGTCGGTAGATTCCAATAGCACTCAAGAAAGTAAAAAAAGATGTAAAAGAGGAAGAGATGTGCAGAGGCCTCTTTAATTTTTACTCTCCTTTATATTCAATAGAAAAAAGCATTGGTTTTGTAAAAATTTCCGACTTTCATGTTTTCGGTGGATTTTCATGTTTTGTCAAGTCTAGAACACGATTTGACCATTTTTAGAAACTGTCTGTCTGTGTGTTTGTCTATGTGCGTATGTGTGTGAGAGACAAAAAAAATTGTGGCAACTCTATCTTAATAACTACTGCATAAAATTTCAAACAAACTGATAGTTGTTGTACCTTGACATAGATTGGTGCCTACCAAATTTTGGAGAAAATCGTCGAACAGGTGACGCTGCCATCACGCTTTTTCTAAATTTTAACATGGCAGTATAGGACAAAATTTCCTATAAATGTGCACAATGATAATTACTTTTAACGAATCATTAGGAAATTAGTTACTAAGATATTTGTTATTTAGAAAAGAATTTTTGGAACATAAGTGCAACTCTTCTCTCTGATGGGAACCCCCCCCCCCTTCTCTCCCGAGGTGCAGATTTTCAACATAGGTATTTTTCAAAAGAACTCGTCAATATCTTTAAAACGAATGGTATAACCACCAATTAACTGCTATAATTTAAAACAACATTATCAATTCTTTTTACCATTTTTAACAAAAACTACGGGGCTGTTCCCTGTTTGCTCTGTTCACCCTTCGCCTCTCCCCGTCTCGTTTCGTTTATTCGCTGCTTTGTCTTTCACTGGTATGTTAATAGCGCATAATACAAGACAAAAGCAGAAAAATGTTATATAATTCCCCATACTCAATGTCAAAAGATTTAATATCGCATATATATATATATATTATATATATATATATATATATATATTTTTTTTCAAAATGGAAAGAAATTTGTAATATCTAGACCATTTTGGGTTATAGCTTTAGTTTATGACTCGATTGGCGACTTTTAAATTTTTATCACTATTTCGTAATAAATCTTGTAGCATAACTCTTTTTTTTTTTTTTTTTTTTTTTTTTTTTTATGTATATGTATATGTATATATATGCATATATAGTATCATTTTTTTTTCTTTCTAATACTTAAACTTTTTACTACTGAACTTTTTAGTTAATTTAGGACATTATATAATTTTCTGCGTATATTTCTAATGTACATATAGGTAATAATTTTATATATTCTGAAACCTCTGAAAAGAAAAATAGGTTATTATTATTATCTTATTATTATTATTATTTTAATTTGGTAAAATTTCCTACAGCTTCAATTTTTAATTCCCTCCTACCAACTTCTTAAAATAACGAATGATAAAATGTACTCGATTCGCTCGCTATAAGAGTTTTATGTGATGAGTTTTTTTCTTGCCATAATTAGAAATATGAAATGTATCATAGAGATACCTAATTCTGTAATGTTAAAAAATTACCAATACAAATGAGAAGATGCCGTCACATATAAATGAGTTTAAATTTAACTCTAATATATATATATATATATATATATATAATGTCAGAATATATCCGCAGTATTTTTAAATATGTTTTTAAATGAAATATATAAATACACTTTAATGACTTAAAGTAATGCAGTCAATTAGATATATAAGACATTCTTTCATTATTCACACACACACACACACACACACACACACACACAAAATCAAATAAATAAAGGAACTCATAAAAAAGAAAATTATAAACAACATAAGAAATTGCCAATAAGAAAACTAATTTTCTAAAAGTAGGGGAAAGAAAAGATATCTGCAGACGATAAATTACGATCATAAATTCATTTTTTTATTGAAAATACCTAAGATAACGCTTTTTATTTATTTGCAAACAACAAATTTTTTTTATTGCCAATAGCAACATTGACTTTTTTTTTTTTTTTTTTTTTTACACCATGGATGACATTTTATATTTTCTGGTAATTGCGACGTCATAGGAGTCTCGAGGTTTTTTATTTATAGCTTCGCTAATTAAGTCAATAAAAAATAATAACTAAATGAAATGCCTTCCTTGAAATATTCGGCAAGCATCTCTCGTACTACTGATGACACTCCCGTTCGCGAGCAGATGCGGTCAGATACAAAAAATTTCACGCCAGCGGCAGTAACTTTTTTTTATATATAGAGGTAGAGAAAGAGAGAGAGAAAAAAAAAACGTATTTTTTAAGGTGGAAATATAAAATTGAAATTCATTGAATATTTATTGTTTGTACCTACTTTTGGGAGAAAAAAAATCGTCTGCATTCACCATCCATATTAATAATAGGAAACTTTTGTCTGTAAATTCCTCAGAATCAAAACATTTAGCGATATCTTCATGCTTCACACATCATGAAAGTCAAAAATGACTTCAAAAAACTTTCTGGGTGTGCGTGTGCGTGTGCTTGTGCGGACACACAAAAAAATAGTTGGTCACAATGACCAGGCAAAGTGCTCAGTTGACAATACAGAATTGACTAACCCAAATAGCTGACGAGGAAACTTCAGTTAAATGTGTACTAGCTAAACTATTCTCAAAACAATACTCCAGACTAGGAAAGTTAATATTATCAGACAAAGAAGGTTAGTCGACAATAAATATCTGTCCAGGAAGGATAGTCAACAACCAGAGTTTCCAAACAAGGCAAGTTAGTCAGAACTACACTTGAAAAAATTAAAACACAAAACGCCCTTCTGGGGACTTGATCCCAGGACCTACATATTACAAGTCAAACACGCTACCACATTACCTTCCGTTCTTACTTCGTGGACTGTTTAGTTGATTTTTCTCCAAAACAATACCCCAGACTAGGAAGGTTAATGTTATCAGACAAAGAAGGATAGTCGACAATGTTAATTATCTGAACAGGAAGGTTAGTCAATAACTACAGTTGCCAGACAAGGCAAGTTAGTCAGAAAGTTAGTTGCCAGACAAGGCAAGTTAGTTGAAAAAATCTTCTTAGTCGATTGACCACACTGGAACAATTTGTTTTTATTCTCTCATTTGACTAACCAGTCAAATTTGAGGAAAATGAAAACTGTACCAGGGAAACTAGTCGTCTGACAAATTTAGAGCCAAAATGGATCATAACACGAAACGTCGTTAAAGGTACATAATAAAATAAAACGACTTTTGTGTCTGATGACTAACTAGGATTGTCATGTAGCGTTTTGGTCGGTTAAAATTTTGCGTATTTTTAGACAAATTTGTCAATATATTTGGCAAGCGTTTAGTATCACAAAAATGTCAAGTCTCTTGACAAGTTTCCATTTTCCATTTTTCTGTGTGTGTGTGTCTGTCGGTTATACTGTCTGCATATCTGTTTCGCTATTTTTGTCCGGTTATCACACGACAACAACTCTACGGAATTCAACGACACATAACAGGAATTCAGGTCTGAATCCAGCTTAAAATGATATTTATAAACTTTTGCGAAATTCTCCGCTCCCCATTCCACAATGGGGAGGAGGAGGGGGGGAGAGGCAAAAACACGTTTGTAAGCAGGACTTGGCTCCAAATTACTTCATGGTAAAGAAATTTCACATGGGGAGACTAGATCTGAGTACGAAAAAACTATTTCCTGCGATTTTAGAATTTTAGATTTTTAAGGGAGGGGGGGGGGAGAAAGCAATTTTTGGGGGGGGGAGCATTTCGGAAATTTTGGATTTTTTAATAGATTTGTACTAAAAATAGTACATAGAATTGCGTTTTGTGTAACTCTATGCACTATGAAAAAAGTCTGTAACTGACATCTAGAATCTAAATTGTGACACTAGAAAAATAGTTCCATGCTATCCTTATAAATTCTAGTCCCCTTTGAAAGTGAGTTCTGGAAACCCATATTAGAATTCTAGAGAGTTTGTCTATATTATCGAGGTCAAACCTATTTTAAAATATCTCCAGATAAATGCGAACACAAGAGGCGGGTTTCAGCAGCTATAATCTTGATTTATGACCCAATTCTACATAATCAAACGAGAATTTCTCGCCATACCAAAGATTCAGAATATTCAGAATATCGTTTCACCATCTAGAAATGTGTAGACTAGAAATTCTCGATCATTTCGTCTATTCAGTTTATTGGCATGCCTTATGCGCATAATCTATATTTCTAATTAAGGGATTTAGAAAATGGCCACTTATTCTTTCTAGATGAAAGCATTTTATTTTTTTTTCTCAGCGTGTATGACTAACTGTGTGTGTATCTATGCCATTTTACTAATAGTGTGTGTGTAACTCTGCCTTATCACTTAAAGTGCATAACTCTCTGTGTACTTTTTACTAACTCTGTGTGTAACTAACAGTGTGTGTGTAACCCTGTGTGTAACTCTGCCTTTTTTACTACCAGTGTGTGGAAATATGTGTGTATGTAACTCTGTATGTAAATAACAGTATGTGTGTAACTTTGTGTGTAATCCTGCCTGTTTACTAACAATGTGTGTAAGTATGTCTTTTCATTAACAGTGTGTGTAACTCTGTGCGGCCTTTTTACATTTATGTGTAACTTTGTCTGTTTCTTAACAGTATGTGTAACTTTGTGTGTGACTAACTGCATGTGTATAACTGTGTGTAACTATGTCATTTTACTTAGAGTTTACGTGTGTAATTGTGCCTTATTACTGACTATGTGTGTAACTCTGTGTAATTTATACTTACTCTGTGTGTAAAGAATGGAGTGTGTAACTCTGCATTATTACTAACAGTGTATGTAACTCTGTATGCACTTTTTACCAACTATGTGTGTAGTTTTGCCTTTTAACAACAGTGTGTGTGTATATCAGTGTGTGTTTAACTCTGTGTGTAACTAAGCCATTTTACTAGCAATGTGTGTGTAACTCTGCCTTATTACTAACAACGTATGTAACTCTGTGTGTACTTTTTACTAACTCTATGTGTAACTAACAGTGTATATAAGTCTGTTTGTAACTCTGCCTTTTTATTAACAGTGTGTTTAACTCTGTGTGGGACTAACACTATGTGTGTAACACTGAATATGACTAACTTTATCTGTGTAACTGTCTGTGTAACTATGTCATTTTACTAACTGTGTGTGTGTGTTTGTGCAACTCTACCTTATTATTAACAGTGTCTATAACTCTATGTGTACTTTTTACTAATTCTGTGTGTAACTGACAGTGTGTGTAACTCTGTGCGTACTTTTTACTAACGCTGTTTGTAACTCTGTCTTTTTACTAAGAGTGTGTGTGCAACATTGCCTCTTTAGTAAGAGCGTGTGTGTAACATTGTCTTTTTACTAACAGCGTGTGTAACTGTAAGTGTACTTTTTACTAACTCTGTGTGTAACGGTTGTCATCTTTCTGTATGTCTGTTATAAACGTGATTTAAAATAACTTAACGGTCTTGAATTCTATGAAAATGTATTTACTACATTGAATAGAGGGGTGGTAGCCCCCTCATGCAGAGAAATTTTAGTACACAGTTCTTGTTATCTTACCACTTAATCTGCAATCTGTCTTTCTAATTAGTGAAATGCAGGGTGAAATAGAAAGTTGCGTGAGTGCCACACCAGATTATTATTAATGATTAAAAACTTTTTTAAAAAGGA
The DNA here is from genome assembly GCA_963930645.1 of Salticus scenicus. NCBI lineage: Eukaryota > Metazoa > Arthropoda > Arachnida > Araneae > Salticidae > Salticus > Salticus scenicus. Next base: position 63,021,824 of record OZ005649.1, on the reverse strand, counting down.
GTGATGATTCACATTTATTCAAATTCAGTTTAAGAGGAGTAAAGGAGTAACAGTCTCCTATAAAAGAAATCTCCAGAAAATACGTCCTTGATCACTTTTTGTTAACGGCAGTAAATATCTGAAACAATTTCAAAACTGTGCTTATTTCATTAAATAATTAAATTGAACTGAATTTTTTCCTACTATATCATTAATAAATATATTTTTTAATAATTAGTAAATTTAAATTATTAAGTTGAGATTAATATTGAGTGAGTTTAATTTCGCACTACAGCTACGCAGTGGAAAATAATGCGACTCCACAGAGGTGTCCGCAATCATCTCAATTTTAATCCTCCTCGAAAGATATTGCTCCGAAGCTTTGGTCCCTTCCGTGGAGGATCAAAATTGTGATGGCATGTCTCCGGACCACCTCAAGGGGTGTGTCCCAGACCGTCGCCAATTGCCCATCTGCGCAGCATTAGTGCGACGTAAAACCCAATCACCATCACCAATCACCATCACCGAAGCTTTGGTTACCCTAAAAAAATTTATGGAATAAAGAGGGTGCCGCAGTCAGTCGGATTTTACGAATACTCGCAATTATTAATATACACAACCTATATTTTCCGGCTATATATTTATGTTTGCTTCTTCTGGTCTGTAGAAGGGGAGGGGGATTTTCATGAAAACTAATAATAAAATTAGTTGACTCTGCTCACTTCCCCATCATATATATATTCTCATAAATTTCTAGTGCAGGACATATTATAATCATGTTAAGGGAAATGATTTTGACCAACACTTGACACACTGACAGAAGGAAATCCCCGCCTAATAGGCTATCCACCGTTCACCTCGATACATTTATTTTATTACAATCTATTAATTTATCTTATTAGGATTAATTTCGCAGTTTAGTTTTCATGCTACTAATTCCAATGCAACAATCCTCAAATTGCATACTTATATGGAAAATTTTCAATTTTGCTTTGTTCATAAAATTTTAAATTAAGAATAAAATACGAAATTTTCCTATTAGAATATTTGTAGTTAATCATGTTCAAACAAGTATCATAAATGTTATTTTAAAGTTGTCTGATACACTTACAATCCTCAAAATGGACGTTTATGCTCAATTTTGCCCTATTTTGCCATGTTAAGTAAATCGTAAATTCGAAATAACTTACGAAATTTTTATATTGGAAAATTCATAGTCAATGATATTCATGCCAGTATCTTAAATAATATTTCAAAAGTAGTTTGACATCTTTACGATGAAAATATCCCTCAAAATTGACGTTTATGTGAAATTTTGTCCTATTCTGCCATGTTAAGAAGTTCGTAAATTTCTAATAACTTGCGAAATTTTCAAAGTAACATGTTTATAGTTAACGATGTTCGTTCCGGCATCAAAACTGATATTTTAAAACTAGTTTGACATTTTTGTAGTAAACATTTTCCATTTAAAGCACGTTTAACGGAAATTTTGCCCTATTTTCCCATGTTAAGAAAATACTAAATTTCTAATAACTTACGAAGTTTTTTAATTCGAATGTTGCAAATGAACAGTGTTCTTGTCAGTACCGAAAGTAATATTTTAAAACTGATCTGACTTCTTTGCGACTATTTGTTCTTGATATATCGTGTTCGCAGTCTAACAAACAAACGGACTAACCACCTAACAGCCACCCTACAGACGGACACCATAAAAATTTTGCCATTTTCGGATTCTTCACACCTGAAAACGTGTAAAAAGGTAAAAAAATCGAGGTCGAAAATTTTCACGATTATCTAAGTTTCCTATGCCTGTAGTATGATGGGGAACTAAAAAAAGTCTAATGTTTCAAAAAAGAAAATTTGCAGAGCCATTTTTCGTGACACCCACTTCCGAGACCTAAATTTCACCAACCAAATCTGGATGACTGCTAATTTTCCTGGAGAAAAAACTAATACATATACGAAAAGACATCTAAAAAGGCATTTATGTAGCACATTTGACGAAAATCGAGAGTGCCTTTTGTAAAGATACGGATTTAAATTAAAACTAGTTGGCATAGATGGACTCTGATCAGTTCCCCATCTATACTAATATTATAAATGCGAAAGTTTGGATGAATGGATGTTTGTTACTCAATCATCGGATATTGCAGGGACGAACAAGCAGATGCCGAAGGCAGCGGGAACCCAAAGCGAGCTTTTCACCGAATTCAGTGACGATTTTCTTCAGATTTGCTATATAAACACTCGATTAGATGTTTTTTCGAATGGCATAGATGGTTAGTTCAGAAAATTTGATAGGCGTCCTGCATAAATAGCTCAATTTCAAGTTTCCCAAGCGCGTTCCTTTAAAAACGGCTGTACGGATTTTTTTCAAACTTACCATATTAACTTACTTTCAAATATACTTTTGTATGTAATTATTGTTTTCCGGTCAATAATTAATTTTTTGTAAAAGTTGGTATCACAAAAACGGCTCTAATGATTTTCTTGAAAAATTTTATATTAATCCATTTCTTTCTCATGTATTACGTCGTTATTAGAGGGAAATTAACAGTCATCCTGCTTAGGTCGGTCATCTTCAGATCTCGGAAATTTATAGTTTTAAAAAATAATTCTACCATTTTTTTTTCTCTTATATTTTACCTCGTTATATGCAAGCTTCGTTCTATATGTCTTTATATGTGTATAAAGTTTCTCTTACCGGAAAAATTTAGGTTTCTACTTCTTTAGGTAAATTTTATGTTGTCTGATCGCGTTATCTCCCAAAAATGCATATAATACGCGTATAAATGCATGTAAGTCGTGTGGTTCTTTAACACCAGATTTTTTTTTTTTTAGATTCTTTTTAAAATTATTAATGACTAGCAGGCTTTGCCCGCTTCGCTGGACATTAAACTTAAATGAGTTGTCAAAATGCCATATCTTTATTAATAACCTAAGTTCTCGCTGTGATTGGTAGAGGTATTCTCGCTCCCAATGTAAGGAGTCTGGATCCCCACTGTCTTCGGCACAACTTACCCACTTCTTACTTCCCCACCCTCAGCGGGTGTGTTCGAAGTTTTGCAAAATCCCACTAATGTACATAATGCGTACACTCAATCAATATCCAGCCTAGGTCCCCACTGTCTTCGGAACATACTTCTTACTTCTCCTTCCTCAGCGGATGAGTTCAAAGTTTTGCAAAATCCTACTAATGTACATAATGCGTAGACTTAATGAATATTCGCGCACAAAAATTCGCCATTCTAAGATAATTCAAAGCGTATTCAAACGGAAAAACATGTTTTTACGCATGTTTACTGGGAACAACTTCAGTATAACCCCACAACGATATTTGGCGATTTTTTTTGTTGGCGCTTATGGCTAAATCATAAATCATATATGATAAATGATAAAATCATAATCTAAATCATAAAATCATAATCTAAATCATAAGATTAAAAATCAAAAAAAAAAAAAACAACATATTAGGCTGCATATTATATCGCAAACAGTCCAGAACGACATCGTTATCCTTCAAAACGGCGCCAAAGAAAAATCGGCAAATTCAGCTGTGGGGTTATACTAAAGTTATACCGTTTATTGCCCTCCGACTCCGAGAAGGTGTGTGTGTGTGTGTGGGGGGGGAATTTCGAATATCGTGAAATCCAGTTACAATAAGTGCCGGATGCAAACAAACAATTTACGCACCAAATTTCGTGACCACAGAAGTCTTTAATAGAAAATATTATAAATAAATAAATACATAACGCACAGCTTTAGTATGGGAACCCTTTGGTGACTTTAAATATTTTAAGCCATTTCTGCGATGAACTGAATTGGCTATCTCAATTGTGCAATTAAAGATCTTGGCGAGAAACGTCCGAGCTACTTCGGTTCCGAATTTCAAATTTTGCCTAAGGGATCCAATACTAAAGCTGTTCCATATCGAATCTGGTTTGAAAACGGAAAAAGGGTAAAATAAATTAGAAATATCAGACCTATATTTATAAATTTGATACCGAATGAAAGGGGCGATTTTGCTGAATCCAGGGGTTCAAACAGTTTTTCGATGCGACAATTAGATTTTTTAAAAATAACTAAAGTATGAAATTTAAGTGGCAACGGAAAAACGGATAAAATGAAAAATAAATTAGAAATATCAGACTTATTGTTACAACTTCAGTACCAAATGAAAGAGGTGATTTTTCTGAATCCTGGGGTGTAAACAGTTTTTCGATGCGACAATTAGATTTTTTAAAATTAACTAAAGTATGAAAATTAGATGGCAACACTTCATTTCAATCTTTTCATAATTTGTAGTGCGAATCACGCGAATACAAAAGTCTTTAACTTAAAAAATTATTTTTATATTTTATTTTTCCATTCAAAGCATTTTAGTGAAAAAATATTTATGGCGCATGCACAGGCGTTTTTTACCCACAATTTAAACACTAATCATAATTTTGAAAATTTCTATAGATATAATTTCAAGTATTGGGTGAAGACCTAAGTTTCTGCCAAGCGACGTTGAATTCCGTCCAGCCGTTCTCGAGTGATGCCCGGACAAACGTGTTTTAGTCTTTTACCCCCTAGGGGGGAACGGGGGAGAATTTCTGAAAAGTTGATAGATATAATTTTAAGTTGGGTGAAGACCTAAATTCCTGCCAAGCGCCGTTGAATTCCGTCCAGCCGTTCTCAAGTGATGCCCGGACAAAAAAAAAGCGACATTCGGACACGATGACACACACACACACACACACACACACACAGGCAAAATTTTCTGAAGTCATTTTCGGCTTTCATGGGGTGTAAAACGTGAAGATATCGCAAAATTTTTCGATTCCGACAAATTTACAGACAAAACTCTGATTTTATTAATATAGATATGAAATATTGAGAATTCATCTCGATGTAATGACCAGCGAAGCGGGCAATGTATATATATATATGTTACCGTTATATTGTACCGTTATATTGTTACCGTTATATTGTATATATATATATGTTACCGTTAACGTATAAAATTCGTCATTTCATACAATTACTTGGTATTTCATGAAATAACTAGACAGGTCAGTTAAAGTATATAAAATTATTGAATTCTACGATTTAACTAGGTATTCTATAGAATAACGATTACTTGATCGTTAAAGTATGAAAGGATTATGCATAATCCCGCTAAATTTTGGAGAATGTGATTAATTATTCAATATTTACCACAATTACCGGTTATTTCAGCCGTGCTGCAGCACAAAATTTTGCACATTTTTCAGACATGCACTTTCAGATAGAAGTAACCAATGATTTTTTTTTCATGCACGAGAAGCGTACAGACGTGCGTAATACTGCCTGCTGCAGTACAAAATTGTGCATATGTTTCAGATTCATGAATTTTGAGATAGGGGTATCCAATGATTTTTTTTTTAATGTACGCAAAGCGTACAGACGTGCGTGATACTGGCTGCTGCAGTACAAAATTTTGCATAATTTTTAATTTCATGCATTTTAAGTAATTTTTTGTACTGCAGCAGCCAGTATCACTCACGTCTGTACGCTTTGCGTACACGATAACTGAAAAAAAAACACTGGATACCCCATCTCAAAATGTATGAATCTGAAAAATATGCACAAATTTGTACTGCAGCAGCCAGTATTGCGCACGTCTGTACGCTTTGTGTACATGAAAACCAAAAGAAAATCACTAGATACCCCTATCTCAAAATGCATGAATTTGAAACATATGCACAATTTTGCACTGCAGCAGCCAGTATTGCGTACATGAAAACAAAAAAATCGCTGGATACCCCTATCTCAAAATGCATGAATCTGAAACATATGCACTATTTTGTACTCCAGCAGCCAGTATCGCGCATGTCTGTACTCTTGGCGTACATGAATTTATAATCAATTAATTTATAAAAAAACTTTGAAATTGTTTATTTTACAATTTAATGGTCTGTCATCAGTTATTTCATAGAATAACTAGTTATTTCTTAGCATAACTGGTTAAAGAATGGAATTTTTTATCTATTATATACTTTAACTGACTTGTCTAGTTATTTCATGAAATACCTAGTTATTCTATGAAATAACTGAATTATACACTTTAAAACGATAACTGTTACCGCTAAAGTAGGAAATCCGTTATTTCATAGAATAACTATAGGTATGTCATGAAATAACTAGTCAAGTCAGTTAAAATATATAAAATCATTGAATTCTACGATTTAACTAGGTATTCTATTGAATAACGATTACTTGATCGTTAAAGTATGAAAGGATTGTTCATAATCCCCGCTAAATTTTGGTAAATGTGGCTAATTATTCAATTTTTACCACATTAACCAGTAATTTTAGCAGTGCTGCAGCACAAAATTTTGCAAATTTTTCAGACACATGCACTTTGAGATAGGAGTACCCAGTGATTTTTTTTCATGTACGCAAGGCGTACAGGCGTGCGTAATACTGGCTGCTACAGTATAAAATTGTGCATATGTTTCAGATTCATGCATTTTGAGATAGGGTATACAGTGATTTTTTTTTCATGTACGCAAAGCGTACAGACGTGCCTGATACTGGCTGCTGCAGTACAAAATTGTGCATATGTTTCAGATTCATGCATTTTGAGATAGGGGTATCCAGTGATGGTTTTTTTGGTTTTCATGTACGCAAATCGTACGCACGTCTGTACGCTTTGCGTACATGAAAACAAAAAAATCGCTGGATACCCCTATCTCAAAATTCATGAATCTGAAACCTATGCACAATTTTGTACTGCAGCCGCCAGTATTGCGCACGTCTGTACCCTTTGCGCACATGAAAACAAACAAACAAAAAAAAATCACTGGAAACCCCTATCTCAAAATGCATGAATCTGGCACACATACACAATTTTGTACTGCAGTAGCCAGTATTGCGCACGTCTGTACGCTTTGCGTTCATGAATTTATGATCAAATATTTTATAAAATAACTTTGAAATTGTTTATTTTACACTTTAATGGTCTGTCATCAGTTATTTCATAGAATAACTAGGTAAGGTATGGAATTTTTTATTTATTATATACTTTAACTGAGTTGTCTAGTTATTTCATGAAATACCCAGTTATTCTATGAAATAACTGAATTACACACTTTAACGGTAACATATATATCTATACTAATATTATAAATGCGAAAGTTTGGATGGATGGATGTTTGTAACCCAATCCCGCCCCAACGGCTAAACGGATCTGGATGAAATTTGGTAGAGAGATAAATAATAGTCTGGAATAGGACATAGGCTACTATCGTTACAGAAATTCCCCTACGTTCCCCCTGGGGCGGGGACAAAAAACAAAAACACGTTTGTCCGGGTATCACTTGAGAACGGGTGCATGAAATTCAACGATACATCGCAGGAATTTAGGTCTTTGTCCAACTTAAAATTATATCTATCAAATTTTCCGAAATTACCCACCCCCCTTTTCCCCCTGGGAGGAGGCAAAAGACAACACGTTAGTTTACACTCGGCTCCTAATTACTTCACAGTAAAGAAATTGCACATGAGAAGACTAGACATGATTACAAATAATACATTATCTGCGATTTATGAATTTTCGATTTTTAAGGGAAGGGAGGGGGAAAATAAATTTTTGGCGGGAAGTATGGAAAATTCCTGATTTTTGAGTAGATCTCTACACAAAATGGAAAAAAAATATATAGAAAAAAGTCTATGCGATTTCCTTAGGATATTTCCAATTTTTTTTTTTTTTTTTTTTTTTTTTTTTTTTTTTTGGGGGGGGGGGAGGGTTAGAAGGAGGCAAACTCGAGACACCCCTTTTAGCGCTAAATTTGTCCTGAGAAATCTATGGAAACTGCGGTCACGAATTTTGGTGCTTGGACTGTTTATATGTATCCGACACCTAAAGTAACTAGATTTATCAAAATTACCCCCATTTCCCCCAAGAGGGGAAACCTTTGTAAACATAACTCGGCTAACAACTCTTGTAAACATAACTGCAAATTACTTCACAGTAAAGAAATTGCACAAGGGGAGACTACACATTAGTACAATTAAAACATTATCTGTGATTTAGGAAGTTTCGATTTTTAAGGTAAGGGATAGGAGAAATCAATTTTTGGCGGGAAATTTTGCAAATTCTGGATTTCTGAGTAAAACTCTGCGAAAAACGGAACAAACATGTTAAAAACCTCCTTGCGACTTCTTTAGGATATTTCCAAAATACGTTTTTGATTTTTTGTGATCTGCCATTTTTTTCCTTTTTTGGTTGAGGGGGAGATGGTATGTGTTACAAAGGGCAAATTCGAGGCACCCTTTTTAGTGCTAAATTTGTCCTGGGAAATTTATGAGAGCTGCGGTTACGAAGTTTGGTGCTTGGATTGTTTAAATGTTCCGACACCTAAAGAAACAGGATTTATTGAAATACCCCCGCCTTCCCCCTGAAGGGTAGGAAGCAAAAAAACGTTTGTAAGCATAACTCGGCCTCAAATTACTTCGCGGTGAAGAAATTGCACATGGTGAGTTTAGGCTTGAGTATAAATAAAACATTATGTACCATTTTGGAATTCTTGATTCTTAAAGAAGAGAGGGGAGAAATCGTTTTTTGGGGGGAAATTTCAGAAATTCCAGATTTTGTAGCAGAGCTCTACTAAACATGTTACAAAAGCATTAAAAACAGCCATGCGTGTTCTTTAGGATATTCCGAGAAACGCATTTTCTTTTTTTTAAATATGATTTTCGATTTTTTTTTTTTTTTTTTTTTGGGGGGGGGGGGGGGCGCAGTTACGAAGTAGCAAATTCATGACCCCCCCCCCCCCCCCCGCCCCTTCTTCTAGCGCTATAATTTCTCTTGGGAAATCTATGGGATCTGCGATCTCGAAATTTGGTGCGTATATTGTTTATATGTATCCGACACTTATTGTAACGGGATTTTATGAAATCCCCCCCCTTACCCCCTTTAGGTCGAGGGGGCTATAAACACGCGTAAAAACAGGTTTTCCCGTTTGAATTCGACTTAAATTATCTTATAATGGCGAACTTTGGTGTGTGGATGTTGATTAGGTGTACGCATTATGTACTTTGTCGAGATTTCACAAAACTTCGAACTTAGCCACTGGGGAAGGGGAAGTAAGAATCAGGTAAGCTGCTGCCAAAAGCAGTGGGAACACGGACTCTTCACGTTGCGAGCGAGAAAAATCTCTACTGAACACAGCGGGAACTTTAACTCAGGTTAATTAATAATGATATGGGATTTTGACAACTCATTTAAGTATTGTGTCCAGCGAAGCGGACAAAGCTGCTAGTATCTAACATGGTAATTAGTTCGATTAATTTAAATTAGATTTTAATTGAAGAGTATTATAATTAACAAACCATTTGAATACTTTATATTTTTGTTGCTTTCCCATCCGACAAGTTTGTATAAATCTTAGTTTAACAAGCTATTTAATCGACCTTATAACTTTTTCCAGGGCTTTATAACCTGCCTTAATTAGAGCAGCATGATTTTAATTTCTCGAATATTATTCGTGGATTTGGGAAGATCTCTTACGTTGCGTTGACGTCTATATTGATTTTTAAAGCAAATTATGTAAAAGTAAATGTCTGACAATGAAGGCTACTCTGTTTAGCTAATATGCTTGATCTCTCATTCTTAATTTATACTTGGGTCATTCTCTGAAAAGTGGGCTTTTTTTAAGAAAAAAAATTAGCTCAAATGAAATTGCTTCAATTGTTTTTTTTAATTTTGTGCATATATACGTTAATAAAAATAATAAAAATACATACACAGTTAATAAAAAAAAATATTAACCAAGCTGTATCTGATAATTTTTGAAATAGTAATTATTTTTATTAATTAGAAAAATGAGGGAATGATTGTGAGGGAATGACAAATTTCTTCTAGAAACTACTTTATAAAAATACTAGTATATAGCCCCGGAAAAAATGACGGAATGTGAACGATAAATCTTGAAAACAATGTTTAGATCATGAAGATTACCACGTGATCATTCAAATGTATTTTCAGTTTTTGTTTATAAATCAAATGTGTTTCGATATTTTCTAATTTTCGTTCTGAAATTAAAAAAATTCTACCCGATCAATAAATATGAATGACAATAAAAAAACTGCTGGTTGACAAAAAATATAGGCCCGAAAACACAACAGCAATAACACATCCCAGTGTTCCGTTAAGTGCTCTATTTAAAGTCCTCATAATAAGAATAATCTAGTGTGTCACTCACACGACTTTCTCTTACCCTGAAATTTAATGCTATAAGTACAGGTTGGACATTAAGAGGTAAGATAACGTGTACTGTTATCTAAACCTATGTTAAACAATTCAAATTAGGGTTCGGAAGAGTTTTATATGATAATTAGTTCTGGCCCCCCTCAACCCTCCGTTTCATTAATGCACCTACATTTATATAGAACTTAATTCGGTTATTAAAAAATAATTCTGTTTAAAAAAAATAATTTGTTAAAATTATTATTTTAAAAAGTTATCTTGTATGATCATACATACGATTTCCATATTAGAGAAATAGTATAACACTAACTATCTAAAAAAAAGTTGAATTTATTCTCAATATTAAAGTAAAAAAAAAAAAAAAAAAAAAAAAAATGTTAAAAATGAAAGAAATCAATAACTTTATTTTAAATTATCGTAGATCGATGGTTCAACCATTCGTTTTAAAGGTATTGGCGAGATCTTTTAAAAGATACCCATCATGAAAATTTACTCCACTCGAGGGAGGACATCTACCCCAGGGGGGGGGGGGGGGGGGGGCGCGAAGCTCCTACATACACAAAAAAAAATTTCCCAGTTGACTATCTCTATTACAAAAAATATGTATTCGTTTCATTTGGTTTAGTGCAGTCTATAGATGTTAAATTCTACTTACCTGCAATTTCCCCCATAGACCGCCGTAATGTATTTGAATACTTTTGAATGTCCCTGTACACGAACCATTTGCTTCATCTTAACGAAAAGCTTACTGTAGCATCCCTATATGATACACATTTAGAATACTGAGTTTGGAATTTCTGCTACTATTTGTTCTTGAGATATGCTGATAACAGACACACAGACACACAGATAGACACAGAGACCATTCGCTAAAAACGTGATTTTCGTATTCAGGGGACCTCAGAACATGTAAGTATAACAAAAACTCACGTTCGAAAATTTGACCCTAAAACAATACTTTCTCGACCCTATGGGTAAGAGGAAGTAAATAACGATTCACTTCATTTTACCAAAATACTTTTTTTAAGACTATCGAAGATCCTGTTTCCAAATATGTAAGCGAAATGTGACGTCACTGACCGTCCGTGGATGCAAGAAATGATTCCCTATTTTAATCCATTGTATATTTTGTAAAAAATTATTAAAAATCGAAGAAAATTATTTTCCGATTTTAATACCCGTATTTGGGTATAGGTATGATATCGTATCCATGTGTTAGACTGAGTTATTTTGCTGTCAAATTGACAAAATTTTAAATTTCAAAACTGTGTCATATTTGGCGTTTTTTGTATTTGGCGATTAAAAACATACTACGAAAATATACATGCCAGATGTTTATTTTCGTAATACGTATTGTACGATATATTGTTTCATATAATTCAGTTAAAATAACCATGATTTTTGAAAGGAATGAAATATGTTCGCCAAATAATTTGGCGATATATTTTTTCCGCCAAGGATGACAGATATATTAAATCTATTCCGCTGCAACATATGAGTATCTTATATCAGACACTTTATTTAAACATTTGAAAAGAAATTTGACTTCAAATTATGATAGAATATTTATCATTTTCCTTTTAATTAGTATATTAGTTGGATATTTATTGTGTAAATATCATCCTTTGAAATGAAATGTTTATGTTTTCAATCAAATATGGAAACTTGCTATTTTATTTTTCTAAAGTTTTGAAATTTAAAATTTAAATTTTATCAATTTTACAGCAAAAACAACTTAATCTAACGCATGCACACGATAACTAATACATATCTATACCGAAATATGGGAATTAAAATCGGGAAATAATTTTCCTCAATTTTTAATAATTTTTTACAAAAAATCAAATGGGCGATTAACATAGGAAATCTTTTTCTTGCATCCACTGACGCCCAGTGACGTCATCACTTTGCTTGCGTATTTTCTAACTAACTATCTAATAATTACAGACACTCCATGCTAACCCAAATTCACCTCTACTCTATACTCCCAACCAGCTATCTCACCCACAACATCGCCAACATATCCAGGATCCAGCTAGGGACTTTCTCATTCTCAACCGAACATTTTATCTTGACTCGATATTATCACCTTAGACTACCCTACTTTCAATACTCATTTCAACTGGTGACCTTTACTTGCCCAACCAAACATTCTATCCCAACTATAACTTTACATTAATTTCAAAACTAAAATCAACTGGAGACATTTACGTACTGAACTCGACGCCAATCATACCATACAATGTAAACAAATAATGAAGCTTGATAAAAATATTTAAAGACTTTAATATGTTTTTACAAATATATTTTAAGATTTTTAAGGCTTTAATATGTTTTAGAAATATTTTAAGCGTTTTTTTTTTTTTTTTTTTTTTAATGAAACAGTCAAAGAGTCGTTCATTTGCAATTAAAGAGTTGTCCATTTGGAATTTGTATTTTCTGAATGGCAACAAATTATGTTTGTTTTTATTTGGCATTGCGTTGTTTATAATCATGAAGTTACATAATTCTATTTATAGGTTCATGTTTATAATAGCCAGTGATCCGTTATATTTAATTAAACATTTAAACATTACAATTGAATAGTTTTTCAAGGTTTTAGACGGAATAAATAACAATATGCGCGATACAAAACATGTATGAAAATGATATGTATGTTTTCGTAAGTTGAATTGAACAAATGGGAAAAAAAAAAAAAAAATGGCTGCCAAAAGTCTCTGTTTTGAAGCGGTGCAAACCGGAATCGTGAATGACAGATGAGGATAAGGGTCATTATATATATTAATTATTAAGTTTAGCTATATTTTCAAACACTAAATATTTATTAAAACATATTTTTATTAATATAATAGCATAAAAAAGCAAATTTGATTTCTTTTAGTTAACTTTATAATGAGTGAGGGAATGACGTATAATAAAAATACTGTATTTCAATTTAACGTTTGAGAGCCATATGCTATTCATTGTAAAATGTTTCCAACAGAACACAACATGTTTTCTTTACTTTGCTTCTATATAAATTAAGTTTGACTTATATAAAGTATGTGCTGCCATTATTGGAGTAAGTAGGGGTATAATTACAGTTTGATGAGGGAATGATATCTATTACCAGGGACAACAATAATAAGTGTTCTAATTTCTTTCATTGCATAATATATAAATGTAGTATAATGGATAAATATTTATTAAAGTATGATTAATAAATTTTCACTTCAAATAAGCTAAATATAGATGCTTTAATACCATAGAAACCATTTTATTTACTTACATGTGGGAATGGGGACACAGTGAGGGAATGATATTTTGCATTTTAAAAAATATTTTAAAATTATATTTGAATTCCAATAACTGAAGAATAACAGTTTATATGTAAAACCAATTAATATTGATAGTTTGGACTGCTTTTTGTTTTTGTGCTTTTAAAAATATGCCCTCAAGACTACTGGGACATGAAATGACCACTTTTCAGAGAATTACTCACTTGTGAGAGAAAAGCCACTGCAATGGCACCCTAAGTTGAACACACTATCTATATATATAAAATCGTTCTTCCTGACTGACTGACTGACAGACTGAGTGAGGGGTTGACTCATTATCGCCCAGACCAAACCCATGGAGCTAGAAGCATGAAATTTTGTGACAATGTTCTTTTATGACGTAGGCATCCACTAAGAAGCGATTTTACAAAATTCGCCTCCCAAGAGGGTGGGGGCAAAACCGGATTTCACAAAATCCTTCATATCTCAAAAGCAGATATCCGTAAAATTTTTGCTTTAAAACGTAGCTAACACAAATATCTAAAAATCGATTTCTGGAATTTTAGAAATTCGGTCCCCAAGAGGGGGGAGGGGGCGAAACGTGATTTCACACGCGCTAAACGTGATTTCACATAATCCTATATATCTCAAACAAAAAAAACAGATATACGTGAAATTTTTGCTGTAAAATATAGCTAATGAAAATATCTAAAAACCAATTCCTGGAATTTTAGAAATTCAGCCCCCAGGTGGGACAGAAAGGGGGGGCAATGGGGCAAAAACAAATAGAAATAGAGTTAGGCTGTTCAAAATTGGTACAGATAGGTTTTAAAGGCCTGCAAGTCGAATGGAGATATTTTCGAAAGTGTTAAGTTATTAGGAGGGGCGAGAAGGGGGAGGGGAGAGAGGGAGGGGCAACAAAATTAATATAGAGTTAGATCGTTCAAAATTGGTATATAGAGGTTTTCGATACTTACAAATCGATTGCGGATATTTTCGAATTTGTAAAATTATTGGGAGGGGCGGGAAGGGGGCGGCTATGGGCAAAAACAATTAGAAATACAGTTACGCCGTTCAAAATTGGTACAGATAGGTTTTTGACGCCTGGAAGTCGAATAGGGATATTTTCGAAAGTGTAAAGTTATTAGGAGGGCCGTAAAGAGGGGACGGGAGAGGGGGGGGGGCAAAAAATAAATAAAAATAGATTTAGATAATTCAAAATTGGTACATAGAGGTTTTCGATTGCTACAAATCGATTGCGGATATTTTCGAATTTTTCAAATTATTGGAAGGGGCGGTGAGGGGGGGAGAGCGGAGGGGCAAAAAAATAAAAATAGAGATAGATCGTTCAAAACTGGTGCATAGAGGTTTTTGATACTTACAAATCGATTGCAGATATTTTCGAATTTGTAAAGTTATTAGGATAGACGGGAGGGGGGGGGGGCGAAGAGGGAAAATAATAGAAATAAGAGTTAAAGCATTTTGGGAATTTTTTCCGAAGGTAGTGAGAACCTGGTGCTACATTTTTCCTAATCAGATTTTGTTTCTCTTTTTTTTTTTTTTTTTTTTTTTTTTCACGTGATAAAATATAATGCATTTTTGAGAATTCAGTAATTATAGTGATTAATTTTAAAATAGGGACCAGCGAAGCGGGCGTTGCCTGCTAGTTACTTTATAAAATTTAAGCTTATTTTAATTAATTTATTTTTTGTCCTCGGCCTGCGATAGCTTGGTTGATAGATGGTTCGATTCGTAATCGAATGATTTCGGGTTTGATAGTCGATCCAGTCGAAAACTATCGTGTTTGCTTCAACCACTTTTCTTGTGAGCATAGAAGGCTTTTTGCAATTGTTTATTCAAAAATTTTAGTGTTAAAATATGGGTGATAAGCCTTGTGGTTGAGAGTAAATAGTGATAAGAAAACGCCGAATGATTGCTAGTTTACTAAATCCCAACCTCTTAAACAATTCGGTACCCCTCTAAGCCTTTGAAATCATCTTCAGTGCTGGATGCGAGAAATGTGGATACACTATACATTAACGGAGGCTGATGCACATAAAATCCAACGTAGTTGCAATATCACCCAAGTTCGTAATATTGTAGAAGGGTTTAGTTTTCTGGAATCATGCCGATTTAAGTTTTCTGTGGTATACTTGCCTGGCTTTGCCCCTAGGCAGTCTTTGTCAAAACATCAAATATAAGAGTAGTCTCCATTGTCTTTGATAGCGACTTTCAAAGCAACGGCAGCGAAGTTTCTCAAGTAAACAAAATCAATTTTATAAAGCTCCGACAGAATACGTCTGTAATTTTCTTTTCAAGTATATATGTATATATCAGTGGCGTATCGTAAATGACAGTTTGGGTATGTTCCATTCGTAAAGTTAGAAACAGTACATTAAAAACGATATTCAACCATCTTATTGGTTAATTCACTTAATTTAAGAAACAACGTAGGTATGACGACATTTCAACAGTCAATCGGAATAATGAGCTTTTCATGAAACGAGCTGTCTCTAACTACCCGTGTGGGGCATACCCAAAACGTCATTCACGATACGCCACTGATATATATATATATATATATATATATATATATATATATATATACACTGAAAAAAAAATTATGTGACTAACATCTAGAATCTCCATTGTGGCTCTAGTAAAAATAGTTTCATGTCATCCTGATAAATTCTAGTTCCCTTTGCTAGCGAGTTCTACAAACCCTTATTAGAAGTCTCGAGCGTTTTACTCTATTCTCGAGGTCAAACTCATTAAAAAATCTCTGTAAATAAATGCGAACACAAGAAGAGAGTTTTAATAACTATAATTTGGTTGTAAAATCAAATTCTAGGAGAACAACCGAAAATTTTTCACAGTATAAAATATTCATAATATTCGTAATATCGTTTCACCATCTAGAAAAGTGTACAAAAATTCTCGATCATTTCGTCTATACAAGTTATTCCTTAACCTTATACGCATAGCTCGAAAATCTATATTTTCAGTTTAGGTATTCAGAAAATGGCTATTTATCCGTTCTAGATGAAAGCGGAATATTTTTTTTTTTTCGGTGTATAAAATATTTAATGCGAATTAATGTAAAAAAAATCTGGAGTGGCTCCACTCGAATTTCCGAACATTAAATAAATAACTGTTGAATAGAAAATTAAAATAAGAGAAGTCGTTAAATAAACAAAAGAGAAAATTATAATAGGATGTTTCCATAATTTTATCTATGTCGCATGTGATTTAATTTAACACTATTGCAAATAATTTGAGCCCATAGATCATAAAGATAAAAAAATTTTTAGTTATGTCCCTGTAAAAATCTATAAATACTACATTAAAAAAAAAAAAATATATATATATATATATATACCGGGTGATTCAAAATAGATGTTACAGCGATTATCTCGTAAACTAAGAAAGATAGAAACAAACTTCCAATTACAAAATTAGAGCAAATTAAGAGTAGATTTCAGATATGGAATTTATTTTGTACAAGGGGCTGTATACATATTAAATACGAAATTTAATTTTTATACGGCCCCTCCTATCATGTAACTTATATTTAGAAAAGTATTCTCCTCGCTGTAATAATCAAAATATAAAAAAAATCATCTCTCTAAGTAAAAATCTCGCTGAGTTATTGCAATTTGAAAATGATGACTTACACCACTTTTCTTTCAATTTTGGCATCTATTTTTCAACGCCAACGAGCTCACTTTAGGGGGTTATCTATGAGATGAGAAAAAATTAAAAAAGATCCTTTATTTTAAAACAGCAACTAAAATCGTTCAAACGCGTGAAATCAACAGTTTTAAGAACTTAATGGAAATTTACATTATTTCGTAATGTTAAAAAAATTAATACTTAAATTTCTTAGGGGGGTCATCTGCAAATTAAAACACGTTAAGAGAGGGAAAAAATTAAAAGACTAGCAAAACCGTGTAAAATTTTCGTGCTTTATTTTTACCACTTTCCATCATGGTTGAAAAATTTAATGACTTCGGCTCTTCAACAATTCCAGCAAGATTGGAAAGTGTTAATGACTTCGATTTGTCTGTCTGTCCATCCGACTTTCTGTGTGTCCACGCTCTAACTCCCGTGAATATTCATAGAATTCCCTGAAACTGATATATCTTATTTGAGTTTACGATCGGATGTTCCTTATGGAAAATGGAGTGAATACCTCTGCTAGCTTGTGCACAGGGACACCCGAAAGTATTCCAAGGCATTGTGTTCTATGAGAGGTATTTTTATAAACCATATTTTTATACCTTTAATTTATGCATATATTAATAAAATTGAAATACGTTATTATAGTTTTCTATCGGATATTTTATATAGAAAATGGAGTAAACACCGTCACTGGTTTGTATACAGGGGCACCCGAAAGTCTTCCAAAGCATTGCGTTCTATGTGAAGATATTTCTATAAACCAAAATTTAATTACTTTGTATAAATCTTAATGAAGTTGAAATATGTTATTCATATGCACAAAAGGGTGCTTTCAATACTGTACAGTACGATTAGCATTTGATTTACAGGGCACACAAAAATATTCAGTTTCGTTAAGGGTTATTATTGAACATTTGCTGGAATTGCATTTTCGTTTACATTAAACATTTTCTAACAATTTTTAACTGTGGATAAGATTTCAATTTGCATTTTTTTTTTTTTTTTTGTCTGACTGTTCATCTGTCCGTCTGCCCGTCCACAGCATCTATAAATATTTTGAGAAATGACATATGTTATTCAGGTTTACTATATGATATTCCCTATTTAAAATGACATTAATTAATTCTCTACAATTGGTTTATGTACAGAAACGCACAAAAAGTGCGTTTTGGGACAGATATTCTTATAAGTTACATTTAAATAACTTTATACTGTAAAAATCATTTGAAAATTCATATTTATTGTTAATATTCTAAAATAATGTTTTGTATAGAATATAATATGGTATAGATGTATAATTCTATATCAAGGGGGTTACCGCCCTTCTCAACCCCTGTTTAATTATAGTGCCTACTTATCAAAACATAAATCAAGTCTGTTATCAATTTCCTTAAAACTTGCAAACCTTGATCAACTTTTCAAGTGGCAACTAGATATGGAATCCAAAGTATCAAATTCGCATTTCCTGTAGTTATTACTTTCTCATACCCATAAGGTACAGAAAGTATTGTTTTTGGGCCAAATTTTCGAAACTGTGTTTTTGTTATATTTACACGTTTTGAGGTCCCCTGAATATGAAAATCGTGTTTTTAGCGGTTGGTCTGTCTGTGTGTCTATCTGTTATCAGCATATCTCAAGAACAAATTGCAGCAGATATTCCAAACTTGGTATTTTAAATATGTATCATATAGGGATGCTACACTAAGCTTTTCATTGAGATGAAGCAAATGGTTCGTGTACAGGGACACTCAAGAATATTCAAATACATTACGTCTATGGGGAAAATTGCAGGTAAGTAGAGTTTAACACCTATAGACTGCACTAAACCAAATGAAATGAATATATATTTTTTATATGCATAAAAACATGCCTCATGTAGAATATGGCAGGGAAATTATTCTCAGTTCATTTACAGGGCTACACAAAATAATTAGATTATAATGCGACAATAGCTGAAAATTGATGGAAGTGCATTTTAGGTTGTTCCGTATATTATTACTATAGGTTTATATTTAGGTGCACTTTGTGGTTTGTACATATTCTTCAAAAGATATACAGGGTTGCAAATATTTAAGCTATAATATTCTTTTTTATTGCTAGTGAAAGTGCTTTAATATAATATTTTACCATGTCCAGGAAAGCTGCTCAGGAATGGAAATGAATTCCTCATAGACATATGATAAATAATGTATGTTTTTAAGCTAAATATGCAACGCTTGTGTTTTGTGTATTTACACGTTTTGAGGCTTCCTTATTACCAAAGTCAAGTTATTTAAAGTTTGATTATTGCCTGCGTCGAATAATTTCAGGAGATTCCTCCCTCACACAGAACTAATTATCATATAAAACTCTTCCGAAGCCTAATTTGAATTATTTTAACATAGGTTTGCATAACAGTACTCTTTATGTTACCTCTTAATTTCCAACCTGTATTTAAGGTATTAAATTTCATGGTAAGAGAAAGTCATGTGAGTGGCACACCAGATTATTTGTTGTTAAATTAGGCTGATGTTTCATATACATACATATCAACGAATAAAAATTTACCTTTCGTATTCAGGAGGCCTTAAAATGTGATATTATACAGAAAAAAAATCGCTCTCCAAAAGCTACTTTGTTTAAAGTATGGGTATGAGAAATTAATTTTTCGTTCTGTGTCAGCAGTGTTCTTCGAAAAAAAAAAAAAAAAAAAGCAGCGAACGCTTACACCAATTACATTTAATAATAATAATAATAAAAAATTACCTTAATTTTAGGTAGCCCTGTATATTGTCTATAAACTGTATACACATGACATTGTATACGTAAATCTAGTGTTATATGTAAAATGGGTAACACAAAATGAAATACACTTCCAGCAATTCCCAAGTATAGCTCCAATATATCGAAATACTCTGGGTAACCCTGTAAATGAATGATGAATTGTTGCTATACCACAATCTACATAAAACATGCTTTTATGCGTATAAAAAATTTGTTCTTTACATTTTGTTTAGGGCAGTCTATACATGTCACACTGTACATATGAGAAATTTCGCTCACAGACGTAATGTATTTGAATTCTTTTGGATGACTCTGTAAACAAACAATTGCCTGATCGTAACGTATACTTTAGTGTAGCACCGTAATATGATACGGATTTAGAATATCGAATTTAGATTTTCTGCTACTATTTGTTCTTGAGATATTCTAATATTACACAGACACAGTTACACAAGGAGAGAGAGAGAGACCAACCGCTAAACACATGATTTTTGAATTCAGAGGACGTGAAAACGTGCTAATATAACAAAAACTAATTTTCGGAAATTTGACTCAAAAACATTTCTTTCTCTACACCTTGTATATGAGTAAGAGAATGTATATAGAAAAAGAAAAAAAAAATGAATTTGAAAATTCCCTTTTAGTACATAAATTATTCATAAATTTTATTTGTTAAATTATCATTGAGTATTCTCTTGTGTATTCACTAGAAGAAAGAGAGACATTACAGGTTAAAATAGCCGTCTTTCCCTGAATGATTTCTTTCCCCCCCCCCCCCCCGAAACGCTGATCAACGTGTGTCATATTACAAAAGCAATAGTAATTACAATTTCTCACTTTTGATACAACCCCTTAAGACTTGGCGAAAAATGCTAGAATTTTCAAATTGCAATAACTCAGCGAGAATTTGACTTAGAGAGATGATTTTTTTTTAAATTTTGATTGATAGAGCGAGGAGAATATTTTTCTAAATATAAGTCATATGATAGGAGGGGCGGTATAAAAATTAAATTTCGTATTTAATATGTATACAGCCCCTTGTACAAATGAATGCCATATCTGAAATCTACTCTTAATTTGCACCAATTTTGTAATTGGAAGTTTGTTTCTATCGTTCTTAGTTTACGAGATAATCGCTGTAACATCTATTTTGAATCACCCGGTATATATATATATACAGTTCATGTAACAGTGACCTGTAATATATACAGGTTTGGCAAGTTTCTTCCAAGGTGGAAAAAACCATGGAAAAAACCGGACTAAAGAAAAAGGTTTCTTCCAAGTGGAAGAAATGGAAGAAACTGTTTTTCTTAAAAATTTATCCTATAAATTGCAGATTTGTAAGATACAGTGGATTCATTTATCTTATAAACAACTTTAAGTAACTTTAATTATACCTATAAAAATTTAATTACATATTTAATTAATAATTATGAGATTTTTACCGAAGTGATCTTTGGTATCTGATGATCACATTCCAAAATACTCAAAATCCAGTAAAAAAAAAAAATAAAAAAATAAAAAAATAAAAAAATAAATTTCAATTTAAACAGTGTAAAGTTTAATAATCTAGACGATTTTATTTCTTTAACTGGTAATAAATAATTGTTTGGATCACTTGCTTATACTTTCTGATAAAACAGCTCTTAACAAACATCCAGTTAATTAAGAGTACTAATATTCAATAACTAGTATATAACCCCGTCAAAAATGACGGAATGTGAACGATAAATCTTGAAAACAATGTTTACATCATGATGGTTACCACGTGATCATTTAAATGTATTTTCAATTTTTATTTATAAATCAAATGTGTTTCGATATTTTATAATTTTCGTTCTGAAATTAAAAAAATTCTACCCGATCAATAAATATGAATGACAATAAAAAAAACTGCTGGTTGACAAAAAATATAGGCCCGACAACACAACAGCAACAACACATCCCAGTGTTCCATTAAGTGCTCTATACGCAAGCGAAGTGTGACGCCACTGACCGTCCGTGGATGCAAGAAAATGATTTCCTATGTTATTCGCCCATTGGATTTTTTATAAAAAAATATTAAAAATCGAGGAAAATTATTTCCCGATTTTAATCCCCCTATTTGGGTATATATATGTATTAGTTATCATGTGCATGTGTTAGATTGAGTTATTTTGCTGTCAAATTGACAAAATTTTAATTTTAAATTTCAAAACTCTGCTGTCCTTGGCTTTTTTGTATTTGGCGATCAAAAACGTACTACGAAAATATACATGCCAGATGTATATTTTCGTAATATGTATTGTGCGAAATATTGTTTCATATTATTCATTACTCGCTTAATATAAGTTTTTAAAATAACCATGATTTTTGAAAGGAATTAAATTATATTCGCCAGATAATTTGGCGATATATATTATTATATATATATATATATATATATATATATATTTCTGCCAAGGATGACAGATATCAAATCTATTCCGCTGCAACATATTAGTATCTTATATCAGATACTTTATTTAGACATTTGAAAACAAATTTCACTTCAAATTATGATAGAATATTTATCATTTTCCTTTTAATTAGTATATTAGTTGGATATTTATTGTGCAAATATCATCCTTTGAAATGAAATGTTTATGTTTTCAATGGACTATGGAAGTTTTTTTTTTTTTTTTTTTTTTTTTTTTTTTTTTTTATCTAGAGTTTTGAAATTTAAAATACAACTTTTATCAATTTTAGAACAAAAACAACTCGATCTAACGAATGCACATGATAACTAATACATATCTAAACCTAAATATGGGGATTAAAATCGGGAAATAATTTCCCTCGATTTTTAATAATTTTTTACGAAAAATTCATTGGGCGTTTAACATAGGAAATATTTTTCTTGTATCCACGAACGTCAAGTGATGTCATCACTTCGCTTGCGTATTTAAAGTCCTCATAATAAGAAAAAACGATTCACTTCATTTTACCAAAATACTCTTTTTTTAAGACTATCGTAGATCCTGTTTTCAAATTTTCTAACTAACTATCCAACAACTACAGACACTCCATGCTAACCCAAATTCACCTCTACTCGATACCTCCAACCAGCTATCTCACCCACAACATCTCCAAAATATCCAGGATCCAGCTAGGGACTTTCTCATTCTCAACCGAACATTTTACCTTGACTCGACATTATCACCTTAGACTACTCTAGTTTCAATACTCATTTCAACTGGTGACTTTTACTTGCCCAACCAAACATTCTGTTCCAACTATCATTTTACACTAATTTCAAAACTGAAATCAACTGGCGGCATTTACGTACTAAACTCGACGCCAATCATAAATTACAATGTAAACAAACAATGAAGTTTGATAAAAATATTTAAAGGCTTTAATGCGTTTTTACAAATATTTTAAGATCTTTAAGGCTTTAATATGTTTTAGAAATATTTTAAGCGTTTTTTTTAATGAATCAGTCAAAGAGTCGTTCATTCGGAATTAAAAAGTTGTCCATTTGGAATTTGTATTTTCTGAATGGCAACAGTTTTGGTTTGTTTTTATTTGGTATTGCATTGTTTATAATCATGAAGTTACATAATTCTATATATAGGTTCATGTTTATAATATCCAGTGATCCGTTATATTCAATGAAGACATTTAAACATTACAATTGAATAGTTTTTCAATGTTTTATAGGAAATAAATAATATGTGCGATACAAAACATGTATGAAAATGATATGTATGTTTCCTAAGTTGAATTAAACAAACGGAAAAAAAAATGGCTGCCAAAAGTTTCTGTTTTGAAGCGGTACTAACCGGATTCGTTCATGACAGATGAGGGTCATTATATATATTAATTACTGTTTTTCAAAATGTCATCAAAAACTTTATTTTCCTTATAGTCATATACAATACAGTCAACTCCCTCAAATCCGCAGATTTATAATCTGCAAATCCTTCTAATCCGACTTTGTTTTTTGAATGAAAAAGAAATTTACATTTCATATTTCAAAAAAAAATCACATTATTTCTTTTTTGAAACAAATTTTTAGCTTAAACCTTATTTTGAAACATAATTGGGGAGAAAGGGGAATAACAGTCTTGTACTTATTATCCTGCAATTCATACAGACTAGTGCTTAAAACAAATCACTATTGCATCAACGTTTATCAAAATTAATCAGTGATGAATATTATTTCCGAACTTGCAAAAATATTTTGTTTCGTATTTTTTAAATTTGTTTGTTTACATTTTATATGTGCCTATTATTTGAATATGCTTAAATTATTTACCTTCATATATGAATTATGATTAGTTTTATTAATACTGAAGAAATATTTTATTTTAAAATTATTAGAAATCGTCTTTCCATTTCGATGTCTATTTATGAATTAATAATAACTGACTGTGTATCTGCAAAAGAAAACTGTAAAGAAAAGCAATGATCTCTAATCTGCAAATTCCTGTAATCCGCACAACCTCTGGACAAAACTTTTGAGAGTTAGAGGGATTTGACTGTAAAACAAATGAAAAGTTTTCTCGTAGTTCAATACTGCACTTTTATTTTTCAGCTTAAAAAATATAAATACAAACAATGGATTTTTTTTTTTTTTTTTTTTAATCCTAGAGAACCTGCAGGAGAGTTTAAAAATAGGTATCTTAGTACTTATTAATACAGTTCGTTGGGTACTAGCTTCGAGTTTATACAAATAATTGTATCCTTAACAAAAAAAAAAAAAAAAAAAAAAAGTGCAAATATTATGGCTAATTCCGTAATTATCACTTGTACTGTTTGAAAGTATAGCAATGAGATAGTATCTATGCAAAAAGTTTTAAAAATATAAGCATTGAAAAATAAAAACCCATCACCAGTATATATTAAATGTTTGTTATCAAATAACTTATTTTTCTAAAAATATTTTTAATATTAATTAGATTATAGTTTAGATTTGACATTATATTTATGCTTTCAGTGTATTGTGTATATAGTCCATAAATTTTAATTTTGAACATCTGTTTTGTCTTCTGGTTGGTTTCATTCATTTCTTTCGGTTTCTTCCATTTCTTCCAGTTTCTTCCATTTCTTCTAGTTTCTTCCGGTTTTTTCCAGTTTCTTCCACTGTTCTGGAAGAAACTGGTTTCTTCCGGAAGAAACCCAACCCTGAATATATATATATATAAATTTTCAGTCCAATTTGATAAGGCATTTAGAGTCTAAAAATAGAAGCCCATACGCCATAATGAAAAAGAATTTTTCATTGTATCCTTATAAAAATCTATAAGTGTTAGAGTTACCAAAACATATAAAGTTCCATGGTGACCTATAACATACATATAAATTTTTAGCTCAATCGTGTAAGGCATTTAGATTCTATCGCACTGTAAATAATTTCAGTCTTTATGCAAAAAATGATAAAGAATATTTCGTTGTGTTCCTGTAAAAATCTGTAAGTGCTAGATTCACTGAAATTTATACAGTTCGTGTGACATAGAACTATAACATGCATATAAATTTTCAGCTCATTCGGATGAGGCATTTAGACGCTAACGTACTTTAAAAACTTTCCTTCAGATGAAAACTTTTCTTTGTGTCCCTGTTAAAATCTATGATTGCTACAGTCACCAAACACACAGATCGTGCTATGGAGACCTATAACATGTAAATAAGTTTTCACTCAATCAGGTAAAGCATTTAGATGCTATCGCGTCCTAAATAATTTCAGCCCATTGGTTATAATGATAAAGAATTTTTTATTGTTACCTTGTAAAAAAACTATAAGTGCTAGATTCACCAAAACTTATTTCGTTTGTGCGACGACAATCTGTAACAGTGTATAAGTTTTCAGTTAATTTGAAAAAGCATTTATACAATAACGCTTATTAAATAATTTGAGCTCTAGTGCAACGTAGTTAAACCCACTCACTCATCAACCTCAACCTTAACCCCAGTTACAGGAAAGACATTTTACTAGCGCACTTCACCACTTCTTTAGTTTATATTTACAGGAAAATTAACAAACTTTGAAGTTTGAAGCGTCTTTTTGCATTTTGCATAACCTTTTGATGAAAACTGGGCAGCAATTGCAGCATGTGACAATCGAAAAAGATATACTATATACATATTTATTTATTTATTTTATTATTGAAAATTAGATAAACAATCAAATCTTAATTTTTTTTGTATTCTTCGATTTTTTAAAATGGCTTAGCCAAAATAATACACAAAAGACGATCTAAATGATGACGTAACTATCAAAATGTCCGTTTCTAAACACTTTTATTATTAGATTAACAATTTGTAAAATGTCAAAATAATAATAATAGTAATAAATTTTCGCATCTTATTTTTCTAGTTTACTGTGAGGCATTCGATTTATATTGCTTACTTGTAGAATAAGAGAAATGTGATCGCCTCCGATCAATCAAAGGTTTTGCGCATGCAAAACTGCTCCCATTTTCTCTATATATTAAAAAAAAGTAACTGTCCCGGGCGTCGATTTTTTTTGTCTGCGACAGCATCTCCTCGCGGAGGGCAAAGTGCTCTGCATCATGAGAGGTATCAAAGTATCCGCGATTGTAATGAAATGCTCGCCCTCTGGTGGGCTAAGGTGAAATTATCACACCACTGCATATCCTCATATTATGCAATCGACTTTCCATGATGAAATGGCGGAGAAAGAATAATAATTACACGTGGCTGTTATATTTACTAACAACTGCAGTGTTCAAAGAGCGCCAACTATCGATCATTACAAACGCGGATTCCGACTGCTTCAAGGAAGTCATTTCAGCTGTTTAGAAATTTCTATCATTTTAATTAACGAAGTTATTAAGAAAAACGTCGAGTTTATGAAGGTACTCTATTTGCCACCGGAGGGAAAAGTTTCTCTTATGACGTTTTTTTCTGTGTCTCTGACGTCACTTTCCTCAGGAAAATTAAAATGTGATGAATGGTGCAAATAAGAAAATTGAAATATTAGCATCTTCAAGATGCTCGAGAGAAGAAAAAAATTATTTAGAATAGCAAAACATGAAAATAACCGATATTTTAAAAACATTAAGTAAAAATTTAATAAAAATGAAATGAAAATTGGTTTATATTTTAATTTTATTTTATATTTTTAGTTAAGTTTATACAATTAGTTTAGTTTAGTTTATGGTACAACTATAGTATTTCCCCTCAGCTGAATTTGGCGATTTTTCTTTGGCGCCGATTTGAACGATAACGATGTCGTTCTGGATTGTTTGCGATATAATATGGCATCCTACATGCTATTTATTTTGGATTTATGATTTATAACTTAGCTTACGATTTTATCATTTATGCTATATGATTTATGATTTAGCCATAATCGCCAACGAAAAATCGCCAAATCTAGCTGAGGGGAAATACTATAGTTGTTCCGGTATGAATTTAGAAGTTAAGCCCAGAATTTTTTTAAATGAAATTTACGAGACAACAACATAGATTACTTTATATAAAGATTTAGTTTTTTCACTCAAAATATATTTAAAATGGTGTATCTTTACTATGACTAATTTAGCTATTTTAAAAAATTAGAAATGAAGAAACTCGTACGTTTTTCGCCAAGGAATTCATTTACGCAACCACAATAGCCATTTTAACTCTAGATATGCCTTAAATACAGAGAAAAAGGTACGTATTTACGCCACCGCAGCTAGGTACAACTAGAGTATCTCCCCACAACTGAATTTGGCGATTTTTCTTTGCCGCCGTTTGGAACAATAACGATGTCGTTCTGGACTCTTTGAGATATAATATGGCAGCCTGCAGGCTGCTTATTTTGGATTTATGATTATATGATTTAGCTTATGATTTTATCATTTATGATTTTTAGATTTATGATTTAGTCATAATCGCCAAATATAAATCGCAAATTCAGTTGTGGGGAGATACTATAGATGTTCACGCTGATAAATAAGATTCCAAAAGATGTCTAGCTGTCCCCCTATGTCTCTTGTGTGCGAACAACAAGATTGCTCTTTATTGGAGCATTAGCGCAACTTCTGCTGCGGTGGTGTTAATACGTAAGTACCGAGAAAAATTATAAAATAGTGCAATAATAATAATAATAATAATAATAAAATTCACAACCTATTTTTGTGTTTTAAGCATTGATGTAAAACTTTCCAGAAAACAGAATTTAATTTAATACAACAGGACTTTTTTTTTTTTTTTTTTTTTGTCTATTTTTCCATGTAATGGAATGAAGTAACTGCATTCCTAAAATATTTTAGTTACGCCTAATACAGGACCTCACTGCCAGATTTAAAATTTTTCATTTATTTTGACGATGACTTAAATTATCTATCTCAGTTATGCATGTCAAGACTTTTGCGAGAAAAGTCTAAGCTACTTCAGTGCCAAATTTAAAATTTCGCCAAGAAGTTAAACTGTTCCATTGCTTTAGCACATTTTTTTTTCAATTTTATTTTAAATATTTTTTAGCTTAATTCAAGAGAGAAAAAAAGAACTTTTTTCTTTTTCTTTTTTGAGCTACATATACAAAATATCTCCAGGTAAAATATTATCTGTACTATTAGAAAGAAAATGGTTAAAGTAGTTTTTCCTGTACCTTTGATGTCTCGATAAATTAAATTAAATTATATTATCCAATACCATTATGCCTCATTCTCCACACGCATTTTTTATTTTTTAAATTCAATATTATATAATATATATGTAAAAAAAATCAAGGTGTAACCAGTACACATCCAGAAGTTGTAGCCAACAAATATTTAGAAGCCAATCATTAACACAAGTTCAGGAGATATCGCCAACAACTATTAAGATGTCATGTTCAATTTATACCAGTAGATATCGCCAACAATAATAATTATTCAGAATATATCGCCAACAAGTATTCAGGAGCCATCATGAATATTTATTCAGAAAATATTGTCAACAAACATTCAAAAGCCATCCAATTTATGAATGGTGATGGTCTATGTTGAATACTCCAAATCGGCAATTCGTTTTTACAATATAATCAAGGATGAATTTTTCGCTTATTAGTAGGTTTCGAAAAGTGTGATTCCCCCTCCCCCCCCCGATTTAACTTAGTATTTAATATAGTTTTAGAAATGGTAAAATCAGATATTGACGGGCATCTTGGCACATTCATGGCGACAATGCAAAATCGCTATATGAAAGAAATTGTCCTGTCGTACTACTACTAATGAAATGTTTAAAATAATCACATAAGATATTTAATTTCAATAGATCTGACTAAACATTATTCTAGGAAAAATGCACTTTAAAAAGTTACATGTTTACTGTTGTAAGCACCATTTTAAACCTTGTTGTATATTAGAAATAAATGCAGAGTGTTACATATTGCCCTAAATTAACTAAAAAAAAAATTCAATAGTAATAAATATAGGCATTAGAAAAAATAAGTTCATAATTTCTTTAATCAAGCAATAATACCCGAAAAATTCATCGTCCAACAGTGACAAAAATTTAACAAGTGGATCGTATACCAAAGCTGTAGCGCTAAATCGTTTAGATTAGAATTTCTCTCTGTTCTAAACAGTTAGTGCTATCGTTGTTTATTTTGTGTGTCTAGCTGTTTAACATATGTTTTCTCTCAAAATAATGGCAAATTGTTATTAAACTGTCGAACGTTAAGACAGATTTTTCACATATTTTAAACAATATAATATTAAATATTGTGTATTTCAATGTGATACCATATATGGTGGATTTCTATAATATTGTTCAACTTTTCTCTTGTGTTATGTATTATTAATATTCCAATTCAATGAAAGGCAAAGTTGCGAATAGTCGGGCAAAATCCAGCAGGGGTTAATGAGCAAAGCAAGTCGGGGTGAGGGAAAACCTTCCTCGGGGGTTGGTGAGCGGAGCGAGCAGGGGGCGGAGCCCCCTAGTGGTTTTTAAAAAAGCAACTTCGTTCTTTAATATGCATGATATTTTATTCTATTTGCAGATAGAAATTGCAGGGAGAAATATATCTTGTGGTGAAACGATCAACTTGGATCCCTTCAACTACCCGATGGAATCTCCAAAGTTCTACTATGAAGGCAGAGAAGATTATTTATATTCAATATTGATGATAGGTAAGAAATGTATATATGATCAAAGTAGAAGTTTTGCGTAGAACAAAAAAATAAATAAAGTAAATAAAATAAATAAAAAGTTAGATAGAAAGAAACAAATTAAAATGAAAACAAGTCTTTCCGGTTCATTCAGAAGAGAAGGTTAATTTCTTTATTTCTTCCTTTTGTTTTTGTTTTTTTTCTATCAAATGGCTGCAATTTTGAAATAAGATGTCGGATAAAATTTATTAATGAACTTGGTGTACACATTCGTGTGGTATGTAGGCTCTGTACTTATTGAGTTGTAAGCAAATGCATTCATAAATACCAATTTTGTGTGAATTTGAAATTTTCAAGTAGCCGGCACTTGGAAACAAGGTGAAAAATGAAATTGTCCAACGAACATTTCTTCGATTAAGTTGCTTTTACAACATAAATCTTCATTTTTGCGACCAAAATCTTCGCTTTTACCAAAATCTTCTAAGATTTTTCGCTTTTGCGACCAAATTCTTAAATCCATGCACACCTGTTCACCGCAAGGTAGCTTTTCCTATTGCTATAAGAAAAGGGCATAACAAACGCTGTGTCAGTAGATCTATCATATTTACGAGAAGCAAAAGATCAATCTGATTCCCTTAGCAATGCACATTAAATTTATCTATATATTAATTTGAAACGTGTTTTGTCTGTCACCACTAAATTGAGAGAACGGCTTGGTGTAAAACTTTGGTTGAGATGTCTAATAAAAGGTCTTGGTCTGTAGATGTGTCATTAAAAGAGAAAAATATAAAAAGTCCCCCCCTGGGGGAGGGCAGGGGTTAAAAACACGTTAGCGAGCTTAACTCAGCTCCAAATTACATCACGGTGAAGAAATTGTACACGGGGCAACTAGACTCGAATACTGAAAAATCAATTTCTGCGATTTTAAAATTTTCGATTTTAAAGGGGAAAAAAAAGGCAAAAGTAGTTTGGAGGGGTAGGGAGGGGGGAAATTAGTTTGAGAGGGAAATCCGTTCTAGACCCATACATGTAGCACCTCATTTTGAAGGTCTTGAAATTTCCTGTCGATTGGGGATGTTCGTATACAATGTAGTGTGCCCCCTGGTGGTAAAAAATGGAGCTAGGTGATTTTGTTGTAGACCCTATCATGTTACACCTTACTTTAAAGGTCTTGGTATTTCCTGACCGTTGGTGACGTTCTTACAAAACATACTGCGCCCCTGGCGGTGGAAAGTGTCACTAAAGGATTTTGCAGCACACACTATCATGTGACACCTTATTTGAAAGGTCTTGGAACGTATAATAAAGATAATAAACTTACTTTTACATAACATTTACTCGGGTTACATGGGCTATGACCCATGTCTTTTATCTTCGGTGTTAGTCTGTCCTGAAAATTTTACATTTTTACATGCAGTATGTTTTGAGATCTGAATCTCAATTTAAAGCCAAAATAGGAAAAAGGGTGGTGTAATGGACCGTAATCATGAAAAATATCTCTAAAACGGCACGAACGATTTCCTTCTAATTAATATATATTGCTAATGGGATGTTTCTGAATCCAATAACGTTTTCGTTTTTTTCAGGAAAACTCTTATTTTTTATATAATTTATTTTAAAAATGTAACTATATTACTCCGCCAGTTGCATGCTTTCCTTCGGCGAAAACACCGTGATGCGGTTCTTACTTCAAGACTCGCGTTGGACCCGTTGTTTGGTTGACCAACGTGAATTCAGTCGATGAATTATTTAAATTTTCATTTTTTTAAAGCAAAAATACTTTATTACATTTTTTAAATATTTATTGTATATATACTAAGTCAAATTTACTTAAATATATTTTCTCTTCTGCTATGAAAAAAATATTTTTGCTTTCAAAATTTCATATTTAGTCAAAAAAATATTTAGATAATATTTTAAATAAGGAAGTATTTTGTAATTTTAGATATTCCATTTTATCATAATGATGATGCATTTATAATTATTTAAAGCGAAAAACTTTTAATCATTCATGAGCATCGATTTTATAGTAGGTCAATGATTTGCGATTCCTATTCATGTATCCTTCCGCGCTGGGAATGGAAAAAACAGCAAATAGAGTTTTGCCACCATCTTTCGTTTTTAATTTATAACATACACTTTCGTAAATATATATATATTTCTTTTGTAAATTAGAAATCTCTTTTGAAAATACAGTTAGAGTTTAATCATTTATTTACTTTTCAGACTTTAAAATGATACATATTTTAAATATTAACATAATCAAAAAAAAATTTCATTACTATTTAAAGCAATAATGGCTAGGGGATGAAATAGTGCTTACACTGTTTATTAGAAAAAACATTATTTCATGATTTTTATTAAAATTCATGAAAAATGTGTCAAATAGCAATTATTAAAAAACACGTCAAAATAAATAAATAACATCTTTACTTTGAAACCCATAATAACTTATTTAAAAAATATTATTCTTTCTTTTCTTTTCTTTTTTTTAATTAAAGAATTTCTGCATGAAAAACTCTATTTCATAAATATATTTACAATTACAATAAACAAAAAATCCTCCTTTAATTTTAAATAACTATTTCTACCTGTTTCTAAACAAGGTTTTTTTTTTTACTTTTAATTGCTTAGGAACATGTAGAAATAATTATTTAAAATTAAAGGAGGTTTTTTGTTTACTGTAGTTGTAAATACATTTATGAAATAGAATTTTTACGCAGAAATTTCATTTTTTTAAAAAGCTTAACTTGCATTTTCCATAAAATTTTTCTCCAGATGATTTTATCTTATTTTTAAAATTATAGAAATGTAAAGCTTAATTTATATCTTGTCTATTTTTCCCCCCAAACATTTTATATGAAAATATATATGAAGTAATTTTTACCTGCACTTTTGATGAAAATTTAAGTTGTGAATATTCGAGCAGCATCTATACATAGCCTCAAATGGGGGAAGAAAATATATAAATTTCCATTTTTAACATTTACTTGTTTTATTTTTATTTTTATTTTTAATTGTTTAATTTGTATTTGTAATTCTCTAAAAAGAAACTTGCAAAATGTCAATTACGTAATTCTAACTTAAATTTGAAATTTTCCACTATTTTTTTTTCTTTCTTTCTTCTTCTTCTTTTTTTTTTTTTTTTAAGAGTTTGATAA
The DNA here is from genome assembly GCA_963930645.1 of Salticus scenicus. NCBI lineage: Eukaryota > Metazoa > Arthropoda > Arachnida > Araneae > Salticidae > Salticus > Salticus scenicus. The sequence goes on along the minus strand of OZ005649.1, from coordinate 62,988,679 downwards.
TGCCAGTCAATAAATTTTTCTAGTGCGAAGCTTCTCCATTTTGTTTCCAAGTGGCAGGCTACTTGGAAATTTTTCAGCATGATAACGTTTGAAATACTGAATTAATTCACACTAAATTTGTAGAGTTGATTTATCTTAGAAATGTATCTTATATATTCATTTGCCAACTTAATCCACCCTCTTGTTTCCCAGTGCTAGCACAATGAAAATTTCAAATTTACATTAGAATGGTTTTATGAACCGATTTGCTTAAAACTCCATATATACATAGCCTTCATTTTTAAATCCACTAAGTCCATTAATAAATTGTAGCTGCCATTTTGAAAAAAAAAAAAAAAAAAAAAAAAAAAAAACATTAACGGCTTAAAAGTTTGTGACGCCGCTACTTTATGGCTATAAGAATTTGAAATATGTGTCTTAAAAATAATGATATCAAATTTTAAATGACGCTTTTAAATTTGAAATTTTCCACTATTTTTTTTTCTTTCTTTCTTCTTCTTCTTTTTTTTTTTTTTTTAAGAGTTTGATAATGCCAGTCAATAAATTTTTCTAGTGCGAAGCTTCTCCATTTTGTTTCCAAGTGGCAGGCTACTTGGAAATTTTTCAGCATGATAACGTTTGAAATACTGAATTAATTCACACTAAATTTGTAGAGTTGATTTATCTTAGAAATGTATCTTATATATTCATTTGCCAACTTAATCCACCCTCTTGTTTCCCAGTGCTAGCACAATGAAAATTTCAAATTTACATTAGAATGGTTTTATGAACCGATTTGCTTAAAACTCCATATATACATAGCCTTCATTTTTAAATCCACTAAGTCCATTAATAAATTGTAGCTGCCATTTTGAAAAAAAAAAAAAAAAAAAAAAAAAAAAAAAAACATTAACGGCTTAAAAGTTTGTGACGCCGCTACTTTATGGCTATAAGAATTTGAAATATGTGTCTTAAAAATAATGATATCAAATTTTAAATGACGCTTTGCAATTAGTTAAAATATTCATAGATTTTCTTATTTGATCATTTACTTTTTTCTTTATTTATATTTATAATGCAAACGTAATATTTTTAACTTCAAGATCAGACAGATCTATAAAATACACTCACTGATGCTTTTTCATTCGCATTTCAAATTCAAAATAACAGTTTTGAAAGGAATTATCTAAAAATTCCAGTGGCACCTCGGTGTTATTTTAAAAGATTTGTTTTTAGATTTCATTAAAATTACTTTTGTTTTGTTTAATAAAGAATATTTACACATTGAAACAGTGCTTTTAATTTTCAAATATACTGTCAAATAATTATACTTTCACTGAGTTTGCATTATAAATTAAAATTATTTATTTCAATAAATGGATTTATCTTTTGCGTCACACTATCCAAAACTGCAAGTAAAATTTGTTTAAATGTTTTCTTTACGTCACACTACCTCTTTGCGTAAATTTTCACTTAGTTGGATACTATGATACTAAGTTTTGGATAGCGTGATGCAAAAGATAAATCAATTTATTGAAATAAATAATTTTAATTTATTATGCAAACTCAGTGAAAGTATAATTATTTGACAACATATATTTGAAGTATAATTATTTGACAGTATATTCAAAAAATAACTTTACTTTTTTTTTTTTTTTTAACTCGCTATGTAAACTCTATTTCATATGTCTTTATATGTATATCAAGTCTTCCTCACTGGAAAATGTTTAGGTCATTTTTATTTCGTTAGGACATTTTTATGCCATCTAAACACATATTATCTCCAAAAAATGCGTATGATACGTGCAATAATGAGTAATGGACGTCGTGTGGTCATTTCACACCAGATTTATATATATATTGTTGCGTACTTGGGGGTTCGTGAGTTGTCCGAGAATGAAAGGCCAAACTTACAAAAATTCAGTAATTTATTCACAGAACGTTCCAGAAAAATACAGGTCTATAAACTAAGTATCAGCTTCAATTCAAACAGTAAACACAGCTTAAACAACAGCTGTCAATAGCAAATCCACAGTACAAACTGTATAGCAATAACACATAAAGCAAGTCTCTTCCAAAGAGGTTCAAGAGCAATGCAAGCACTAGGGAAGCTGGCTGAAAACTGAACTGAACTGACTCGCCTTGGCGAGAAAGCAGGCTTATATACCCCTGTAGAAAAGCGTGAAACGTTCCAGAAATCTCCATATCTCATCAGCCAATGGGATTAGAGCTTCCATATTTGGTATATACCTTACAAGGATTTTCTCGCTAAGGTCGCCAAAAAAAACGCCAAGGTGGGAACAAGTCGCCAAATTTGGCGCCAAATCCATTACATGCCTTATTGGGGCTTTTTACTGCGTTTTTAAGGGAAAATAAGGCTATTTCAACGCTAAAACGACTAGAAATGCACAAAATTAGCACTTTATCAACTTACTATGCCTCTTTGAAAGAATTTATACAAAAACACAATTATTTACAATTTTGTAACACTGCACCCCTCCCAAGGACTGCACGTCCCGGGCAGTGCAACCCTTGGTTAAGAGGCGAAACTAACCAAATTTCCACAATCTAAAATACAAAAACTAAGTTGCACATAACGATAACATAGAAATATAAATTAAGGGGGAAATATTTACAAAATTCACAAATATGTACAAATATTTATATACAAATATTTACAGTGCGCATGCGCAAATTTTACCAGTATTTACATTTTAAATTTTAATTTTACCGTTAATTGTGCTACTTGGCTAGCCGGTTATAGTGCACCACCTTCGGTTTTGATGAAGGTGTTTTAGTGATCAGCACTACTACATCATTCAGCCTTTTTAAGACTGTGTATAGTCCGTCCCAGTTGCACAGTAACTTGGGAGAGAGTCCTTTGCTTCGAATAGGATTCCACAACCAGACCTTCTCTCCTTCCTGGAACTCATGTTGTGTAGCCTTTAGATCGTACCTTGTCTTCATCTTCTCCGTTGCAATATGAATCCGCTCCCGAGCAAAGTTGTGTACGTCCTCAAACCGTGGCTGGAGATCTTGGATGTACTCCTCGGGCGATAAAGGCGCATCGGGTGGAAAACCACACAGGAGATCACAAGGGAGACGAAGTTCACGTCCAAAGAGCATCTGGGCTGAAGTATAGCCGGTGGTTTCATGAACAGCACTTCGATATGCCAGCAGGAACAATGGCAACTTCATGTCCCAATCTTGCTGGTTCCTTGATACTAGAAGAGAGAGGTTATTCAGGATGGTACGATTGAACCTCTCGACCATGCCGTCCGACTGGGGATGTAAAGGTGTTGTCCGGGTTTTGTCTATGCCGAGTAGTTGACACAGTCCTTTGAAAACATCAGAGGTAAAGTTCCTACCTTCGTCGGTATGAAATTGTAAGGGCGTGCCGTACCTTGACACCCATTGCTGCACTAGGACCTCTGCGACTGTGCATGCCTCTTGATTGGGAATGGGAAATGCCTCAGGCAACTTGATGAAATAGTCCATCACGACGAGGATGTATTTATTTCCACTGGAAGTCCGTGGCAAAGAACACAAGATGTCGATTGCAATCCGTTCAAATGGTGGTCCCACGTTATACCGTTGCAGTCTTCCTCGACTTCGTTTCTGCGGGCCTTTACGTGTCGCACAAGTATCACAGGATTTACACCATTTCTCCACATCCTTCTTTGCCTTGCACCAGTAGAAGCGTCCCGAACTTTCTGCAGAGTCTTCATTACCCCAAAATGGCCTCCGGTAGAGGTACTATGCAGTTGTTCTAAAACAGCTGGAATTTTTTAACTTGGTAATAAAATCTGCCATCTGAAGCTTTTCCCATCATCAGATTCCCACTTTCTGTATAATACGCCGTTTCTGATATGAAGAGAGTCCCAAAGTGCCCAATAACTTTTCGTAATGGGACTGAATCTGGAAATGTCCTGCCAGGTTGCAGGCACTGTTGCTGGTCCTCTCCTTCAGCTGTAATATTGGATTTATGTCAGGATCTTCCAACTGGGCTTGTCTAAGTTCTTCGTCACTCCATGGATCGGGATCTTGTTCTGATGGTGTTGAGACAGTGACTTGGCCGGCAACCGGATTTATCGGCAGGTATTTCTGTTCGGCTCTAGAGCAGTACTTTTAGCTTTTCGAGCAGGGCTTCCGTGATAAGGCATCTGCATTATCATGTAGAGTCCCTTTACGATGACGTATCTCAAAGTCATATTCCTGGAGGCGTTGTATCCACATGGCAATCTGTCCTTCCGGGTTCTTGAACTGTAACAACCACGTTGAAGATGCATGGTCAGTCCGGTGCAGGAATCTTCTGCCATAGAGATAATGATGGAAATGTTCTATGTCTTTTACGATGGCGAGTAGCTCTTTCCTGGTGGTACAGTAATTTCGCTCTGGTTTAGACAGGCATTTACTCCAATAGGCAATGATATGTTCTTGACCATCAATTTCCTGCGACAGAACAGCACCGACACTCTCATGGTTGGCACCTGTATCGAGTATGAACTGTCTGTCGGGCTGTGGATACGTCAAGATAGCCGATGATGTTACGGCTTCTTTAAGTCGCTTGAACGCATTTTCACATTCATCTGTCCACAGGAACTTCTGTTTGGCTTCTGTCAGCTTGTGGAGTGGTCTGGCAATATTTGAAAAACCCTTGACAAACTTCCTGTAGTAAGTGCATAACACCAGGAAACTTCGTAGTTGGTGTACATTTTCAGGGCGACTCCAGTTCTCGACTGCAGAGATCTTCTCAGGATCAGTTCTTACACCTTCGGCAGAGTTGATATGGCCAAGGTAGCTCAAGTTACACTTGCAGGATTCAAGTTACAAAGTCGGAACAAGTTACACTTGCCAGGATTCAATTTGAGGTTAGCCATTCTGAGCTTCTCCAGCACCTTTCGGATGTTTCGTAGATGGTCTTTAAAGGTGCGCCCCACAATGATAATATCATCCAAATACACCAGACAGGCTTCATAGGAAGGTCCTTTTAGCACTGTCTCCATCAGGCGTTCGAAGATGGCAGATGCATTACATAATCCGAATGGCATAACTTTAAATTGCCACAGTCCTTGTCCCGTGGTGAATGCAGTCTTCTCACGATCATCAGGATGTAATTCTACTTGCCAGTAACCGCTCTTCAGATCTAAGGTAGAGAACCATTCATTGCCAGCAAGTGTGTCTAATGTGTCTTCAATTCTGGGAAGAGGGTAACTGTCTTTATTCGTGACGTCATTCAAACGACGATAATCCAGGCAAAATCTTGTTGAACCATCCTTTTTTCGCACCAGTACTATGGGAGAGGCCCAAGGACTCGTTGATGGCTCGATGACGTCATTGTGTTGCATTTCATTTAGAAGTTCAGTGACCTCTTCCTGTTTAGCAAATGGAAGTCTTCTTGGATGTTGTTTGATTGGAGGATGATTTCCTGTATTAATTCTGTGCTGGGTGATTTTCGTTCTCCCGACGTCTTCAGGTGTTCGAGGAAAAAGGTCTTTAAATTCTTGGAGTAGCTTCTCCGCAGCACACCTCTTTTCACTTCCTAATTCTGCATTCTTGAGTAGTTCCGTTGTTAATTGCTCAGACAACTTGGATTCCGTTGATTGCGTGGGGCGGTTTATGCATGTTACAGGAGTGCAGGCTGCTAACACCTCATCCTTCTTCACTGTTCGGACCTTATCGCTGATGTTTGCGACTCTCACAGGAATAGTACTCTTTGAGAGATCTACTAGAGATGAAGCTACCAGAACTCCTCTTGGGCTATTGTCGGTATTCGGGTATTCAATCAGTCCATAGCGGAAGTATTGCTTTTAGGTGGTGTTCCTGAAACTATTGTCTCTGTGTGTCTGAATTGTCTGAATGTCTTGATTTTCAGTGTTGAACACAGCGATGTCTTCCGAACTCGAATGCAGTTCACTATTCTTGAAGTCCAACTGAAAGTTAAACTTTCTCAGGAAATCAATTCCAATGATTAAAGGATCTCTTATATCAGCCACATATGCCATATGATGGTAAATGGCATTTCCAAAAGTGATGGTCAAGTTCATTTTCCCATATATTTTAATTTCGTCTCCGGTCACAGTCTGGAGTTTAACACAGGGCGGCGTCCAGATGATCTTCTCTTTTAGTTCTTGAGCCAAATCCGCTCTTATGATGGTCCCGTGGCCAGAATCATCCGGCAGGCGGTATTGTTAACTTGGCCTTAGACGTAAAGTCCATTATCGCCGCCACTCATCGATGAAACATGAAATACTGTAAATTGGGGCTCTTTAATTTCAGGTGACCTCCGCCCCGCGAGATGGCATCGTCTTAGTTTCCCTGTAGTGATGGTGAAGACGGGTGATTTCCTATAGTTGGTCGTACAGGGCAGTTCCTCTTCACGTGACCATCCCCTCCACAGCCCCAGCACTTTATCTTCCGGTCCTTCATTTCCTTATTATTCTCCAGGCTGCGAAATCTCTTTAAGATCATTTAATGAGACTGCTCTTATGGTATTGCGGTCTTTACGGGAGGCTTGTTGGGCTGCCTCTATCCTAAGTGCATAGCCTAAAGCTGATTCTACGTCTCTGGTGTTGGAGAGTCTCAGCGCTTTTTGAATTTCTGGGTCCCGAACAGCATCGATAAAGTACTGAAGAACTAAGTCGTTTCGAGTGTCAGCATGACAGTCTGAGAATGCTAGGTGTGACAATCTCTGAATGTCCGCTGCCAGCTCTTGCAAACTTTCGCCCGTTTTCTGGTAATGGGATTTTAGCTGGAGGCGTCTATAGTCCTTAGAACACTTCTCTCCGAACCGTAGCTCCAGTGCTCTAGTCAAGGCCTCGAAGTCGTTCCTTTCTTCTTTAGAAACATTTCTCAGTATCTCAGCTGCATCTTCCCGTAATGCTGTTGCTAAGTGGACTGACTTGGCGGTAGAGTCCCAGTCGTTAGCTTCAGCTACGATGGAAAACTGCGTCTTATATACATGCCAGGAGGAACTGCCATCGTAGGTAGATAGCTTAATAAATTTCTGATTCTGGATTCTTCTCTCTTTCTTTTCAGTTTCCTGGGGCATGGATTCTAACTTTTCTTCCACTTTTCTCTCATCTTCTTCTATTCTCTTCAGTTTACCTTCTATCTCTGAAAACTTTTCTTTCAGTTCCTGATCAAAATTTTCTTTAACTTTCTCCTCGAAACTCCGTTCTATCCTCGTAGCACTCTCTTCAACCTTCATAACATTTTCTTCTATCGTCATAGCTTTCTTTTCAAAATTCTCTTCTATTTTCAAAACTTTCTCTTCTATTCCATCTACTCTGTTTTCCATATCCGATAATTTACTTTCAATCACTCCCTTTACTGCCGAAAGTTCTCTCTTCATCTCCTCTTGATTGCATTCAACATTTTCTTGGATTGACTTAATTTCTTCCTAAACTTCACCCATAGTGTCTTTCAACTCTCTTTGCGATGTCTCCATACTTTCTTTCATCTCTCTATGTCCTTCTTTCATTCTTTCGATCAATCCGGTTTCCATCTTTTCCTATCCGGCTTTCATTTCATTCATCTCTTGACTCAGGCTAACTTTGATCTGATTAATCTGGGTAGCTAAGCTTTCTAGAAGTTTTTTCATCTCCTGCGCCATAGCTCTAGTTATCACCATTCACAGACAATCCCGCTTCTGACACCAGAAATGTTGCGTACTTGGGGGTTCGTGAGTTGTCCGAGAATGAAAGGCCAAACTTACAAAAATTCAGTAATTTATTCACAGAAAGTTCCAGAAAAATACAGGTCTATAAACCAAGTATCAGCTTCAATTCAAACAGTAAACACAGCTTAAACAACAGCTGTCAATAGCAAATCCGCAGTACAAACTGTATAGCAATAACACATAAAGCAAGTCTCTTCCAAAGAGGCTCAAGAGCAATGCAAGCACTAGCGAAGCTGGCTGAAAACTGAACTGAACTGACTCGCCTTGGCGAGAAAGCAGGCTTATATACCCCTGTAGAAAAGCGTGGAACGTTCCAGAAATCTCCATATCTCATCAGCCAATGGGATTAGAGCTTCCATATTTGGTATATCCCTTATAAGGATTTTCTCGCCGAGGTCGCCAAAAAAATCGCCAAGGTGGGAAAAAGTCGCCAAATCCATTACCTGCCTTATTGGGGCTTTTTACTGCGTTTTTAAGGGAAAATAAGGCTATTTCAACGCTAAAACGACTAGAAATGCACAAAATTAGCACTTTATCAACTTACTAAGCCTCTTTGAAAGAATTTATACAAAAATAAACACAATATTTACAATTTTGTAACAATATATATATCGTTTTAGAAATACAAAGTAAAAAAGAATTGTGGAAATCGTACAAACCACTTAACACCCTCCACAGTCTTCGATAGCGAAAAATGTACTGCACCCTATGTCCACCAACCCTATGTCTAATCAGAGTTTCCACTGTTTACGGTAGCATCTTACCAACCAGGGAATTCGACCTGAGTGTTTGTTGTACTGTAGGTGGCCCTCTTAGGTCCAATTTTCCCTGTTTACTAGTAGGAGTAGGATATATCACATATTCTGCAGTGTAGAAGTGTCGAAGTTTTAATTTGAGTATATATATATAAGTCAACAGGTGGCGCTGCTACATTGGAAATATTCGGTTTATTTCAAGGCTGTATTTTAGCTTCTACTGTGTGTAACTTTACCAGTTTTAACTTAAGTGTACATTGATCGACAGGCAATGTTGTTATGTTGCAATTTGCCTTGATTGTGAGAAGGCTCTAAATCTCAGATTCTACCGTGTAAAACTGCACCAGTTTTACACTGGTTAATATCGGCCGACAAGTGGTATTATCTGAATGCTATCTTGAAAATTTCTAATTTATTTGAATTTTGTGTGTTATCTTCCTCTGTAAATGTGAGCACAACTTTTAATCTGTGTGTATTCAGCAGATAGATTGATTATTTTTTTGTTATATTAATTATATTTTTTTATATCTTGTTCGACTATTTCTGTTTTAGAGTTGATTTTGGAATTAGAAGCATAAAAATACGACAATGTTTAAATAAATTATAATATAAGCATATCTCTCTTAATAATATTTTGCAGTTTATATTTCAAATTCTTGTTTTATAACTGTATTGTTTTTTCATAGTAAAATGTTAATAAATCAATTGAAATTTATGTGTTTTAATTGTTGATCTTATACATATGTTTATAAAAAATAACATATCTTTAATATATCATATATAAATAGCGTTACGCTTGTATTTTATTGTATTTACACTTCTTTATTACTGCTGCAATTGAGTTCTATGAAATCTGAGCATTATTTACACATTGATGATGAAAGGTCATTCATACGGAAATTAAAACGAAGGGAAAATAGATTACATTATGACCAAAACCACTATTTAATGCATATGCATGTATTAATCTTGTATTTTATTGTATTTACACTTTATTATTACCGCTGCAATTGAGTTCTATAAAATCTGAGTATCATTTACATATTGATAGATGAAAGGTCATTCATACGGAAATTAAAACGAAAGGAAAATAGATTACATTATAACCAAAACCACTATTTTATGCATATGCATGTACTAACAGTACAATACTGCATCAAACTTATGCTACAAAACGTTAAAAAAGCAAAGATCCTCTTTTAAACTTGTGACTGATCCCTCGCGTTTTACGAATCAAAAAGAATGTTCTTCCATCCTTTCTAAAAAGCATAGGTAAATTTCGGACCAAATGTCGGTCTGGAATTTTGCCATGGAATTGTTCGATCCCCCTCCCCCCCCCCCACCTTTGATGTCGTCGCTTTTGCGAACGCATTGGTTTGAGGGTAGCTTTTGGGGTGTAGGTAAGTTCCGGAATAAAAGGGGGGAATCGAAAAATTCCATGGCTAAATTCCAGACGGACATTTGGTCCGAAATTTACCTATGCTTTTCAGAAAGGATGGAAGATCTTTTTTTTTGATTCGTGAAACGCGAGAGATCAGTCACAAGTTTAAAAGAGGATTCTTATCATTTTTTCGGTGATTTTATGGCTATAAATTTAATTTTTAGGAGGGGGGAGGATTATTTTAACCGTTATATATCTTCTGAGGAGCTAGAGTTGGAAAATTCTAAAACATGAACATTTACGACAAGGGGAAAATTTTGGGGGGGATTTGCCACTGAAATTATACATTACATATCTTATATTTTTTTAATCTGTTATTAATGTTATTTTTTAAACTTTATATATATTTTTATTTTTAGGTGTTAAATTAATTATTTTTCATTTTTCAAATCAAATTCATGGTCATAAAATTACCGAACAGGGAAAGAAATTGGGGGAGGTGGTTGTGTATCTAGAAAACGGTGGTGACTGGGCAAAATGGGTGTCATATTCGGATTCAGGAGGTCATTTTACTTAAGAATCGGCAAAAATAGTATCAAATCTCGATTTTTTTTTTTTTTTTTTTTTTTTTTTTTTTTTTTTTGCAGAGCAGTGTATAGCCCATTGTATAACTTTCGCTGGAATTCATTATTTAAAAAATTATTGCCATGACAAATTTTCTAATGTCCTCCACTTGCAAAAAAAAAAAAAAAAAAAAATGGCGTAGCAACTTGGTTAACGAACTCATCCAAGATATATGATAGATAAGTCCATTGTCTGACAGGTTTGAATTAGTTTAGTATTTCAAAAGTTACCTGGATGATAAATTTTCAGTGGGCGCAACTTGGAAAGAAAATATTGTAACAAATTGCTCAGTGAAATTATCCAAGATATTTGCATGATAAATCCTCTACCTAACTTTAGTTCTAATTAATTCAGTATTTCAAAAGTTATCATGATAACATATTTTCAAGTGGCAACCTGGTTTTAAGTGGCTCATTAATTTAAGGTATTCGACATTTTAAAATAAAATGGCGGATCAAGTTCATCAATAAACCTGGTTGAGACTCTTATATGATCTATATATACATTAAAATTTAAGCAAATTCGGTCTTAACCCTACAAGGCACCAAGTTCCATATGTGGAAAACCGACTTTAATCGTTCCTATAGATATAAAACTTTTAGTAGCGACATCTCTTGACATCTTGATAGAAGCTACTGACATTTAGCAATGTAGTAATACGAATCTTTACCTAAAGATGTCGTTCGTGTTTTTGTTATAGTGTACTAAAGTGATACGTCAGTCGTTTGTCTGAATTCAAAAATAAAAGAAGAATAGTTTGAACAGTTTTGACTCAAAAAAATACTGTGTTGTTCTATGTATGTGTGTCCAATATAGAATACTATTTCCAAAACAATTCAGTTGTACTAGCTTAATATCAAAAAGTATAGTTAAGGTTCAGTGTACCGTATGTGGAACTGAAATAAAAAGTTGATTTTTCCGTAAAATATGGTTTTATTTTTATTTTTATAATTTTTCCCTATTATCTGATCACTAATTACAACCTATATATTTTTGTCGCGCACTAAAAAAAAATTGAGCCTTGTAGGGTTAAATATGCTTTTTACAATGCAGCTTTGAGTTTCTCAAGTGGTCGCAACTTGGTAGCAAAATGTCGGAGAAGAGAAACTTGGTTGACGATCTCATCCATGATATTTGTAAGATAAATGTACTGACAAACTTTGATTCGATTAGTTTTATTATTTCAGACGTTATCGTGATGACAGTTTTTCATTAGATAGACAGATAAATGAACTAAGTGAATGCAATGGGTCGATTTCTAAAGAAATCAACCTAAAATTAACGTATTTTCTTCATTATAAACTTTCAGAAACACTCGCTTTACTGTCAAAATTTATAATTATTACTTTCTTCTATATTCAATAGAAGAAAGTATTGGATTATTAAAAATTTTCAACTTCAGGTTCTCGAATGATTTAGAATACGATTTGACCATTTGTAGAAAATATCTGTCTGTCTGTCAAATATTTTGTGAGGACTGTATCTCCGGTACTACTGCTCAGAATTGTATATACATTTATTTTAAAATGTAGCTTGACCTAAATATCAACTTTTTGCATACACCACTCAACAGGTGACGCTGCTATACAGCGATTTCCGCAATTTAAGAAGAGGTTATATCTATATCTAAGCTTCTGTTGCGTATAATCAAACAAAAGTTGATATTTTAGAAGACTATTTTGAGATATTACGATGATTCAGTTTGAATGCTTATCGGCCAACAAGTAGAGCTGCTATACAGTGATTTCCACAATTTAAATGAAGGCTGTATCTTAAAGCCTACTGCACAGAATTGCATATAAATGTATACGTACATGCACCTTGACATAAATTAGTGCTTATCAACTTTTGGTGTTAACCTCCCAACAGATGGTGCTGCTTCGCAGCGATTTCCACGATTTAAAGGAAGATTATATCTCAGGTTCTATTGCTTATTATCAAACAAAACTTGATATGTGAGAAGGCCATTATGAGACGTTATGCTGAATCAGTTTGGATGCTTATAAGCCAATAGGTGACGCTGCTACATTGCAAATTTCCTATGCAACAGGGAGGCTATATCTCACCTTCTATGGCATATGATATGAACGAAACTTGCTTTGTGGGATAAACATTAGAAAAACGCATTTTTTATGATGTTATTTATAGACAATAAAATTGTTTTTCTTTGGATATAAATAGCTATTTTTCTGTAAGAAGAAGATCATCTACATTCATCATATTAGATAATCTCAATATATTTAAAATAGTTACTGTCACTAGCGTCAAATTTTTTTGTCTGAGACAGCATCTTCCAACGGAGGGTAGGGTCCTTCGCGTCATGAGAGGTATCAATGTGTTCCGAGTACTCCAAGGAAGACATTTCAGCCCCTTAGAAATTTTTATCATTTTTATTAAATAAGTTATTAACTAAAAACGACAAGTTTATGAAGGTACTCTATTTGCCATTGTGAAAAAAGTTTCTTCCAGTGACGTTTCTGTTCTGCCATGAAGTCATTTTACACGAGAAAATCAAAATATGATCCATGGTTGTACGTAGGTAGGTAGGCTGGTTAAATTTAACGTCACCAATACTGCGCTATGGGTAATTGGCGATGATATGGGACGCACCCCTAGAGATGTTCCGGAGAAATGTCATCACAATTTTGAACCTTCACGGAGGGGATCCCCTCCTCTTTGGTGATCCCCAAAGGTATAGTGGGGATGGGAACATGGAGGACTCTGAGACCACGACAGATTTTATGTGCACCAGCCACCATTAGTGTACACGACGGTCTTTGGCCGGCTCAAGTACCAAATCGGTAATCTTCCAATTATGTGTTCAGCGCTTTACCGACTAGAGCACCGCGGCCCGAAACCATGGATGTAAAACACAAAGAAAATAAATATCAACTTTTTTTCTCTACTTTTAGTAAATTAATCTTCTTACACGGGAAAATGAAAATATGATCCATGGTTGTAGGTAGGTAGACAATTAAGTAGGCTGTGATTGACGTCGCACCATTACTGCGCTATGGATAATTGGCGAAGGTCTGGGACGCATGTTCCGGAGACATGCCACCACAATTTTGGTCCTACATGAAGGGGATAGCTCCCCAGCTTCGGTGGCCCCCAGAGGTATAATTTTTATGGGAACACGGAGGATATTGTGGCCACGATATATTTTACTTGCACCAACCACTATTAGTGTACACGACGGTCTTTGGTCGGCTCGAGAACCGAACCCACAATCTTCCAATTACGAGCTCGGCACTCTACCGACTGGGGTACCGTGGTCCCGATTTAAGATTGTAAAAAAGAAATAAAAAGGATCATATACTAAAGCTGTAATGCGAAATGGTCTAGATATTATGATTTTCTTTCTATTAATATATATATATATATTATATTTCAATTTGACATTGAATATGAGGATTTTCATAATAATTTTCTGCTTTGTCTTGTAATGAGCGCTATTAATATTCCTTTTCAGTGAAAGAAAGCAGCGAATAGGCGAGTAGAGTTCTGCATGTGTTAATAAGTAAAGTGAGTCCGGGAGGAGGCAAAGCCTCCTTCGGGGGTTGGTGAACGGAGCGAGCAGGGGGCAGAGCTCCCTAGTTTTAATAAATAATAGTTTTAATAAATTATTTACACTTAGTGAATTTGTGTAGAAAATATAAAAGAAAGTCTTGTCTTGGCCAAACATACTAGTTTTTACTAGTAAATCAGGAACATCGAATTAAAATTACTAAAAAGTGAATAAAAAAATATTTTTTTCAGCCAAAATATTTTGAAACATTTGTACAAACAGCAAGTCAAAAGTCTAAAAAATACGATACAGAAAGTAAATATATCACAATGAAAGTCTCTTTAAAGTACATACTCAGAACATAAAAAAAAAAAAAAAAAAAAAAAGTAATAATGTTAGTTACTGTTATAAGAGAAAAAAAATTAAGTATTGATTTGGAGAATTTTTCTGAATTTTGAATAGATGAAATAAATAAAGTATCGTTAATAGAATTTAATGAATGGCCGGAAAAGGAGTCGTATAGCGGGTAGATTAAATTAAAATTGCGTTATATAGGTGCCGCGGCTCATCAAAACTTTTAAATCAAAAACCAATAATAATCATTTAAATTAAATAAATAAAATAATAATAGAAAAATCATAAATTCGTAATTAACTTACCCCAATGTAGAAAACAAAATCTGCAAAATAAATGATTATTAATCCAAATGAATGCACAAAAATAAAACTGAATTTTCCTTACAAACACACACTTTTTATTTTATTTCCATAACTTTTCCGGTACCGGCTTACACTATATAGCATTTATTTGCCACACTGCTATTACACATATTTAAAACAATGTTGTAGATCACTAATAGAGCATATTCGATATCGCTGACATCTTATAATGGTTATAAGTGTTGCCTATTTTATCAATATTCATCAATATCGTTTATCATTCGTTGGATTAATCCTGAATCTATATTTATAACTATTCATTATCATGATCGTTCAAATAGTCCCATGGAGTTTCGTACGTAAGTAAGTCGTATCACACTTTCACGTATGAGGTGTAAAAACTAATTTCTCTTGTCAATATTGACAGAGTCGACAATATCGTGACACTGATCAGATGCATTGCTGCTATTCCAAATTTTAAACATTTTTGGATGTCGAATCTTTAGATGAGGGAAGAACAATGAATTTTCGTTGCCTGAAATATGGGCAAACTGCAGTGCAGATTCCATGCCACAGCTTAACGTGATAGTTCGCCAAGCCTATCTAGGCTCCACTCTCATTCGAACTTTTCATTCCTTGGATAAAAGCTCTTCGATCATGCAACATACGTATCCTGTTGATATGTGATATTTTTGCTCTTTTAGTTGCACTTATAATCCACAACAATATTTAAAATGCCTGAGAGAGTTTTTGAAAAGTTGGTAGTCGGCCAGCGGCCGAAGCCGCCGACTCGCGCCGTGAATTCTTAACGTCCGATTCTCACCCCATCCTAGAGAAGAGTCCGAGAGGGAAAAAAAAAAAAAAAAAACACCATCCAATTTCGCGCGCCCGGAGTTAGCCAATCAGCCTCCGCTAAAAGGACGCCACTCACATTAGGAACTCTTCGGAATGTTCCAGAAGACATCTTCCCCCTCTGAAAGCGCGGGAAAGTCGAGAATTTTAAGCAAAATGGCTGACCGCTGAATTTAAGAATACAGTCAAATAAAAAAGGTATTTTTTGGACTTATGATTTTTTGAAGGGAAAACAATTAAATTTTAAGCTATTTCTATGAGCGATGGCTCAAATTAAAGGAAATAAAATAAGCTATCTAATGAAATTGATGTTGCAAGGAAATAAAATTTAGAAAAGTATCTAAAATTGAAAAATCGGAAATTTAGAAAAATGTCTGAAAAGACAAAATCGGAATGAAATGAATTTTGAAAAAAAACGGACTTTTAAACATTTTAAATAGAGAAAAATAAATAAATAATGGAAACTGAGATATTTTCCGGAGGATTTGATAAAAAATAATAAATTTCAAAAGTGTTAAAATTTTCAATTTTAACAGTTACTCTCGTCATTTGCAATTAATAAAATTTATCAGCTGAATTCCAATAGATAGTCTATAAAAAAAAAAATTAAAATACTTTCAATTATTTGGAGCAAAATGCCATAGCCATATTATTTGGAGAAAAATCTTCTTTCTCGCCAAATGGGAGTAATGATAATATACTACAAAAGAGCTTTAGGATTAAAAAAAAAAATGCTTACCAAATAGAATAACTTCAAAATTATCAGGTAATATATTTGACATTTTTTTAACATGCTTTTATTAACTTGATATGATGTAACTATGTACAGTGGGTTGCCAAATTAATGTGAACACTTGTAAAAATCAAGTTATCGTAGTTTTTCTTCTAAATAAAAACACTTTATATACTACGATTAGTGTTTTTTACTTTATTTAATGTTAATATATATAGCTAATAGCTATATAATAAAAAATATATAATAGAAACATAAAAAATGTAACATTTTGTAAGGTCTTAATAATTGGTGACACTTCCTTCAGCTGATATTAGCACTTCAATGCGTTGTAGCATACTTTCTATGCAGGATTTTGCACTTTCTTTAATTAAAAGATTGTGGTGCCAGACATTTTGTTGTTTTTAGAACAGTTTTCTCGTGTTTGTAATCATTTTCTTGGCAATTTATCTTTTTGTAATTTCTCATAAGTTTTCTGAGGGATTCATATCGGGCAAATTTCCAAGCCACGATAGTACTTCAATATTCTTGGCCCGTAAATTTGGTAACACATTTGGCTTTATGGCAAGGAGTAGTATTGTGCATTAAAACACCGTGCTCACCTTCGGGGAACCATTCTTCCAGCTGTGGAAGAAGGTGATTTCGTAGAACTTCCTATTTTGATCCTGTTTCATAGTTCCTTGAACGATGTATTAGTGTCCTACACTTTTGGTATTTGAAATAGAGCAAACCATGACCTTTACTAGGTGTTTAACCCTTTCTATTATGTAAAGAAGCATCACAAAACTGGCGTTGTAAAAATTATTACTTACAAACTTTGAATAAACACCATAAAATGCAATAAACTCGCAACAATTGTTTCGGGTCGAAAAAACACACGACCCTTCATCAGGCGAACAAAGTAAGCACGAGTGCTGCAGTCAAAGCGGCAACGCACAAAATCGTTTAAAATGAAAAGAAAAAGTTTATAAAGTAGAAACTAAATATAGCTGCTGGTGTGAGTAGAATTGTACAAAAAACAAGAAAATAAATAAATGAGTGAGATTAAACATATAACAATCTAAGGATAACAAAAATTAAACTAAAATCTAAGTTACGTGAGTAATTTCCAAGCATCAGAGAAGAAAGGAGTGGAGTGGAAGAAATATCATTAACAAGATTTTTCGAATTTTTAAATATGTAAAATGCTTCATGAATATCCAAATGGGAGGAACAGACAGGAGATGAAATTATGTTAGTTTTGAAAAAATCAAAACGATGACCTTGAGACCAGCAGTGGGAAGCAATAGAAGATTTGGTAATCTCTTCATTACGAACATTCCGACGGTGCTCATTTATTCTGTATTTCAAACGCCTCCTAGTTTGACCAATATAACCTAAGTTGCAGGACGAACACGGAATTAAATAAATTCCAGAACGGTTTTCGGTGGGAATGGGATCCTTAAGAGAAGATAATTTAATTTTATTGACGGGTTTGTAAATAACTTTGAAACCAAACGGTGAAAGAATTTTAGAGATTTTAAAAGAGAGTGAAGAATAAAAAGGTAAAACAACTGGGATGAGACTGTGATCGTTTAATTTGGGAGCAGAACGTTTAGGATTCTTAAATTTATATAGAGCTTTATCGATGATAGATGGGTTATAGCCACGAGAGAGAGCAAGAGATTTTAAATAATTAATTTCTTTCAAAAGATTAGATGGATCAGAACAAATGTGTAAGGCACGGTAAACATAAGTGTAAAAAGCAGACATTTTTTGTTGAGGGGCGTGGTTAGAGAGAGCATGCGGCGGCAAGGAGACTGAGAATGGTTTTCTAAAAAGAGTAGTTGAGAAACAATCCTTTTCTTTATTCACAAGAACGTCAAGGAAAGGCAAAGAGCAATCCTGTTCAACCTCAAAAGTGAATTGAATGCATGGGTCAATCGAATTGACCAAAGAAAGTAAATTGGACAAATCGACGTCAGGGGAGACAAGAACGAAAGTGTCATCCACATATCTAAACCAGTGAGGAAATTTATATACACCGAAGAGTTTTTCTTCAAAATAGTGCATATAAATGTCGCAAAGTAAAGGAGAGAGAGGACTACCCATGGCCATACCATCATTTTGGGAATATTAAGTACCATTAAAAATGAAGGCAGTTTGCCTGATACACAAATGAACTAAATTTACAAGCTCCTCAATTTCAATAGAAGAATAATGGAATTCACGTAGTCTTCTCTCTAAACAAACCAGAGCACCCTGAACCGGAACATTTGTAAAAAGTGACTTTACATCTACAGAAATCATAGTATATTTAGACGGAGAGATGCATTTAATTTTGTCCACAAAATCATACGAGTTTTTTACAGTATGAAGATTAGTAGAAGTTAGATGAGAAAGAGAGTTTGAAAGAAATCGAGCAAGATTGTAAGAAGCCGCACCAATATTAGATACAATAGGTCGAAAGCAGAGAGTGGGTTTATGAATTTTCGGAAGTGCATAGAAACGAGCACAATTAGCAGCAGAAGCAGGGCCTGATTATCGCACAGGCCGACTAGGCCTTGACCTAGGGCACCACTATCTAGGGGCACCAAAACAATTTTAATAATTTTTAAATGCTCTTTTTGGCAAAGATTTTCTTTTAAAAAATTAACTGAAAGTTAGCTGATGATGATAATCCTTTGTTGAAGTCCATTCTTCTCCACAGAGGATAAAAACTGTATGGTATGTCTCTGGACCACACCTGGGGTTAAATCCTAAATTGTTGCCAATTTCCTACTTTGTAGCTCTAACGTGACATTAGGCCAAGTTCACTGAACCTAAACCTCAAGATAGGATCCAATTACATTTTCTTAACTTTATGAAATGAGTTTCAGGAATCCAAATATAGTATTTTTGAGAACTCTCGATACTTATGGAACAAGGTCAAAATTGTGACAGCATATCTTCAGACTATCCCTTGGGGTGAATCCTAAACCGTCGCCAATAGCTCATTGTGTAGATGATGTACGATGTTAAAACGATCTACTGAACCATACTTGAGTAAAATGCTGTCTTTCAATTTCAGTTGGTTTATACTGATTGGCAAAATTGAAAATTTATTTAGATTAAGGCAAGATGACTAAATGTCCCCATTTTTTGGGGACAACTTTTATTTAAAAGGCATTTTTCTAAGTTTTGAAAAATTGCAGAAAATAAATTATCCATCGTTGATATTTTATTTTTAGTCCTTATTTATTAAGAATGAAAAGGTACATCAGTAATTGGATTGGATAATTGCAACAATTTTAAACTCTTCTCTGTTATAAAGGTACTCTGAAATGTCTCCATTGTGTAGGGATTGTCCCTACTTTTTGTAGTTTTTTCCCCTCTGCACGATTTAGTTTTCTAAATAACACTTTTGTCACAATTTATAATTGATGATATGCACTTTTTCTATGTACTGTTTTTGTCCCCATTTCTTATTTTGAAATTGGACACATAGCACTTTATCCCTGGTTTTTCTTTTAAAAATAGTTGGTCACCCTAATGTAGATTATTTCTGTTTTGCTAGGATATGGTGATAGTTTAAATAGCCATTCACTAGATGGCAGTTCGAAATGCATTGCAACAGGAAAGTTCATCTCAACTTATTATTTACTTGTGCTGGTGCTCCGTTAATTTTTAACTTGATTAAAGACGCAGTGTTTTTCATTTTCATCTTTCGTAAATTAACAATCATTATACATCGATGGTGTTTTTGCTCCCATGCGCAATTTATTTAAATGTTTGTGTGTCGTACAAGAACAGTGTTAACAAAATACTTATAGTTTTTTAATAATCATTTATTTAGCAATGTCTTTGCCGCTTCGAAAACAACTAAGTGGCTGGCAAAAGCGGCAAAAAGCGAAAAGTAAAAAAGAATTGACAAAACAACTTAGAGGACGTTTAAGCAATTTTCTAAATTCAGAAAGTAATCGATCTGAATCTAAAAATGATAATTACAGAGTCACATCGAATGAAATGTTGCCTTCAAGTCTCGGAAGTGAAAGTGTATCTGCTTTTAATATTAAATATTTTAGTGAGACCAATGATATGCCTAAGTCAATGGATGAAGATCTTAATATTACAACTATTCCAGCTCCTGATGTTGAAAATTTCAGTGAGATCAACGCTGTGTCAAGATCAATCGATGTAGGTATTAAAAATAAAACTACTCCAGCTCCTGATGTTGAAAATTTCATTGAGATCAATGCTGCATCAAGATTAATGGATTCAGATCTTGAAAATAAAACTTTTCCAGCATCTAATGTTGAGACAGGTTCAATAGTGACATCTCTGAATTGTAATAATCTTTCACCAATCCAGTTTGATTATAATGAAGTCAACTGTGTGTCAGTCTCAGTATATTCAGATGATCCTGCTCTTTGGCCCTCTATAATCACAGATGAAATGCGTGATTATTTTTCTAATAAAAAGCCTGAACAGCATATTTCTGAAATTGAAAGTTCAAGGAAACTTTGTGCAGACAAAATTCGTGTTCTGACAGAACACAACTTTTTTAGATTAAAACATAATAATGAAAGAGTTAAAAGAGATTGGCTTATTTATTCACCATCCAAAGCTGCTTTATTTTGTTATGTTTGCAAACTGT
Source organism: Salticus scenicus (assembly GCA_963930645.1). NCBI lineage: Eukaryota > Metazoa > Arthropoda > Arachnida > Araneae > Salticidae > Salticus > Salticus scenicus. Next base: position 62,967,892 of record OZ005649.1, on the reverse strand, counting down.
ATTCTACAAGCACTCAAGCTCTATGTCATGAAGGTTTTTCAGACTGGAAAAATGTAACTGGGAGATTAAAAGAGCATGAAAATTCGAAGACTCATAGGGACAGTGTTTGTTCATTATCACTGCGAGCAGATTTTTCCAATCGAATTGACAAACAAATGGTCAGTGATTACCAGCAGGAATGCAAATACTGGCGAAATGTTCTGACTAGAGTTGTTGCTGTTATAAAATTTTTGGCAGAGCGAGGACTTCCATTGTTTGGCAGTAATGAAACTTTGGGATCTGTAAATAATGGCAACTTCCTAGGATGTCTAGAGCTGGTCGGAAAATTCGATCCATTCATTGCTGACAATTTAGCTAAGAAAGGAAACCCTGGTAAAGGACATGTCAATTACCTTTCCTCCACTATTGTGGCTGAATTTCTACAACTGATGTCGAATAAAGTACTGCTGCATATTTTATCAGAAGTAAGTAAAGCAAAATATTTTGGATTAATCGTTGACTCTTCTCCTGACATTACCCATACAGATCAACTTTCAGTTGTCCTAAGGTATGTTAATGAAGATGGAGAACCAAATGAACATTTTGCTAAATTTTTATCCCTAAATGACCACAGTTCTTTTTCATTAACAACTTGTATTATTGATTTGCTGGAAAACTTGAATTTAGATATACTTAACTGCAGAGGGCAATCATATGATAATGCCAGTAATATGGCTGGTCAGTATTCTGGTTTGCAAGCCAGGATTAAACAAATATCTCCTTTGACAGATTTTGTTCCATGCTCTTCACATTCTCTTAATCTGGTTGGAGCGGCAGCTGTTGATTGTTGTCAACAAGCAGTAGCCTTCTTTGCGATTATTCAAAGCATCTATAATTTTTTCTCTGCTTCTACCCACAGATGGCAAATTTTGCAGACTCTTTTAGAATCTTGTGATAATAAATTAAATATTTAATCTTTATCTAACATTAGATGGTCAGCAGAAGCAGATGCCACTAGAGCCTTGCGTAAAGGGTACCTAACAATTCAGAAAGCTTTGCACAATATTCATACTGATACCCAGGAAGCTGCAGCAGCACGGCATGAAGCTGGAAGTTTGTATTTAAAAATGTCCAAGTTTGAAACTGCATTATTAACTGTTATATGGGATACTATACTGCAACGCATCAATAAAACAAGTAAAACTCTACAAAGCACTTCAACTGATATTTCATCTTTAGTGCCCTTGTATAATTCTCTTATTCAGTTTATTCAAATAGTTAGAGAAAATTTAGATGCATATGAAGAGGAAGCGAAAACACTAGTCAATGGAGAAACATACAGTTCTCAAAGAAAAAAATGTATATCGAGGCGATTAGATTCAAATAATGAAACTGAATATCATTTTTCCCCTAAAGAATCGTTCCGAATCAATTGCCATAATGTAATTTGTGATTCACTTATTGCACAGCTTCACAAAAGAATGGAAGCATATTCTAACTTGGAAAAAAAGTTTGGATTCCTTTGTAAAAGTAATTTGTCTGTTTCAGAAAAAAGTGCAAGTGCTAAAGAATTTCAAAAACACTACTCTACGGACATTGAAGAAGAATTCATAGATGAATTTTTGCAATTCTCACCTATTTTAGAACAGTGTAGTTCTGCATTAGAATGCTTAAAAAAAATTAAAAGCTTGAACATTTCTCATACATTCCCCAATGTAGAAATAGCTCTTCGAATTTTCTTAACACTTCCTGTAAGTAATACGTCCAGTGAAAGATCTTTTTCAGCGTTAAAACGAATAAAAAATCAAATAAGAAATTCAATTGGGCAAACAAATTTGCAGGCATTCTCAATATTATCAATCGAAAGTGAAATTACATCAAAGTTAGATTTTGATGATGTTATATCTGATTTCGCTTTGAAAAAAATCAAGGAAAAAAGAATTTGTGTAAAACTTCATACAGGTAAAATTTTTCATAAAAGCATATTTGCAACTTTGAATTGTAAATATATATACAGTCAAACCTTGTTAACATGAATCTCAAGAGGGATAAAGAAAAATGTTCATGCTATCAGTAACTAGTCTTAATAACTGTATTAATCTTCATTTTCATGGGGATTGTGGAAACAGTTCAGGTTAAAAGTAATTCACTTTAACAGTGTTCATGTAAATGAGGTTCGACTGTATATTCTTTTAATTAATGTTAAAATATTTTTTACTATTAGTTTTAAATGTTTGTATTTTATAAAATCTTGAAGTTCCTTTTTATCTATTTATTTTATCTTATGTTGTATAAATGAGCGTTAAAAAAAAAATAAAAAAATTGTTGTTCAAGGTTTCATATGAACATAGGAATGAAATAACAAACCTAAAATTTTTAATAATTACATTTATAATTCACTGTGTTCATATTAATTCCTGGTATTATAAAAACAAAGTAATGTTGATAATAAAGAAATGGATGAGTTGTCTATAATTAAAGAAGGTACTTGAATGATTTTTCATTGGAAAATAAAGCTGACTGTTTAAATTTGATTCTAAATTTTGTGTAACAAGTAACTAAGTACAAAATAAAACTGATTCATTTTCAAGCTATTTGTTATTTTAGTTTTTAATGTGAATAGAACATACTTTTATTTATTATTAATTATAAAATGTATAATTTAAATTTGCTAACTTTTTAGTATAATTTTATTTTAAATCAGACTTTTTTGATTCATTCTCCCCCACCCCACCCACCCAAGCAAAATCAATTTTTATGCATATACCATCAAATTATTTATTAATTAAAAATCACCAATATAATAGATAATATATGTAGAAAATGGATTACAGAAACTTTAATTATGTGAATTGGATTTCTTAAGTAAATCCTTATATAATTTTTTTCGAAAATCTTTATTTATAAGGAAAATCAAATTTTTATGACAGTTTAGTTACAAATACAAATCTTTAGGCATTAAAAACTTTAAATTGGTATTTTAATGTAAATAATTTTAATACAACTATAGTATTTCCCCTCAGCTGAATTTGGCGATTTTTTCTTTGGCGCCGATTTGAACGATAACGATGTCGTTCTGGATTGTTTGCGATATAATATGGCAGCCTACATGCTATTTATTTTGGATTTATAATTTAGCTTACGATTTTATCATTTATGCTATATGATTTTTAGATTTATGATTTAGCCATAATCGCCAACGAAAAATCGCCAAATCTAGCTGAGGGGGAAATACTATAGTTGTTCCGTCAAACTTACTGGAGCATATTCCCTGATTTGAAAATTATGAATTGTAGAGGAATATCATTAAATAAAGTTTGTTAGTTCTAGTTAGCATGTCAAACTGAATAATTATGAAAAAGTTTTATAATTTAAGTCACATGCATGAAAAATTTTATGTATTTAAGGGGGGGGGGGGAGAAAGAATATTTTCACTTTACATCTCTATGTGAGATTCAAATCCAATATTTCATACTTCAGGATTTTCACAAATTCTTTAAGAATTTAACATTTTTATTTATTTTCGTCGAAACAACAGTCAAGTGGAGTTCTCTATTGGAGTGCTTAATTAATGTATTGTAAACTTTCTATAATTGGAAAATGTTGAATTTCCTTTAAATAATAATAATAATTTATGGATTGTATGAAAAATAATAAATAAATAAACTCTTAACTTTAAAAAATTGAGCAACATTTTTATTTCAAATTATTTTACCATTATAACAGAACTACCAAAACTTTTTTTTCCCCATGAAATGTATGTTTTACATTTATATAAAGCTTATAAAAACCTACGTCAGTTCTATATAAATTGTATGTTTAAAGCTATAGAAGTTATATTTGCAGCTCTACCCACTTCTGCTTGAGTTGAAGTAGTATTTATATTTTTTTTTTAATTAAACTAAATAAAAGAAAGTGTGAGATTAAATTAAAATAAAATAATACAGCTTCCAGCTTTATGATATTGCGACTGAAAGTTTTGAATAAATGGATCTTAAACTCAACCCACAAGGTTGATGAAACATGTTGACATATCTATAGAACTTCTGTGTAACAATAATTTTAGTTTTTCAGGAGCATTAACATAAAAATTGTTAGGAGTTCCCATATAGCAGCATCCAACGTATAATTAACCTTTTTTGACACAAAGAAATATATATGAATAATAAAAGAGAAATATAACTTGGAATTTTTTTTTTTTTTTTTTTTTTTTTTTAAATTCATGAATTCATCAACCATGAATATTTATTTAAATCAAATTGGAGTGTAAAGGTTGATATTTTTATTTATTACCAACTATGTGAAAAATATGTGAGAAATGCCTAGCTGGTTGTCAGCCAGGGTAGCTCAGTGGTAGAGCATCCGTGCGTTAAGCGAAGGTGCCTGGGTTCGATTCTCGGCTCTGGTAATTTTCACATAGTTGGTAATAAATAAAAATATCAACCTTTGTATCAACTTAATAGCAACCTAAAAATATCAACCAATTTGATTTAAAGAGAAATATAACTTAATTTATATATTAAAAATTTTTAAATGTAAAATGAGGTCAATTTTGTGAGATGCATAGAAAATTTTTTTATAAAATTATATTTTAATTTTATATTCTTATGTAAATAAATACTTTTTCCTTTTTGTAATGTTAAAGTAAAAATTTGGTTTTACTTAACATCTTTTGAATCAATTATCTGATTACTTTGAAAAAAAGAAATACAGCATTAGCTATTTTCTCATGATTGGTAAATGCACCAGTTTTCGTAGCAATTTGTTGAACAATGCAACTCTGCATATAGCTAACCAATAAATCTAGAGAAAAATTCACTATCAAACTTACATATACATGTATACAGCTAGCAGTGGTGGATCTAAGGAGGTGGGGGGGGGGAGTACTGACATTCACAATTGAATATTAGAATTGTAAATTTTTCATTGATCTGCAATAACTTCTTGAAAAATCTTAGCCCCCCCCCCTTCCCCACACACACACACATAAAGTTAAGTTCTGGATCCGCCTCTGATAGCTAGATTTAAAAACTTTTTTGTCTAAATTGAAAATATTATTATATTTTCGATGGTATTTGGTCATGTGTTAATATTTATTTACATCCCACTGACTTCGTATACTAAAAAAAAAAAAATAAATAAATAAAAATTATTTGCAAAGAAATCTCGGTGTTAAAACTTATGTGGGCGATGCTTTAACTTTGTTACCAGCATTTTAACTTCCTCCATAAATTACGTGTTTGCTTTGAGAAAAAAAACTTTAATTTATTGAGGGAGGAGGGGCACCAAAATCATCCTGGGCCTTGGGCCTCACCAGGTCTTAATCGGGCTCTGAGCAGAAGGAATTACCATGCGTTTGGTATAATCATTAAGAATAACGGAATTTTTAACGTGGTGTTTTTACAGTATGAAGATTAGTAGAAGTTAGATGAGAAAGAGAGTTTGAAAGAAATCGAGCAAGATTGTAAGAAGCCGTACCAATATTAGATACAATAGGTCGAAAGCAGAGAGTGGGTTTATGAATTTTCGGAAGTGCATAGAAACGAGCACAATTAGCAGCAGAAGGAATTACCATGCGTTTGGTATAATCATTAAGAATAACGGAATTTTTGACGTGGTGTATGAATTTTCGGAAGTGCATAGAAACGAGCACAATTAGAAGCAGAAGGAATTACCATGCGTTTGGTACAATCATTAAGAATAACGGAATTTTTAACGTGGTGGAATTTTCGGAAGTGCATAGAAACGAGCACAATTAGCGGCAGAAGGAATTACCATGCGTTTGGTATAATCATTAAGAATAACGGAATTTTTAACGTGGTGCGTTACCACGTTAAAAATTCCGTTATTCTTAATGATTCTACCAAACGCATGGTAATTCCTTCTGCTGCTAATTGTGCTCGTTTCTATGCACTTCCGAAAATTCATAAACCCACTCTCTGCTTTCGACCTATTGTATCTAATATTGGTACGGCTTCTTACAATCTTGCTCGATTTCTTTCAAACTCTCTTTCTCATGTAACTTCTACTAATCTTCATACTGTAAAAAACTCGTATGATTTTGTGGACAAAATTAAATGCATCTCTCCGTCTAACTATACTATGATTTCTTTAGATGTAAAGTCACTTTTTACAAATGTTCCGGTTCAAGGTGCTCTGGTTTGTTTAGAGAGAAGACTACGTGAATTCCATTATTCTTCTATTGAAATTGAGGAGCTTGTAAATTTAGTTCATTTGTGTATCAGGCAAACTGCCTTCATTTTTAATGGTACTTATTATTCCCAAAATGATGGTATGGCCATGTGTAGTCCTCTCTCTTCTTTACTTTGCGACATTTATATGCACTATTTTGAAGAAAAACTCTTCGGTGTATATAAATTTCCTCACTGGTTTAGATATGTGGATGACACTTTCTTTCTTGTCTCCCCTGACGTCGATTTGTCCAATTTACTTTCTTTGGTCAATTCGATTGACCCATGCATTCAATTCACTTTTGAGGTTGAGCAGGATTACTCTTTGCCTTTCCTTGACGTTCTTGTGAATAAAGAAAAGGATTGTTTCTCAACTACTGTTTTTAGAAAACCATTTTCAGTCTCTTTGCCGCCGCATGCTCTCTCTAACCACGCCCCTCAACAAAAAATGTCTGCTTTTTACACTTATGTTTACCGTGCCTTACACATTTGTTCTGATCCATCTAATCTTTTGAAAGAAATTAAATATTTAAAATCTCTTGCTCTCTCTCGTGGCTATAACCCATCTATCATCGATAAAGCTCTATATAAATTTAAGAATCCTAAACGTTCTGCTCCCAAATTAAACGATCACAGTCTCATCCCAGTTGTTTTACCTTTTTATTCTTCACTCTCTTTTAAAATCTCTAAAATTCTTTCACCGTTTGGTTTCAAAGTTATTTACAAACCCGTCAATAAAATTAAATTATCTTCTCTTAAGGATCCCATTCCCACCGAAAACCGTTCTGGAATTTATTTAATTCCGTGTTCGACCTGCAACTTAGGTTATATTGGTCAAACTAGGAGGCGTTTGAAATACAGAATAAATGAGCACCGTCGGAATGTTCGTAATGAAGAGATTACCAAATCTTCTATTGCTTCCCACTGCTGGTCTCAAGGTCATCGTTTTGATTTTTCCAAAACTAACATAATTTCATCTCCTGTCTGTTCCTCCCATTTGGATATTCATGAAGCATTTTACATATTTAAAAATTCGAAAAATCTTGTTAATGATATTTCTTCCACTCCTTTCTTCTCTGATGCTTGGAAATTACTCACGTAACTTAGATTTTAGTTTAATTTTTGTTATCCTTAGATTGTTATATGTTTAATATCACTCATTTGTTTATTTTCTTGTTTTTTGTACAATTCTACTCACACCAGTAGCTATATTTAGTTTCTACTTTATAAACTTTTTCTTTTCATTTTAAACGATTTTGTGCGTTGCCGCTTTGACTGCAGCACTCGTGCTTACTTTGTTCGCCTGATGAAGGGTCGTGTGTTTTTTCGACCCGAAACAATTGTTGCGAGTTTATTGCATTTTATGGTGTTTATTCAAAGTTTGTAAGTAATAACCTTTCTATTATGCAATCAATAAAGGGCGCCGTCAGAAGAAATTTCTTTTATTAACTAAAATTTCAAAAATTAACTCCTCTGAGAAACACACCTGAAATAAAAATAATTTATGGTTTAATTGAAAAAAGCACTTATAAATCATTGAAACTATTAATAAATATAATGTTTTGCTTTATTCCAATTTTCCACAGTCATGCAACGATGGTCTGGAGCCTAGGGAAGTATTTTCTTTTTCCTAGCCCCAATAAGCTTAGGCTTGCGAACTGGACGATGGCCTGCCAGGTCCTCTTCTGCCAGTCTACGGTGCACAGTTATTTTGAAAACGGCAATACCTGACTTCTGAACAATCTGAGACAGTGCAGCAGCACATTTTTCCTGTTTTGTAAGCAAATGTACCTAATTTACCTGTCTATTCTGGACGTAGTCATACATTTTCTATCACACTACCCTGTTTTTTTTTTTTTTCTGTTAAAACGACAGGTTATTGTCTAAATTCACTTTTATTTTATTAACAGGAGATTTAGAAACCATAACAATATCTGCGATTTCCTCTGCGAATGCTGTGAGTGCTGCAGGAGAGATTTTATTTCGGATTTTTTTCTCTGAAAAATGTCACTTCCTCTGACCATAGTAAAATTAAAAAAAAATAATAATAATTAAGTTATAAAAAAGTAGCAAAAATAAATTTAATTAAAAATTAATAATCAAACTTTGCTTTTTTTATTAAAGATGTGTCAGAATTCACACTAAATCTCAATTCTGAAGATCCAAAATGAACGTTCAGTATTACACGTTGAGAGTACTTTGAAACATAAAATGAACTGTCACAAAAATGTTGCTAAGCTCAGCATGTTTTGTTTAAATCATTTAAAATAATGTGTAACATAATAAAAATTGATATATATGTGTTCCAGTAACATAAGAACGACTTCTAGGAATTATAGGTGGCATAAAAACGCGGAAATGTAAAAACATTCAAGTGTCCACATTAATTTGGCAACCCACTGTATGTAACGGAATTTTACAATTTATTTTCGGCCCCTTCTGGTCGTCTGACTGACATAAAATTTTGCACATGACTTCATAATCGATGACTGTACCGTAGCCTACGGCGATGCACCGTAGGCTACGACAATACTATATAAAAATATTTGCAGTCACCCTTCTTATCAGGGGCAGACTCTAGGGGGAAGTTCTGGGGGCAAACAAAAAATCTATTTTGTAACGAAAGACTTTCCACATGTGAGCGCCGTGTCTGTGAGGTAAAGCGGCGGGCTGCGTACCCATAGGTCGAACGCTCGAACCTCGTCAGGGAAAATTAAAAAAAAAAAAATCTGATGTGGGCACCACATGACTTCCTTATACACTTTTAGAAATATACATAATGTTAAAAAACATTGTCACTGGACCCGAAACAGTTGGCTAAAAATATTTTTAAAAAATGCATGCATACGTAAAAAAAAAAAAAAAATAAATAAATAAATAAAATAAAATTGTGCCTTGAGGGGACTCATGTCAAAGTTGTGCCTTGGAGGGGGGGGGGACTCATGTCAAAGTTGTGCCTTGGGGGGACTCATGTCAAAGTTGTACCTTGGGGGGACTAATGCCAAAGTTGTACCTTGGGGGGGACTCATGTCAAAGTTGTGCCTTGGGGGACTCATGTCAAAGTTGTACCTTGGAGAGACTCATGTCAAAGTTGTGCCTTGGGGGGACTCATGTCAAAGTTGTGCCTGGGGGGGACTCATGTCAAAGTTGTGCCTTGGGGGGGACTCATGTCAAAGTTGTGCCTTTTGGGGACTCATGTCAAAGTTGTACCTCGGGGGGGACTCGTGTCAAAGCTGTGCCTTGGGGGACTAATGTCAAAGTTAAGCCTGGGGGGGACTCATGTCAAAGTTGTGCCTGGGGGGGACTCATGTCAAAGTTGTGCCTTGGGGGGGACTCATGTCAAAGTTGTGCCTTTTGGGGACTCATGTCAAAGTTGTACCTTGGGGGGGGACTCGTGTCAAAGCTGTGCCTTGGGGGACTAATGTCAAAGTTATGCCTGGAGGGGACTCATGTCAAAGTTGTGCCTTGGGGGGGACTCATGTCATAGTTGTGCTTTGGGGAAGTTTTAAATGTCTAGCTGGTCGGGAAGTTAGTTAAAAATCGATTGCAAGATTTGTACTGGTAACGCTGCCGTAGGCAGCAGGAACCCTACACAGTTGGCTAAAAGTATTAAAAAATGCATTTTCACCGTGTTCTGATCTAGTCTGAAAGTTTCAAATGTCTAGCTAGTCGGGAAGTTAGTTAAATAATTTTTCTGTTGAATCGCATAAACGCTGCTGAAGGCAACAGGTATCGGAAACAGTTGGCTAAAAATATTTGAAAAATGCATTGTCAACGTGTTCTGAGCCTTTCTGAAAGTTTCAAATGTCTAGCTTGTCGGGAAGTCAGTTAAATTGCAAGATTTGTCTAAACCGTTTCTGAGTTAATACCGTTTTTTGATACATTATGGCCAAAACCTATGTATTTTTGTCATTATGAACCTAATTTTCCTAAATATCTCCAAAACCGAAAATCATAGAAAGTCCAAAAAGGGAGGTGCACAACTAGATGTTATAACAAACCTATGTACCAGTTCGCAACTTTCTACTTCCAAACGTTTTTGAGTTATGCGACATACCCACACACACACACAGACACACACACACACAGACACACACACACACACATACAGACGTCACGAAAAATCGTGTAAAAACCCTTATATCTCTAAAACGAGAGCTCGTGTTAAGACGACACTTGCAGGTGTGCAACTAGACATCATGACAGTCACACGTATAAATTGGCAACATCCAGCGATCATTCGTTTTCGAGCAATGTGAAATACAAAATCCATTTCGCAAATCGGGATTACTATACTTCCTTATACTTTGTATAAGGAAGTAAAAATGGTTTTTGTTTAATTTTAAATTACTTATTCCTCATTTATTCATTATGTTATTTATTCAGTTAATGTTATGTAATTTCTAGACTTTTTAACATATTTTTATTCACTTGACATGATGTAACTATTAATGTATGCGACGGAATCGTGCAATTCAATTTTCGCCCGCTTCTCGTCGTCCGACTTACCTAATATTTTGAACACGACTTCATAATCGATGACAATAAAATATACAAGTATTTTCAGACACTTTTCTCATCAGGAGCAAACTCCAGTGGGCGTGACTTGGGGCAAACAAAACAATCTATATACATAAAACGTATGCGGCACAGGATTTAGCCGCATTTGTGTGTGTTATAAAACGCCATTCTACTGAATGGCTTCAAGCGAATCTTCTCGATTCTTTGTAATATAAAGATTGCAGGTTATTTTATTTAATCAAAATAATTTAATATTTTCAAACCATTTTATATTTCAAAGTAATAATCTTCAAACTGATATAATAATATTCTTCTTACCTGTAGAATTCTTCGACGTTAAAAAATGAAGACTAATAACGGACACTTGTTTTTCCAGAAATAATAGCTTCTTCTTTAAGATGATAACATATATACAGTTTATTAAATAAAATAGTTACATGAAGAAACACTATTTACAAAAAATATTTACATATTCGAAATTTCACGAAAACAATTTTCCATTCGTAATATATTAATAACTAAGCCACCAGTTTTCTATTTCCTTATGACAATGGTGGTTCCATAAAAATAAATTAGGCCAAAGGTGGCCTGAGAGCATTCTATTTCATTGTGTTGCTCTCTTCACTAAAGCGAAACTAAAACTAATCTAATCTAGGAGCTACTTTTTCTATTTCTTCAATGGTAGCTCCATGAATAGTAAAATCAGGCGAAAAAGGCCCCGAGAGCAAACTACTATTTCATGACATTGCTCTCCATTCTAGAACAGAGCTAAAACTAACTAAACTATGGGCTACCTTTTCTATTTCTTCAACGGTAGCTCCATGAATTATAAAATCATGCCAAAAAGGCCCCGAGAGCAAACTACTATTTCATGACGTTGCTCTCCATTCTAGAACAGAACTAAAACTAATGTCCCGCGAGCGAGTAAACAAAAAAATGTTTTTCGAATTTTATCTCAACGGGACCTCTGGCGCCCTCTAGTGAGGCAAAAGTATATCAATACCTAACATCCTCCCACCTTTAATTTTTTAGGTGAGAGATAAAAAATTAAACAGTTAATTAACTAAGAAAATTTAAACTTATAAAACTACATACTAAGAAAAATTAAATCTATAAACTACAAATAGAAAAAATTAAAGTTACAAACTAATGAAAATAAAGAAAAATAAAAATAAAATATTTTAAAGTTCAATGCAATTTTAAAACAATTGTGATTGTCTTTCGAAAAGTTTTTTATAGTTTTTAACCACTTTCAGTTTATTGTCTCTTTTGCTGCTTGTATCACTGGATCCTCAGCATCTGATATCTCTAAGGGATAGAGTTTTTGAAGTGATCTAATCAATGTCCCAGAATGCATTTTCACTTCCACAACCCTGGCACGGCCATCTCGGCTGGGAAAAATTTTCACTACTCTTCCTTTTCTTCTGCCGAAAGTTCAGCTGGGAAAATATGATTTCTATTTCTACATTTTGTTGCAAATCTTCTTATCCAACAAATAATATTTACAAGTTTACTAAATTTCGAAGTTCTTTTATAATTCATAAATGGATCTACATTTTGACTCGAAAATAATGACACTGCAGTTTTCTTTCTTTCCGACATAACTAAGACTTCATTAGGGACAATCTTCGGTTGGGGCCAGTTACTTTTTTCATCTGCTAGCCATTTAGGACCCTCCCACCATCCTGATTCCAGAAGGTATTTAGGACTACAACCACGGGAAGGCAGGTCTGCCGGATTTTGACTTCCTGGAACTAAGTACCACTGTTGAGGGTTCGTAAGTTGGCATATTTCTTTGATTCTGTTGCCCACAAAGGTACCCCATTGGTCATTTCTTTTAATCCAGGCCAAAACTGTCGAAGAATCAGTCCAAAAGTAAGTTGGTACTGTAGGGATATCCAAAGCTTCTACGACATACTTTGATAGTCTGGATCCCAACACACAGGCAAGCAGCTCAAGACGAGGAATCGTTAGAGCCTTTTTTGGAGCCAACCGCGATTTTGCTCCCAAAAATTGAATTGAAACTCTTTTTTCTTCTTCGCACCGTAGAAAAATTACTGTTGCATAGGCACTTTGACTTGCATCACAGAAAATATGTAGGGTCCAATCTTCTTTATTTCCATAACCTATTCTTCTCGGGATCTTCAATTCTGTTAGCTGTTTTAATTCGCTGTACCATTTCTGAAAGTCTCTTTGAATTTTCGCTGGAAGCGGAGTGTCCCATGCTGATTTGCTGGACCAAGATTCTTGAATTATTATCTTGGCTGGTAACAATGCTGGAGCTAGAAAACCGATGGGATCGAAAATTCCTTGAGTTATGGATAGAATTTGACGTTTTGATGGATTCACTATTTCTAAGTCAAATTTATTGCAGACCATCAAGCTATCATCTGTTCTGTCCCATTTAATTCCTAAAACTGGAATTGGAGTTGAGAAGTCTTCCTTTTCATTTTCTAAAGACAACTTTTCTATTTCTTTTACAGGACCGAATTGCCACAATCTTAGGTCCATTTTAGCTTCAGCCATGATTTCTGTTGCCTTAGATTTAAATTCTTCCAATTCGGACGTGTTATTTACAGATGTGACGTTTCTGGTGAGTTGTCTAAGAAACATATCGTGGGCTTGCTCTTCTTCTTCTCTTTTGGACAAGGTTTGTGCAGGGTCGTTGATTCCTATCGTTTCGAGTCGCCTCAAGTCTGGACCATTCCAATCTTTTATGTACAGATTTGTCATTAATACTGCGGTGCCGCTATTCAAGCAACCCTGAGATGGAAGCCCTGTTTTCCCACAAACTGTCCACCCAAGTTTGGTTTCTATCGCTGTGAGTCCATTTTCTAATTGCTTGACTCGACCCGTTAACAGTTGACCGTAAACGTCACTCCCGATCAAGATTTCTATTTCTGTACTACCAGGGCCGATATCGGACAACCACAGCTTATTTTTCTTGAGTTCTCTGCACAGATTTCCCTTTGGAATTCGAGGAATTTCACCACAAATTTTTTCTTGTTCTAGAAGATCAAGTTCATGCATGGAATTGACCCGATTATTCGATGCACCTACAGCAACTCTAAATATATTATGCTGTTTAGCTTCTATCTGTGCACCCCCAAAAACTGTATGGGCAATTACTTCTGTTCCAATGTTTTTGAGCTTGAGCTCTTTGGCAGTTTTCCTCAAGATGTAACTTTTCTGCGAACCACTGTCCATAAGACAACGCACCTTTTTTTGGCCTTTTTCCCCTTTTATATTTATTTCTAACGTCATAAGGGCTATTTCCTGGGAGCATTGTTTGGCGACAGTGTTCTGTATTACTTCGGGAGGTTTGCTTTTACTATTTTCACCCCCTTTCCTTATCTTTGGACAAAATAGTTCTGTGTGTGGTTTCGAACAAACGTGGCACTTAATAAAAACCTTGCACGTTTTTGCCCGGTGTCCAAAACGTAAACATTTCAAACAGCAATTTTTTTCTTTTACTTTATTTTTCTTTTCGTCAAGGGAGAGCGATCTGGCTGTTATGCAGTCTTTACTCTCATGCGTTTTTCCGCAAAATATACAGCTTAATTCTTTTGCAGCGAATAAGCCTGTAGCAGTGGGGACCCTGTTATCTCTCTTGTGGAATTTATTTTTAACATTTTCCTTGGGTGAATTAATTTCAAAACCCGACCTGGCTAATTGTAACCTTTCTTCACCTGCCACTTCCCTTTTCAAAAAATTCAGCAATAGTGACAAGTTCGATTTCTGTGTGGTTTCCTTATCATCTAACTCAGTAGAATCTTCCCTGGCCCCAACATTAAGTCTTTGAAACGTTCTAATAATATCTTCGGGTAAACAGGATTCTACCATTGGGTACAGCCACGCAGAGTTCTGATCAATGTTTACACCCATGCTTTCCAGAGATCTCAAGTGTGCTTCTATCTTGGTCACTAAATTACACAAATTTTTGCTATTTCCCCTAGTCTGTACATTAGCTATAATTAATTTCAAAAATTCCCGAACATATACTTCGATTAAGATATCTTTATCCCCATAGCGTTCTTCAAAAGCCTTTACTGCCTTTAAATAATTTTCTGATGTTACGGGGTAACTTTCGAGTAATTCTCTGGCTCGAGTTCCTGGTTCTACGCACTGTAAAAGGTACTGAAATTTGTCAGCGTTGTCTAATTCTTCATCATCATGAATTTTCTTAAATTGGGCCCAAAAGGGCAAATAATTTATCAATTTTGAATCAAATTTCTTGATAGCTAATTTTGGTAATTTATATCGCTTTGTTTTCAAGTTTGTTTCGCTTTCTATTTTATTTTGGCTTGTGTAATTAAAATTTACATTTGAATTTAACTTTTCATTAATTAGTCTTTTAACTGTGATAAATTCATCAGAGTATGCTTCGCTTTCTTCGGCTTCTTTTATAATCAAAGCTTCATCGCATTTACTATCTTCCGACATAGTGTCTAATATTTCATTGTCGAGTGTCTTTAATTCTGTTATTAAACCCTCTAATTTATTTAAATTATCTACAAGTATACCCCTCTCAAGATCTTCTTTATCTAGTTCTGTTTTTAAAATATTTAAAGTTTTAGTAAAGGAAGATCGTAATGGTGTTCTACGTCTTTTTATTTTTTCCATTTCTGATTTTTAAACAAAAACAGAACAGTTTTATGTTAATTAACCAATTACTCGTTATTTATGCCTTTTAATTTAAATGTAAAAACCTTCACTCTTCTATTTACCAAGAAGATTTTATTCTAAGAACAACTTGTAAAAAATTCTATTTGGAAAGCCATTTTCTTTTCGTAAAATGTAAACAAAAGAAAATAACCATTTATTATTTTTTATTTTACTCTTATAGCAATATTTATTTTCAACTGAATGATAATTTTTATTTATTTAATAACTGTAAAAATTTATTGAATTAAACAATCACCAAATGTAATCCAAAAAATAAATTAAAATCGAAGCTTCTATCTTGCACATTCTGTTTTCATTCATAAATTCTAAAATAATACTTTATTTCATAATCATTGCGAAACAAAAAATAAAACAATAAAAATTCACTGCAATCAGATTTTGACATCATCTAATATTTACCATGAAAAAATGCTTTTTTATTCTTTCTTTCATCAAATGATGCTTCCTTTTCAAGGTCAACTCAATACTCAATTGCCTTTTTTTTTTTTTTTTTTTTCACTTTTATTTATTTCAATCATAAAAAAACAACTATCTTATTTTGACCGTGATAAATTTACGTTTTAAATGTACAAATAATAGAACGAATAAAAAATCTTGTTTTATTTCAATCAATCAGTCACTTTTAATTTTATTTACTTTGAAAAAGGAATATTCTATATTCTAAATAATTTCAATCTTAGATATCTTTTGAAAAACATTTCATATAATAATGATATATTCTTTAAACCATTTATTGTTTCAAATGAAAATAATTCTTTTCTTTTCAGTTAAAATAAACAATATATCCTGTATTTAATATAAACAATACATCCTGATGTGGCGGACGCCATAAAATTATGTTATAAAACGCCATTCTACTGAATGGCTTCAAGCGAATCTTCTCGATTCTTTGTAATATAAAGATTGCAGGTTATTTTATTTAATCAAAATAATTTAATATTTTCAAACCATTTTATATTTCAAAGTAATAATCTTCAAACTGATATAATAATATTCTTCTTACCTGTAGAATTCTTCGACGTTAAAAAATGAAGACTAATAACGGACACTTGTTTTTCCAGAAATAATAGCTTCTTCTTTAAGATGATAACATATATACAGTTTATTAAATAAAATAGTTACATGAAGAAACACTATTTACAAAAAATATTTACATATTCGAAATTTCACGAAAACAATTTTCCATTCGTAATATATTAATAACTAAGCCACCAGTTTTCTATTTCCTTATGACAATGGTGGTTCCATAAAAATAAATTAGGCCAAAGGTGGCCTGAGAGCATTCTATTTCATTGTGTTGCTCTCTTCACTGAAGCGAAACTAAAACTAATCTAATCTAGGAGCTACTTTTTCTATTTCTTCAATGGTAGCTCCATGAATAGTAAAATCAGGCGAAAAAGGCCCCGAGAGCAAACTACTATTTCATGACATTGCTCTCCATTCTAGAACAGAGGTAAAACTAACTAAACTATGGGCTACCTTTTCTATTTCTTCAACGGTAGCTCCATGAATTATAAAATCATGCCAAAAAGGCCCCGAGAGCAAACTACTATTTCATGACGTTGCTCTCCATTCTAGAACAGAACTAAAACTAATGTCCCACGAGCGAGTAAACAAAAAAATGTTCTTCGAATTTTATCTCAACGGGACCTCTGGCGCCCTCTAGTGAGGCAAAAGTATATCAATACCTAACAGTGTGACATCCAGTAACAACAATTAATTTTTTAAATATTTAGAAATATGTAAATGATCTGGTGTGTCACTCACACGAGTTTTCCTTTCCTTGCATTTAACTAATATAAACATAGATTTCTGCAGTTATTTGTTTTTAAGTTACGGTGATAACAGTTATACATGTAGACCAATCGCTAAAAATTGGACTTTCGTATTCTGGTACCTCAAAATATGATATTAAAAAAATAAAAGTGAAAATAGAATTTCGATAAATACGTTATTTACGTTATGGGCATGAAAAATTAATTTTCCTTCCTGAGAATTGTTCGTCGACATTAGTAAAATGTAGAAAATTAACACACTTTTATTATTAACTTGACATCATACATGTAACTATTAATGTATGTAACAGAATCTTGCCATTCAATTTTCAGACACGTCTGGTCATCCGACTGACCAGATATTTTGTACACAACTTCATAATTAGTAACAAAACTATATAAAAGTGTTTCCTGGCACCTTTTCTATCAGGAGCAGGTTCCAGATGGCACCAGAGCAAACAAAAATTCTGTATATATATAAATCGCTATCGTATTCGGCACACGATTTCACATTATTTGTATAACGTCGAATGTGAAAAAATTAAATTTTTTTTAAAGACATAGAAGAATGTAAATAATCTGGTGTGTCACTCACACGACTTTCTCTTACCTTGCATTTGAGTACTATAAATATAGATTTATGCAGTTATTTGTTTTTAAGTTATGTTAATAACAGTTATTCATACAGATCAATCAATAAAATTTGAACTTTCGTATTGAGAACACATCAAAGCACGAAAAACCAAAAGTGAAAATACAACTTCGAAAAATAATTTATTTACAGTATGGGTATGAAAAATTAATTCTCCTTCTTGAGCAGTGTTCATCGACAAAGTAAAATGTAACAAAGCACATTCATCAATTATATTTAACAGAAAACAGCGTTTAGGGTAACTTTGGCTATCCTTGTATATTTTCTATAAACTATATGCACATCATATTGTGTACTTAAATTTAGTTTTATATTAAAAAGACTTGACACAAAATGAAATAAACTTCCCGATATTTCTAAGTATAGCTCCAATATATCCAAATACTTATGGTAGCCCTGTAAGCAAATGCTGAATGATTTCCTTATCACAATCTACACAAAAGAATGCTGTATGCACATAAAAAATATGCGCATTGCATTTTGTTTAAAGCAGCATATAGATGTTACACTGTACTACACAGAAATTTGCTCCTTCGACAGAATATATTTTAATTGTCATTGATGTCCTCGTATGCAAACCATTTGCATGATCTGAACGAAAATTTAGTGTAGTATCCATATATGATACAGATTTAATATATACCGTGTTTAGATTTCTGCTGCTATTAGTTTGTTAAAAATATGCTGATAACAGACACACAAACACACATACAGACCAACCACCAAAAATGTTATTTTCGTATCTCGAGGACCTCAAAACATCTGATAATTACAAAAACTCAATTTTGAAAATTTGATCCAAAACAATATTTTCTTTACCATATTGGGTAAGATAAAGTATTATTTTCACTGAGATTATCGGGCAACTCTTCCGACGAGATTAAGTGTATTAAAAGGACATTCCAACAGAACGTGTCGCATACGGTGTGAATGTAATTAAATAAATAGACAGAGCTACTTTTTTTTTTCTCCTAAATACTGCTATGGTACAGCTGAAAGGCAAATGCTAAAAATATTTTTGGTTTGGCATCTACCATATAGTAGATCTACCACAGTAGATTATGCGATTATATATTTTGGATCCCGTCTCTTTACTGTTGGCCACGGTGACCAAGCTTACGAGGTGAGCAATTGCATAAAGCACTGAATGTTCCTCAAATAGAACTTGGCAGCTCAAAATAGCAGTAAAGATTGGTGTAATGGTGACGCATTGCATGAAACAACTAAATTGCGATGACAAGAATGAAAAATCTTTGAACTACATCGATTGCCATATTAAAATTATAAAAAAGTAAGTATCGTAACTTATAGGTTCCGTTTTGCATGAATAATAAAAGAGTAGAAAACTTAAAATTTATTAAAATAAAAAGATTGAAGTGTCATTACTTAATAAATTATTTTTATTTCAGACTAAAATAAAATAAATGATATTTTAATGAAATGCCCGACTTGAATATCATTAGTTGTAGGTTAAATTTTGCTTTAAGACTAAAAAATGTAAAATAAAATTATAATAATAATAATAATAATAATAAAACTAAATAACATGCTTTTATTGAAATGTGAACTAAAAGAACAAAATAATTTTAAATGTAATTTTTAGGTAGATTCCTTATAGGAGATCTACCTATTGCAATGGTTCTCATGACACGACTTCTAGAAAATTTCCTCATATCTTCACCGATCATGACCCCTAGAACCCAAAACCACCCTCCGTTCAAAAGTTTATATACACACACACATATATATATATATATATATGTGTCTGTGTGTGTGTGTGTGTGTATAACGCTTTTTACCATGTTAAGTTGTGAATACGATAACTGGAGTAATTTTTTTTTAAATTTAACCAGCTGGGGATATGTTGTCAGGACAGTAAAAATCTCGGTCGAGTTCGTAGATAGGGTATCCAGCTCAAAGGGGGTGAAAATGGTGGGGGGTGGAAATTTTCATTTGCCCATAATTTCTTTAATATTGAAAACAGGAAAATACTTCAAATCAGGCGAATTACCGCCTTACTCTAAAGAACAATTTTTGTATCTAAACATTTTCGATAACTTCAGTTGCTTAAAAGTTACAAGTTAAAAAGTGATTTTTCGTCAATTGTAATGAAGCCGACTTTTTCTTTAGCTTTAATTGCTTAAATTTAATCTGATGCTTACGTCACGTGCAAACAATAATAAAAAAGATAGCTGAAAATATAAAAAACATGGTAACAGTTTTAATTAATCATTTTAAAATATAAAATTAAAATAATACGTTAGTCTTAGTAAAAATATTGTTTGTGGTGAATAGTTTAGAACACCGGTTTACGCAATAACAAGACAAGATATTGGTCTGAGAAGAGATATGAGGTTTTTGCGTGGGGAAAAAATAGAATGGCGCCAAAAAATGCCATTTTTCATCGCCAAGCTAGCCAAATTTTGTCATCAAATAACTAATTTCGTCACCAAGTCAAAAATTTCATCGTCAATTATCAAATTTTGCCGCCAAATCACAAATTTCATTGTTAAGTCGCAAGTTTTGTCACAAAATTGTATATCTTTATGGCTTCTATTCGTTGAATGATTATGAGCTTGGTTTTTTAAAAAATTAAACATTAACTGACAAATAAATCTAGCCTAAATTTTAAATAGAACGAATAGTAGTAGTTGATAATTAAATTTCTTAAAAATAGAATAGCGACGTAAATAATGCAATGTGTGGGAACAAAGCAATTGGCTAAGTATGTATTAATGCATATGTAATATTTCTTTACTTTTGTAACATTAACGTAAAGGAATCTGCCTTTGCCTTTAAACTTGCCGAAAAGGGATTTTTTATTGGATAGCGCTAAGATGTCCCACAAATGAATGTAGCCTAATCCTTGAAATAAACTTCGAATTAGAATAAAATATTGATACAAATGCAGATAAATATAACGTACTTTCAAAGAAAAAATAAACGCGTGGGGTGCTCAACTTAAGTTGTCATAAATTTTTTTTCGTGACTATTTATAGAGTAATAGTCAATGGTTAATGCATATGTAATATTTCTTTACTTTTGTAACATTAACGTAAAGGAATCTGCCTTTGCCTTTAAACTTGTCGAAAAGGGATTTTTTATTGGATAGCGCTAAGATGTCCCACAAATGAATGACACATATGAGAATTCCACATATGAGAATGTAAGAAAGATCACCTAACGCGTTTATTTTTACTTTGAAAGTACGTTATATTTATCTGCATTTTTATCAATATTTTATTCTAATTCGAAGCTTATTTCAAGGATTAGGTTACATTCATTTGTGGGACATATTAGCGCTCTCCAATAAAAAATTTACATTTAAAATTATTTTCTTCTTTTAGTTCACATTTCAATAAAAGCCTGTTCTTTAGTTTTTTTAAATTATAATTTTATTGTGTATAAGCTTCTAAAGTATATTGATGTGACTCGTTGTTGAAATTATTCAATGCTACTTCCAATTTTTTGCATTTCAGAAAATGCAATAATTAATTTATAATTAAAATAATTTTTAAGGTGTTTTTTTTTAAATCTGAAAAAAATAATTTTAATCCTATTTTTAGCTAAAAATAATTGTTACAGGAGACGATGAAGATATTTATTCTAATATTTCTTCTAATTGCTTTTTTTTTTTCTTTCTTTCTTTCTTTCTTCACCTTTAGATCTCGACTTTCCAACTCATGAAAACAACACTCTAAGTCCCTACGTGCTATATTACATAACTGGAGTTCCTGGCACCGATTTGAAAAAAGGTCTTCTTTATAAAAAGTTCGTTTTCTCATATATAGAACCTGATTCCGGTAAGATATTTCCGATTTTCGCAAAACATCCTATAATATTTTATCAAATTCTATAATGTTTGATGTGTATTTTATTCCCGACTGTTTTTACTGGACAACTACCAACTGCCCTCAGACATGCTACTTTAAACCACCGGTGTGAATTTTGATCCTTTCCCTTTTAAAGTAACGAAATAGAAACCGAAAGTTGTGTTGGGAAAAAACTTTTTTTTTTTTCAAGTCTATTTTTATGGGTACATATGTATTTCCCGTGTGTTAATAAAAAACCGTCAAAGATTGCCTAATTTTATAGTAAATAAATATAAATGATATGGTAAATGCAGATAATACATAAGTACCTTTTTCATGAAAATTACTGTTGCGAAAATCGATACTTCCACTTCTACTTTTG
The DNA here is from genome assembly GCA_963930645.1 of Salticus scenicus. Lineage (NCBI taxonomy): Eukaryota > Metazoa > Arthropoda > Arachnida > Araneae > Salticidae > Salticus > Salticus scenicus. The sequence goes on along the minus strand of OZ005649.1, from coordinate 62,945,894 downwards.
TAATTCAATCGTCTACGCCTCCGCTCACGAAAGGGTTTGTGCGTTTGATAGCAAGAGGAATAATGTTCTAAGTTCAAGATGTAAATATTGTGTATTGTTAGCGTGCATTTGGTATTATATTTTTTTTTCAGTCTAATGTTTTTAATAATTTGTAATGGTGTATTTCTCCAGATTAAATGTGTTTATTTAAAGAAAATGACTGCTTAATTAGAGAAAGTCTCCACTATTTACTGAATTAAGAGCAAACGTTTCACCCCTCAAACAATACAGATGAAGGAAGGTAAGTTTTTCTTATCTTTTTATTGAATTGATACATAAATGATTCTATCTGTTTTTATTAAGAAATTGTTGATTAGATGAAGATATGTAGAATCAATTGGTTGATTACTAATTTATTTAAAATTTAGTGTATAGATATCGAATATAGTTTTTCTATCTGTTTACCTAGGATTATAAAGGAAAATTTAACTAAAGAAAGAACACCTTTAAGAAGTGCGTTTACACGTATCGTTTATATATTGGAGAATAATTTTAAAGAAGAAGATAAGAATATAGAAGAAATTGAGGTTTTAAATGCTCAATTAAATGAAAAAGGGGCAATGTTATGTCCAAAAGAAAAAGAAATGTTAGATGTTCTTGTTAAAGATGATAAGTGTACTTTAGGTAATTATGATAAAGAGTATGAAGGTTTTAGGTCTTATGAAGAAAAATTTACTAAATCAAGAACAAAAGTTGAAAAACTTTTGAAAAATTCTGAAATTGAAAACAATTTTCAATCAAATGAAAATATAACGAAACGAAAGTTCAAACTTCCTGAAATAGAATTTAAATTGTTCGGGGGTGAAATAAAAGAATGGTTGACCTTCTGGGCATAATTTGAGAAAATACACAACGATAAAGAAATACCGAATGAAGATAAATATCAGTATTTGTTACAAGCCACAAAAAAGAGCTCAAGGGCACGGGAAATTGTTGAATCGTATCCAGCCACAAAAGATAGTTACAAAAATGTAATAGAATGTCTCAAAAGTCAGAAGTCGCTTTGGGATATGTTAATTGAAGTTTATATAAGAGACGTTCTTGCGTTAATGATAAATAATGCTATAAGTAAAGATCCGAAAATACCACTTTTTAAATTCTATGATAAAACTGAAACATATTTACGGTCATTGAAAATGCTAGGTGTTTCAAGTGCAAATTATTCATCAATTTTATACCCGTTAATTGAATCTTGCTTACCTGTAAAAATATGGGAAAGAAATTTGAGTTCGACCTTGAACTAATTGAAATCAGGTAATAAATTAGATTGTTTGATGAACTTTTTACGACATGAAATTGAAAGTGAAGAAAACGTGAAACTAGCTCGAAGTGAATTTAATTTTGAGAATGTGAATATAAAAGTACTTATTCGCCACTCGTACAACGTGAAAGAATTATTTCCACCATAGCTGAATTGTATAATTCTTCTGAAGTGAAAAAAGAAATGTGTATTTTTTGCATTAAATCACATGTAAGCAGTGAATGTAAAAATGCTGAGAATTTATCTTATGATGATAAAAAGCAAATATTGATGAAAAGGGGTGCTTGTTTTAAATATTTAGCTACAAAGAAACATGTATCCCGATATTGCAAAGCGAAGATACCGGCCTGTCATTACAAGATAATGTGCCCTGGGAAAAGCGATCAAGAACTTCGAATTAAATCTCAGCAATTTGAAAATTAAAATGCTGAAAATAAGAAAGATACTGTTTTACCAAGTAAAACCAGTACTCAACAAGTTCTTTTGCAAACTCTGATTGTTCACCTTAGAAAGGAAAATAAAATGAAATACGTTAGGATATTATTTGATTCTGGAAGCAGCAAGTCCTATTTGTCAACTTTTGCATTAAATGAAATGGGATATGAATGCACAGGTAAAGGAAATTTTACACATAGCTTATTCGGTTGAGTAGAAACTGAGGTACCCCTCCAGAAATATTTAATAATCTGAGTGACTGTAATGATAATTATCGTTGCAGTCTTGAGGTGTTAGATCTAGACAAAATTTGTTCTGAAATACAAAAAAATTCCTTATGGTTCATTTCTAAATGAAATTGAGCATAAAATTAATTTAACTGACCTGAATTGTCATGTTGATTTATTGTACGAATTTTCTCCAAATGAAATCCATGGCTTAATCGGAGCTGATGTTATTGGAAAACTGTACACTGGAAATATAAAACCATTAAAATACGGTTTAGTCTTAATAGAAACCCGTCTTGGATGGACGCTAATGGAAAAAATCGGACTGAAAGTTTCAGATAGTACAAGCAGCGTTATGTCATTACAGTCGGTAACAAAAGTGTCCGAACACTAGCAAAAATTCCTATGTAAAAAAAGTACACTTCATACGATTTGGTTAAATAAATCCTTATCGAACCTTGTTCTTACACTGACTAAGAACAGGATTTGACAAGGATTTATTTAACCAAACCGTAAAAAGTGTACTTTTTTTACATAGGAATTTTTGCTAGTGTTCGGACACTTCTGTTACCGACTGTACATGTAAATGACACGAAAATTTCTGATTTATGGCGACTTGATGTGCTTGGGATTCTCGATCCAGGAAAGAAGAATAGCCGAAGAGAACTTGAAATAGCAGTCGAAGAGCATTTTAATAGAAGTATCAAACTCGACGCTGAAGGGAGATATGAAGTGAATCTCCCATAGATCCAAGACCATCCTCCTTTGCACACTCGTAAAAATATTGAAGAAGATTAAAAGGTTGTATAGATTCACTCAAGAAAACAGGGACATTAGAAGCGTATGAAAGAGTATTAACAGAATGGATTCAAGAAGGTGCTACAGAAGAAGTTAAAATTCTGGATGATGATGAAAGGGAACATTATTTACCGCACAGGGCCGTAATAAATTCTACTACAAGAGTTAGGCCTGTTTTGATGGTTCTGCCAAAGAGAAAAATTCACCTTCAATCAATGATTGTTTAGAGAAAGGACCTAACACCGTCGAATTGATTCCAGCAATCTTAAAAAAGTTTCGATGAAAGAAAATAGGAATAATTGCTGATATCCGAAAACCTTTCTTACAAATTGGACTTAGCAAATGTGATAGGCCATTTCTGAAATTCTTATGGTGGGAAGAAGGTGATCCCACGAAACCTAAAGTTTTTCACCATAGTAGAGTTGTTTTTGGACTTTCTTGTTCGCCATACTTACTCGGTGCTACTCTTTGATATCATCTGAAAAATGTTTCTGTTCATTTTGAAGAAACAGCTACGAAGTTGTTAGAATCCTTTTATGTTGACAACTGTATCACCAGCGTTGAAAATTATGAATACCTCGTGAAATTTGTCGAAGAATCCAAGTTAATTCTCAGTGATGCTAAATTTGAGCTTCGGGGGTGGAGCACAATTTCCCTAGTCCACCAGAAGAAAGATGTATTTCAGTCCTGGGATTGACATGGACATTAAAGAATGATACCTTGTCTGTAGATTTACGAGATACTTTAGAAGAAGGTACCCCTGCAACGAAAAGGAAAATATTGAGTGCTGTACATAGAACACTTGATCCCCTTGACTTCACATGTCCGGTTACCTTGGGACCGAAGATTCTCATGCAAGAGTGCTGGAAATTGAATGTATCATGGGATGCGGAATTGCCTGAAACAAATACCAAGAAGTTTGAGCAGTGGCGAAAAGAAGTTCCTAAATTGAAAGAAGTCGAAATCCCAATATACCTCACTCTGAATCACGAAGCACCAGAAAATTTAAGTTTACATATTTTCTGCGATGCAAGCAAAACTGCATAAGCTACAGTCGGTAACAAAAGTGTCCGCTAGCAAAAATTCCTATGTAAAAAAAGTACACTTCATACGGTTTTGTTAAATAAATCCTTGTCGAATCCTGTTCTTAGTCAGTGTAAGAACACGATTCGATAAGGATTTATTTAACAAAACCACATGAAGTGTACTTTTTTTACATAGGAAATTTTCTAGTGTTCGGACACTTTTGTTACCCGCTGTACCTGTGTATTCTTAAGGAATGAAACTGAAAGTTCAGTGTCTTGTCAACTTTTTCAGGCTAGACGCACAGTTGCTCCTATGAAAACTACTTATATTCCAAGATTGGAACTCCTCGCTTGCTGCATAGGAGCGAGATTTGCTGAGACTATGGTGAACGACCTCCGAATAAAGAATATCTCAAAATTTTTCTCGTCCGAGTCCGCAAATGTACTATATTGGATAAAAGGAAGGGAAAACTGGGCACCTTTAGTTTTTAACAGAGTTAAGAAATTAGGTCTCTGACAGAGCGTGAAAATTGGCACCCACTTGCCAGGGTCTTTCAATGCAGCAAATTTACCATCTCGCGGCAGCAGTGTTCAAACATCGATTAAATCCAAATGGTGGGAAGGTGTACAATGGTTAAGGAAGCCAAGATTTAATGCCCTTCCTGACTTCGATATAGTGTACTCCGAAAAGAAGAAAACAGTAATTAGTGCTACAAATCTCATGAGGATTCAAGTGAGAAGCTTTATAACCGTATTTCGTCATACAATAAATTGTTAAGAATCACTGCTTGGATTTACAGATTTTTTAATAATTGGAAAACTGAACCTTCACATCGAATTTCTGGATTCTTAACTTCAGAAGAAATAAATGAAGCTGAAACTGTTATGTTTAAAAATGTACAAAAAGAATCCTTCTCGGTTCCCGAAGATAAACGCCGGAAATCCCTTGACTGTTTTATAGACCAATGAACTTATGAAAATGAAGACTAGAACCATCATGAGAGAAGATACACAAAGTTTCCGATATCCGATATTATTGTCATCCAACAATCCAGTGCTAGAAAAACTTATCCGGACCAAACATTTAAATATGAATCATGCTAGTGTCCAGATCCTCATGAATAACTTAAGAGAAGATTTTTGGATTTTAAAGTATCTGAAGACAGTAAGAAAGGTTATTAAAAACTGTATATGCGGTAAAAGATATGATGCTAGACCAAAGCCCATCATAGAAACACCTCTCCCAGATGATAGAAAAAAGGAAGCAGCAGTGTTTGATGTCATAGGAATTGATTATGCCGGTTCTCTAATTTTTCGAGGAGGTCAAAAAGTCTGGATAGTCATCTTCACATGTACCATATACCGAGCTTTGTATTTAGAGATAGCTACACCCATGTCGACTGAAAATTTTCTGCAGGCTCTCAGAAGATTCTTAGCTCGAAGAGAAAGACCCACAGTAATTAACTGTGATAATTGCTCGAATTTTGTTGGTGCGGAAAATTTACTTAAGAAGATTAATTGGTATACCATTTCTCGATACAGTGAAGCTCAGAAGATCATTTGGAAGTTCAACCCTCCATCTGCACCGCGGTGGGGTGTGTGGTGGGAACGTTTGATTGGTATAATCAAGGGAATTTTTCGAAAAGTTTTAGGAAGAAGTTCGTTGAATTTAGAAGAAATGAATAGTGTTATTTGTGATACTGAAGGCATTGTTAATCAACGTTCTTTAACTTACCTCTCCGAAGATGTTAATGATCTAACTCCGCTTACTCCTGCTATGTTTTTACGGAATATAAAAGAATCCGGCATTCCAGATCTTGATGTCTTAGATTCATCATGTCTCAATAAAAGATATGCCTGTAGATAGCTAGTAAAAGAAAATTTATGAAAAAGATTTCGAATTGAATATTTGGGGCATTTAAGGCAATCTTCGAAATTTACCAAAAATCAACGACCCATCCAAATTGGTGATATCGTTATAGTATCCAGTGAAAACATCAAAAAAATTGACTGGCCTCTCGGTAAAGTTATTGAACTCTATCCATCTAAAGATAGCCATGTTAGACTACTAAAAGTGAAAATTACAGGTGGTGAATTTTTCCTTCCAGTGCTCCTGAAAGTTGTGCTGATTTAGCCTATTCATCACGAATTTCTAAGTCTAATATCCAACCTCCTAAAAAGAACTCTGTTCCAGTGACTACTCCAACTGAATCGGTTCCAGAGACTGAACCTACTGAGCCAGTTGACTAAAGTTCTGTAAAGGACATTCCTACAGAGACAGTTCCACTTGAAAAACGATCCAAATATAGACGTTTGTTAGAGCCAAAAGTGAAGTTTGAGTTTCTCTGAAAATTCTGGAAACTGAAAGGTGGGAGTGTGTTGCGAAAATCGCTACTTCCGCTTCTACTTTTGAAATCCGATCCTCTGCGCCTGCGCGCACAAAAAGATTTGTGCATTCCATAGTAAGGAGAATAATGTTCTAAGTTCAAAATGCAAATATTGTGTATTGTTAGCGTGCATTTAGTATAATGTAATTTTTTCAGTATAATGTTTTTAGTAATTTGTGATGGTGTATTTCTCCAGATTAAATGTATTTATTTAAAAAAAATTATTGCTTAATTAGTGGAAGTCTCCACTATTTACTGAATTACAAGCGAACGTTTCACCCCTCGATCAATACAAATGAAGGTAGGTAAGTTTTTCTTATCTTTTTATTGAATTGATACATAAATGATTCCATCTGTTTTTATTAAGAAATTTTTGATTAGATGAAGATTTGTAGAATCAATTGGTTGATTACTAATTTATTTAAAATTTAGTATATAGATATCGAATATAGTGATTCTAAAAGTTTGAATTCGATAATTACTGTTACTTATGTGTGAAATATGGAATATTGAACTTAATCATCAAACTTTACTATATTCAATTATTGAAATATTATTTTCTTAATTGATGGAACATTATACATTTTATTACCATGTTTATATTAACTTCTATTCTTGTTTGTTTGTCCGGTACAAATCTGGCAATCTATTTTTAACTAACTTCCTTACTAGCTAGACATTTGAAATTTTCACAGTAGTTCATAAACCGGTGACAAAACAATACTACGAAGTCAGATTTTCGAATTTTCGAATAGTTTCCTTTTAATTAATTAAAATATGAAAATAATAAGCTCCTAATAGCAATATAATTATAAGATAAAAAAAAAAAAATCTGATATGGGCACCACATGACTTCCTTATACACTTTTAGAAATATATATAATGTTAAAAAACATTGTCACTGGACCCGAAACAGTTGGCTAAAAATATTTTTAAAAAATGCATGCATACGTAAAAAAAAAAAAAATAAATAAATAAAATAAAATTGTGCCTTGAGGGGACTCATGTCAAAGTTGTACCTTGGGGGGGGGGGACTCATGTCAAAGTTGTGCCTTGGGGGGACTCATGTCAAAGTTGTACCTTGGGGGGACTAATGCCAAAGTTGTACCTTGGGGGGGACTCATGTCAAAGTTGTGCCTTGGGGGACTCATGTCAAAGTTGTACCTTGGAGGGACTCATGTCAAAGTTGTGCCTTGGGGGGACTTATGTCAAAGTTGTGCCTGGGGGGGACTCATGTCAAATTTGTGCCTTGGGGGGGACTAATGTCAAAGTTGTGCCTTTTGGGGACTCATGTCAAAGTTGTACCTTGGGGGGGACTCGTGTCAAAGCTGTGCCTTGGGGGGCTAATGTCAAAGTTATGCCTGGGGGGGACTCATGTCAAAGTTGTGCCTTGGGGGGGACTCATGTCATAGTTGTGCCTTGGGGAAGTTTTAAATGTCTAGCTGGTCGGGAAGTTAGTTAAAAATCGATTGCAAGATTTGTACTGGTAACGCTGCCGAAGGCAGCAGGAACCCTACACAGTTGGCTAAAAGTATTAAAAAATGCATTTTCACCGTGTTCTGATCTAGTCTGAAAGTTTCAAATGTCTAGCTAGTCGGGAAGTTAGTTAAATAATTTTTCTGTTGAATCGCATAAACGCTGCTGAAGGCAACAGGTATCGGAAACAGTTGGCTAAAAATATTTGAAAAATGCATTGTCAACGTGTTCTGAGCCTTTCTGAAAGTTTCAAATCTCTAGCTTGTCGGAAAGTCAGTTAAATTTCAAGATTTGCTTAAACCATTTCTGAGTTATTACCGTTTTTTGATACATTATGGCCAAAACCTATGTATTTTTGTCATTATGAACCTAATTTTCCTAAATATCTCCAAAACCGAAAATCATAGAAAGTCCAAAAAGGGAGGTGCACAACTAGATGTTATAACAAACCTATGTACCAATTCGCAACTTTCTACGTCCAACCGTTTTTGAGTTATGCGACATACCCACACACACACAGACACACACACACACACATACAGACGTCACGAAAAATCGTGTAAAAACCCTTATATCTCTAAAACGAGAGCTCGTGTTAAGACGACACTTGCAGGTGTGCAACTAGACATCATGACAGTCACACGTATAAATTGGCAACATCCAGCGATCATTCGTTTTCGAGCAATGTGAAATACAAAATCCATTTCGCAAATCGGGATTACTATACTTCCTTATACTTTGTATAAGGAAGTAAAAAAAAACTTTTTATGTACCACGTTTTAAAATTTCTGATGAATCATAGAGCACAACTTTTTATAATTTTTTAACATTCACGGTTAATTAAATGTTTTTATTTTTATGTCGAAAGAAAATGAACACGTATTTTTTTTTTTTTGGCAACAATTAAATTATAGTTAATATTTTAATGGCTATTTTAACGCTATAGGGCAGTTCCTTGTTTGTAAACAAACATCTCAACTTTTATGAGTGGTTGGCAAAAAGGCTTGGGAAAAGCATAGCGATGGCGATTACTTGATTACTACCAACGGAAAATCTATGGTGGGCGGGACGCGGGAAAGTCGGGCGCACTTTTTTGCCAACCAAATGCTCTTAGAGCATTTCCTCGTGACGTCATGTGGTTGGCAAAAAAGCGCGCCCGACTTTCCCGCGCCCCGCCCACCATTGATTTTCCGTTGGTAGTAATCAAGTAATCGCCATCGCTATGCTTTTCCCAAGCCTTTTTGCCAACCACTCATAAAAGTTGAGATGTTTGTTTACAAGCAAGAAACTGCCCTATTAGGATGTTATTATTTTCATATTTTAATTAATTGTAAGAAAACTAATAAAAAATTCGAAAATCGGACTTCGAAGTATTAATATCACCGGGTTCGGAGTTACTGTGAAAGTTTCAAATGTCTACCTAGTAGGGAAGTTAGTTAAAATTCGATTGCAAGATTTGTATCGGACAAAAAAACAAACATACAAATAAACAAACAAGAATAGAAGTTAATAAAAACATGGTAAAAAATAGCCATTAAAATATTAGCTGTAATTTAATTGCTGCCAAAAGAAATTTACGAGTTCATTTTCTTTCGACATAAAAAAAAAAAAAAAAAAAAAAAAAAAACATTTAATTAAACGAGAACTTTAAAAAATTAAACTTTTTTTTTTTTCAATCCGCGTTTGTAATGATCGATAGACGGCGCTTTGTGAACACTGCAGTTGTTAGTAAACATAGCCACGTGTGTTCCATTAGTGTTCCTTTGTTATTCTACTTAATATTCGTACTATAATTTCTCCGCCATTACATTGTGGAAAATTGATTGCTTTTGGAAAAAATACTTCAGTTTATTCAAAGTTCGATCGGAAGTAGATTTTTAACTGAAGTTGAACAAATATTAGTTTCAAATCATCTGATTAATTCTTTACTTCCATTAGCCGAAGCAACTGAAATTTTAAATTTGTCGTTTGGAAATAAATGGAAGCTCAATTCTGGATTTCTTGATCTTTTGGAGTTACACTGTGGCACACAAAAGTATGTATTATCTTTTTTACCGTATTTATTCATTTTTATTCAATAAATATATGTGAAACTAAATATCGGCAAGCAATGGCGGCTATATGGAATTCGAATTAAACCATGTTTATTGTAATTTCACCTTAGCCCACCAGAGGGCGAGCATTTCATTACAATCGCGGATTATTACTAGTTCATTGAACTGCGTCCGCATGCTTAAATATTTCTTATATATTATTTTTTATCCTCGCGTATTTTATTAACGATTCATCAGAAAATTTAAAAACATGGTATGTAAAAAGTTTTTTTTTTTTTTTTTTTTAATCTTATAATTTTACCATGTTTTTATTAACTTCTAATCTTGTTTGCAACGAGATATATGTATTAGAGTGATGATTCAATAGATGAAGGATTAGCTTTCCGTGGTTCAAGATGAATCACGTGACATGCTCCAATAGGTTGCAGTGTTTGGCTCTTTATCGCTATTTTGGCATTTCAAATATCAGTTCGACAAATTATCATTATTATAACGTAACACGACAGTCCTATGACCGAAATAAATTGTTTTTAAAATAATTTTACACATATTTCACATTTTAATAAATAATAATTTTTTTTTTTTTTTCATCGTTTCCCAACAAAGTTTAAAAGTGATTATAAAAGAAAATTTAATTTTTAAAGAGCTAACTTTAACAACAAATAATAATTTTTCAACTATTTTTAAGCATTCTGTCGCTTAAAGTTCAACTACACGAAATAAAAATGAAGTAAAATCAAAATCAAAATGATTTAGAACAAAAAAATATTAAACTACGTAAGTAAACAAAAACATTGAACAATCTCCAAACCGTTACCGTAGAAATTTACTGAAAATAAGCTGTTACCAAGGGAACCACCGAATACGCAGGTGCAAGGAGAGCATGTCACATGACTCATCTTGGACCTTCTCAAGGGTTACCAGATATCACTCTATTTTATATATATCGTTGCTTGTTTGTTTGTTTGTCCGGTACACATTTTGCAATAGATTTGTAACTAACGTCCCTACTAGCTAGACATTTGAAACTTTCACAATAGCTCACTACCCGATGACAACACAATACTTCGAAGTCCGATTTTCGAAATTCCGAATAGTTTTCTTATAATTAATTAAAATATGAAAATAATAGCATCCTAATAGCGATAAAATAACCATTAAAATATTAGCTATAATTTAATTGTTGCCAAAAACAATTTACGAATTCATTTTCTTTTAACATAACTAGGGGGCTCTGCCCCCTGCTCGCTCCGCTCACCAACCCCCAAGGAAGGCTTTCCCTCACCCCGACTTGCTACGCTCATTAACCCCTGCTGGATTCTAAACGACTATTCGCAACTTTGCTTTTCATTCAATTGGAATATTAATAATACATAATAGAAGAGAAAAGTTGAACAATATTATAGGAATCCACCATATTTGGTATCACATTCAAATACACAATATTTAATATCATATCGTTTCTAGTATGTGAAAAATCTGTCTTAACGTTCGACAGTTTAATAAAAATTTGCCACTATTTTGAGAGAAAACATATGTTAGACAGCTAGACACACAAAATAAACAACGATAGCACTAACTGTTTAGAACAGAGAGAAATTCTTAACATCTAAATGACTTAGCGTTACAGCTTTAGTATACGATCCACTTGTTAAATTTTTGTCACTGTTTGAAGATGAATTTTTCGGGTATTATTGCTTGATTAAAGAAATTATGAACTTATTTTTTCTAATGGCTATATTTTTTACTATTGAATTTTTACTTTCTTCTATATGTAATATAGAGAAAGTATTGGATTCGCGAAAATTTTCGACCTCCGTTTTTTGACGGATCTACACGTTTTGGGATGTCCTGAACACGAATTGATAGTTTTTAGAAAATGTCTGTCTGTGTGTCTGTCTGTCTGTGTGTCTGTCTGTCTGTCTGTCTGTCTGTCTGTATCATTTTTTTGTGGGCGCTGTATCTCACGAACATATGAATGAAATTTAACCAAACTTGGTATTTAGTTGCACCCCGACATGAACTGGTGCTCATTAGATTTGGGGATCAATAGCTCAACAGGTGGCGCTGTAATCGCATTTTATGCAAATTTTTAACATGGCAGCATAGGACAAAATTCCGTATAAATGGGCATAATGAGAGTTATTTTAAACTTGTGATTGTAAAATTAATTTGAATTATTGATGATAGTAGTAGTTAACTAGGAAAAAAAAATTGTGCATGGGGGGGCATCGGTTCCCCCCCTGGGGGGAAAGTACCCCCCCGGGAGGGTTAAATTTTGAAGATGGGTATCATTCGAAAGATCTCGTCAATACCTTTAAAACGAATGGTTGAACCATAAATCTGTGATAATTTAAAACAAAGTTATCGATTTTTTTTACTTTTAACAAAAAAAAAAAAAAAAAAAAAATCGATTTTTTTTTTTTTTTTTTAATTATTGTTAGTGATTGAATATGTATTAATTTTCACAAAAAAAAAAAAAAAAGAAAAAAAAAAATCTTTTTTTTTTTTTTTTTTTTTTTTTTTTTTAATATTGTTACTGATTGAATATGTATAGGAAAATATAGAAGAAAGTCTTGTGGTGGCCACAACATACTAGTTTTAGTTAATTTAGGGCTATATGTAACACTCTGCATTCATTTCCAATGTACAGCAAGGTTTAAAATGGTGCTTACAACAGTAAAGATGCAACTTTTTAAAGTGCATTTTTCCTAGAATATGATTTAGTCAGATCCATTGAAAATAAATAGCTTATGTGATTATTGCAATTATTTTAAACATTTCATCAGTAGTAGTACGACAGGACAATTTTTACTTTCTTCTATATGTAGTATAGAGAAAGTATTGGATTCGTAAAAATTTTCGACCTCGGGTTTTTGATGGATTTACACGTTTTGAGAGCTGTAGAACACGATTTGACCATTTTTAGAAAATGTCTGTCTGTCTGTCTGTGTGTGTGTGTGTGTGTGTGTGTGACAAAATTTTGTGGCAACTGTATCTCAAGAACTACTGCACAGAATTTCATACAAATTGGTATGTAGTTTCACCTTGACATAAATTAGTGCCTATCAATTTTTGGTAAAAATTGTCTAACAGGTTGCGTTGCCATCCCGCTTTTTCTAAATTTTTAACATGGGGATATAGGACAAAATTTTGTATAAATGTGCATAAAGAGAATTATTTTTTAGTAATCATTATGAAATTTACAAGAATTATTTATGTAATCATTATGAAATTTACAAGAATTATTTATAATAAAGATAGTCAACTGGGAAAAAAATTTTGTATGCGTAGGAGCCTCGCCACACCCCCTGGGGGGGGAAGTCCCCCCCTCGAGGGGAGTAAATTTTCAAGATGGGTATCTTTCGAAAGGTCTCGTCAATACCTTTAAAACGAATGGTTGAACTATAAATCTGTGATAATTTAAAACAATGTTATCGATTTTTTTTTTTTTTTTTTTTTTAACGGAATTTAACCAGACTTGGTATTTAGTTGGCCCCTGACATAAACTGAGGCTGATTAGATTTGGGGATCAATCGTTCAACAGGTGGCGCTGTGATCGTATTTTTTCTAAATTTTTAACATAGCAGTATAGGAAAAAATTTCGTATAAATGTACATAATGAGAGTTATTCTTAACCTGTGATTGTGAAATTAATATGAATTATTGATAATGGTAGTAGTTAATTAGGAAAAAAATTTGGGGCATCGCTTCCCCCCCTAGGGGGAAGTACCCCCCTCCCAGTGGGGGGTGTAAATTTTCAAGGTCGGTATCTTTCGAAAGGTCTCGTCAATACCTTTAAAACGAATGGTTGAACTATAAATATGTGGTAATTTAAAACAAAGTTATCGATTTTTTTTTACTTTTAAGAAAAAAAAAATCTTTGAAAAAAATCGTATATAAAAACTATATATATATATATATATATATTTATTTAAATATTGTTACTTCGTGAATTTGTATAGGAAAACATAGAAGAAAGTCTTGTGGTGGCCACAACATACTAGTTTTCAGATTGCGATTTTGCATTGCCGCCATGGATTTGCCAAGATGCCCGTCAATATCTGATTTTACCACTTCTTAAACTATATTAAGTACTAAGTTAAATCGGGGGGGATAAAAATAACATTTTTCGAAACCTACTGATAAGTGAAAAATTTATCCTTGATTATATTGTAATAACGAACTGCCGGTTTGGAGTATTCGAGATAGACCATCACCATTCATAAATTGGATGGCTTTTGAATATTTGTTGACAATACTTTTTGAATAAATATTCATGATGGCTCCTGAATACTTGTTGGCGATATCTTCTGAATAATTATTATTGTTGGCCATATCTACTGGCATATATTGATCATGACATCTTAATAGTTGTTGGCGATATCTCCCGAACTTGTGCTAATGATGGCTTCTGAATATTTGTTGGCTACATCTTCTGGATATGTACTGATTACACCTTGATTTTTTTACACATATATTATATAATATTGAATTTAGAAAATAAAAAATGCGAGTGGAGAATGAAATATAATGATATTGGATAATTTAATTTATAGAGACATCAATGGTACAGGAAAAACTACTTTAGCCATTTTCTTTCTAATAATACGGATAATATTTTACCTGGAGATATTTTGTACACTTAGACCAAATAAAAAATGTTCTTCTTTTTTTCTCACTTGAATTAAGTTAAAAAAAAAAATATTTTAAAAAAATATTGAAAAAAAAAAAAAAAAACTGTGCTAAAGCAATGGTACATTTTAACCTCTTATCGAAATTTTAAATTTGGCACCGAAGTAGCTAAGACTTTTCTTGCAAAAATCGTGACATGCATAACTGAGATAGATAATTTAAGTCATCGTCAAAATAAATGAAAATTTTAAAATCTGCCAGTGAGGTCCTGTATTAGGTGTAACTAAATATTTTAGCAATGCAGTTACTTCATTCCATTACATGGAAAAATAGACAAAAATAGTCCTATCGTATTAAATTAAATTTTGTTTTCTGCAAAGATTTACATCAATGCTTAAAAAACAAAAATAGGTTGTGAATTTTATTATTATTATTATTATTGCATTATTTTATAATTTTTTTTTCGGTACTTACGTATTAACGCCACCGCAACAGAAGATGCGCTAATGCGCCAATAAAGAGCAATCTTGTTGTTCACACACAAGAGACATAGGGGGACAGTGAGACATCTTTTGGAATCTAATTTATCAGAGTTCATATGGTGACAGCATCAGGTGAAAGATAATAGAGACAGTTTTGAATCTATGTTAAACTCTATATCGGCCCATTTTCCAGCGAAATCAGATTGACAACTTTGTTTTAAATAAAGTGTTTTGAATTTTGATTTTAAATAAAGTGTTTTATTTTATGATTTGTCTCAAAAATATTAAGTGTAGATTGACGGCACTTAATCTGTAGCTGCGGTGGCGTTAATACGTAAGTACCTTTGGAACAACTTCAGTATAACGCCACAACGATATTTGGCGATTTTTTCTTGGCGGTTATGGCTAAATCATAAATCTAAAAATCATAAATGATAAAATCATAATCGTAATCATAAATCATAAAATCATGAATCCAAAATAAACAACATATAGACTGCCATATTATATCGTAAACAGTCCAGAACCACATCGTTATCATTCAAAACGGCGCCAAAAAAAATCGCCAAATTCAGCTGTGGGGTTATACTGAAGTTATACCAGTTTCTGGGCTTAACCTCTAATTCTATACCAATCGTTGTTTAACATAATAATTATATGCATTACTAAATCTTTTTCGCCTAACGTTTAAATAAAAACTAATAATGTAAACGAAACTAATAGTATAAACTTAACTAATAATAAATAATAATATAAACTAAACTAGGGGGCTCTGCCCCCTGTTCGCTCCGCTCACCAACCCCCAAGGAAGGCTTTCCCTCACCCCGACTTGCTTCTCTCATTAACCCCAGCTGGATTCTACCCGACTATTCTCAACTTTGCCTTTGAATTGGAATATTAATAATAAATAATACAAGAGAAAAGTTTAACACTATTATAGAAATCCACCATATTTGGTATCACATTGAAATACGCAATATTTAATATTATATCGTTTCTAGTATGTGAAAAATTTGTCTTAACGTTCGACAGTTTAATAATAATTTGCCCTTATTTTGAGAGAAAACATATGTTAAACAGCTAGACACACAAAATAAACAACGATAGCACTAACTGTTTAGAACAGAGAAATTCTTAACATCTAAATGATTTAGCGTTACAGCTTTAGTATACGATCCACTTGTTAAATTTTTGTCACTGTTTGACGATGAATTTTTCGGGTATTATTGAATGATTAGAGGAATTATGAGCTTATTTTTTCGAATGCCTATATTTTTTACTATTGAATTTTTTTAGTTAATGTAGGGCAATATGTAACACTCTGCATTTATTTCCAATGTACAGCAAGGTTTAAAATGGTGCTTACAACAGTAAAGATGCAACATTTAAAGTGCATTTTTCCTAGAATCTGATTTAGTCGGATCCATTGAAAATAAATATCTTATGTGATTATTGCAATTATTTTAAACATTTCATTAGTAGTAGTACGACAGGACATTTTTTTTTCAGATAGCAATTTTGCATTGTCGCCATGAATTTGCCAAGATGCCCGTCAACATCTGATTTTACCATTTCTTAAACTATATTGCATACTAAGTTAAACCGGAAAAAAAAAAAAAAAAAATCACATTTACCTACTGATAAGTGAAAAATTCATCCTTGATATTCATCCGAATTGCCGGTTTGGAGTATTCGAGATAGACCATCACCATTCATAAATTGGATGGCTTTTGAATATTTGTTGACAATTTGAATAATTATTCATGATGGCTCCTGAATACTTGTTGGCGATATCTACTGGGCTACATCTTCTGGATATGTACTGATTACACCTTGATTTTTTTAGATATATATTATATAATATTGAATTTAGAAAATAAAAAATGCGTGTGGAGAATGAAATATAATGATATTGGATAATTTAATTTACAGAGACATCAATGGTACAGGAAAAACTACTTTAGCCATTTTCTTTCTAATAATACGGATAATATTTTACCTGGAGATATTTTGTACATTTAGACCAAATAAAAAATGTTCTTCTTTTTTTCTCACTTGAATTAAGTTAAAAAAAAATATTTAAAATAAAATTGAAAAAAAAATTGTGCTAAAGCAATGGTACAGTTTAACCTCTTGGCGAAATTTTAAATTTGGCACCGAAGTAGCTTAGACTTTCCTCGCAAAAATCTTGACATGCATAACTGAGATAGATAATTTAAGTCATCGTCAAAATAAATGAAAAATTTTAAATCTGCCAGTGAGGTCCTGTATTATGTGTAACTAAAATATTTTAGCAATGCAGTTACTTCATTCCATTACATGGAAAAATAGACAAGAAAAAAAAAAAAAAAAAAGTCCTGTTGTATTAAATTAAATTCTGTTTTCTGCAAAGTTTTACATCAATGCTTAAAAAACAAAAATAGGTTGCGAATTTTATTATTATTATTATTATTATTATTATTATTATTGCTCTATTTTATAATTTTTTTCGGTACTTACGTATTAACGCCACAGCAGCAGAAGTTGCGCTAATGCGCCAATAAAGAGCAATCTTGTTGTTCGCACACAAGAGACATAGGGGGACAGCGAGACATCTTTATGAATCTTATTTATCAGAGTTCATATGGCGACAGCATCAGGTGAAATATAATAGAGACAGTTTTGAATCTATGTTAAACTCTATATCGGCCCATTTTCCACCGAATCAGATTGACTACTTTGTTTTAAATAAAGTGTTTTGAATTTTGAAAGTGTTTTGATTTTAAATAAAGTGTTTTATTTTATGATTTGTCGAAAAAAATTTAGGTGTAGATTGACGGCACTTAATCTGTAGCCGCGGTGGCGTTAATACGTAAGTATCTTTGGAACAACTTCAGTATAACGCCACAACGATATTTGGCGATTTTTTGTTGGCGATTATGGCTAAATCATAAATCTAAAAATCATAAATTATAAAATCATAATCGAAATCATAAATCATAAAACATAAAATCATGAAGCCAAAATAAACAACATATAGGCTGCCACATTATATCGCAAACAGTCCAGAACTACATCGTTATCGTTCAAAACTGCGCCAAAGAAAAATCGCCAAATTTAGCTGTGGGGTTATACTGAAGTTATACCAATTTCTGGGCTTAACCTCTAATTTTATACCAATCGTTGTTTAACGTAATAATTATATTCATTACTAAATCTTTTTCGCCTAACGTTAAAATAAAAACTAATAATATAAACTTAACTAATAGTATAAACTTAACTAATAATATAAACTAAATAAACTTATAAACTAATTTTCATTTCATTTTTATTAAATTTTTATTCAATATTTTTTAAATATCGGTTATTTTCATGTTTTGCTATTCTAAATAATTTTTTTCTTCTCTCGAGCATCTCAAAGATGCCAATTTTTCAGTTTTTCTTATTTACACCATTGATCTCATTTTATATTTCCTGAGGAAAGTGACGTCAGAAACACAGAAAATAAACGCCATAAGAGAAACTTTTCACTCCGGTAGCAAATAGAGTACCTTTATAAACCCGACGTTTTTAGTTATAACTTCGTTAATTAAAATGATAGAAATTTCTAAGCAGCTGAAATGCCTTCCTTGAAGCAGTCGGAACACACTGATGCCTCTCATGATGCAGAGCACTTTGCCCTCCGCGAGAAGATGCTGTCGCAGACAAAAAAAATTGACACCAGCGACAGTTACTTTTTTTTAATATATAGAGATTAAAAATATAAACTAATTTTCATTTCATTTTTATTAAATTTTTACTCAATATTTTTTAAATATCGGTTATTTTCATGTTTTGCCATTCTAAATAATTTTTTTCTTCTCTCGAGCATCTCAAAGATGCCAATTTTTCAATTTTTCTTATTTACACCATTGATCTCATTTTAATTTTCCTGGAGAAAGTGACGTCAGAAACACAGAAAAAAACGCCTTAAGAGAAACTTTTCACTCTGGTGGAAAATAGAGTACCTTTATAAACCCGACGTTTTTAGTTATAACTTCGTTAATTAAAATGATAGAAATTTCTAAGCAGCTGAAATGCCGTCTTTGAAGCAGTCGGAATACACTGATACCTCTCATGATGCAGAGCACTTTGCTCTCCGCGAGAAGATGCTGTCGCAGACAAAAAAAATTGACGCCAGCGACCGTTACTTTTTTTTAATATGTAGAGATAAGCAAGATAAGGAATACATTTAATTAAACGTGAACGTTAAAAATTGCAAAAAGTTAAATTATGCATCTCTCAAAAATTGACGTCATTCTCATTTAAAAATTTCTATTTGCTGTAAAATTGATAAAATTTTAATTTTAAATTTCAAAACTATAGAAAAATAAAAAATCTCAAAAATATATATATTCAATAAAATCACTATATTTAAAGCGGACTAATGTGCAAGTTGTACCTGACGGGACTAAAGTGAAAGTTGTACCTCAAGGGACTAATGTGAAAGTTGTACCTCACGGGACTAATGTGCAAGTTGCGCCGAACGAACAAACTATTTCCTTCAACGGAAATGCCTACTAACCCTGAACGATAGGTCTAATATATCGTATCATATTATAAATCGTATTTATCGTAATATAACTCAATACTTATTTCACTTCCTTCTTCGACTCGTTTTAATACGCATTTTTTATATGCATGAGCAGCCCCCGAAAAACAAATACGTTAAATCATTAAATTCATTTTTTTACTTATTTTTATTTCATATTATTTCACGCGGACTTTTTATTTCCTAATTTAAAATTATTAAAAAAAAAAAACTTTTTCGATATCGCTTGTTACAATACTGATTCTTATTAATTTTTTTTTCTTTTTCTTTCAATAATAATAATAATAATAAAAGATTTTGATGAAATTCTGGCAAAAGCAGAATTTAGTTTAGCACGGAGGACTATTTTTTTTTTTTTTTTTTTTTTTTTTCTTTTTCAAATTATAACATCGCATTCAAGTTATTCAATTATATTTTCGATAAATTTTAGATTTCGACAAATGTCCAACTATCGAAATCGACAACGCAAAAATCCCAGATTGAGACTAATAGGCCCTCAGTCCTAAAAAACTGTAAAATTTCCATTTTTGAATGTAAGCATAAAAATTT
This sequence comes from Salticus scenicus, assembly GCA_963930645.1. Taxonomy (NCBI): domain Eukaryota; kingdom Metazoa; phylum Arthropoda; class Arachnida; order Araneae; family Salticidae; genus Salticus; species Salticus scenicus. The sequence goes on along the minus strand of OZ005649.1, from coordinate 62,925,956 downwards.
CATTTCAAAGGTTTATATTTACACAATAAATATCCAACTAATATACTAATTAAAAGGAAAATAATAAATATTCTATCGTAATTTGAAGTCAAATTTGTTTTCAAATGTCTAAATAAAGTGTCTGATATAAGATATTAATATATTGCAGCGGAATATTTGATATCTGTCTTTATTGGCAGGAAAAAAAAAAAAAAAGAAAGAAAGAAAAAAGATCGCCAAATTATCTAGCGAACATATTTAGTTCCTTTCAAAAATCATGGCTGTTTCAACAACGTATATTATAAGAGCAAGACAACTCAACCTGAGCAATGAGCAATGTGAAACAATATATCGTACAATGCATATTACGAAAATATACATTTGGTATGTATATTTTCGTATTACGTTTTTGATCACCAAATACAAAAACGCCATGGTCGACACAATTTTTAAATTTAAAATAAAAACCTATCAATTTTACAGCAAATGTAACTCAATCTAACACATGTAGACAATAATTTATATATAACTATATACAAATATGGGGATTAAAATCGGGAATTATTTTTACTTAATTTTTAATAATTTTTTACAAAAATCCTATGGATAATTAACATAGGAAATCTTTCTTTTTTTCTTTTTTTTTTTTTTTTTTTTTTTTTTTTGGCCCCAATGACGGTTAGTGACGTCACACTTTGCTTGCGTATACAACGATTCAACAGAAAGTTTAAAAACATGGAATATATAAAAAGTTTTTTTTATCTTATAATTAGTTTTTAGTTACAGATCAAATATATAGAAAGGTAAAATATATCATTAAAAATTCTCGAGTGACTACACTCGACTTTCCGAACATTGAGTAATTAACGGTTTTGAAGATAAAGTAAATTAAGAGTAGTTGTTAATTAAACAAAAGAGAAAATTATAATAGGGTGTTTGGGTATTTTTATTTATATACACTTCTTTTCATATTTATAAGGACACTTTATGATTTGAAATAACTAATGTAAAAATAATTGTGAACGAGATTATACTAAGTGCACATAATATATCTAGTATTCTAAAAACCAAAACTGTTATAATTTTTACTTTCCGAACACTATAGTGAGGAAAGTATTGTAATCATGTCAAAAATCCGAATTCGAGATTTTGATGTTTCTATACGTTTTGAGGTCCCCTGAGTCCGTTTTCACTATTTTTACGATGATGTATGTATGTGTGTGTGTATGTGTGTATGTGTGTATGTATGTGTGTATGTCTGTGAGTGAACACGCTAGCGTCTAAACGCTTTGTTCGATTAACCTGAAAGTTGGTACGCATATTGTAAGTCGCCATAGTACGAACCCTATAGATTTTGGTGAATCTAGCACTTATAGTTTTTTTACAGGGACACAAAGAAAAATTCTTTATCATTATGGCCTATGGGTGCAAAATCTTAAAAGTGCGATGGCATCTAAACGCCTTATTCAATTGAGCAAAAAATTTATACACATATTATAGGTCACAAATATTCAATCTGTATAGATTTTGGAGAATCTAGCACTTATAGTTTTTTTACAGGGACACAAAGAAAAATTCTTTATCATTATGGCCTATGGGAACAAAATCTTAAAAGTGCGATAGCATCTAAACACCTTATTCAATTGAGCAAAACATTTATACACATATTATAGGTCACAAATACTGAATCTGTATAGATTTTGGAGAATCTAGCACTTATAGTTTTTTTACAGGGACACAAAGAAAAATTCTTTATCATTATGCCTATGGGGCCAAATTTTTAAAAGTGTGATAGCGTCTAAACGCCTTATTAATCTGAGCAAAAAATTTTTACACATGTTATAGATCACAGTTGAACTAACTGTATAGATTTTGGTGAATCTAGCACTTACAGTTTTTTTACAGGGACACAAAAAAAAATTCTTTATCATTATGGCCTAAGGGACTAAATTTTTAAAAGTACGGTAGCATCTAAACGCCTTATTGAATTGAGCTGAAAATTTATATGAGTATTATAAATCACTGTTGCACTAACTATAAGCATTTTGGTGAATCTAGCATTTATAGGTTTTTACAGGGACACAACGAAAAATTCTTTATAATTAAGATCTATGGGCTCAAAGTTCAGTAGCGTTAAATAAAACATCGTGTAATAGATGGAGAAAAATGCTCAAACACTCTATTATGGTTTTCTCTCTTTTGTTTGTTTAACAACTCCTCTTTCTTTACTTTATCTACAAAACTGTTAATTACTCAATATTCGGAAAGTCGAGTGGAGTCACTCCAGATTTTTACTTTCTTCTATATGTAATATAGAGAAAGTATTGGATTCGTAAAAATTTTCGACCTCGGGTTTTTGATGGATTTACACGTTTTGAGAGCTGTAGAACACGATTTGACCCTTTTTAGAAAATGTCTGTCTGACTGTCTGTCTGTCTGTCTGTGTGTGTGTGTGTGTGTGTGTGACAAAATTTTGTGGCAACTGTATCTCAGGAACTACTGCACAGAATTTCATACAAATTAGTATGTAGTTCCACCTTGACATAAATTAGTGCCTATCAACTTTAGGTAAAAATTGTCTTACAGATTGCGTTGCCATCCCGCTTTTTCTAAATTTTTAACATGGTGATATGGGACAAAATTTTGTATAAATGTGCATAAAGAGAATTATTTTTTAGTAATCATTATGAAATTTACAAGAATTATTTATAATAGAGGTAGTCAACTGGGGAAAAAATTTTGTATGCGTAGGAGCCTCGTGAACCCCCTGGGGAGGAAGTCCCCCCTCGTGGGTAGTAAATTTTCAAGATGGGTATCTTTCGAAAGGTCTCGTCAATACCTTTAAAACGAATGGTTGAACTATAAATCTGTGATAATTTAAAACAAAGTTATCGATTTTTTTTACTTTTAACAAAAAGTAACTTAGAAAAAAAAATCTTTTTTTTTTTTTTTAACGAAATTTAACCAGACTTGGTATTTAGTTGGCCCCTGACATAAACTGGGGCTGATTAGATTTGGGGATCAATCACTCAACAGGTGGTGCTGTGATCGTATTTTTTCTAAATTTTTAACATGGCAGTATAGGACAAAATTTCGTGTAAATGTACATAATGGGAGTTATTCTTAACCTGTGATTGTGAAATTAATATGAATTATTGATAATAGTAGTAGTTAATTAGGAAAAAAATCTCGGTCATCGCTTCCCCCTAGGGGAAAGTACCCCCGGGGGGGTGGGTAAATTTTCAAGATGGGCATCTTTCGAAAGGTCTCGTCAATATCTTTAAAACGAATGTTTGAACTATAAATATGTGATAATTTAAAACAAAGTTGTCGATTTTTTTTTTTAACGAAAAAAAACTTTGAAAAAAAAATCGTATTTTTTTTTTTTTTTTTTTTTTTTTTTTAATATTGTTACTGCGTGAATTTGTATAGGAAAATATAGAAGAAAGTCTTGTGGTGGCCACAGCATACTAGTTTTTAATATGAAACAAAATTAATAAAAAATAATGCAAAATATTTTTTCTCCACGTTTTTAGATGTTCATAATTGTAGGGACAATCAAGATTTTTTTCGTTTTATTTAACTTGATAAATTACAGTTAACATACAAATTTGTTAACTACTGGGCTAGATTAATTCATATATAAGCCTTCAATTTTTCTTGGACGGACATTACTGATAATTCCTCGAAAGAAAGAACGTTCATGTAGTGAATATGATAAATGTGTTTTTTAAGTGGAAGGATAATTTCAATCTGCCGAATTTCTAATGAAATTCGAAGATCTAAAATTGCTGAAGGAAATGTGATCAAACGTTGAACTGCTGGTTCGATAGGAGGGAGATCTGATGCAAAATCAGAGTTGTTTTACAGAGATCGAAGACTCATATTTCTTCTTACTATTCTATTGATAATGACTGCTGCTGAATTTGCTCGTAATTTTTAACGAAAAGTTGGGGTCTACGTTTATGCATGTTTAAAATAATTAATAATATATTAAAGTGAATTAAAACCTGTAATAATCAATAAGCATTTAATGGGGGAAAGAGCGTCTGTGTTAAAGTTGAATAAAGACTATTAAATGGTAAAATGTTGCATTTTCGGATGAAAAACATTTTATTCTTGATTAACCAAATGGTTTTAACAGTTAGAGGCATAAATCGGGCATTTTAAAGGTGGATTTATGGTGCTCTGAGGAGCTGTTTCTACTGAATGCAGAATGCGTTTAGTAATTTTTTCTATTATTATGAACATCAAGGGAATATCCGCAAATTTTAAACGGGGAATTCTCAGAATTTTGTTAGATTTTGGGGAGTAATATTTTTTTTTTTTTTTTTTTTTTTTTTCTAAGAAGACTTACATTTTTGCTCTACTTCTAGAGCAATAGGAAATAGTTTGAAGAAAAGAAACTTCTGTATTATTTCCTTTCCCGTGGCCTAAAAACTGAAAAAACCTTAACTTATCTTATTTGAAAAGTGCATGCAAGTGGAAAGCAATTTTAAATAGTTTAAATATATTCAGAATATCATCTATGCTGTATGAAATGGTATTGAAACTGAATAAAAAAAAAAAAAAAAAAAAAAAATGTATGTATATATATATATATATATATATATATACCAGAAAGAATGTCTGACTTTTTCACCCAAAAAAGAGACCCTTTAAAATATTAATTTAAAGAATAACTGAAAAAAAAAAAATTACTAAGATTCGAGCTGTCCTTATAATTGTGAACACCTGAAAAATCATCTTTTTGACCGTATTTAAAGTTTTTTAAGATAGAAAAACGATAAAAGTTTTTAAATATAGTCAATTAATGAAATTCAAATAAATAAAAAATATATTTGTTTCAATAATAGTGTTCAGTGTTTAGTTAATATAAAAAAACGGGTATCCTTATAATTATGAGAACCAGTGTAGTACACGATGTTTAATTTAACGCTATTTTACCAAAGTTCATAAAGTTCGTGTGACGGTGACGTATAATATGTATATAAATTTTCAGAATTTGAATAAGTTTAGTCGCTGTCGCACTTTAAATAATTTAAGTCTATAGGTCTTAATGATGAACAATTTTTAATTGTGTCCCTTTAAAACTCATTAAGTGCTAGAGTCACCAAAATCCATACAATGTGTGTGATTTTGATCTATAACTCATATATAATTTTTCCACTCAAACGGATAAGGCTGTAACGATTTTCGGCTGTTAGGTGGCCAGCCAAAATATATTTTCACCTACATATAATTCAAATACTAAAATGAATTTTATTTAACTTTAACTTTTAATGATGATGATTTATATTTACAGGTGAATACACAGCAAAAAATATATAAGAAATATGCAGAAGATTCACATAATTCAGAGACTCTTGTCTCTAGTCAAACCACAGCAACACTATCGTTGCACACCTCGTGATGAGGGAACATCCCAATTTTCCGGAATTTTGAGACAGGTGTCTCCTCACAATAAATGTTTAAAAAACTCCTTTCCGGACCGAAGTCCTCTCAAAAACTTCTAACTCTATTGTCTCCAACATTTTCATCTTCAGGATGAAGGGGGTCAGAAAAACACGCCTCTTTTGGTTTGATTGGTTATTAAATATTAATATTGTTCATCTGACGTCATTTTTTCAGTTCTTGATTTGTCAGAACACAAAGACAAAGAGTTTGTTCCAATCCTTTATATTTTCTTTTAAAACCGGGAAAGTCATTTAAGCATCGAACGGCTAATCATAAATAAATAAGTCAACAGGATAATTTATCCATTATAGCCGTATAATTAAATATATTACTTTCAATGAGTTATATTGTAAATACATTTTACTTTAAAAGTTTCATGATTACCTCGTAATAATCATCACATACTTCAAAACTGTCGATTGTCAATAATCAACATCTATTCATGTGAAATAAAAGTATAATAAATTCGGAGGCTGTCAGAATTTTGTAATCGAAAAACTAATTTATTTTTTTCAAGTGCTTAATAATCTGTAATGTGATAAAAGGAAGTCAAGGACAGTTTATAATATAAATTATGAAGGGTGGCCGTTACAGCCCCTTCCCCCTCCGAAAGAAAATTTTCCAGCAACAAAAATTTTCTCAAGAAACAATAATAGGTATGCTTGATAAATCACACCAGAGGCAAATATTATAATATAATCAAGAGAAAATAATATATATATGTATAATGTGATGCAAGAAAAATAATATGAAATATTTTGAAACACAATCTTTTATAACTATCAAGTTAATACTATATGAAATGTACTACATACGAATAGAAACTATACAAAGACTTAAAATTATATAATGAATTTTAAACAAAACAAAAACAGAGTAAACTTTTCTATTTAAAACCTATTCGGCTCAAACCATCAGCATTTGCATGGTTTTGACCCTTTTAATGTTTAAATTTGCATTTGAATGGCTGTAATGCCAAAGACCACCTCAAGAGTCGGGGATTTTTCCCAGAGTTTCTGTTAAGTCAGACAAGTGGACAATGGTCAGTCTCTATTACAAACTCTTGCCCATCTAAATAATATTTTAGTTTGTTGATGGCGAATATTATTGCCGCACATTCTTTTTCCACTGTACTGTACCCTTGCTCTGCAGTGGTAAATTTTTTGCTTAAATATACTATTGGGTGTTCATTTTACTCTTTGTCCCTTTGTGAAAGAACTACGCCTATTTCTTTTTCTGATGCATCTGTCTGTACTAGAAATTCTCTGGAGTAGTCGGGTGCATACAAAAGCGGTTTGCTAGTTAATTTTTCCTTAAAAAGTCTAAACGCTTCCTCGCACTCCTCTGTCCAAACTATCCGTTCTGTAACTTTTCCTCTTAAAGCACTCGTCAGTGGAGCTGCGATAAGTGAAAATTTTTTTATATAGTGCGAGTAATATCCAACTAGTCCTAAAAATGAACGAATTTTCGTTTTAGTGGTGGGGGTAGGAAAATCTGCCACTGCTTTTATTTTTGCTTCAGCTGGAGTGCGTACACCTCCTCCAACAATATGCCCCAAATATTTAGTTTGAATTTGTGCAAAACGGCACTTCGACGGTTTAATAGTCAACTTTGCTCTTTCTATTCTTTGCAGCACCTCACCAATATGCACAAGGTGTTCATTCCAGTCATCCGAAAATATCTCGATATCATCTAAATAAGGTACGGCGAAATTTTCACATTTTTCAAGAACCTGAGCCATTAGTTTGCTAAAAAAAATAAGGGGCATTTACTAACCCAAAAGGCATTCTTAATGGTCTATAAGTTCCGAAACTTGTCACAAATGCAGCATAACGTTGTGCACGTTCACTCAGGGGAATTTGCCAGTATCCTTTAGCTAAATCAATCACTGTTATAAATCTTGATGCAGCCACTTTCTCAACTCTTTCTTCTATATTTGGTAGCGGAAAATATTCAGTTCTTATTACACTATTGAGACGCCTATAATCTATGCAAGGGCGAGGATCTTTACCTGGAGCTTCCACTAAAATCATTGGGGACGTATAATCAGATTGTCCTATCTCGATGATTTTTAAATCTAACATTCGTTTAATTTCGGTTTTCAAAATTTCCGTTTGACGTGGAGACGTGCGATAAGGTTTCGACCTTATCGGTTGATTGCTTATAAGTTCCATGTCGTGTTCAACTAGATTTGTTTGTCCAGGTTCATTTGAAAATACCGCTTTATATTTTTGTAATATTTCTCCTAATTTTGCTATCTGTTCAGGAGTTAATCTCTCGCTTAATGTGCTATCTCTAATAATTTCGGGAAAATCGAACAGGTTTGGGTCTGAAACAGGATATAAAATATCCATGTCTAAGTCAGAGTCCGTTTCCTTAGAATCATCATTAAATAAAAAATTAACTCTTTCAGGACGTTGATAGTAAGGTTTCAATAAATTTACATAGTAAACCTGCGTTTTATCTTTATTTTGTTCCATCCTGACAATATAATTTTTCTCTGAAATTTAGCTCTCGATAACACCAGGGCCTGTCCACTGAACCGCAAACTTATTTGCTTTGGAAGTTGCTAAGACTAGCACTTTATCCCCAACCTGAAATTTTCGCATCGCCTTGTTTCGATCGTACCACATTTTCCGTTTTTCTTGTGTTTCCCGCATTTTTTCAACCTCTAAATCGCGACAATTTTTCATCCTATTTATAAGCTCAAAAACATACTCTGTTACGGCAGTATCGGAATTTTGAGGTGTCACCCAATGTTCATAAAGCAACACTTCCGGAGTGCGTAAAATTTTCCCATGGCAAGTTCGGCGGGGGTAAATCCGGTACTCTCGTGGGTTACAGTGCGCAGAGAAAACAAAGCCGCAGGGAGATTTTCTTCCCAATCTTTCCCCGATTCAAGACATAAAACATTTAAAATTCTTTTTAGAGTTCTGTGAAATCTTTCAACTGGATTGGTTTGCGGATGAGCAACGGATGAATGAATTCGGTATTCGAATTACTATTCGAATACCGAAACGTTCGAGGAATTCTGTAGTTAATTGGCTAGTAAAAGAAGTCCCTAAGTCACACTGAATTTCACGGGGGAAACCAAATCTGCTAAATACCATTAGTAACGCCTCTACACTGTTAAAAAAATTTTTGTGAATTTACAGAGAATCTATTGGTAATTAATTATATTAAGTCTTATGTAAATTTACGGAGGATTAAAAACAGAGATTCTGTCAAAATATAGAGAAACTACACTGTATATTAATCATAGTCTCTGTAAATTTACATAGATCAAAATATTCAAGTCTCTGTAAATTTAAATATGTGAAACATCATAGTCTCTGTAAATCTACATATGTCAAAATATGCAAGTCTCCGTAAATTCGATCATGTAAAAGCATATAAGACTCTGTAAATTTACCATTGTAAAAAAAACCACGTCTCTGTAAGGTTACATATGTAAAATCATCCAAATCTCTGTAAAATTACATACGGAAAAACATCCAAGTCTCTGTAAAATTACATAGGTAAGAACATCCAAGTCTCCGTAAATTTCGTATATAATATTATGAAAATCTCAGTAAATTTATCCATGTAAAAATACCTAATATTTGAAGGCCCCACCATTGGCTGAGAAGCTCTACTCTCAACGTTTGAAGGCGGAAGGCGCATGGTTCGATCCCAGGTTGCGATTTTCGACCTACCCATTAGGAATTTTCCGCGGATTTCTCCAAAACTTGTATAAATAAGGGATAAGACATTTTAGAAAGACCTACACTTACGGCAATCCCCACAGGTCTAGAAACCTAGCACATCCAATCGGCTTTACCTAACGCCGATTAAATATTAGTATGTTTATAAGCGTATCGAAGACACTCTAAATTGGCATATTACTTAAAATAAATTTCATTATTATCAATTTATAAGTACAAAAATATCCAACAGTAAGTTTATATTCATGAATATAGGTAAGAATCAGGTAAATACGTTACATAAGTACAGATTCAACTTAAGGAAAAGAAACTTAAAGTTGGATGTTTTTGCACTTGTAGATTCATTGTTCAGCCTTGGGATTTATTTTAAATGCGCGTCAGTTTAGAGGGTTTTGAATATAGGCTTCTAAATATACTAATATTATTGTGGTGCTAAAATCACATTGGTTACTCCAGAGTTCTAGGCCTGTATAGAATGCCTTATGTGTAAGTCATTCTAAGGTGTTCTATCCCTTATTTACAAAAGTTTTTAAGAAAACCTTGGAAAATTTCGAATGGGTAGGCTGAAAATCTCAACCTGAGATCGAACTTCGCACCTCCCACCTTCAAACTTTGAGATTAGAACTCCTCGGAAAATGATGGGACAAGAAGACCGGACTTTAGTATCTACATTAAAATTCAAAAGTATAAAATTGGTTAAGCTTGTATTACCTTTGGTAGGATTTGTAATGATGCGCTTTAACAGGTTTTTAACTACAATTTTTATTAATGTTGTGGTACATTTTGCATCCATTAAACTTTTAATAAAAAATTTATAAAAGAAGCTAATTTATATATTATGGTACTTCTAATAAAATGATCAGAAATAATTGCAAAATATATCATATGTTTGCTTAATATTGCTCGGTTATATTTAGTCCATACCAAAATAAAAACTTAATTCCCTCATTTAATATGACTCAATAGTGAAAGATCTCACAGGTCTAAATCTAAAATTTTGATTTGATAATTATGACATATTGATGGTTTTTGCTCGGCTGAAACCAAAACTAGATTTTACTCTATCACATACATATATTTATCAATACAAGGTGCGCTATTTTTTTCATGACTCTTCCACCAATATAATTATACGGTTACTTTTATAGTATGATTCCATGATTAATTACAATTAATCATGGAATCATACTAGAAACTACCGAAAGAGAAGGAATTGTGTCGTTAGACACCCTGTATTGGCGAAAGCTATGTGTAACAGAGGAAAATTGGCTTCAATTTCGGCTTCAGCAGATTAAAAATATAGGTATCAACTAAAATAAATTAAATTTTGCCAACATTATATTTGTAGATCTGTGTTAACAACCTCAGTTTCTTTCATTCAAAAAATACATCCACTTTTTAAATACACTTTAAAAATAAATATTTTAACTAATATACATATATCCATTACATTTTGATTAGATATTAACTTAAAACAATTAGGAATGTAATTAAAACACTAATCGTTTAAAATTCATTATGCTCTTTAAAAGGTGTAAACTTTCTAAATTGGGGGGAAAAAAAGAAAGGAAGAAGTGCTAAAAATTTGTTAGGTACACTACCTTTCCATAATGACCGCACACTTTCGATTTCAGACACTTTTTAAAGTATTTCAAAAAACGTTAAACAAATCATTTTGAAACTTCAGGGATGTGAAAGGAGGACCGGTAAAAATAATTAAAGTAAAATGAAAGTATTTGGCTTAACCCTGTAATAATTAATGCTTGAAATACGATATGGCAGTAGCATCTGATTATAGGACTCTTTCTCATTAACTTATTAAGTTTATATGTCTCTAACGCATATAATCAGGGAGATAAAGGTTTCTTTAAAAAATTGCAAAAAAATTTTTTTTTTTTTTTTTTTTTTTAGCAATAACACGCAAAATATGAAAAGACTGTGCAAAGTTATTTTCAGGAAACTGGACATACAATAATAAACACTGTTTACTGCAATCAGAATGAAAAAAATTTTAAATATCCAATGAAATATGAGTATTTTTACTAAATTTCTAACTGCGTATGCGTAAATGTTCAGTGTAATTTCATTTTCAAAATTTAACAGCGAAATTTTTTGAGCTACTTATATAAAAACCCCAAACAAAAATCGTGTAAACTGAAAAAGTTCTACGTCATACAGAGCTGCCAACCAAATCCGGCAAATTGTTAGTACCCCTCTCCCCCCCCCCTTTTCCTACACCACTTAATTTTTAGAGTAATTCTCTTCAAATATATTTACGATGAATGAAGAAAACAAATATTCTAAAAATTAAGTGGTGTGGAAAAGAGGCGGTAGTAACAATTTGCCGGATTAGGAGCAGCTCTGGTCATAGAATAAACTGAATTTCAGCTGTTCCCCAACAAAGAAATTGTTAAGAGGGTTTTCTCAATATTTATTTACAATCACCGAAAATTGCATTACAGTTCATCGAATTAAAATAAATATGTGAGCAAAACTCCTTATACTTTAGCGTTTCTTCGAGAGAAACTGAAGACCAGTTGCTTCTTTGGCGAAGAACTTTTTGAGTTTACACAATACTTGATTGGGTTTTTATATAAGTAGTTTAATGCATTTGGCTACTAAATTATACCAATGAAATTTAGCTAAAACTTAGTCATGCGCAGTTAAAAATTATTTAGTAAAAATGCTCACATTTCATTAGATATTTAATATTTTTTTCATTCTGATTGCAGTATGTTGTATCTAATGTTGTATATTGGGTTTCCCGAATATAGCTTTGTACTGGATTTAAAACCTTGCATGTTATAGCAAAAAAAAAATGTTCGTCAATTTTTTAAAGAAATCTTTATATCTCCCTGATTACATGCGGTTGAGACTTAAAAATTTATACAGAAAATGAGAATGAGCCCCATAATCATATGCTACAGCCAGAATGTATTTCGAGTATTATTTTATACTGGGTGATGCCAATTGCTCTCATTTTTCTTTAATTTTTTACTGGTCCCATTTTCACTTTTGGCACAGACAAATAACTGAACTACATGAGGTATAACATGTTTTTTACACTCCTGAAGTTTCAAGATGATTTGTTAAGTATTTTTGAGTTATTTTAAAACGCATCTGAAATCGAAAGTGTCCGGTCATTTATGGAAAGGTAGTGTATTAAATGAATTTGAATTTTTAAATACTCACATTGATTTTTATATTAGCTAAAGAAAAGAAATTACTAATTCATTTCCATATAAAGGTCTCTCTTAAGAACTAGGCATACAGTTTTGGTAGTTTATTTAAAAAGTAAATTTGTGGAACGTATTAATGAAATGCGTAACTTGTCACTTAAACCAAGACTAACAAATTTGATGCAAATTTTATTTCAAACTGTAACAAATTTTGAACATTTTTCAACATTCTCTTTTTAATAAAATTGGTTTTTTAAAGTTATTTTATTTGAAAATAAAAATTCTCATTTCAGATCAGATTTCTAATACGTTATCGTAGAAGTATAGGAACGTATTAAAAGTTTGATACCTAAATAGTTTTAGTTTTTATAATTAATTCATTACAATGTGTAGAATAATTTCCTTAATTATTGTAGTTTCTGGGATATAAATATTTTTAAATAGACGGCAAGTGGAGAGAAAATGTTCGTAAGTATTAAATAGTATATAAAGAAATATAGAGCTTTTAATATTTTTAAATATTAATTTAGGGTTCAGTGCAGATGAAACTCGGATACTCTTTTGGTTTTCGTCACTAGTTTCATAAATTCAAATCTTTAAAATATACAACTTTTTGTTAAAAGAAACCATTAGATTATTTTGAATTAAAAAAATTTCGACTTTTTTTTTTTTTTTTTTTTTACAAAAACAAATTTTAAAACATTTTTTTTTTCTACAAAATAGGATTTAAAGAAGAAACAAATTCTACGCTTTTACACATGAAAGCAGCATCCCGGTAATTTACTAGAATCATTGCAAAAAGCTCACTAAGAAGAAAAACATCTTTGCTGCAAAGAAAACATACAATTAAAAAGAATTAAAAAATAAAACATACTGAATTAGATTAAAATTAAGCTTTATTTTACTAATATAACAATGACCGTATCTTTTTTTTTTTTCTAAATGACATTAACAAAAGATAAATGGTGAAAAACTCTTTAACAGGATAAATATTTGGTATTTGTAAATGTCTCTAATGAGGGTATTTTGCGGCATTTTCTATTTTCATATTTCTTAGACAACTTGTTTCATTTCTTATATCAGGATCAATTTCCATTATAACTAGAAAAAAGAAAAATTATGAAAAATTACTATTGTAGGAAAACACTTCAACTATAAATTTTTAAAACAAAATCTACATCCTATGACATTTTAAGCAAATAATGAAAAGAAAGGATTGTAATTACATGGCACTTAAAAGAAAATTAAGTATACATAAGCGAATTTTAAAGTGTATCTTAAATAACATTACTTACAAACTTTGAATAAACACCATAAAATGCTATAAACTCGCAACAATTGTTTCGGGTCGAAAAAACACACGACCCTTCATCAGGCGAACAAAGTAAGCTCGAGTGCTGCAGTCAAAGCGGCAAAGGTGCGTTCACTCGTGCTTACTTTGTTCGCCTGATGAAGGGTCGTGTGTTTTTTCGACCCGAAACAATTGTTGCGAGTTTATTGCATTTTATGGTGTTTATTCAAAGTTTGTAAGTAATATTTTTTACAACGCCAGTTTTGTGGTGCTTTTTTATTAAATGTATCTTAAATACTCCATCTAAATAGAATCTAATGAAAAATCATCTAAAGAAAATAAAAAGAGATAAACATGGTATTTTAAATCATTATTACAGGGAAAAAATCACTTATATAATGAAATCATAAGATATTTAAGCACCATTTTATGAATGCCAGTGTAACAGGAATATTTTTGAAGTATTTTATATTAAAAACAAGTATGAATTGTATTGTATTTGGGTATAAGGCCGATTGACTGCTGTAAGTTCTAGGCCTACTTTGAAATGTCTTTATCCCCAAGAAAAGATCCCCCCCCCCCCCGCACTTCTTATATGAAATTTTAAAGTTTGCCCCTGAGTTCCCTTTTTTTTTCTTTTTTTCTTTTAACAAATACCTTAAAGTTTTCAGAAATTCCGAGTCATTCCCAAAGTACAAGGAGTAGAGTGGGACTTTGATAATTATATATAACGACATTTTCAAAAAATATTGAAAATAATTTAGACATTCTTAAGTAAGCCTCAATTTATTACCAAAAACCCCAACGTGGGTTGACTTTTAAGGGGTATTAACCCATATTTACAGGAATTTCAGAGAAAACCTTGGAAAACACCGAACGACTAGGACAGCATGCGCGACTACGTATCGAATTCATCACTTCCCGTCTACCAGCTTCAAGAACAGATACTCCTGTCCCCAAGACCCACTTTTGCCTATTGGATTATTATAGTAATATGAAGTAATACATAGTTCTGCAGCAAATTCTTTTTTACACAATTCAATTACGAAATATTTCCAGTTTATTAAATATATTTAAAAATTATTTTCTAAATATTATTTGGTCTTTAATAATTACATAAACTAATATAAATGCAAATTACAGTAATTTTTTGTGGTCTTAAGCTACAGGTAAATTCTTTTAATTAATATCCTTCTTTATTTCCATTATTAATATTATGATAATTACTTAAATATTCTATCTCCAAAAATTTAAATATTTAATGAAAACACTTTCCGCTGGTGAAGCATTAACTCCACCCCTCTCCTCAAACCCCTCAAAAGAAAGAAAAGAGAATTAAAAGTTATAAATAAAATAAATAAATAAAATAAAAATTGAATCACTTGATAAATAAGAATTCTCTAAAGATAAAATCTTTATTTTGTATTTCAGTTTTTAAATTTATAAAATTTTCAATATGTAAACTATTGTTTATACAAGATGTAGGCGATTTATTTCAATTCTACTCAAATTCTTGCATTTTGATTTCGAAAATTCAGATAATGTTTCAGTCTTCACGTAGAAGATATAACGGTAAACATTTTTAATGGCATAGAGAGTTGTATAAAGAACATGAAAAAACTTGAAGAATATTAAAATAAAAATTGAAAACAACCGGTAGCAGATTATAAAAGAATATCAGAGGTGAAAGTTTTCAGGGGCTATCTTTATTTCCAAATTCTGCCCCCCCCCCCCCACTTCTAAATTTTTCCTTACAATGCCTTCAGAATTCTACAAATGTCATCTATTATGGAAATAAACAGACATTTTAAATAATAGCCACGTAATAATAACCTTAATCTATTCTTCTACGATTAATTTTGAATACAAATAGCAGTTTTTAGGGTTTTGTTATGTTAGGTAGTTTTTCACCCTTAGAATATGGGAAAAAAACAATTTATTGTCTCCTGAGAGAGTGAACTGCTCCTGAATCATCTCTAAACTGTACGACTCCGTGAGTGGCCGTGCCATTCTACGCTCAGAGCTGATAAACGGGAAGTGTTGAGTTCAATCCCAGATCTAGCTTGTCGACCTAGCTGTTCGAAGTTTTCAGTAGTTTTCTCCGAGACTCATAAAATCTGGGCTGGGCCCCCTTAAAAAACATCCCCCCCTCAGAGGGCACACTACCCCAGACCTAGGACCCTCGAGTCCTAGGCCTGGAGACTCGGCCATAGTTCCGCCTCCCTTCATAAACATGTAACCGCAGTCTTGGCATGCTTATGATTATGGTATATTCATCCAGGATAATTCAAAAATACTGTTGGATTTTTTACTTAAAAGTAACGTTTTATGTGTATCGGTTATTTTGATATATAAATTAGTCCGCAACATATAACAGCCTGGATAAAATTTCGTATTAATTTAAACATTTCCTCACTCAATTTGATATACACTCTGTACTTTGAATCCTTAAATATCAAACTGTATTCTGAAAAATATTAACTTGTCAGAAAATTTAATTTGTCCCCCAACCCACCCTTCTATTACCATTGCTCGGCAACAGCAACAATAATTTTCTTTTTCTTATATTGTGGTTTTTTAACTTGTGCATATATATATAGGCATACATATACACGCGCAAGCAGATTTTCAAAATTTTCAGAAAGCAAAATTAATAACATTGGACGGTTTAGAATACAAACCGTCCTCCCCTCCTTTTAAAGAAAAAAAACAAAAACATTAATTAAAAAAATTGTTGGATAAAACTAACATCTACAAAATCTTTATTTTGTATTTCGATTTTTAAATTTACTTATTTTATTATTATTTAAACTATTAATTATATAATGTGGAAATGACTTACTTTTTCCTCAATTCCTACTATTTTGATTTAGGGTAATCTAGATTATTTTTCAGTCTTTCAGCAAATGCCAGCAAACACTTTTAATGACAGGAAGAGGCTGTAAAACGAAATATAAGAAAACATATAGAAATTTCAGACGATATTAAACTAAAAACTAGTATGATGTGGCCACCACATGACTTTCTTCTATATGATTTTACACAAAACTTATTCAATAAAAATTACTTATTAAATTATCAAAATCTTTTCAATTATAAATGCAGAAGATTTTTATCTGATAGAATTATCACTAAATGCCGAAAGATGTTTGTTTCTTTCCAAATCAAAAGAAATGACTTTTTTTCAAGTTTTTTTTTCGTAAAAAGTAAAAAAAAAAAAAAAAAAATGGATAACTTTGTTTTAAATTAGCACAAATCTATAGTTCAACCATTAGCTTTAAAGGTATTGACGAGATCATTCGAAAGATACCCATATTGAAAATTTACTTCCCCTGGGGGGTACTTAACCCCCAGGGGAGAGCGATGCCCACATGCAAATTTTTTTTCCCTAGTTAACTACTACTATTATCAATAATTCATATTAATTTATAAATAACTCTCATTATGTACATTTATACGAAATTTTGTCCTATATTGTCATGTTGAAAATTTAGAAAAATGCGATCACAGCACCTGTTGAGCGATTGATCCCCAAATCTAATCAGCACCAGTTTATGTCAGGGTGCAACTAAATACCAAGTTTGTTTACATTTCATTCATTGGTTCATGAGGTACAGCGTCCACAAAAAAGGGATACAGACAGACAGACATTTTTTAAAAACTATCAATTCGTGTTCTGGACATCCCAAAACGTAAATCCATCAAAAAATGGAGGTCAAAAATTTTCGCGAATCAAATGTTTCTCTATATTACATATAGAAGAAAGTAAAAATAACCGCTAATATAACTAGCATAAACAGTCATTGTTTTTGTTGTTTATTAAAATAGGATAAAAGATTGTATAAAATTTAACTTACCTAATTATGAATTCCAAATGAAAACATGAATTGCTTTAAGTTCTTCAATACAGTCAACAATAACAAACTCTTAATGATTAGATACGAAGATAAACATCCCGCAGAAACAGTCTAATTTTCCCTAACGTTCCCTTTTTTCTCCCTTTTTACGTAATAGTACACTGCAATGAAACAAACTATTCAGTATATTTCTGCCTTCAAAACTTCTAGTTAAATAAATCTATATGTATAAATAGGTATTTATTTTAATATAAAAATAATTGTAAGGTTACGTATATATATATATTTTTTTTATTTAATGTAACTATCAAAATCCCTACAGGGAAAACGTTGTTTAGAAAAGGGAAATATCTGTAAATTAAGAACTGAGTTTCTTGATTCAATGCTTTTAACAGAGAACTCATGTAAATTTACGGAGAGTCTCAATACTTTTTCTGTACTTTTACAGAAATTTTTAACAGCAAACTGAGTTTCTTGATTCATTGCTCTTAACAGTGAACTCATGTACATTTACGGAGAGTCTCAATACTTTTTCTGTACTTTTACAGAAATTTTTAACAGTGTATTACTGACGTCGATCTAATATCCGGCACAGGAATAGCTTCTGGATACTTAGATGACATGCAAATAGCTGTCAATAAATACTTATTATTTTTGGAGCTCACAGGGAGTGGCCCTACACAATCAATATTAATTTTCGAAAATATTTCTGTAATAATAGGGACAATTTTGAGTGGAGCCCTTTTTCGTTCTCGCGCTTTCCCTATCCTATGACATGGATCGCAGCTTTTAACATATTCCTCCGTATCCTTTATGCAATTCGGCCAAAAGAAATGCCTTAATAAACGATATTTTGTTTTTGTATTCCCTAAATGCCCTGAAACATTTTCGTGAACCAAAGAGAGAATTTTCTGTCGTAGTTTTAGAGGAATTAACAATTGCAATCGACTGTTTCCAAAATGATCTTGTACTTTCCTAAAGAACAATTCTTCGCACTGCACAAAATCACCTTTTTTGTCTTTACATTTCTCCCAGCAATCTTCCAGAGTACTACAACATTTTTGCATTTCCGATAACTTTGCTGGAGAAATTTCTAAAATATCTTTACAGAGTGGGTGAGCTGAGGGAAGAGAAAACTCACTCTCAACGTCCTTCTTAAATTTAATCCCTTGCTCCTGTTCCTCATGAAATTTCGCGGGAGATAGTATTTTTTCGACCGATTTTTTTTCCTTTTCGTTTACTTTTGTTTCACTACGTGTAATCACTGCTCTTACCTGAAAATTCGGATTTCGTAAATTCTTTTCGATTAATTCTGCTGTTCGATTCCCTAAAAGATAAACTCCGTTATCTAAGTCTGCTTCCATAACGGCTGCCTTTGTTATAATTTCTCCAAAATGAGGACTTTGTAAGATAATTTTTGCTAGCGGTAATGATTTAAAAGCCCTATCTAAAGGTTGTTTTAGCCATACACTTTCTCCGGTAAAATCTATTGTTTTTACATGGTTTTGCGCGACGAGGTCTATTGACCTACCTGAATCCCTTAAAATATCCATCTCTACTCCGTTTATTTGTGCTCTGCTCATGTGAGGAGCAAAGAGTTCATTCACCGATTTTTCACCACCTATGTGATTTACGCACTCTGAAGTTTCTTTTTCAATTGCGGGCAATTTGGGCGCAAATGATCATTAGTGTGGCAGATATAACAGGCAGCTAATTTAGGCTTTTCAAAGTCCTTTCACCAATTTCCTCGCGGAGCGCTATTCTTCCATAACGTAGAACCCGAACTATTTCTTTCGAATTTTGTCTCTGATTTTTCCTTTTTAGGTAACTGAGGTTTTGGCTTTTCAAAACTTCTATAAGGAATCTGTTTTTTAGTATTATTTCGCACGGCTTCGTATTCGTCTAATTTACTTGACAATTCAGCTGGGTCAACTAAACTTACCCACTGGTCTATAAAATCTAATTTCAGGCGGTACTCGTCTTTTTATTTGGTCACTAACCATTAATCCCTTTATTACTTACAAACTTTGAATAAACACCATACAATGCAATAAACTCGCAACAATTGTTTCGGGTCGAAAAAACACACGACCCTTCATCAGGCGAATAAAGTAAGCAAGAGTGCTGCAGTCAAAGCGGCAACGCACAAAATCTTTTAAAATGAAAAGAAAAACTTTATAAAGTAGAAAATAAATATAGCTACTGGTGTGAATAGAAATGTACAAGAAGACAAGAAAAAAAAAATAAATGAGTGAGATTAAACATAAAACAAACTAAGGATAACAAAAATTAAACGAAAATCTAAGTTACGTGAGTAATTTCCAAGCATCAGAGAAGAAAGGAGTGGAAGAAATATCATTAACAAGATTTTTCGAATTTTAAAATATGTAAAATGCTTCATGAATATCCAAATGGGAGGAACAAACAGGAGATGAGATTATGTTAGTTTTGGAAAAATCAAAACGATGACCTTGAGACCAGCAGTGGGAAGCAACAGAAGATTTGGTAATCTCTTCATTACGAACATTCCGACGGTGCTCATTTATTCTGAATTTCAAACGCCTCCTAGTTTGAACAATATAACCTAAGTTGCAAGACGAACACGGAATTAAATAAATTCCAGAACGGTTTTCGGTGGGAATGGGATCCTTAAGAGAAGATAATTTATTTTATTGACGGGTTTGTAAATAACTTTGAAACCAAACGGTGAAAGAATTTTAGAGATTTTAAAAGGGAGTGAAGAATAAAAAGGTAAAACAACTGGGATGAGACTGTGATCGTTTAATTTGGGAGCAGAACGTTTAGGATTCTTAAATTTATATAGAGCTTTATCGATGATAGATGGGTTATAGCCACGAGAGAGAGCAAGAGATTTTAAATAATTAATTTCTTTCGAAAGATTAGACGGATCAGAACAAATGTGTAAAGTCCGGTTTCCATTTGCGATCATTCCGCGGCTTCTATTCAGAATCCTTTGATCTGATGAGCCGAGCTCACAAGAGCTCAAAGCCTTCGGACGGGCTGTTTCTAACCCCCTGCTGAGATAATTGAGGGGCCGGGAGGCAGATATCTTTGTCAATTTTGCATGCTTTCCTTTGAGTTAACTGCGCGATCTGATAAGAAAGGGCTACAACTGATGACAAGACATTTGGCTCTTTGTGTCGGAAGCGTGATTAATGACGTTTTGAGCGTTGATCTTGAGCCCAAGTCGAAACTGGCCTTAAGGCACGATAAACATAAGTGTAAAAAGCAGACATTTTTTGTTGAGGGGCGTGGTTAGAGAGAGCATGCGGCGGCAAAGAGACAGAGAATGGTTTTCTAAAAACAGTAGTTGAGAAACAATCCTTTTCTTTATTCACAAGAACGTCAAGGAAAGGCAAGGAGCAATCCTGTTCAACCTCAAAAGTGAATTGAATGCATGGGTCAATCGATTCCCTCGATTGATTCACTCACCTGTTCAACCTCAAAAGTGAATTGAATGCATGGGTCAATCGATGCATTCAATTCACTTTTGAGGTTGAACAGGATTGATCCTTGCCTTTCCTTGACGTTCTTGTGAATAAAGAAAAGGATTGTTTCTCAACTACTGTTTTTAGAAAACCATTCTCTGTCTCTTTGCCGCCGCATGCTCTCTCTAACCACGCCCCTCAACAAAAAATGTCTGCTTTTTACACTTATGTTTATCGTGCCTTACACATTTGTTCTGATCCGTCTAATCTTTCGAAAGAAATTAATTATTTAAAATATCTTGCTCTCTCTCGTGGCTATAACCCATCTATCATCGATAAAGCTCTACATAAATTTAAGAATCCTAAGAGTTCTGCTCACAAATTAAACGATCACAGTCTCATCCCAGTTGTTTTACCTTTTTATTCTTCACTCTCTTTTAAAATCTCTAAAATTCTTTCACCGTTTGGTTTCAAAGTTATTTACAAACCCGTCAATAAAATTAAATTATCTTCTCTTAAGGATCCCATTCCCACCGATAACCGTTCTGGAATTTATTTAATTCCGTGTTCGTCTTCCAACTTAGGTTATATTGGTCAAACTAGGAGGCGTTTGAAATTCAGAATAAATGAGCACCGTCGGAATGTTCGTAATGAAGAGATTACCAAATCTTCTGTTGCTTCCCACTGCTGGTCTCAAGGTCATCGTTTTGATTTTTCCAAAACTAACATAATCTCATCTCCTGTTTGTTCCTCCCATTTGGATATTCATGAAGCATTTTACATATTTTAAAATTCGAAAAATCTTGTTAATGATATTTCTTCCACTCCTTTCTTCTCTGATGCTTGGAAATTACTCACGTAACTTAGATTTTCGTTTAATTTTTGTTATCCTTAGTTTGTTTTATGTTTAATCTCACTCATTTATTATTTTTTTTTCTTGTCTTCTTGTACATTTCTATTCACACCAGTAGCTATATTTATTTTCTACTTTATAAAGTTTTTCTTTTCATTTTAAAAGATTTTGTGCGTTGCCGCTTTGACTGCAGCACTCGTGCTTACTTTATTCGCCTGATGAAGGGTCGTGTGTTTTTTCGACCCGAAACAATTGTTGCGAGTTTATTGCATTGTATGGTGTTTATTCAAAGTTTGTAAGTAATATTTTTACAACGCCAGTTTATTGATGCTTCTTCATTAATCCCTTTAATTTCTCAAAATTTGTTACGCCTACTCCTTCTAACCATCCATCTAAATAATTTCGCAATTCAAATACGAGCTCTTTCCACAGAGCTCCCGGCTTTTTTTTTATGTTGTGTAAATTTAGTGCGAAACGCTTCAGGTTTCATTTTAAATCTTTCTAATAAAATTTCTTTTATATGGCTATATTATTTGGCCTTTTCTTCTGGCTCTTTGACAATCATTTGAGCTAATTCGATCGGCAAAAGTGAAATTAGTTGAAGAACCCAGTATTTTTCCTCTAATTCAGCGGCACGCGCTTGGCGTTCGAACATAGTTAGATATAATGAAATATCTGCTGCTTCTTCTTTATATTTAGGCATAAAGCTAATAAAATTTTGAAGAGGCCTAACACTTTCAATTCGTGCCGGAGTCACCTTTGCGGTTTCTACCGTATTAGTAATTTTTAATTTCTCCAATTCGAATATCCTATTTCGTTCTCTCTCCTCCTTTTCCCATTCTAACTTTTTTTCTAATTCTAACTTTCTGATTTGCGCTGTTCAACTATCGTCTCCAAACAGTTTTTTACAAATTCTTCCTCAAATACTGGACTCTCTCTAATTTTTTTGCATAGATCTACAATCTTATCCGATTTTTCCACCTGTACACTCAACTCGCATGCTAAGGCGTATAAATCTGCTTTACGGTGTTTGGCTAAAAAAGCCATAATCCTTAGTTTAACACCAACGTTTTTTTTTTTTAAATAACCAATTTCAAAATACTCTAAATATTTCTAGAATAACACCCTGAACATTATTTAATGCAACAGAACAAAAATACAGCAGTGCAAAAAAAAACTTTCATAATACAGTAGCATATATGTAAAATGATCATCTAAGCAATGATAATTTTCAATCTCTAAAATTTTAAAATCTCAATGAAAACATTTTCATCAAAAATGGTTAAATCAATAATAAAATTATCAAGATGTAAAAATCATTTCAAAGAATTTCAAAATGTTTTACTAGTAATGTTATTACTATTAAAAAAAATCAATAATTTTGTAATATTTAATATTTTAAAAACACATCAAATTACTTCTTCAGAAAAGTAAAATAAAATTTCTTTAAAACAAAACTAAAAAAATATATTATCTTAATTATTTTTCTTAATGTAAATTACATATTTTAATTAACACCTTTAAAAATTCAAATATGAAAAATTCATATAATTTTTTTCCATGATTTCAAACAGGAAATTATTATTATAAATAAGTTAATTTCAAATTTATTTAATGCAAAAGTTGCCTCGAATGCTCAAAATCAAGCTTACCTCCATTATTTTCATGCTACTTGTAGTGATGACGATTTTTCATCAATAATCCTCATATCCAATATCCAATGTAAGAACCGTAGGTAAGAAATTATCCGCTAGGCACTGAAACATAATTTCACAATTCACCAGAAAACGATGAAAGAATTCTTCCAAAAAACACGGATCACTACTTAGAATATTTTTCACACACATATAACACACTTCTTGAAATGAAGCATTCGACTTTGCGTCAAGATCACCGATTTATTTTCACCAGTCTTTTTGAAGACAATAGGCATCTACAGCGGTGTCACCAATAATTATATTTATGCTTTGCTGTAACGATTTTCGGCTGTTAGGTGGCCAGCCAAAATGTATTTTCACCAACATAAAATTCAAATACTAAAATGAATTTTATTTAACTTTAACTTTTAATGATGATGATTTATATTTACAGGTGAATATACACAGCAAAAAATATATAAGAAATATGCAGAAGATTCACATAATTCAGAGACTCTTGTCTCTAGTTAAACCACAGCAACACTATCGTTGCACACCTCGTGATGAGGGAACATCCCAATTTTCCGGGATTTCGAGACAGGTGTCTCCTCACAATAAATGTTTAAAATACTCCTTTCCGGACCGAAGTCCTCTCATAAACTTCTAACTCTTGTCTCCAACATTTTCATCTTCAGGATGAAGGTGGGTCAGAAAAATACGCCTCTTTTGGTTTGATTGGTTATTAAATATTAATATTGTTCATCTGACGTCATTTTTTCAGTTCTTGATTTGTCAGAACACAAAGACAAAGAGTTTGTTCCAACCCTTTATATTTTCTTTTAAAACCGGGAAAGTCATTTAAGCATCGAACGGCTAATCATAAATAAATATGTCAACAGGATAATTTATCCATTATAGCCGTATAATTAAATATATAATTTTCAATGAGTTATATTGTAAATACATTTTATTTTAAAAGTTTCATGATTACCTCTTAATAATCATCACATACTTCAAAACTGTCGATTGTCAATAATCAACATCTATTTATGTGAAATAAAAGTATAATAAATTCGGAGGCTGTGAGAATTTTGTAATCGAAAAACTAATTTATTTTTTTCAAGTGCTTAATAATCTGTAATGTGATAAAAGGGAGTCGAGGACAGTTTATAATATAAATTATGAAGGGTGGCCGTTACAAGGCATTTAGATGCTATCGCACTTTAAATAATTTCACCACGTAGGCCATAATGATACAGAATTATTTGTTGTGTCCCTGTAAAAAAAAAAATTAGACGTGCCAGATTCACCAAAGCCTATATAGATCGTGAAACTTTGACCTATAATATGTGTGTAAATTTTTTTGTTCAATTGATTTAGGCGTTTAGACGCTATCGCACTTTTAGTTCCCCATCATACTATAGGTATGGGGAACTTAGGTAATCGTGAAAATTTTCGACCTTGGTTTTTTGACTTTTCTACACGTTTTCAGGTGTGAGGAATCCGAAAATGACAAAATTTCTATGGTGTCTGTCTATAGGGTGTCTGTTAGTCTGTTAGTGTGTTAGTCTGTTAGTCTGTGTACACGATATCTCAAGAACAAATTGTCGCAGAGAGGTCAGATCAGTTTTAAAATATTACTTTCGACACTGGCAAGAACCCTATTCATTTGCAACATTTGAATTTAAAAACTTCGTAAGTTATTAGAAATTTACGATTTTCTTAACATGGGAGAATATGACAAAAATCCACTTAAACGTGCATTAAATGGAAACTTTTTACTGTAAAAATGTCAGACCAGTTTTAAAATATCAGTTTGGATGCCGGAATGAACATCAGTAACTATAAATATGCTACTTTGAAAATTTCGCAAGTTATTGGAAATTTACGAATTTCTTAACAGTGCAGTATGGGGCAAAATTTCACATAAACGCCAATTTTTAGAGATATTTTCATCGTAAAGATGTCAGACTACTTTTGAAATATTATTTAGGACACTGGCATGAATATTAATCACTATGAATTTTCGAATATTAAAATTCCGTAAGTTATTGGAAATTTACGAATTTCTTAACATGTCAGAATAAAGCAAAATTTCACATAAACGTCAATCTTGAGGGATATTTTCATCGTAAAGATGTCAAACCACTTTCGAAATATTATTTAGGATACTGGCATGAATATCATAGACTATGATTTTTCCAATTTAAAAAAATTCGCAAGTTATTTGGAATTTACGATTTACTTAACATGTCAGAATAAGGCAAAATTGAGCATAAACTTCCATTTTGAGGATCCTAAATACATTAGACAACTTCAAAATTAAGTTTATGATATTTGTTTGAACATGATTGAATACAAATATTCTACTAGGAAATTTTCGTAAATTATTCGTGATTTACGAGTTTATCAACATAGCGAAATTGTAAATATTTCATATAAATATGAATTTTGAGGTTTATTGCATTGGAAATAGTAGCATGAAAACTAAACAGAAATGACCCTGATAAAATGAATTAATAAATTAGAATAAGATAATTATATCGAAGTGAACGGTGGATAGCCTATTAGGCGGAGATTTCATTCTGTCACTGTATCAAGCTTTGGTCAAATTCATTTCTTTTAACATGATTATAAAATGTCTCGCACTAGAAATTTCTGAGAACATAAATATGATGGGGAACTGAGCAGAGTCCACCTATGCCAACTAGTTTTTTTTATTTTTATTATTATTATTTTATTTTTAGACTATTTAATTTTTTGCTTTTAAAGCATTACTTGATTAATATAGGAAAAATATGTTTAAGAAATTAATTGATACGTCTGAACTGCATACCTTAGCTTGTTCTTCTAGACTTCGATATGCTTCAAAAATACTAAGTAAAAGACTGACCTTGAGCTTTCGCTATGAAGAATTTTTAAAAATAATTAAAAGCTTTTTCCTGTCAAGTGCCAACAAATGAATCGCCTAGAGTCAGACTATATCATCTCATCTTTCAGCTAATGATAAGAGAAAAAAAACTGAAAAATGTTCAGATGTGTCTTGTGTCACCTTTTTACATTCTTCTATACGTAAGAAGAAAGAATTAGATTCATGAACATTTTGACCTCCGCTTTTCGATGGATTTACACATTTTGAGAGGTCCAGAACAATATTTGGCCATTTTTAGGGGGGGGGGGAATTGATCATAGTAGCCGTTAACGTCTTTTCACATGGTAAAGGAAAATTTACTGATCCAGTTTTCATAGCTGCTAATTGTAAAAGAAAAGTTTTTTTTTTTTTTTTTTTGGTTAATCTAATAAAAGGCATTTACACTCTATCTTATTAAAAAAAGAACATCCAAATTGAACAAACTGATATTCTACTTATTTTAAATTTGTCCCATAGGCAATAATGATAAAGAATTTTTCTTTGTGTCCCTGTAAAAAAACCATAGGTGCTAGATTCACCAAACTCTATGCAGTTCATGCAACTAATACCTATATTATGTGTATAAATTATTTTCTCAGTTTAATAAGGCGTTTTGACGCTATCGCACTTTTTAAAATTTGGTCTCATAGGCCATCCATAATGATAAAGAATTTTTCTTTGTGTCCCTGTAAAAATCTACAAGTGCCACATTCTCCAAAATCTATACAGATTGAGTAACTGTGACTTATAATATGTGTATAAATTTTTTGCTCAATTGAATAAGGCGTTTAGATGCCATCGCACTTTTAAGATTTTTGTCCCATAGACCATAATGATAAAGAATTTTTCTTTATGTCCCTGTAAAAAAAACTATAAGTGCCAGATTCACCAAAATCAATAGGGTTTGTGCTATGGTGACTTGCAACATGCGTACCAACGTACAGCTCATTCGAACGACGCGCTTAGACGCTAGCGTGTTCACTCACATACATACATACACACACACATACATACTTCATCGTAAAAATGGTGAAAACGAACTGAGGGGACCTCAAAATGTATAGAAACACCAAAACCTCGAATTCGGATTTTTGGCATGATTACAATACTTTCCTTGCATAGGTATGTTCGGAAAGTAAAAAACTAAAAAAATTGTTGCTCATTGCAAATAAGATCCACTATCTTGACGAAAACAAACTTCCAGTTAGGGCAGATCAAAGGTTTCCAGAGTAAGCTTGTTTACACAATGTTAAAAAATGTCGTAAAGTAAACTCGACGTTAGCGCTTCTCGTCGTGCAGTGGCTGCGATACCCAAATAAAAGCTGTGAAAAACCCGCCTCCATTCTGCTTTCTTTAAAAATGTTATCGCTTATGTTTTTAACGAAAACAAGAAAATATTCTACCCTAAAGGAACATTATAGATGCGATTATTTATTTTAAATTACGCTGCTCTGAAAAAAAAAAAAATCGAGATATGATACCATTCTTGCTGATTCTTATGTTAAAGGACCTCCTGAATCCGAATATGACTCTCATTTTGCCCAGTCACCCACCGTTTCCTAGATACACCACCCCCTCTCTCAATTTCTTTCCCTGTTTGATAATTTTATGACGAATTTGACTTGAACGATGAAAAATAATTCATTTAACACCTACAAATAAAAAAATTTAAAGTTTAAGAAATAACATTAATAACAGATTAAAAAAATATAAGATATGTAATGCATAATTTCAGTGGCAAATCCCCCCCAAAATTTTTCCCTTGTTGCAAATGTTCATGTTTTAGAATTTTCCAACTCTATCCCCTCAGAAGATATTTAACGGTTAAAATAATCCTCCCCCCTCCTAAAAATTAAATTTATGGCCATAAAATCACCGAAAAATGATAAAAATAGGAAACAACTCCTAAAAAAAAAGGGGGGGGGGGAAGGTGACAGGGCAAAATGGGCGTCCTATTCGGATTCAGGAGGTCATGTTACATAAGAATATGCTAAAATGGTGTCAGAAGCAATTTTCATGCCGAGCATTTTTATTAGCGTGCAGTCGGTAACAAAAGTGTCCGAACACTAGCAAAAATTCCTATGTAAAAAAATACACTTAAAACTGTTTAGTTAAATAAATCCTTTTCGAATCATGTTCTTAAACTGACTAAGAACAGGATTCGACAAGGATTTATTTAACAAAACCGTATGAAGTGTACTTTTTTTACATAGGAATTTTTGCTAGTGTTCGGACACTTTTGTTACCTACTGTACGTTTGAAAATATATACATTTACTTAAACGTAAACACACACACAGAAAAAAAAGTAAAATTTTAAATTATGCATCTCACAAAAATTGACGTCATTATCAATTTAAAGATTTTATATACATTGATAAAGTGCTAATGTCTGTAACAGTGTTGTGCACGAACGCGTTCATTTGAACGCGTTCATGAGCGTAGCTCAAAAATTTTGAGTTTTGAGTTGAACTTCGCTCGTTTTTTAAATTTTGAACTTGAGTTGAGCGAAACTCGTTTTTTTCACGAACTTGAGCGTAAAAAAGCAATTCAAACTCAAACTCATATTAAATATTTCTGTCTGAAATATAAAAAGGAAAGTAGAAGAAGAAAAGGACAGAAAAGATAATAATTGTGCAAAATGGATCCCGGAAAAAAGGGCACTTAGAAAAAAATGCACTCATAAAAAGGGCACCCGGAAAAAAGAGCACAGGAAAAAAGGGCATTTTTGCAATTTGCAAAAATAATAAACATCAAAGAATAAATTTAAAGAATTATTTCATAATACATTTTTTGAAATTTCAATCAATTAAATTGTTACCATTTTCACTTAGTATATACCTGGGGAAAGGGGGAGTCAAGGAGTAGATTGAAAGATAATAATTTTCCTTATATTACCTTCTTAGTGATTTTAATGAAAAAGTGCATCTGCATATAAATTTATATGCAAATTCGTGCAGTAGTTCCTGAGATATAGCCTTCCCTGAAATTGTAGAAATCGCGGTATTGCAGCGCCACCTGTTAAGTAATGATCACCAAAAGTTGAAAGGCACTAACCTGAATCAAAGTGCATCCGCTTATAAATTTATATGCAATTTCGTGCAGCAGTTCCTGAGATATAGCCTTCCATGAAACTGTGGAAGTCGCGGCCTAGCAGCGCCACCTGTTGAGAAATTGATACCAAAATTTTGTAGCCGCTATTTTAGTCAAGGTACATATGCATATAAATTTACATGTAATTCTGTGCTGTAGTTCCTGAGATACAGTCCCCAAAAATTTCTGACACACACACACAGACAGACATTTTCTAAAAATCGTCCAATCGTGTTCTGGACCTTTAAAAATGTGTAAATTCATCGAAAACTGGAAGCCGAAAATTTTTACGAAACCAATACTTTCTTTTATTGAATATAGAATAAAGTAAAAAAAAAAAGGGGGAGGGGGAAAGAAATGCAAAATTAGAATCTGTAAATGCATTATAGTTTTTGACTGAAAAGTGTTTAAGAGGTTTGCCAACTAAGTATGAAATTTATCAAATGTGCCAGTTTGTTTTAACATTGTGTGCGTAGAACTTGGGGGAGGGATGAAGGTTCCCTCTTACTTCTCGTTAGCAAGCGTTGACAAAAAACGATGAGTTAGCCTTTATCTGCATTTTCCAGAAATTCAAAGAAATCGCCTTATATCAATAACCAATAAACATGAAATAAAGTCTTCTTTCAAAAAATGAGCGAACATTTTGTATAAGTTTCGTCTACAAAATACTACATATTAAAAATAGAATTAGCCTCCTCCCCCCTCACTTTTTTAATAGTTTTTAAGACTTATTTAATTTCTTCAGAAATATTAGCGAGAAAAAATGCGTACTTTTTGTAAATTTTCAAATCTTCGTGGAATTACTACGTATCAACATCTGAACATATTTATAAGAAATCAATTTAAAAGGTGTTCATAGGACTATCTAATAGTCTCAAATGCACGATTTTCTCACTCATGAATTTAATCTCTGCTATTGTTAATAGCATGTATACACGAAAATTTTACTATAGCAAGAAAAATATTTTAAATTATTATTTTAATTTGTTCCAAAATTATATAAACAATACTTCTTAATTCAAACCATTTTTAATTTTAGAATATATATTCAAGAAATATCAATTGATAATGATCTGAAAGTGTTATATCTTGAACCTCATACCTTGAACCTCATATCTTGAACCTCATCTTGAATATACATCCTAAAATTCAATCTTTGATTTATAAAGCTCAAACTTTATTAAATGTATATTACTGAAAAAAAAAAATAAATCTTAATAAAAGCTTAAGAGAATTAAAATAATAATAATAATAATAATAAATAAAAACTCATCCTTTTACATAGTAATACATATTGATAAATCTGAGGTATCAGTTTTTTTTTTTTTTTTTTTTTTTTTTTTTCTTTTTTCACAACAAATTAAACATGTTTATAAAATTTCTTGGAAATTATTGCGAATAAATACAGTTTATAAATAACAGTTATATTGTAAGTTTCCTGACAATTTTTGAAGAGAGGGATTTGTTTAGTGTTTTCAGCACAATTCGAACATATAGGTTAAAGGTAATTAGTAAGAGGATACACAGCAACATTGTATTGGATTCAAAAGAAAAAAGCGTGAGAACCTTTTGTTACGTAGTACAATACTTCGGCTACAGACAACTTCCTGCATTCTACAATACTAGTAACATTGCTACGCTGGTGCCACGATGCAAAGATCTTTGACAAGACCACCCAAAGATACGGGAGGGGAGATGTACCATACCCAATAGCCCTGAGGCAGTGTGGCAAATTGCGAATTGCCGCCCTCTCATAAAAGTAATGGACATTTCATTTCGCTGATAGACGATGCTAATCAATGAAACGATCTGCTATCACAGGACTATGATATCTTGCTCTATAGGCGTGAGTCCATGTTTACAGATTCTCTTTTTTCTTTAAAAATGAGATTCCTGTTATTTGCGAAAATGATTCTTATCTTTATTTTATAACTCTTGCATTGAAAGATAAGCATCTTTAAAACATAAAAGATTAAACAAAGATTACTGGTTTAACACATGTTACAAATAGATTAAATAGAATAATAGTATATTTTTTAATGATTATTTATATTTTTAATATTAAAAATAAAAATGCATTCAGGTTATTGAAATAATTTCATATCAGAGATGTAGATTTTATATCAATGATTATTTAATTTTCGGCAGTTTCTGGGAAATGCAAATAATAATAAGTAAAAATAAGTAAATAAAATAAAAAATAAGATAAATATAAATATAAACAGAATAATAATCCTCCTTATTACAACAAGCTATTTATATTCTAATTTAAATTCTCTTATTCTTTTTTTTTATAAATATATTTATGCACGAATACATCCACAAAAATTCAAATATACGTGTACTAAACTAAAGATTATTTTTCTGTTTTTTTTAATGTACAGCTAGTTTTAATATATCATTTATGATACTAGCAAACAGGATTTAATTATTGGGATTTAATATTATACTTTTAAATCTTTATATTTTTATTTATAATGAAAGGCTTTCTTAAAACTTTTCTTAAATTACTCTTAGAACTTCCATAATTTTTCATAATAGGATGTATTTCGCAAAAATTTGTGTTATTGAAATAGCATGGATTTGCTTGCATGAAAACTGAAATACAAAATAGACAACAGTATAGTATCGTGGAAAACTGGGCACGAAAAAAGTTACAGTAGCAAGGAAAAGGGTAGCCTACTGGATAGGGCATTTAATTCTTCAATCGTATTAGGTGATCAGCGGAATTTATATTTCTTCTTATGAAAGGACTGGCTTAGAGTCCTGCGTGGTTCGAGTAAACTTGACTCACAGCCGACCCGACCTGCAAAATGGTTTTTGACTTTCAACCCGAACTGAATCTGCAGCTTCTGACCCACTATATTGTTAAAATGGTGTTATATAATAAACTGAATAAAAGTTCTTTTAAACAAACTACAATTATATTACTGAAGAAATCTTTCAGACAATTAAATATGGTATAAAAATATTACAACAGTGTATTTATCTAATTATAAACAATCTTTTTTTAGCTATATTAAAACATATATTTAAAAAATCCACTGTTCCAAGTATTTTGACAGTAAAATAAGGAAACAAATATAGGTCGGAAAAAAAAATAGTTTTCTTTAAACGTTAAGTATTTAGGTAAATGTAATTAAATTCATGTTATCAGTCATGTCTTTAAATTACTAGGAAGGAAGACAATGTCATCCAATCTCTTCATTTAAAAGTTTAGATTCATAAGTAAAGCATAAAACAATCTTCGGAGAAAACATTTTGTGAATAAAAATTAATGCAAATTTTAACTGCACCCGACCAGCAAAGCAGGTAATAAGCGATTACCCGACCCGATGCGTTTCTCTCTTGTGAGAAATGCGTCCTCCCTTGTGATTAAAAGGGTAGAAAGTATTCCTACCAAGAATATAAATTTTTTTTCCAAAGGAATAAAATTCATATGAGTTTGAGTTACTTTTCCCACTCAAATTCATGAGAAAACGAACTTTGCTCAGCTCAAGTTTACAATTTAAAAAGCGAGCGAAATTCAGCTCAAAACTCAAAAAGTTTTAATTAAACTCATGAACGTGATCCTGCGCAACACTGATAAAAAAAAAAAAAAAAAAAAAAAAAAAAAAACGGAACCTCTAAATGATAGAATTTGTCTCCTATTAATAAGTTCTCATGCGCATAAACAAACGTATTGAAAATTTGAGAATAAAAAACCATGCAAGAACAGTGGGTACACTATTCAGACGTGTTTGCTAAATAAATTTTTACTACAATTAAATTAATTAGTTATAATAAGGAATTATAAGTTAATAAGTTTAATTAAGCGTAAAATTAAAAATAATTTTCATTCTAATTGGTAATTTTAGAAAAAAAAGGGAAATTACCTATGAAAGTGTTCACAGAGAATAAGATCTATTAAAAAAAAAAAAAAAAAAAATGTACGTAAAAATGAACTTTTAGTGAGCTTCGCTCGTTTTTAAAAATGAACTTGAACTGAACGCGTTCATTTCTTTCAGACATGAGTTTGAGCGCGAACTAGCTCGTTTTTTACACGATGAACTTGAGTTTGAACTAGTTCGTTTTTATCGTGAACTTGCACAACACTGGTCTGTAACTATAATTGAACAGAAAATTTAAAAACATGGTATGTAAAAAGTTTTTTTTTTCTTATAATTATTTAAGATTAATTGTAAAATATATTATTTATCTTGAAATATGGAAAAATATGTGAAATGTGACTATTTTAAAAATACATGAATTTTTCCGTTTAGATGTGAATTCGTTCAAACACAATTCAATTTTAATTTTAAATATGGAGCATCGTGCAAGTAAGTAAATCCTATTTGAGCATGTGCAGTTTCAGCCCGAGTAGTTCAAGTACCCAGGGCCCGACTTAGACTACCTGGAGCCCCGAGGCAAGCCTATTATGGGGGAGCCCCTTGCAGTGGCATAAGAGGTCTTTAGGTTGCAGAATTTCTTCATACGCCTGTAGGGGGGCCCAGGGCATTTGCCCCGTATGCCCTGCCGTTAGTCAGGGCCTGCAAGTACCGCCAGCACTAGATGGCTTTGTCATCTATCAGTGACGTAACTACGGCGTAACCATGACGTAGTACGCTACCCATTGCTCCATTGTTGTGAATACGCTTTCACTGGAAAGCTTTGTGGGAGATGGTATTGTTACTTCAAATATAATAATTCTTAATATACTTAAATAAAATAAAACTAACTAATAATACAGGAGCCAGGAACTCGAATAAACAGGGCTCTATCTTACTTTAACGAATCCTTTATATACATATTCTATATACACATATTCTATGTACATATATACATTATTAAGTAGTAGTAATAAAATATAATGAAGAGAAAACATATCCTCATTCGTAACATCTTACAGTAATCACCGTACATCTTATCGCTGAAGTCAGCGAGTAAAAACTAAACTTATTCTTTTTTCTCTCGTAGCAAGCGCATGCGCTTCTCACACCAAACTAGCAGATGTTCCTTTGGAAACCGAAACTGTTTTCCACATTTTCTCCCACCTTTTGAGTGGATTATCTGAAAATATACTCAAAACATACTTAAATACATGATACTAAAACTTAGATGAAAAACAAAATAGTTACATAAATAAAATGAATAAAAAAAAAAAAAAAATTAAAGTCACTTGGTAAATATTTAGAGTCTTAGCGGAATTTTTACAGTTCTTCCACTGCTCGTTGTTACAGGAACATTGTCATCACTTTCATTATCACTTTTGGTAGAATGGTCTAGTTCAAGTCTATATAAGCGTTGTATAGGACGTAAAAATTCGGCTTTTTCAGTTTTCACCACAGCAAGTCTTGTTATGCCATCACGTCCAGGGATCAATTTCAACACTCTGGCCATATTCCAGAAGGCACGTTTTTTGTTGTCATCCTCTAA
Organism: Salticus scenicus; assembly: GCA_963930645.1. Taxonomy (NCBI): domain Eukaryota; kingdom Metazoa; phylum Arthropoda; class Arachnida; order Araneae; family Salticidae; genus Salticus; species Salticus scenicus. Next base: position 62,891,132 of record OZ005649.1, on the reverse strand, counting down.
TAACACAACTTCACCCACTTCTAGCGGCTTATCCTTGTAGTTTCTTATGGACTGTTGACGTAGATATCCTAAATATTCCGTGCGAAATCGTACTCTGAGGTTCTCTCTCATTTTCTGTAGGTACTTAGCTCGCTTACTGAGCTTCTTTTTGTCCAAAATGTCAATGTCAGACACACCAGAATGGGGAATTTCGTGCAGAAACATCTCGGGAGTTAAAGGGGATAAATCGCTCACATCTTCGGACACGTAAGTAAGTGGTCTACTATTAATTATTTTTTCACAATCGCACAAAATGGTTTGCAGTTCTTCATAACCAAGTGTAGCACGCCCCAAAATTTTTCTTAAGATTTGTTTAACCATTTGAATGAGGCGCTCCCACCAACCTCCCCACCACGGGGCGGTCGGAGGGTTAAATTTCCACTGAATTTTTTGTTCAGCAACTTTGGAGGTAATACTCTCCCAGTCTAGTTCATGTAAAAGCTTCTCTGCTCCCCTAAAGTTCGTACCGTTATCTGAATATATAATTGTTGGTCTTCCACGTCGTGAAATGAAACGCCTTAATGATTGCAAAAAAACTTCGGTTGTTAAAGATGTGATCAATTCTAAATGAATTGCTCTATAGACGGCACAGGTAAACAGTACAATATAAGATTTTTGACCTCCTTTCAAATAAAGTGGTCCAGCTAGATCGATGCCTACAATTTCAAAAATAGCTGCATCATTTACTCGTTCTTTTGGCAAAGGACCTGGTAGAACATCAGAATGTTTGACTTTAAATCTTTGGCATTTAACGCACTTTCGTATACAGTTTCGTATAGTCTTACGAGCTCTAATAATCCAGTATTTTTCTCTCAAGTATGACATCATCAAATTAACACCAGCGTGTAATAATTCGTTGTGAGTATGCATTATTAACAGTCGAACCACTGGATGATCGGACGGTAAAATCACAGGAAATTTAAAACTGTTAGTGTCATTTCTACAAGAAATATTTGTTTTTGCTCTAATTAAACCATCACTGTCAATCATCGGTCTAAGGTTTTGAAGTTTGTCGTGATTTGTGTTATTAAATGAATCCTTTTGCACCAATTTCAGAAGAGCGATTTCAGCTCTTTCAAGTTCGGAAGTTGACAAAGTTTTTGAGGATTCACTGGGAAATTTTCTTAGCTTAAAATAAAATCTGTAGATAAACGCTATCATCCGAATAATTTTTCTTATAGATGAAAAATACTTGTAATACCAGTCGCTGTTATGGTCGGTTTGGCTTAAGGCAGTAATTACAGTTTTTCGTATTTCTGAGCCAACCAAATCCTCATCCGGAGATTCCTCTGAATTTGGCCAACTCTCCTCGTTATTGCGTAACCACTCTGGTCCCTCCCACCATCGTAGTTGTGACAATTTTTCGGCTGAACATCCTCTAGAAGCTATATCGGCAGGGTTAAGAGCACCTGGAACGTGGCGCCACACGGTGGGAGATGTCAAGGAAACTATTTCACGTACACGATTTTGGACAAAAGTCCCCCAATTTTGATTTCTTTGGATCCAACATAACGAAGTAGTAGAATCCGTCCAACAATGAATATCAACACTGGGAAATTGCATATCTTCTACCACAGACGAAAGCAACCGAGCGCCGATCAAGCAAGCAAGGAGCTCTAACCGCGGTATAGTTAGAACCTTTAAAGGCGCTACCCTACTTCTAGCATGTATTAAATTGACGGTCACGTGATCACCTCGACAGACTCTTAAAAACACACATGCCGCGTAAGACTTTTGACTCGCGTCACAAAATACATGCAAACTTAATGAAACGTCTGGGGAAATATTAAGCCATCTTGGTATCCTTATTTTTGATATTAAATTTAGTTGTTGGATCCATGCTGTAAATTTTCGTATTAAATGATCCGGAAGAATTTCATCCCACTTAAGTTTTAAATTCCATGTTTCCTGCAAAATTAATTTCGGAATTAACGTCACAGGTGCCGTAAATCCAATTGGATCAAATACTTGATGAGCAATGGCTAAAATTAACCTTTTCGTAATTAGTTTATCGGGCTCATCAATTGACGGCACTTTGCAGGATAAAGTATCACTGTCTGTATACCACGTAAGACCCAAGACGGAGATGTTTTCTTCCGTGATCGATTCATTGTCTGGAGTGACACTATGCAAATTAGATTTCCACCCTCGTAAATTAAAATTGCCTGTAGACATTATTACTTGTGACTCCAAGATAAACTTTTTCATTTCTAACTCAGAATTCAAACTAGTTACGCAATTATCGACATAAAATGATGTCTTAAGAATTTCTGCAGTATTGCTTAAATTTTCGGGTACTTTACTTAAATGATACTGTAAGGTAGCGGCTAATAAATAGGGACTACATGTTAAACCAAAAACAACCCTTTGATGCCGATACTCCTCAATTTGTTCCGAATTATCTCTACCAAACCACAAAAAACGTAAAAAGTCGCGATCCTTTTTTCTTATTGAAATCTGTAAGAAAGCTTTTTCTATATCTGACGTAACACCCACGTAGCTTTTACGAAATCGATTTAGTATTGTTGGAATAATTTCTATTAAATTAGGTCCCGTAGATAAACAATCATTCAATGAAGGAAAACCCTGAGAATGTGAACTCGCATTAAACACTGGCCGTAAACTCGTAGTACTACCCTCTTTTATTATGGGTCTATGCGGTAAATAATGTACCTGTTCTGATTTAGTCTCTGTCACTTTTTCTATTATGCCAAGTGATAACCAATTATCAAAAACCCCATAGTAATCCTCTAATTTGCCGGAATTAACTAATTTTCTTTTCGTACTAAACAGACTTTTTCCAGCAAGTTTTTTATTGTCAGGTAAGGCAGAATTATCCGTTACCCATGGTAAAGCTACCTCGTATCTGCCGTCGGAATTTACCCGAAGAGTCTCCTTAAAATACTTGTTAGTCTCTTCTTCTAACTCCTGCTTAGTTTTACGGTGTGCAGGATCTGTAATTCCCAATACGTCTAATTTCCACAGATCGCTTACACACTGGTTCTTAACCAAAAGAGAAGAGATAACGAGAGAATGATTACTAGGTGTATTGCTCTTTGTGCCAAAAAATTTTCCTAGAACAGTCCATCCCAATTTAGTCTGTATAGCGGTTAAATTTGATTTAAGGGGTACTATTTTTCCCGTTAACAATTTACCCATAATATCAGCCCCTATTAACAATTTTATTTCCTTATCCACTTTGTATTGATTTTCTAAGTCCGTAAGCTGTATACGATGCTTCTTAAGTTCGTTTAACCACGGACCAGATGGGATTTGGCCAAGCTCAGAACAAATACGTTTTTCCGCCAATGCGTCAAATTTACATTTATAACTTCTGTCCATACTACTAACTTCAATTACATAATTTTTATAAAGATTTTCATTCGTTTCGATACCTCCAAAAAGTGATTGACGCAAGTTTATTTCATTGCTAGAGACATACTTCATTTCTTCAATTGTATCGCTACATATATAGCTTTTCATGCTTCCAGAGTCCAAGACTGCCCTTACAAGCATTTCTTTATTATTATTGTGCAGTCTAACAATAAACGTTTGCAGAAATACATCAGAGAGCTGTACATGATTATTTAATGTACTTATTTTTATTTCTTCATTAATCTTATTTGAAATATCTGATTTGTTAGAGGGTAAATCCGGGCATATTATAGCGTAGTGTCGTCTTTTACAAATAAGACATCTATGCCCTGATCTACATTGGTTTGCTCTGTGATTTTTCTTCAGACAAACAAAACAAACCCTTTTTTCTTTCAGTATATTCTTTTTATCTTCCAAATTTAACTTAGAGACCTCATTACAACTCTCCGATGCATGTGATTTATTGCAAAAAACACACACTATATCAACCTTTCTAAATTTTGAATTAATTTCCTTATTATTTTCATTAGTGTTCATCAATTTACACGCTGTAGGGAGTGTCTTAGACTCGGGAATTTTTTTCTGTTTTTCTTTTACATTTGGATTTTGTGAAGACAGTTCTTGTATTTGTATCGCCGTTTCACGACACTCAATTTCAGCTTTTAAAAAGTCTAATAATTCATCAATGTCAAAATTTTCAAGGTTCTGTCTTTTTCTTTGATAATTTAAATTTAAATCAGTGGGAATCAATTTGAGTAAAATTGGTGTCAGCAGAGTGCCGTATGTTCCTGATGTCACATTTAGGCATTTTAAATTTCTTATTTGAATCGTAATGTTATCGTAGAGCTTGCGCAGCGCATCTGTGTTATTTGAATTTTTCACTGGATCTAAATTCAATAACTTTCCAATGTGTGCATTAATTATTAGGTCATTACGACCAAATCTTGTTTTTAACGCTTTAACTGCAGATTGATAGTTCTCACTGGATAACGAAAAGCCTCTAATGGCATCAGCCGCAGATCCTATTAATAGAGAATGCAAATAATTAAATTTATCTATGTCTGTTAAATCAGTATTATTATGAATTGCATTCTCGTATTGGCTCCAAAATGAGAGCCAGTTAGCGGGATTCCCGCCAAATTCTTCAATCACTAGACGAGGGAGTTTTATTCTAGAATGTGAACAAGAAATTAAAGATGACTGTTCACTTATGATATCATCCTTTTTAGTGTTTGGGTTTTCGAGGTTTACCTTACTTTTTAAAACCGAAGTAATTTTTGATTTAACAGAAATAATTTTTTCTGCATAAGTTTCTGCTGTTTCAAATTCGGATTCTAAATCGTCTTCCTTTTTCATAAGATTTTGAATCTCTTCATCGAGATTCCTTAAATTTTCGTATTTTACTGTTAATTGATCGAAATGTTCTTGCAGAACAGATGTTTCGATTACATCTGCTTCTATGTACTGCTCGCAATTAGTAATTAATTTCGTAGTGGAACTTCTAATTACTGTTCTTTTTCTCTTTTGTTTTTCTAAGTCTGCCATGTTTAAAACTCTTATTAACAATTTTTAATAAAATACAAAATTTTATTACACTTATTCTTATTGTTCTTAAATCTGAAATCAAATGAACTCTTTTTTTTTTTTTTTTTTTTATTACCTTCACGTAATATTCACAATAATAATAATAATCTTATCTTATAATATAATTCACTCAATAAACTACGTAAATATATTAAAATTTCTCATTAAGAACATGACTTGGCACCCTACATTTGGGTGCTACGTATTATTGTTATAATATTTCAATCTTATTTATTCTCAAATTATTGAAAATATACTTTATTCGTAAATATATGAAATATATATATATATTTTATTCAGTGTCTTAATAAAGGGGAGAGAGAGCTTACCTGATAATCGTATTCAGCTCCGTGACAAAACAAAACTTTATTCCAAAAGTTAGCTTAAATACTTCTTTCTGTTCTTAACTGTTGATGGAAACGTAATTATTTTTTTTTTTCTTTCTTTAATCTTATAAACAGCTTAAGAGCCCTTTTAAAATCGTATATTTTACGAATCCTGGCTGGCTGGCTCGCCAAAAATGTTACTTCAAATATAATAATTCTTAATATACTTAAATAAAATAAAACTAACTAATAATACAGGAGCCAGGAACTCGAATAAACAGGGCTCTATCTTACTTTAACGAATCCTTTATATACATATTCTATATACACATATTCTATGTACATATATACATTATTAAGTAGTAGTAATAAAATATAATGAAGAGAAAACATATCCTCATTCGTAACATCTTACAGTAATCACCGTACATCTTATCGCTGAAGTCAGCGAGTAAAAACTAAACTTATTCTTTTTTCTCTCGTAGCAAGCGCATGCGCTTCTCACACCAAACTAGCAGATGTTCCTTTGGAAACCGAAACTGTTTTCCACAGGTATTAAATATTATACTACCATCACGAGAAGGCGGCTGGAAATCCCGCTCGGTGGAACAGTTCATTTTCTTAAAGGTTGGGATTGCGGAGTGAGCAGATAGTTTAGGGTTGAAACAATTTCTGTGCGCGCTGCTGTCTTTGGCGAAAATTGCGGTAACCCTTCTCTTTCCTTTCATCGAAATTAAAGCTGCTGCGCTAGTGGTTTTCTCTTATTTATTATTATTGTTAATTTTATTTAGCATTAAAACTGTTTTTTTTTTTTTTTTTTTTTTTTGAGGGGGAGGGGAGAGAACGAGGCAAAATAGATTTTCCTATAACGTTTCTTTCTGAAGAAAGTAAAATATTTAAATATATATGCATATTTTTTGAAAACGAAGAAAATCTCCCTCTCTCTGTATTCCAATTCACAAAGTCCAAGGACGACGAAAATACAAATAACGAAACATCTGTGTAAGTCATATCTATAATCATAATGTAAAGGCTGCACTTCAAGTGAAACTAGAATAATACTAAAAAAAGTGAAATGACGATTTTAAACTTTAAATAGACGATTTTAAAACCTAATTTGGCTGACTAAATAAATTTAAACTGAAGCATAGTACACATTTCAAGACGGTTCGTGATGAGTTTAAAGCTGTAAATTTTCAAGAAATAAGATTTGATTCAAAAATTGGAAGAATTAGCAATAATTAAGAATATAAAATCTATCAGTGAATTTATGAATTGAAATTTAATTTACCATATAAATGTTTAAGAAACAGAAATTGTTAACATTTTTTTTTTTTTTTTTTGCATTTAAAATTTTCATACATAATGTAAATTTTCTGTTATTAATTTCAGTTTGGCTTTAAAATCTAGTTTAGTTAATAATGTTTATAATGTTAATATAAAAAAAAAAAAAAAAAAAAAAAAAAAAAAAAGATAATGATAATGATAGTGAACCCTTTAAACTACGTCAGATTTTTTTTCTTGTATATTTAAATACAATACATAGATGTACAACAATTATTAGTCTGTGATAGAATATAGAATAAATGAAATGTCGAATTCATTCATGAATGTCAACTTTACAAACAGTATTTATTAACATTTTCACGATGAAATAGATCATTTACGGAAAGAGTTAAAATTTTTCTATTTTTATTTATTTATTTATTTATATTACGAACAAAAATATTCACATTTTCTATTTGGGGGGAAAAACAAGACCTCCTAAGCACGATTACTTTTAGCATTTAAGTATTACAATTCATTTTAAATTAATCTGTCAATCGCAAAATTATGAAAGAATATTTAGATACATTCCTTAAAATGATTTTTTTTTTCCTTTTCTAAATGTCATTTCTTTTTTAATAACAACATAAATAAATATAAATAAATAAATAAAGTATTTAGTGCAAATGTTATCGTAACATTACTTAAAATTCCTGTTTATATTTTTTCTAACAAGAATTTGAAATAATTTCTCTATGCATCAACATATTTACATGAATGTAATATTCCATTTTGCTACAAAAGGCGCTAGCCAGCCAAATAAAGTAATCCTAGTTCAAAGAACTTTGACCTTCAGCTCTTTTCCCATTCCCCCTTCCTCCTCTAAAATACTATAGTAGACTTTGCCGAAACCACGTGACTCCTACGTCACAGCCGCCATCTCATGATGGTATAGCCAGAGCCTCCTTAAGTAGATGCCTAGCGAGTCGCTCGGAAACTTGGCAACAGTACACGAAGAACATAGCCAGTAGATGGCGCTTGATACCGTGTCGTAAAGTTCTGTTTATTTCCCGCGATTCAATTGACTTTCAATTGAGTTCTTCACGGTTTATGTTTTATTAATTTAATAAATGTGAGAGGTTTTTTTTTTTATTTATTATTATTATTATTATTATTTTTAATATGGTGTATTGCGTCATTCCATTTTGTAAATCGTACAGTCGCCGTGAAAATATAAGTTTTCAAATGACTGCACATATTTCAAGACAAGGTATGTAAACTATACTATATTACCAACCCTCCGGATTTTTAAATATCAATAATATTTTTCACCAAAAACATTATTTTTATTTATTATCGTAAATTCTATGATTAAGACGAAGATAAATTTAAAAGAAATTATGATATAAAAATTCGAAGGGTTGACACCTCTGTTAGTAAGTTAGATTTAACAAATAAAATAGTTATGCTTATTACAAAATGAAATGAAATTTTTATTTATTGATGTAGGAATACAGAAAAATAACTTGTTCTTAGTTACTTTGAAATAACTCTATATTGGAGTATTTTATAGTTTTATTCATAAATTACATTAGTAAATTATGAATAAAACTATAAAATACTCCAATATAAGGAACAAGATTGATTTATATTTTTTAATACCACTGTTTTTTAAAGACTTGTGTAAATGCGTATAAAAATTTGATTATTTCAGTTAAATCGAAACAAAAGTGTTGGGAATCTTGAAAAGAAAAAATAGAAAATTTTTATTTCTACTTTTGTTCTTTTTAAAAATATTAAGTTTTAAGATTCATAACATTACTTTTATTAACCTTTTACCACACAAATGGAATATAGAATTAAAAATTCATGTAAAAATTAAATATCATGATTACTGATTTGAAAAATTATCAGATATGACAGAAAGATGACTTGATTTTTTGAAATAGAAATTCTCCACATCCATACACTCACATATACACACACACACATATACTGGCTAATTGCCAAAAACTACTTTTTTTGGACTCATGAGACCTTAAAAATATAACTCATGGGAAAACTCGATATCGAATTTTTGGACCGAACGCAATACTTTCATTATGTACGGTAGTAGGGTAATGGAAGTAAAAATATTTCAAGGATGTTATTAATTTGTCCTTAAATTTGCCAATATTTATCAAATTTTTCAAATTGAAACCTAATACGAGTTTTAAAATACAATTGTGAATTTCCTGCATTTGTTTGTTTTTGAGTTATTCTGATAATAAATATGCATATAAATCAATTACTAAAAAAAAAAAAAAAAAAAAAAACTTCGTGCGAGAGAAAACTTATACTCAAGAAATCCTTAATTTTAAAAATTCAAATCTTAATGGTTATTTATTTATTTTTTGTGACGGACTAGACAACAGATTGTCTTCTTCTCCAATTTTTATTACTGAATGTTAACTTATCTCGTTAATGTGCTGGTCTATTATTCTTATAAATAATATAAAATTCTCGATTTAAGAAAAATAATTCACACCTAATAAGGTAAAAATGTAACGTAAAGGACAAGACCAAAAAAAAGAAAAAAATAAAAGACATGATTTTAATAATTTATCATTATAAATTATTCATTCTAAACTGAAACTCATTTAAAGTTCAGAGATTTTAATTTATATAAACGAAACTTTCATCTGATATCTAAATTAAAAATTTTTTGAAATTTTTATTGAATAAATATATTAAATATAATTTAATCGCGTGATAGTGATCGCATGTTTTTGCTTATTTAATTTTAAATTTCGTTTTTTAATTAATAATATATATATTTTTTTTAAAAAAGGTCTTATTTATTAGATACGCTGTAATTCAATTAGTTGAAAAGCTAAAATAGGTCTTGTCCACTTCCGAAGAAAATTAAACCCTATACTTTTTTAAATATAAATATTTGAATATTTTTTTGAAAATATTTACGATAAAGCACTTTTACATCATTTTTTCAAATTAAAAGAAAAAAAAATACAATTTTGGACTTTAAATTGAAATTAATAGCTAGAGTTTTAGATGAAAAATATAATTTATCTGTGAAAGAGAAGAAAACTGTTGCTCTGCGTAGGTGCTGTCACCTAGCGTTAGTTTTGTTTTTTAAATGTTGCCTAATTTAACATTGGGATTCGCAGCGCGTGGAAGGCATCTACTTAAGGAGGCTCTGGTATAGCAATATAAATCCAGCAAAAAGCTTTCGGGTTCATCTTATTTGGAGCAAAGGGGTGTTCAGATTGAAATTAGCAAATGGGTTGCTGAACGGGAGATTCGTTATGAGAACAGTTGGTATATATCGAGGGCAGTTAGAATACATCCGTTTTTACTTTCCGGACATATACAGTCGGTAACAAAAGTGTCCGAACACTAGCAAAAATTCCTATGTAAAAAAAAGTACACTTCATATGGTTTTGTCTGCGAGAGTCTGCGAATGAGTGGGTTGCTGCCGATGGCATCAGGGATAGGAAGCGAGCTTCTGAGCAATTTCATGATTTTTTTTTTTTTTTTTTTTTTTTTTGTTTATAAAGCGATATAAAAGAGTTTCCTTTAAATATAGTGACCAGCGAAGCAGGAAAGCCTTCGTTGATTCACTACGTTCATTGATTTCACATTCCGCCATTTTTGGCGGGGTTCTATACTAGTATTTATATAATGTACCAAATTCTGGATCATTACGCTATTACGCTGTTCTTGAATTAACTGCTCTCGGGAACATAAAACTGACGCTGGCATGAGTGCTACAGCAATATTTTCATTACAATTTAGAGCTTGCGGTTTTGTAGATGCACTAGCCTCGTTTGAATTTTCTAAAGAACAGTCATTAGAATGAGTACGAAGTTGAAAACAGTTTAACTTTTCTTTTTCAATTAAAGCACTTTCTTCTACATTAACAGAAAACTCTGTCGACTCGACAGGTTTAAAATTTAAATTAAATTCAGCAATAGATAAAGATTTAGTAGAAAAATTAAGCTAGACATTATTTTCTTTCATGATATCTAGGCCGATTATACAAGAATACTGGAGATTATCGATAACATAAAAAAGCCACACCCCCTTCTATCTGATTTAATTTAGCTATTATATGCATTTGCACAAGATTGGCCTTGTGCTGTATTTGCATCTAAATTAGTGCGATTTAAAGGTTTAAATGAAAAATATTTAGTATAAGTATCATAAGCTAGGAAACAACGTTCAGCTCCAGTATAAAAAAATGCAGGCATTACAACATCATGTAGAACAATATTTAAGTTAGGTAATTCCACTGGAAGGACAGAAATGATACTCAGAGGAATGGAATTTAACTGGTTATACTGATTATTATAATTATGAGAGAGTTCTTTTCATTTCTTGAAAATTTTTCATTTTGATTTAAACAACTATTTCTAGGTTGTGAAAAGTTATTGTTGCGTCTTGTGTGTTGAAATATGGACGAGCTTGCTGTGGTCGGTTAAAATTATGATTTTGAGGGGATGGGGTGAAGTTGTCACGCCCTGGAGAATTATTTTTAACTTTTACATTTTCCCGCCTTGCAAATTTATTTTTCTGTTTTACAGGTGTCGCTCTTGGTACTTAGACAAGGTTTGAAATAGATGTAACGGGTTTTAGATCCAAATAATCCTGAATTGGAGTTCTCAAGAGAGGGGTGGCAATATCTAACACCTCAGTAAAAGGCAAGGTTAACTCTAATTGCTTAATTATATCCAGTTTTCGAAGTTGAAAAGTAGTAGGCTTTTCGTAAAAAGATTTCTTTCGACTGTAAAGTTCTTGATGCAATTTGTCGTGATCGGCAGTAGAGGAAAAAGTTTCTTTAATTTTACATTTTAAAGCGTTATATGTGGGATTTTGACCCAATGACATACATGCGACATACGGGAACCATATATTAGCATCACCTTGAGAGCGTATTTCAAAACGCTAAATTTATCATCAGCAGCTATTTTATGCAGCTCGAATTATTCCTCAATATTATTGAAAATTTCAATAACGTTTCCTGACCCAGTAAAATAAACTCTAGCCGGAGGGGGAATGGGGTATCAAGTAGGTTTGAGCGCCACTGTGATGTCTGAGTCTCGGTTTCTGCAGACCTCATCTTATGAACAACTTAAATTAGAAAATAATCCAGAGACTCGTAAGTATAAAAACTAATAAATGTTTATTCTGACTTCGAATAAGGGTGAGGGGAATGTATAAAAGAAACTCACAAGAATATTTAAATAAATAAATTCAGCTATTGTGAATAAATATGTTCACCACTTGTGGCTATGGTAGGTAACGTTAGAAGCTTGAAAGAAACTCTAATTGAAATGAAGAATACCTCCGTAATAAGCACAACTTCGAAAAATAACGTAGCACACCCACTTGACCTCGCGCAACGCTAAACTTTTTAATTTTATGTAGATCGGCTACTCACTGCTATCGTATTTCACAATTAAATTCGCTTTCGCTCCACTATGACTCCAACACCAACCAGCTTCCACTCAAAACATTTTGCTACTTAACCCTTTAAGGTTCACTACTTAATTTATTTTAAAAATTACTAAACTAATTTTTAAAATGGCTTTAAACACATAGCTGATCATAAATATTTACAAAATAAAAAAATAGCGTTGTTCTTTTTCGAGAAATTTTCGGTTTGAAACATCTGTAAGTAAACCATATTAAATTCAAATAATATTTAATTTAATAAATAAATCACTTTATAAGTAAACATTATCGACAGCAAAAACTCGTAAAAGTTGCATAGATCCCAACATTTCAATTTATTTAGGAGTATTTTAACCCTTTGCAGCGCAAGATAATTCGGATCCTTTAAATTATACTGCCACCGGAATTTTCGAACAAATTAAAATAGAAGAAATTTTAAATTTTCAAGTTAAAAAAAGGGCCTTTTCTGCTATGTTATAAATGTAAATTTTTGCTAAAAAATTTCCGGGATGAGTTTTTGCACTTGAGAATTAAAATTAGGTGTTCCATCAGCGGGAACACTGCGACTGAAAGGGTTAAACACTTTCAAAAACAGACCACATCATTCACTTCGTTTCATCAACTTATTTCTCTAAAACTACTCGTATTTAATCATCTTTCCTCAAACTGCATAGATTCTAATTTCCTTTTACAGATTCCATACCGACCTAAAACCACCTCTACCTGACACCTTCAATCTAGCCATTTCACCCCTACCGTCGCCAAATACGCTGGATCCAGCTTATACTTTTCCAACCTCTGATCAACATCTTATCTTCAATACTCACTTCCTACGGCGACCTTTATTTACCTTAACCCGACGCTACAGCTACCTCACAAGCTCCCCATACCTATAGATCCCTTCCGTGAAGGATCAAAATTGTGATGACATGTCTGGAACCACCTCTAGAGGTGTGTCCCAGATCGTCGCCAATTGCCCATCTGCGCAGCACTAGTGCGACGTAAAACCCAACCAACCAACCCCATACCTATACTATGATTGGGAAATAAACTAGTATGCATAGGAGGACTCTGCTCAGTTCCACATGATATACACACCAAAAAAAAAAAAAAAAAAAAAAGGCCTCTCTGCAGAAAAATTTACTTATACCTATTTTACTTGTAATAACTTCAAAACTAATGGTTGAAACAAATAAGACTGCCATGTTTGCATAATATTAAAGAGATGAAATGATACCTATGTGCATTTTAGATTTAAAAATTCACTTTATTACAATCTACGAAGTAATCATTAAAAATCTGCATAAAACATTTTTTTTAAACGAAATATAATAAACATATACTTTGTACTGTATTATCATTTATTATATGATATAAACAACTTATATTTTAATACATCATATAAAACTATTTATTTGTTAGATGTAAGCAATTTTTTAATAAAAATATGTATTCTGCATTGAGTTATTCCACCTTTATACGGAACTAGCAGGCTTTGCCCGCTTCGCTGGACATTAAACTTAAATGAAGTCTCAAAATATCACATCTTTATTAATAACCTAAGTTATTACTTACAGACTTTGAATAAACACCATAAAATGCAATAAACTCGCAACAATTGTTTCGGGTCGAAAAAACACATGACCCTTCATCAGGCGAATAAAGTAAGCACGAGTGCTGCAGTCAAAGCGGCAACGCACAAAATCGTTTAAAGTGAAAAGAAGAACTTTATAAACTAGAAAGTAAATATAGCTACTGGCGTAAGTAGAATTATACAAGAAAACAAGAAAATAAATAAATGAGTGAGATTAAACATATAACAATCTAAGGATATCAAAATTAAACGAAAATCTAAGTTACGTGAGTAATTTCCAAGCATCAGAGAAGAAAGGAGTGGAAGAAATATCATTAATAAGATTTTTCGAATTTTTAAATATGTAAAAAGCTTCATGAATATCCAAATGGGAGGAACAGACAGGAGATGAAAGTATGTTAGTTTTGGAAAAATCAAAACGATGACATTGAGACCAGCAGTGGGAAGCAATAGAAGATTTGGTAATCTCAGCATTACGAACATTCCGACGGTGCTCATTTATTCTGTATTTCAAACGCCTCCTAGTTTGACCAATATAACCTAAGTTGCAGGACGAACACGGAATTAAATAAATTCCAGAACGGTTTTCGGTGGGAATGGGATCCTTCTGGTTTGTTTAGAGAGAAGACTACGTGAATTCCATTATTCTTCCATTGAAGTTGAGGAGCTTGTAAATTTAGTTCATTTGTGTATCAGGCAAACTGCCTTCATTTTTAATGGTGCTTATTATTCCCAAAATGATGGTATGGCCATGGGTAGTCCTCTCTCTCCTTTACTTTGCGACATTTATATGCACTATTTTGAAGAAAAACTTTTCGGTGTATATAAATTTCCTCACTGGTTTAGGTATGTGGATGACACTTTCGTTCTTGTCTCCCCTGATGTCGATTTGTCCAATTTACTTTCTTTGGTCAATTCGATTGACCCATGCATTCAATTCACTTTTGAGGTTGAAAAGGATTGCTCTTTGCCTTTCCTTGACGTTCTTGTGAATAAAGAAAAGGATTGTTTCTCAACTACGGTTTTTAGAAAACCATTCTCAGTCTCTTTGCCACCGCATGCTCTCTCTAACCACGCCCCTCAACAAAAAATGTCTGCTTTTTACACTTATGTTTATCGTGCCTTACACATTTGTTCTGATCCGTCTAATCTTTCGAAAGAAATTAATTACTTAAAATCTCTTGCTCTCTCTCGTGGCTATAACCCATCTATCATCGATAAAGCTCTATATAAATTTAAGAATCCTAAACGTTCTGCTTCCAAATTAAACGATCACAGTCTCATCCCAGTTGTTTTACCTTTTCATTCTTCACTCTCTTTTAAAATCTCTAAAATTCTTTCACCGTTTGGTTTCAAAGTTATTTACAAACCCGTCAATAAAATTAAAATTTCTTCTCTTAAGGATCCCATTCCCACCGAAAACCGTTCTGGAATTTATTTAATTCCGTGTTCGTCCTGCAACTTAGGTTATATTGGTCAAACTAGGAGGCGTTTGAAATACAGAATAAATGAGCACCGTCGGAATGTTCGTAATGCTGAGATTACCAAATCTTCTATTGCTTCCCACTGCTGGTCTCAATGTCATCGTTTTGATTTTTCCAAAACTAACATACTTTCATCTCCTGTCTGTTCCTCCCATTTGGATATTCATGAAGCATTTTACATATTTAAAAATTCGAAAAATCTTGTTAATGATATTTCTTCCACTCCTTTCTTCTCTGATGCTTGGAAATTACTCACGTAACTTAGATTTTCATTTAATTTTGATATCCTTAGATCGTTATATGTTTAATCTCACTCATTTATTTATTTTCTTGTTTTCTTGTATAATTCTACTTACACCAGTAGCTCTATTTACTTTCTAGTTTATAAAGTTCTTCTTTTCACTTTAAATTAGTGATGGGTAAGACACGAAAAAATTTTGTCATGACATTGAGGTACCTCAAAATATTTTGAAGTGGGACAATGTCATGCTTCAAATGACATGAGGTGTTGCAAGAGAGAGAGCAAGGTGAATGAATGAGGTGAAGTATTTTGTCATCTGTTGTAGTGAGTTCTGAGGTATTGTCTGTCATGTCCCACGTGAATTGAAAGAGTTGTTTTGTCATGAAAATTAATTAGTGTGAAGAGGTGAGAGGTTCAAAAAAGTGAATGAAGATGCATGAATGAAATGAAGTACTATGCCATATGTTGTAGTGAGTTGTGATGTAGGTTGTTTGCCATGTCCCACGTGAATTGAAAGAGTGATTTTGTCATGAAGATTAGTATTAAAAGTTGAGGTTTACATTCGATAACTGCAACTGCAAAAGTGTGAACGAAGATGTATGAATGAAATTAAGTATTTTGTCATATGCTGTAGTCAGTTGTGAGATAGGGAGTTTTTCGTGACACGAGTGTTTTGAAGGAATTGTTTTGTCGTGAAGTGTAGTGTTAAGAGATGAGGGGCTTACATATGGTACCTACAATTCCAAAAGAGTGAAGGAAGACGTATGTATGAAATGAAGTACTGTGTCATCAGTTATGTCTTGTTATCAGTTAGGTAGTTTTTCATGTCACAAGCACAAGTGAATTGAATTGAATGAATTGACTTGTCATGAAAATTACTGTTAAAATGATTGGAAAAAAAGTTAAGGAATCACTGAGAAATTATCTTATTTCCTTAAAAGAAGTAATAGTCACAAAAATTTAAATACTTTTAACAAATAAAGCTGACTTTTCAAAAATATTGAGATTGTTAAAGACATATTTAGTTTTAACAAGAAGGTGTTAAAATGATTGTTTTAAGTAATTTCTCAGGCACTTCACTCTTCACTTGCTTATAAAAACTCACGAATGTTTTCGGAAGAAAGTATTGGATTCGTAAAAGTTTTCTACTAATGGTTTTTGATGGATTTACATGTTTTGAGGGTCCAGAACAAGATTTGACCCTTTTTATTTTCTTTATTCAATAGAAGAAAATATTGGATTCGTAAAAATTTCCGACTTCTGGTTTTCGACAGATTTTCACGTTTTGAGAAGTCTAGAACACAATTTTACAATTTTTTGCGTATGTCTGTCTGTCTGTGTGTGCGTGTGAGAGACAAAAATTTTGTGGCAAATGTATCTCCTTGACTACTTTTCAGAATTGTTTATAAATTTATATGTAGATGCACCTTGGCCTAAATTAGTGCCTATCGACTTTTGGTACCAAACGCTCAACAGGTGGCGCTGCTATACAGCGATTTCCACAATTTAATGGGAGGCTATATCTCAGGCTCTATATCGCATAATCAAACAAAACTTTATATATATAAGAAGGTCATTATGAAACATGCTGATTAAATTTGAATGCTTATCGGGCAAAATATGGCACGGCTATTCAGCGATTTTTGCAATTTAAAAATGAGCTATATCTTACAAACTACTTCACAGAATTACATATACATTTTTATGTAGACGCACCTTGATATAAATCGGCAAATAATAATTTTTGGTGTGAAGCACTTAACGTGTGGCGCTGCTGCACAGCGATTTCTACAATTTTAGGGGAGGCTATATCTCAGGTTCTATTGTACAAATAAATGCGCATTTATCAATTTCTAGACCTCAAACTAACAAATGCCAAGCATATAATTAAGAGCCCTTGAAAGTGACTATTTTAATCAGAACGAAAGAATGATCGAAATCATACTGCAACAATAAACTTCAAAAAATGAGGGCTAAAACCCCTTAGAAAGACCCCCGCAGAGGTCACTCTCTTTTTTTGTCCTAGTACCCTAGTGCTGTCAATCGGCCTTAATCCCGACAACCCAACAACCAACCTCAACATTTTGTTTGATAAATTTAAAATGCTTAAATATAATAATTATATTCTTAAACACACCATGAGTAAACAATATTCGTAATCATATAAAAATACGTAAAATACAATGATAACATTCTCAAGCACAGCTGGAATAAACATTACTCATAATTATATAAAGTACATAAAATACAGTGAGGAAATTCTTAAATACACCGGGAATAAAAAATATTCGTAATTATAGAAAAATACATAAAAATAGTGATAAAATTGTTTAATACACTATTAATAAATAATATTCGCAAAGTATCTAAAAAGAAATCGATCTTTTTCTCCGAACCTTGGACATAAAATTTATGCTACCAATACGAGTGTTGGTGTTAGGGTTAAGGCCAACTAACTGTGCTATATTACTTACAAACTTTGAATAAACACCATAAAATTCAATAAACTTGCAACAATTGTTTCGGGTCGAAAAAACACACGACCCTTCATCAGGCGAATAAAGTAAGCACGAGTGCTGCAGGACTGCAGCACTCGTGCTTACTTTATTCGCCTTTTGAAGGGTCGTGTGTTTTTTCGACCCGAAACAATTGTTGCGAGTTTATTGCATTTTATGGTGTTTATTCAAAGTTTGTAAGTAATATTTTTACAACGCCAGTTTATTGATGCTTCTTTATTAAATAACTGTGCTATAGTCCTAAGCCTCAAGAGAAGTGCCCTCTGTGAGATTTTTCTAAAGGGTCCTAGTAAGCATTTGCGCAAGTTTCAGATAAAACCATAGAAAACTTTGAACGGCCAGGCCAACCAGTGCGATCTGGGATCAAACCCGGCACCTTACATTTACCAGCTTTTTGAGATCAGAACTTCTTAGGCCACTAGGAAGGCAGTACAAATACAAACGCAAGCATAAAACAATTTTATTAGTCTAGCTTCTTTTTTAAACTAATATTTAATTCCATTTTGGTAGCATTACGAATAATTTTTATTCTTGGTGTACTTGTTTTCTCTTTTCCTGTATTGTAGTCTGTGATTCACCATAATAGTCTTTGCCATTTATGAAAATCGAATTTATAAAACAAAATTAGGAGTAGCAGTGAGGTCACTGGAATAACACGGCCACTTCAATTTTAAAGTAATATTGTGATTATGATTAAGTTAAAATTGGGGGGAAAGGTAGAATCTCGGAATTATTTGTGTTAAATCTTCTTTTTAAGCTTTATAAACAATATTTGTTTTTATTTTTCGTTTTAATTAAAATGGTGAAATTTCACAAATTATATTTAATTAATTATTAATTTATTTGAGGTAATAGGACAAATGAACGTCATATCGCTGCATTCACATTTTACTTAATAAATCGATTTATTAAGTTTTATTTTCCTGAAATAAAAATATTAAAAGCCGGGGGGGAGGGGAATATTATTTATATACCTTTTATTGGTTATAAGTTCATGACTTATCCAAAAAAGTTCGTTCTTATTTAAAAATGCAAAGGGAAAAAAGAATCAACCATATAAATAAAATGCGAATATAAATAAAAGAATTTTTAAAGAAGTTGAATTAAATATCTCAGAAACCTTTATAAAAATTATATTCACTTAAACTTAGGGAATAGAGTAGCATCAGGCGTATAGAATATTAATAAAATAAAATAAAAATAAAAAATGTAATAATAACAATATGGCGTAACTTTTGTGAAAATAGCTATTTTACTCTGTATCGATGTTTCTGGAAAATTTTTGCTCTTCATCTTCATGCACAAACCATGAATGCTTGGGATTCCAATAGCGCGGGGAAGGAAATCATCTTCTCCTGAACAACCCCCCCCCCACCCCTCCTTAAAGAGAGTTTCAGCCTTTGCTTGTTTTTCTATTTATCTTTTTTTTTTTTTTTTTTTTCAGTCGATTTTTGTCCATTTTCAATTACAACAACCTTACTTTTGCTGAGCCCCTATAGAAAATTTTCTGATTGTCGGCGCCCCACCGCTTCCATTACTTACGATAGTTTTGTAGCGAAAGTAAAAATTTAAATTATATGCATTTATATTAAGTATTGATACTGTATTAGGAATATCAATAATTTCGATTTTTGGTGTTTCACGTTTTCAGATCTCTTGAACTTCATTTGATCATTTTTAAAAAATGCTCATCAGCCTGTGATAAAAATTTTATGTGAGCTCTAGCTCAAAATCTGATACACAGAATTTTTTTATGAATTTTCAAGGTGGCCACAATTAAACTGATAATTCTCATACTATTATGTAGTGCAATTCCATTACAAGAATGGCGCAAACTTTGTAGTAAGATTAAATAAGACAGAAAACAAAGGATTCCGAAAACAAAAAACAAAAAAAAGAATTTTTAAATTTACCACTGTGGCAATATGTGATACTGTTTTTCTAAACTTTCATCTTTTTTTATAATTTAAAATTGATGACTGTGCAATTTATAAAGTATTGCTTTTGTCTCCAATTCTTATTTTGAAATTGGAGACGTTGCGCTAATTTGTCATAAATTTTGCATTTTTTAAAACTCTCTTTACTATTACACAGCACCATATATTCTCCTAGTGGTGACATTTGGAACTTTTTTCATTTTTCGCGGAATCTTTGACCCCCGTCTTTATTAAACTTCGCATAAAATTTACCACCATTCTCGCAATTAGATTGTGCTACAGTACATTATGAGCACTGTCAGTTTAATTATGGCCATCTTTTATATTCAAATACATCTTGAAATAAATTAGTGCTTATAAACTTTTGGTGCAAATCGTTGAACAGGTGGCGCTGTTTGTTATACTGCAATTTTCCCTTTGTTAAGGAAGGATATATCTCAGCTTCTATTAGGCATAATTGCATAAAAACTGATTTGTGAAAACGGCATTATGTATACATATACTATTTTAATTTGGGTATATATATCGGCTGACACGAGTCAGCACTATGATTGAAATTCGTGTACGGCAAGGTTATATATCTACTTCTAGAGCGTATAAAAAGAAAAACTTTATATATGATGACTTTCCAAATATTTATATAGGAACTTCAATTTTATTAATCGCATTGCGATTCATAATGAGGCTGAATAATAAATCCCTTTGAATTTTTTTATTTTTCCGACTGAGTGAAAATAATGCCTGGACCGGGAGTCGAACCCCGGATCTTTGACTTACAAGGTCACGGCTCTACCAATTGAGCTATCCAGGCCGACACCCCGGTCAGCATTACTCACTCAGACAACCTTTAGGCAGAATATCTCTGGTCTATCATGTAGATAGCTCGACAGAAATGAGCCGCAGGAAATGGAAAACACCATTAGATAATGGGAGAAAGAAATACAATTTTTATTAAAATCACACAAGTCAAAGATCCGGGGTTCGACTTCCGGATTTTCCTCAAATTTTCGAAATTTGTGTTAAATATACTCATTTTGAGGTGCATGGGATACAAAAATTATGTTTTCAACATTTTCTTTCTTTTCTCTCTTTTTTTTTTTTTTTTTTTTTTTTTTTTTTTTAACGTTATGATTTTTTTTTTTTTTTTTTTTTTAATAATTAAAATCTCCTAAATTGTAGATACGCGAATAAAGGAATGAATAAGGGCTTAATTTTCTTTTTAAAAGTCGAAAAGTATCCTGACATGTGAAAGATTCTAATATTCAGCCCTCATAAAAGAATAAAGTTTTATCTGACAGTGAAATATATCATCAATATCAAAGATGAAATGCCTTCTAAACATAGTTTTACTCTATGACATAATTTTGGGCAATTTCAGTATATGATTTGCAAGTAGCAATTCGCAAGTTACCCATTCTTCCGTTACCCAATTTTCCGTTACCTATTTTTCCGCATCCCGTAAATTCCTGCTTGGTAGCGCCTGCTGCACCTATTTCCGGTTTTGGTATCTGAAACAGCCTGTTCGCTCACCGTATTATAATATTTAGAAATTCTTATTCGTAAGCAAAGATTCGTAGCAAAGTCCTGTTCGGTGGTGCCGTATTCCCGTTTTAAAACGCACAATAGCTTGATCGCTCATAGTGCAACTAGCTCTTAAAGATTTAACTGTAGCAAAACTAAAAGCGGTATCTTGTGACAAAGATTTGCAACATGTACTCTTCAATTCTAATTTAAATAGCTTTTTTTTTTAAATGATATATTACTTATGAAATAATGTTAATTAAAAGCTGAAATACAAAAGTAATATAAACATTGTTATAAAAGGGCCCACCAGCGGCCGAGCGGTTCTGAGCTCAAAGCTGGTAGACGTAAGATGCCGGGTTCGATCCCAGGTCGCTCTCGTCGGCCTGGCCGTTCGGAGTTTTCAGTGGTTTTCTCCGAAACTTGCGTAATACGGGTTAGGACACCTTAGAAAGACCCTTACGGAGGGCACTCCCCCTCAGGCCTAGGACCTACAGCAGTCAATCGGCCTTACTCCGAAAATCCATTGTTATAAAAATATTTGTGTCTTACTTTTCAATATTTTACTCTTGCGTAACTCTGGAATAAATAGTGTTAAAAATCTTTTATACGGAATGTGAGCGGATAATCAGAATTTGAAAGTTTGCAAAATAAAAAATAACACATGTGTTTAGAGTTTTCTGTGCTTTTCTCTTAAACTCCTGTACTGAATTTAACGGCTTACACCAGTTTAAAAGTTCGCAATAAAATTTCATTTTAATGAATTTCGAAAGATGTATTATAAGTAATTTAATCGTAATTAAAATTGGAGATATTGGAATAAAGGTATTCTGGGTTTTCCGTGGTTTTCTCTGAATCTCCTATACGGGATTTAATTGCTATGCAATTCAAAGTGTCATCAATCTTTAGATTGCTCTAATAAGTAAGTATAATTTTATCATATAATTCGCACACTCTTTTCCTTAATTGTAATAATATGTTAAACCATTTCTTTCTTTGTAGTATAGTTTTTCAATTGGTTGATGATTGATTCTATCAACTAATTTGTTGTTTGCTTCATTGTATTAACGTGATTCTTTAGATATCGAAAAATAAATAAACAATATTATGTTAATTTTCTTAATTGCAGT
This sequence comes from Salticus scenicus, assembly GCA_963930645.1. Lineage (NCBI taxonomy): Eukaryota > Metazoa > Arthropoda > Arachnida > Araneae > Salticidae > Salticus > Salticus scenicus. The sequence continues at coordinate 62,868,665 of OZ005649.1, read as the reverse complement.
AATAATTTAAACTATTTGATTCTTTATATTGTAGTTTTTTAATAGATTGATGACTAATTCTGTCAACTAATGTGTTGATTGTTCGATTGTATTAACTTGTTTCTTTAGATTAAAAAAATAAAATAAAATAAAATAAAATAAACAGCATTTAATTTAATCGTACAGAAATGTTGCTATAGTTTCGTCAAAGATCTTATTCTCACTGTAACGAGTACCTAGTAGGTAATATAATAATTATATTATTGAACAAATTTTTAGAGAACTAATTATTACATAAATATTACAAGTATACAATCATGTTAAAACTAGTGTATAATGAAAATTATATTAAAAGTGATTATTGTAAATATAAACAAAACTTCACTGCATAAGGTAATAAAATTTCTTTCGTATTACATTTACTGTTAAAAAAAAATCCACTATTTTAAATATTCACAGTGTAAAATAATAATAATAATAATAATAATAATTTTCGCATATAACATTGATTTTAAATGTTAAATATTAATCTTTATGCCTTTCTTCTTCACAAATTAAACTTATGGCTAAACATAATTGCTATGAAAGAAAATAATGTCATCCAGTGTCTGCATTCAAAAGATTATGTTCAGAAAAAAGCAAATTTTCATTATTATTACTTACATAGAAGAGAAAACACACGATGCAAGACTCTAATCACCTCCTCCCAACCCCGCGTGAAGTATAATCAAAGATCTTTCAATATCTATTAGAAGTTCTTTGGTATAATGCCAAGCCGTTTGCCGTCAATGCCTTTATTTTATTCGCAACCTGTCCCTAAGGCATTCTTTCCTATTATAGTCAGCCCCACGACCACCCACAGACAGGTGACGACCTTGAATTACAAACACAACTACAAATTTCGCTTCTTACGATCCGAACATGGCAAACTTACAACATATCCCTCACACATTAACCTCCCAGTGTCACAATGCAATGCATTACAAACATAACACTTCATTCAGTCATGTCATTCAATTGAGTCTTTCTCTGATTTGTGATTTTATTCTGAGTACCTGAATCTCACCCTGTTGAATGAATGGTTTCGTTGAAAGAATGGGACAAAATTTTTGTCAAATCCAGTTCAGATAGATTGAGGTCCTGTATGAGTGAATGAATGAACATGACAAAACGTTTGAAGCGTTGAATGTGTGTCTTCGAATGGGACAAAATTTTTGAGGTACTTCGGTTTGATTGAAGTATTGAATGAGGCGGTGAATGAATGAGTCAAAACATTTGAGACATTAAGTGAGTGGTTGAATGGGACATGACTTTTGAAGTAATACAAAAAATAATTATGAGGTGTCATGACAAACCGCTGTGATGAGGTGTGACAATGTCATGCTTCATGTATGAGTTACCCATCACTACTTTAAATGATTTTGTGCGTTGCCGCTTTGACTGCAGCACTCGTGCTTACTTTATTCACCTGATGAAGGGTCGTGTGTTTTTTCGACCCGAAACAATTGTTGCGAGTTTATTGCATTTTATGATGTTTATTTAAAGTCTGTAAGTAATAATTTTTACAACGCCAGTTTTGTGGTGCTTCTTTATTAAATGTTTTGCTTTTTTGGGCTTTTAGCACCGAGTTAGTAATTTTGCGAGTGTTTCCTATTTCTTTTTATTGTTGTTATTTGTTAATTTATGCTATTTTCTTCTCGATTTTGAGCCTCTCATTTCATATTTTTATTTTACCGTTTGTTTTCTACTTGTTTAATTATTTCTTTTACTCTCTTTACTCCTCCCCCTTTTATTCGTTTTAACTCCGCCTTCTTTAAGTTTCGAGTTGTTTTATTTGTTAATTTATGCTCATTTCTTCTCATTTTTGAGCCTCTCATTTCATATTTTTATTTTATCGATTATTTTCTAATTATTTATTACATTTTTGTTTTTTAAAACTCTTCCCCTTTGTTTTCGTTGAAACTCCGCCTTCTTTAAGTTTTGACTTGTATTGTTAATTTTTGCTAATTTCTTCTCACTTTTGAGCCTCTAATTTCATATTTTTTCTCGAGGGTTTTCTAATTGTTTAGTTACTTTTTTGTATTTTGTCTTTACAGTTTTGTATTTTTAAACTCCTCCCCCTCCCCCTTTTTTTCGTTTTAACATTGCCTTCTTTAAGTTTTCACTTGTCTTTTTGCTAATTTCTTCTCATTTTTGAGACTGTCATTTCATGTTTTTATTTTATCGATTTTTCTTTTTGAATTAATTGCATTTTTGTATTTTTAACTCCTCCCCGCTTTCTTTTTGTTTAAACTCCGCCTTCTTTAAATTTTGTCTCTTGTTTCATGTATATGTTTTAGCATGAGTTCTTCTGAGATTAATCGTTTCAAACATCTTCGTTTGAAACGTTCTCGCTTTCTCAATCATTTAAATTTTCTTCTTAGATGTAAGCGAGCTCGGATAATTCCTAAGTTCATAGACATTAAGTACAATCTTCCTGCTTCTCTTCGCGTTAAAAATGCTTTAAATAGGAGTAGGTTTGCCATTCTTAGGGCTATTATTCAGGATATACGTCAGTCTCTCTCGTTTATTGAGTCTGAATTATATACTTTACATCTGTCTCTTACCAATTCTGTTCATGATTTCTCTTCTTTTGAAAAAAGAAATTTCGCATACGTTGCGTTTCAGTCTTCTAGGCATCAAACTAACTTAAATAAGAAATTTAATTATCTTCTTAAAAGTAATTCCTTTACTTCTCTTGTTTCTCCTCTTGCTCAGAATACTGTTGTTAATCTCTCTTCGCATGTTCTGACTAATACTCAACGCGACGTGCTCAGTTTGGGTCTGAATTTTGCGCGTACTTCGAAACCCTCCATTCCGGATTTGATCGCTCCCATTGAAAATTCCTTTAAAAATAGTAAAATTTCTCCAGGCCAGTTAGAATCTCTTCGTTTCATTTTATCTAACATTATTTCCACCAATAATCATCCACAAAAGTCTAACCTTACTCCTTCTCAAAAATCCGCCCTCTCTGAATTAAACTCCGCCCCCGATTTAATTGTCACAAAAGCTGATAAAGGTGGACAAACTGTTCTACTCAACAAATCGGATTACATTTCCCATGTTGAGGCCTTGCTTACTTCAGGTCCCTATTCGAAACTTAAAAAAGATCCTTCTAATGATCATCTTGATCAAGTCAAATACCACGTTAAAAATTCCGTTATTCTTAATGATTATACCAAACGCAAGGTTATTCCTTCTGCTGCCAATTGTGCTCGTTTTTATGCACTTCCGAAAGTTCATAAACCCACTCTTTGCTTTCGGCCTATTGTCTCTAATATTGGTACGGCTTCTTATAATCTTGCTCGATTTCTTTCAAACTCTCTTTCTCATCTAACTACTACTAATCTTCACACTGTAAAAAACTCGTATGATTTTGTGGACAAAATTAAATGCATCTCTCCGTCTAACTATACTATGATTTCTTTAGACGTCAAATCACTTTTCACAAATGTTCCGGTTCAAGGCGCTCTGGTTTGTTTAGAGAGAAGACTACGTGAATTCCATTATTCTTCCATTGAAGTTGAGGAGCTTGTAAATTTAGTTCATTTGTGTATCAGGCAAACTGCCTTCATTTTTAATGGTGCTTATTATTCCCAAAATGATGGTATGGCCATGGGTAGTCCTCTCTCTCCTTTACTTTGCGACATTTATATGCACTATTTTGAAGAAAAACTTTTCGGTGTATATAAATTTCCTCACTGGTTTAGGTATGTGGATGACACTTTCGTTCTTGTCTCCCCTAATGTCGATTTGTCCAATTTACTTTCTTTGGTCAATTCGATTGACCCATGCATTCAATTCACTTTTGAGGTTGAAAAGGATTGCTCTTTGCCTTTCCTTGACGTTCTTGTGAATAAAGAAAAGGATTGTTTCTCAACTACTGTTTTTAGAAAACCATTCTCAGTCTCTTTGCCACCGCATGCTCTCTCTAACCACGCCCCTCAACAAAAAATGTCTGCTTTTTACACTTATGTTTATCGTGCCTTACACATTTGTTCTGATCCGTCTAATCTTTCGAAAGAAATTAATTACTTAAAATCTCTTGCTCTCTCTCGTGGCTATAACCCATCTATCATCGATAAAGCTCTATATAAATTTAAGAATCCTAAACGTTCTGCTTCCAAATTAAACGATCACAGTCTCATCCCAGTTGTTTTACCTTTTCATTCTTCACTCTCTTTTAAGATCTCTAAAATTCTTTCACCGTTTGGTTTCAAAGTTATTTACAAACCCGTCAATAAAATTAAAATTTCTTCTCTTAAGGATCCCATTCCCTCCGAAAACCGTTCTGGAATTTATTTAATTCCGTGTTCGTCCTGCAACTTAGGTTATATTGGTCAAACTAGGAGGCGTTTGAAATACAGAATAAATGAGCACCGTCGGAATGTTCGTAATGCTGAGATTACCAAATCTTCTATTGCTTCCCACTGCTGGTCTCAATGTCATCGTTTTGATTTTTCCAAAACTAACATACTTTCATCTCCTGTCTGTTCCTCCCATTTGGATATTCATGAAGCATTTTACATATTTAAAAATTCGAAAAATCTTGTTAATGATATTTCTTCCAATCCTTTCTTCTCTGATGCTTGGAAATTACTCACGTAACTTAGATTTTCGTTTAATTTTGATATCCTTAGATTGTTATATGTTTAATTTCACTCATTTATTTATTTTCTTGTTTTCTTGTATAATTCTACTTACACCAGTAGCTATATTTACTTTCTAGTTTATAAAGTTCTTCTTTTCATTTTAAACTATTTGTGCGTTGCCGCTTTGACTGCAGCACTCGTGCTTACTTTATTCGCCTGATGAAGGGTCGTGTGTTTTTTCGACCCGAAACAATTGTTGCGAGTTTATTGCATTTTATGGTGTTTATTCAAAGTCTGTAAGTAATAATTTTTACAACGCCAGTTTTGTGGTGCTTCTTTATTAAATAACCTATGTTCTCGCTGTGATTGGTAGAGGTTTTCTCGCTCGCAAATTAAGCACTCTGGGTCTCCACTGTCTTCGGCACAACTTACTCACTTTTTACTTCCCCTTCCTCAGCGGTGAGTTCGAAGTTTTGCAAAATCACACTAATGTACATAATGCGTACACTTAATCAATATCCAGTCTGGGTCCCCACTGCCTTCGGAACACACTTCTTACTTCCCCTTCCTCAGCGGATGAGTTCAAAGTTTTGCAAAATCCCACTAATGTACATAATGCGTACACTTAATCAATATCCGCGCACAAAAATTCGCCATTCTAAGATAATTCAAAGCGAATTCAAACGGAAAAACATGTTTTTACACATGTTTATTGGGAACAACTTCAGTATAACCCCACAACGATATTTGGCGAGTTTTTTTGTTGGCGCTTATGGCTAAATCATAAATCATATATGATAAATGATAAAATCATAATCTAAATCATAAGATCAAAAATCCAAAATAAACAACATATTAGGCTGCATATTATATCGCAAGCAGTCCAGAACGACATCGTTATCCTTCAAAACGGCGCCAAAGAAAAATCGGCAAATTCAGCTGTGGGGTTATACTAAAGTTATACCGTTTATTGCTCTCCGACTGCGAGAAGGTGTGTGTGTGTGTGGGGGGGGGAATTTCGAATTTCGTGAAATCCAGTTACAATAATTAATTGCCGGATGCAAACAAACAATTTGCGCACCAAATTTCGTGACCACAGAAGTCTTTAATAGAAAATATTATAAATAAATAAATACAAAACGCACAGCTTTAGTATGGGAACCCTTTGGTGACTTTAAATATTTTAAGCCATTCTGCGATGAACTGAATTGGCTATCTCAATTGTGCAATTAAAGATCTTGGCGAGAAACGTCCGAGCTACTTCGGTTCCGAATTTCAAATTTTGCCAAAGGGATCCAATACTAAAGCTGTTCCATATCGAATCTGGGTTGAAAACGGAAAAAGGGTAAAATAAATATCAGACCTATATTTATAAATTTGATACCGAATGAAAGGGGCGATTTTGCTGAATCCAGGGGTTCAAACAGTTTTTCGATGCGAAAATTAGATTTTTAAAAAATAACTAAAGTATGAAATTTAAGTGGCAACGGAAAAACGGATAAAATGAAAAATAAATTAGAAATATCAGACTTATTGTTACAAATTCAGTACCAAATGAAAGAGGTGATTTTTCTGAATCCTGGGGTGTAAACAGTTTTTCGATACGACAATTAGATTTTTTAAAATTAACTAAAGTATGAGAATTATATGGCAACACTTCATTTCAATCTTTTCATAATTTGTAGTGCGAATCACGCGAATACAAAAGTCTTTAACTTAAAAAATTATTTTTATATTTTATTTTTCCATTCAAAGCATTTTAGTGAAAAAATATTTATGGCGCATGCGCAGGCGTTTTTTACCCACATTTTAAACACTAATCATAATTTTGAAAATTTCTATAGATATAATTTTAAGTTGGGTGAAGACCTAAGTTTCTGCCAAGCGATGTTGAATTCTGTCCAGCCGTTCTCGAGTGATGCCCGGACAAACGTGTATTAGTCTTTTACCCCCTAGGGGGGGAACGGGGGAGAATTTCTGAAAAGTTGATAGATATAATTTTAAGTTGGGTGAAGACCTAAATTCCTGCCAAGCGTCGTTGAATTCCGTCCAGCCGTTCTCAAGTGATGCCCGGACAAAAAAAAGCGACATTCGGACACGATGACACACACACAGACACACACACACAGGCAAAATTTTCTGAAGTCATTTTCGGCTTTCATGGGGTGTGAAACGTGAAGATATCGCAAAATTTTTCGATTCCGACAAATTTACAGACAAAACTCTGATTTTATTAATATAGATTACTGCTTTAATGCGTAATGGCATAGTATTATGCAGTGTTTTAACCCTTAAACCGGAACATCGGTCTCTGAGACAGCTAAAGTTTAGGCTTAGTGTAGGGACTTGCGGATGCATATTTCTAGAACAGAGTACCAGCACGTTTGGCGATAAATGTCCAAGACGCCAAGGGTGTCTAACTGAAGCAATAGTGTGACACAAATGCACTCAACCTGTAAAGGATGGCATGCCTCAGAACAACCCTTAGGGGTGAGTCCCGAACCGTCGTAATTCGTCCACAGCGTGACACTAGTGCAACGTAAAACCTGCTGAAACGAGGGAAACTACCCTTGGGGGTTGCCAGTGAGCAGGGACGGAGCCCCTTAGTGTTGAAATAAACCTGTAAAAGGTTATTAGAATATTAGGAATCTCAATTTTTGAGCACTAACAGTCACATTACGTAGAAATGTCAGTAATTGAGAATTCTTTCTGAAAGTTTAAGTTCGATTGATTTTGTTGGTATTAGGTAGAATTAGAGTGCTATGAAAAAAGTTGCGGACGGAGTTACGAGTTTTAGGAAAGTTGTGAGATTCTGACAGAATTATGGTTTTCGGCGAGTTTTTTGTGTTGGAGTTGGATTGGAAAGTATTTTAGGTAAAATTTTGTTGCGATGATTTAGTTTTTTCCAGTCGTCAGATATATTTAAGTAGTAAGTCATTCAAAGCAAAGAAGAGTTTTTTGTAGGAAGTCTTCCAGAGCCAATTCATTCACAAGCGATTCATTGAATGGAGTTTCCTTGAGAAATTATCTGCCCTTTGAAAGGTATATTTTATCAGTAGCTATCATTTTTACCCACTTTAACCCACTGGCGCAGTACTAATGCGACATTAAATCCAATCAACCATGTAATATACCTTGTTGCCCCTATGATACGTCATGATTGAGAAAGTAAATTTATGGCTGCAAGAATTCATAATTTATTGCAACAAAATTTCGCCAAATACATTCAGTACCTTTATTTCAAAAAGCGGTCTGTGAGACCGATGTTCCCGATAAGCATGATGAAAACATGTTCCGGCCAAAGGGTTAATATAAATATCAGAAATTTCGCTGTGCCAAATATAATAAAAAAAAATTCTAGTCCTTGCAGAGTTGTAGACTGAAATTTTTTAATCTTCACCCCTTTCCCGCGCTTTTTTATAGGCTAAACATTTTCGGGCGGATTGAGATTAGGGCTATTTCCAAGTCTGATGAAAAAGAAATTCTACGATATTTTTGTGGGATTTAACTTAAAGTTAAAAAAGATATGATTGCTTACAGAATTATAGATGCTTATGGGATAGGATAGGTAGTTGTAACAATCTGAATGGAATAAACGCACCACAGACGCCCTTATCATGGTGCAATACCATCTTGAAATTCTGTTTGCGGGATACCTTCAAAATAGTCGGTCAGGCGCCCTTTTTATAATGGCCGCGTTTTATTTCAAGTTAATTGATCCCTTGAGCATAAAAAATTGCCCCACTCATTGAAACTTTATGTACCTCCGTATCATAATGTACGGAGAATGTGTTACTGTTTTCAATAATTCGGTCACATTTTTATAATCTTACTAGTTTTTTTTTTATCAGCCCGAAATAAAATAAATTTGACTCATCAGAGAAAACCAGTTCGGCCAAATAATTAACTGATATATTTTTTTTAATTTTTGGTCAACTGAAGACTTGTTTTTATTAATTCTTTTCCTTAGTAATGGCTATTTTTTTGCAGATTTTCTGGTTTTTAACATACTTTGTTTAATTATTGCCTCACTGTTTTCGAAGAAATTATTTTACTATGCACTTTTTTAAAAATCTTTTCTAAGTTATGAGCATGCACAAATCGATTTTTTTTAACTTTTGTTTCTTAGCTTGCCATCATCTCGCTTGGATGGGCAACATGGCCGCCTAAAGGCACATTTTCCGTTTAAACAGCCAAAAAATTGTATATCTTCCTAAAAATCATCTCAGGAACATTTCGTTAACATTTAATTTGCCATCTCACGTATTAAAATAGTTTTTGGCTTTCATTCTAAAATTAATACTTTTTTTGGCATCGTTAAATGCCTTATACTTGCCATTTTTTAAAAACTTTCTAAAATTATAATTTTCTAGACAGTTGCATTTTATTTTTAATACTGGGCTCAATCCTAAAGTGTACGTGGAAGGCGATGTAATAAAATCTGTTCGAAAATTTGTTTTAAATGATAAAATTGGCAGTTGCAAAAAGGAAAAAAGAAACTATCCAAGTGCGTTTTTTTTTTTTTTTTTTTTTTTTTTTTATTGTCACTTAGTGTATATGTTCTCATACATTTCTGCAAGACATATTATAATCATGTTATAAGAAATGAATTTAACCAAACGCTTGATCAGTGACCGAATGAAATCCCCGCCTAATAGGCTATCCGCCGTTCTCTTCTATATATTTATCTTATTTTAATCTATTAATTTATTTTATTAGAGTCATTTCGTAGGTTAGTTTTCATGCTACTATTTAAAAATGCAACAATCCTTTAAATGCATATTTACATGGAATATCTCCCAATTTTGCTATGTTGATAAAACTTAAATTTTGAATAACATACGAAGTTTTCCTATTACAACATTTGTAGTCAATCATGTTCAAACAAGTATCATAATTGTTATTTTGAAGTTGTCTGATATATTTATGTTCCTCAAAACGGAAATTTACGCTCAATTTTGCCTTATTCTACCATGTTAAGTAAATCCTAAATTCCAAATGACTTAAAAAAAAATTTAATTAAAAAATTCATTGTCAGGGATGATCCTAAATAATATTTTAAAAATTTTCTGACATCTTTACGATGAAAATATCCCTCAAAAAGAACATTTATGCGGAATTTGCCGTTTTCTGCCATGTTAAGAAATTCGTAAATTTCGAATAATTTGCGTAATTTTCAAAGTAGCATGTTAATAGTTAATGATATTAATCCCGGAATCAAAGCTGATATTTAATCGTTGTTCTTACATCTTTACGTTAAAAATACTTTTTTCATACACGTTTAAGTGATATTTGCCCTTGTTACCCTACAGACGGGCACCATACCCATTTTGATATTTTCGAATTCCTCAAACCTTAAAACATGTAAAAAAATAATAAAAAAAAAAAAAAAAAAAAAAAAAAAAAACGAGGTCGAAAATTTTTACGATTACCTAATTTCCCCATACCTATAGTATAATGGGGTACTAACATATTTTTCAATACTATTATTTCATCGTGATGATCTAGTCTAATTTCCATAAATCGGCTCTTACGAACTCTTATTACAAAAGACTGCGGAATGGTACATTTCACTTTTTTTGTGCACCTGCTCTAATAGAAGAAAGTAAATACATACTTTTTTTTCACAAAATAAATGTAAATATTTTTATTTATTTATTTATTTATTAGAAAATTTGGAGTGGAAGGATGACATTCTAAATTAAATGTAAATATTTATTGTCAATAGGCAGAAGTATAAATGTTCTTTTAATGGAAAGTCAGCATTGTAACACGATTTGAGAATTAACCATATTGACTTCAATAGTTTTATAGTGTTTTACTAATCTGTCCTCATTATATGTTCATTCTATTGTAGCTCCTCATCGTTATGCAACTTTCGTTTTACAAAGATTTTTCTCCGAGATTGACGAGAAAGACAGGAAGAGCTTCTGTCAAGAGAGAGAAAAAATCCGTAATACTGTATTTTTTATTTTCGATCCTTATTTGGCGGCTCTTTATGGACACGTCTTTAATATTACAAGAGAATAAAAGTAAAGAAGACAAACTCAACTAGTGCACCAATCACAGCAAAGATCTGTGGAAAGAGGACACTCTTTCAAGTGCTAATTAACTATTAACTGCAGTAAGGTTTAATCTAGAAAATATTACATATGCTGAATCGTAGAAGAAAAGTTACAAAAAATTACCAAAAAGGATTTCATGTTTACAATATCTCCAAATAAACGCCTGTTAGGCAAGTGTATGATTGCGATCTTATAGTTACTAAGCTGAACTATTTTGATTTATTTGCTTCAACGCTAATTTCAATTAATAAAATATTCTAATATGATTTCATTTTATTTTTATTGTCTGCTAAAAAATACTAATACATGCCGAGTAAATTTATTATATTTAAATGCAATTAATGAAAAAAAAGTAAATCTGAAATTTAATTTGTATTATTTTAAATTTAGGGCAATATTAAAGTAACATAATATAAATGAAAATTTTAGATATCGTATAAGGAAATAACATTTTATTTTAAGATATAAATTTGCTCGATATAAATCTCCTTGGCTTTACTAAACAAGAGTTAATGTAATTTGGCTGTGACATTTTCGAATTTCGCGCAAACTTTATTTATTTTATTTTTGTGGTTTTTCTCTTGCGGTTCAGCAGCTAAAAATTTGCCAATGAATGTAACACATAGTACGCTATTTTCTGACTTTTTTTTTCTTTCTTTCAAGCCAAATGAAGATTAGCTTTTGAAAAATTGTCATAGTACGCGCATTGTTTATATAAATGTGCATACTATAAAAATGAAGTAGAATATAAATTATTCGACTTACATCGTGTAAGAAAATGTTGTGTTAATAAAATAAAAATAAATCATTGTAATTATTTTGCTCGTCCTTGTGTTATTTTAACAATTATTGCAAATTACACAACACAGCAAGCCAAAACTACATGGAAATTATTTATATGCTTCTTACAGAATTTTACTCACTAAAACTGAAAACAATTGTTTATATACAGTGGGTGTTCAAATTATTAGTCTCTTTTTTTTTTTTTAATTTTCTAAAAAAAAAAAAAAAAAAAAAAAAAAAATACTCGACAAAATGGCCCGGGACTTCAGACATGTAAAGAACATTTAGAAACTCACATTTTCCACTATTGGTTCAGCTTAGAGGGTAATTAGAGGACCAACCACAAATTTAAGCAGAGCAAACATAATTTGGATCACCCTGTATCATAAAAAATTTTACTCACTAAAACTGAAAACAATAGTTTATAGATAGTGGGTGTTCCATTTATTAGATTTTTTTTTTCTTTAACACTTTTTGTATTTAAAAAAAATAATAATAATAATAATAAAATATCAGACAGGTTGTTCCGGGATTTCGGACATGCAAAGAACATTTAAAACTCACATTTTCCACTATTGATTTAGCTTATAGGGCAAATAGGGGACCAACCACAAATTCAAGAAGAGCAAACATACTTTGGATCACCCTGTATCACAAAAAGCTACAAATGACTTGTAAATTTAACACATTCTTGCACATACTATGTACAATATGTGTATGTTTTGGCGCGGGAATTGCGCAATTATTTATTTAAATATAAAAAAATTTCCAAAATTATTATTATTATTATTATTATTATTTAAAGTTTTTTATTTTTATTTATTTATTTATTTATTTATTTTGCTTATAATTAGCACGTTCCCATATAATTTTACAAAATTTACAGAAAATTTGTCAAAACTTTTTAGAGAAGCATTGTTCTGAAACATTAAACTCCCTCGTGTAATATTCGCTGAGATATGAGCATTTATATTTCATGTTAGTAAATGTTTTACTGCGCATGTGAAAAAGATTTAAAAAAAAAAAAAAAATACACAGATTGAAAGCTAGATATATTGAGCAACTTTTGTCAAAAGCTCATTTGAATAGAATAAAAATTAAGCAAATTGTCGAAAAGAAAAAAAAAAAAACGAGCAGGATTTTAGGTATCTTTCAGAATTGAAATTTCATAAGGGAGTTTACCCATGCCACGTATTTAATTGAAAGATTCAGTTATTTCGACCGCATTGCAATAAATAAATAAATAAATAAAATAAAATAAATGTGAAAAACCCCCTTATAGACTTGCAACTTTAACATATTTTTTCTTCCATTACCCGACTACCGTAGGTAATGGTAGTATTGCATTCGGTCCAAAAATTCGATATCGAGATTTCACCTGATTTACATGTTTTACCATCTCCTGAGTCCAAAAAATTGGTTTTGGGCAATTGGTCAGTGTGTATGTGTGTGTGTGTGGGGGGGGGTCATCTGGCTATTATATCTCGGAAACAAAGAAAGATAGAAGTAGTAAACTTTAGAATTTAAACAAGTCTGGTGTACAGAGGAATTTTCCAAATTTTGGTGAAAATTGGAAAACCGGAAATGAGACTTCCGAAACCGGAAGTGGGGCATATCTCAAAAACGGGTCCAAAATTTTCTTCAAAATTGCTGTATGAACACTCTGGGGCTTACTTTATTCGCATCGAGATCATCTCGAGATCGAGAGTGACGTCTTTCGTTATTGTCTGGAAACGATACTTCAATAACGAAGTGTGCAAGAATTGGTACTTTATTCTTTATTCCTCTCGTCCGATAAGTGAAATCGAGATGATATCGTCAGTGAAACGACAGTAAGTCCCTGGCCGTGACTACGCTGCCGGCTGGTCCGGTTTTCCAGATCTCCGGTCTCCGTGACCGGCCGACGCAGTAGGCTACTGCGCTTGGCTGTGTTTTGGTTAGATTTTCTGCTAGCCAATGAAAAGTGTATAATGGAGGAAAAAGAAAATATAAAGAAAAAAGTTGATTACGGTAACCTCATTCATTTCAGCAGGAGTAGGGCTGATAGATATTATGATGTATCACTATCTGGCTCAAACAATGATTGCTATTTTATTTTTTTTTATTTATTGTTTATTTACAGGAATCTGTTCCTGCCTGAAGGTAAAAGTTATTAAAAATGGAACAATCTCATTTTTTTTTCTTTTTAACACTTACAAATTTGTTAAAGCAGTAATGTGCAGTACTGTAAAAACACTAAAATGACAAAGAAATAGGAAAGGGATACATTAAAAATTTAAATTTTATTATTTTCAAAAAAATGTTTTATTTATCCTTCTTACTTCATCCATATTACTTCCAATAAATATCCTGATTTTTTCTTACTATAATTTTACACAATATAAATGCATTTTATAGCTTATAACTATGAATGAGAGGTAACAATTTCTCTATTTGGAGTTTGTGAAAAACAGGCTATTCTGGAAGGAATTTAGATACTGAAAGTAAAAAAGAATAAGTTTTTTTAAAAAAACTTCCTTATGAATTTAAATACAAAATACTTCAGACTTCTCAAAACGTAAAATTGTCTAAATGATTAGAAACTCTTTACCATTTCCAGAATTTAGTAAAATTTCATAAATAAGTTACCACTGTCAAATAGTTTGAAAAACAATTTTAAATAAAGTATTAGTGTGCTTGCTGTATCTCCATCACAGTCGTTTTGTTTTGCAAAATGCAAAATAGTTATCCAAAATGCAATAGCTAAAGAACAAGTTTTCACTTATATTAAGTATTTCTGACCATTAGCTTCTTTTAGTCGCCTAAATTTAGTAAAAAAAGAATTTGAAAACAGGCTGTCACTAAGAAATGTAAGCCATTTATGAATGATATTTTTTATTATTGAAGGCCCTGAAAGTGGATTTAATTTTCAAGAAGAATTCGTAAAACTGATTGCCATGAATATATGTATATATCTAAATAAGAAAGCTTTTTCAATAATAAGTTTTATTTATTTTTTTTTTTCTGCTTCTGTTATATTATTATATGTAAAGTATAGTATAAGCTTGATATAAAGCAGTTTTTATACTACAACATTAACTATATGTATACCCATTCAAAAAGGTTATAAATCAAACAACTAAGATGTTCGAATTGATTTAAGATTTAACATTATTCAATTATAATGCATTATATACAATATTCCCCTATTGTTCCATGATGTTAGGCTTTTACTGTATCTTATTAAACAGTGTGATAATTATTTTTTTTTATTTCAAAATTATTTTTATTGATGTGTAATAATAGTTCTTTCAGCATATCATGACTAAATTTTAAAAGTAAATTTTCAAATTAGAGTTGAAACATATAGAGAAATCCAGACTAGTATGCTAACTCGCATTCATAAACTTATTGTTTGCTTTTTAAAAAAAACTAATTTTAGCTTTTTTGTTAAAAAATTTTAAACCATGACACTTGTCGTTTCTTTATTCCTATAATCACCTGTGTGAATTTAAAATATTAAATTGCATATCTTCCTGTTAAACACATTCATATTTGAATAATTTGTTCAGTTGAAATCTGCTCCTATTCAACTAAATTAAACTGAAAGATATTTATCCTGCATTCCATCATAAATATTTGTTTAATTCGATTTTACATGATACATTAAAAAAAAAAAAAAAAAAAAAAAAAAAAGTTAACCACATTATTTTTCATATTTGATTATTTTCTATATTAAATAGTTTTTAAAAGTTAAATTAGGAAGCTTTTGCAAAAAGTGTTTCATGTATGATTAAATCCCCCCCCCCCATAAGTTTTTAAAAAGAAACTTCCCATATGCAGCTAAATTAAACTGAAAGATGTTTATATATTTATCAAAAATTTCATCATAAATATTTGTTTAATTGTGTTTTACATGCTATGCTACATTTTTTAAAAAGTTAACCGCATTGTTTTGCATGATTTGATTATTTTGTATATTGAGTAGTTTTTAAAAGTTGAATTAGGAAGCTTTGTCAAAAAGTGTTTCATGTATGATTAAATCCCCCCCCCCCCCATAAGTTTTTAAAAAATAAACTTCCTATATTCAACTAAATTAAACTGAAAGATGTTTATATATTTATCATAAATTCCATCATAAATATTTGTTTAATTGGGTTTTACATGCTATGCTACATTTTTTAAAAAGTTACCGCATTGTTTTGCATGATTTGATTATTTTCAATATTGAGTAGTTTTTTAAAGTTAAATTAGGAAGCTTTGTCAAAAAGTGCTTCATGTATGATTAAATCTCCCCCCCCCCCCCCAATAAGTTTTCAAAAAGAAACTCCCTATAAACTAAAGGAAGCTTTTTAAAAGTGTTTCATATATGATTAAATCCCCCCCCCCCCTATAAGTTTTTTAAAAGAAACTTCCCATATTCAACTAAATTAAACTGAAAGATGTTTATATATTTATCATAAATATTTGTTTAATTGGGTTTTACATGTTATGCTACATTAAAAAAAAGTTAACCACATTGTTTTGCATGATTTGATTATTTTCTATATTGAGTAGTTTTTTATAAGTTAAATTAGGAAGCTTTTTCAAAAAGTGCTTCATGTATGATTAATCCCCCCCCCTCAAGCATAAAACTTCCTTATGAATTTAAATACTTCAGACTTCTCAAAACGTAAAATTGTCTAAATGATTAGGAACTCTTTACTATTTCCAGAATTTAGCAAAATTTCATAAACAAGTTATCACTGACAAATAGTTTGAAAAACAATTTTAAATAAAGTATTAATGTGCTTGCTGTATCACTATCTCTATCACAGTCATTTTATTTTGCAAAATGCAAAAAGTTATCCAAAATGCAATACCTAAAGAACAAGTTTTCACTTTTTTACCATAGAATTTCATTAAATACTACTACTATTCAAAAAATCTTCGCCGAGAATGTCACAATTAAAGATGAACCTTTTTTTTTTTTTTTTTTTAAGTATTGGGTTTTCTGACCAATTGTGAAAAAGGCGTTTCAGTCACCTAAATTTGGTAAAAAAAAAAGAAATTGAAAACAGACTGTCACTAAAAAATGTAAGCCATTTATGAATGATGTATATTATTATTGAAGGCCCTGAAAGTGGATTTAATTATCAAGAAGAATTTCTAAAACTGATTGCCATGAATATATATACATCTAAATAAGAAAACTTTTTCAGTAATAAGTTTTATTCATTCATTTATTTATTTATTTATTTTATTTTTTATTTGCTTCGCTTCTACTATATTATTATATGTAAAGTTCAGTATAAGCTTGATATAAAGCAGTTTTTTTACTACAACATTAACTATATGTATATCCATTCAAAAAGATTATAAATCAAACACAACTAAGATGTTCAAATTGAGTTAAAATTTAACACTATTCAGTTATAATGCATTATATAAAATATTGCCCTATTGTTCCATTTATGTTAGGCTTTTAATGTATCTTATTAAACAGTGTGATAATTATTTTTTCATTTCAAATTTATTTTTATTGATGTGTAATAATAATTCTTTCAGCATGTCATAACTAAATTTTAAAAGTAAATTTACAAATTAAAGTGAAACATATAGAAAAATATTTACTAATCATTTACTGTCAATATATGGTGTTTTTGCACATCTGTCAAAAGTATTAAAATAGCCAACACATCTTTTTGCAGATTAACTGTGAAGAAATGATGGTTTTATTTATCAATTATCTTTATTTCTTATATTTTTTGTATTGTTTATAAAATTATGCAAAAAATTCTCCTCCCCCCTAAAATTAATAAATAAATAAAACTTTTTTTTTTTTTAATGTCTTGCTTTTCAATAATAAACATAGATATAATATCTATATAAATATAGGCTTCCTGCCCTGCCACTCGCTCTTACATTCCCTATATTTTTAAAATTTGGCCTATATTCTCCTATATTTTCAGTGCATATCCTATATTTATTTTTTAGATTAATAACACGAGTGGTAAGGATAATTCCTCAGATTGCAAAACACATAATTATATTAAAAAAAAAAAAATGGAAGATATGAAATTTTGTGACTTTCAAAATCTTAAAGCAGTATTAAGTCTCTATCATGAACATAGAATGTGTCTTTTAAATTATGTGACACCTTGACAGTTTGTTAAAACATCTTCTGCCTTACTGAATGAGAAACCATAAGTAATCTTCGTATAGTTTAAGCTAAAATCGAAATCAGAGGTGGAGTTATTACAAAAGTTTTATAGCAATATGTATAAGAGCCATGGGGCAATATTTAGTATGTGTTACTTTGTGATAAGAAATGTTATGGAAGTTGTAAAAAAGAAAATGAAGACAATAAAACAGGGATGGATTGGCAGAGAAGAAAGTCAAGCGAAAAAATGTCACCAGAAAAAATCTATTAAAAGAGAATAAATAAATAAAAATGTGTTTTAAAAGCTTGTAAGAATTTTTTAATTTAGAGTGAGTATGTGACCAGTACTTATATTTAGTATAACTGAAAACTATGTGAAATAAAGGCAGTGTTCAAACAAATGAAACTCAAACAAAACTAAGAAGGAGCAGAGGCCACCACGGCTTAAGGCGGGTGGAGCAGGATAAACAAATTTTACCGTCGCTTAACTTTTCCCAAAATCTCTGCAGGCCATATTATACGTCAGAAAAGGTTTGGATTAAATTATATTTATTGTTAGGTTAAGAGACCTCTCCACTTATCGTCCCCAGAAGCCAGAGCCAATGTTATTCTATGGCGAACTTCGCCCCATTATAACTTATTAACTAATATATATTTTTAAATTCCGTTTTCACATTCAGAAACTTCACAACTATTAAACAATTTATCGCTTTCTAAAAATTATTTTTTTTTAAATTTTAATATTTTACTTTGATGTTGTAAAATGCGAATTTTCACAATGTGAAATTTTTCATTTTTGAGCTTAAAAATGCAATCTTAAAAATAAAAAATAAAAAATCAATTTTTAGAAAGCGATAAATTGTTTAATAGTTGTGAATTTTCGGAAAGTGAAAACGGAATTTAAAAATATGTACTACTTAATGAATTATAATGGGGCAAAATTTCCCATATAATAACATTGGCTTTATAGAATAACATTGGCTTCCCATAGAATAATATTGGCTTTAGTCCCCTTAATATATATATATATATATATATATATATATATATATATATATATATATAATTACTGATATTTATAAACCAAATTTATATGAACTAAATCATTCATATATGTTATGAGTTAGAGAGTTAAAAATAATGATTTATGATTATGTGTGTGTGTGTGTGTGTGTATGTATTAATAGATGATTTTGAAAGATATATGTATATATTCAAATATAAAAATTCAAAATTTTTAAGATTTTATTTAAAATTAAAATTTATCTTTATAAACAATAATAAAAATTTATTAATTTTTAATTTCTTAATGTAAAAGAAGTTTTTAATTAAAAAATATCTATCGTTTTTGCGATGTCGTGTACACATACTAATAAACTAACACTATAAACTATAACAGATAAACTGTATCAGTTTTATGATTTTTAGATTTCCATTTCTCACCTCAAAACGTGCAGAAATGTAAAAACAAGCGATGTTGAAAATTTTTATGACTGCCTAAGATCCTTATAACTATAGTATGATGGGTAATGAAAAATATATACAGATTGATAAATATTTTATATTATTGTTATTAGTAGTAGTAGTATTTTTTTTATTTATTTATTTATTTTTTTTTTAAATGGAGATTTCTTTAAAAATGTCATACGACGAAACTTTAAAAATGTAATTGCTTTATTTATATAATGAAATAATTTATTATTAAAAATAAAAAACACAACTTTTTCTCACTATTACCGAATAATAATTTGAAAATAATAAACCATATGTGTTTTTTGTAATTTTAATTAATTAATTTTTTTATTTTATAAGATATTCTTCGATAAAATTAAGAAAAATATTAAGCAAATGAAACTTTTATTTATTTACAAAATTTTTATTTATTTATTTACAAAATAGACAATTTACATAAAAAATGAATTTTATTTTGAGTTATAATTTTTACAGATAGAAGATTTAGCTTTATATTCAGATTCTTACTACAGTAATGCTGCAACCAAAAACTAACTGGCATAGGTAATATTTGTCAATTCTCCATTTCTTAATGTAAAAGAAGTTTTTAATTAAAAAAAATATATCGTTTTTGCGATGTCGTGTATACATACTAATAAACTAACACTATAAACTATAACGGATAAACTGTATAAGTTTTATGAGTTTTAGATTTCCATTTCTCACCTCAAAACGTGTAGAAATGTAAAAACAAGCGATGTTGAAAATTTTTATGTCTGCCTAAGATCCTTATTACTATAGTATGAGGGGTAATGAAAAATATATACATATTGATAAATATTTTATATTATTGTTATTAGTAGTAGTAGTAATTTTATTTTATTTTATTATTTTTTTTTTTAATGCAGATTTCTTTAAAAATGTCATACGACGAAACTTTAAAAATGTAATTGATTTATTTATATAATGAAATAATTTATTATTAAAAACACAACTTTTTCTCACTATTACCTAATAATAATTTGAAAGTAATAAACCATATGTGTTTTTTGAAATTTTAATTTATTTATTTTAATTTATTTTTTTATTTTATAAGATATTCCTCGATAAAATTAAGAAAAATATTAAGCAAATGAAACTTTTATTTATTTACAAAATTTTTATTTATTTATTTACAAAACAGACAATTTACATAAAAAATGAATTTTATTTTGAGTTATAATTTTTACAGATAGAAGTTTTAGCATTATATTCAGATTCTTACTACAGTAGTGCTACAACCAAAAACTAACTGGCATAGGTAATATTTGTCAATTCTCCATTATATATTTACTCTCATAAATACTCATTATGGAATATATTGTATGCTAGCAGGCTACGCCAGCTTCGCTGGTCACAATATTTAAATGGATTTTCAAAAGAATTGGATAAATATTTATTATTTACATCACATTATAATAATAATAATAATGAAAAAAACATTACATTGTAGTCGCTATAAACATCACTTTGGGTACCCGCTGCCTATGGTAGCTATTTTCTGCCCGCACTGCATCGGGTTCAGGTTTCCATTGTCTGCAGAAAGCTCTTTCCTGGGCATTTCAATATGAATATTTATTGACGACAGGTGGATCTGCTATTATTTTCAAACTATGATTTTAAATATGACTGTATCTCAGCATCTATTAAATATTTTAGTTTTTGAACTATGTATTTTATAGTCCCCGCTATTTACACTGTTTTACAATTTGATTCCGACCAATATAACGAAATAAAATAAAGTAGATATTTTTTTCAAAGGAATTAAATACATGAAAAACAAATAAATTTTAATCAGTTTAATCCTATCTACTATATACTACCATCATTGTTTTCCGATAACTGCTAATAATAATAAAAAAAAACTCTTTTGAAGGAATTAATTAAAAATGAAAAATAAAAAGTTGTTATACTATAAAAATTATACATAAACATAACAGTTATAAATACACTTTTAAATTTAATATTCTGAATTTATTTTACTGCATTACCATTTTATTGTCAATAAATATAATAAGTTAAAAAAAGAAAAAAAACTTTATCTTTAAACGAATGTATTAAATAAAAAATAAATAGCATAATAGCCGTTTATAAGATACGTAGACGATTGCAGTAAAAGAATAAATCTATGAAAAATGAAACAAAGAAGCCAATATTTAAAATCGAAAAAACGTTAATTTAAAAAATTCAAATTCGAAAAAATCTCCATGAGGTGCACACCTGCAGAAACCCAGGTACCTATATGCCAAATTTGGAAGCTCTGCGTGCGATCAGTAGTGTGAGCACCAGAGCGCAGACAGACACACATACACAGACACTTCTCTTTATTTATATAGATAAGATTAGAGCCAAGAACTCTGCTGATGGTCATTTTCCACTTAGCAAATGAAATGCCCCGTCCACCAAAGCTATCCTTCACCCGCTTAGACACATTTACCTTAATGCTGCTTAATCTTATAGATCAGATGTCAATTTTGTATTTAGTTTATCATACAATAATTCTCATAATGCACATATATTTAAAATTTTGTTCTATTCAGCTATGTTACAGAAATTTTAAATTTTCTATAAATTTAAAAAGAATAAAAAGCAACCACACGACTTCCATTACCCACTATTACACGTATTGTATACATGTTTTGAAGCTATTATATGCATTTTTTGGAATTTTCCAGTAAGAGAAACGTGATACACGTATAAAAACATATAAAGCAGAGTTTACATAGCGAATTAAAAAATAAGGGAAAAAAATCGATTTATTTTTTTAAACACCAATTTCCAAGATTTAAAATTGAACTACCTAATCAGGATGACCGTTAATATTCCTGTAATAACCCCGTAATACATGAGAAAGGGTATCTAAAATAGATTAATGAAACAATTTTCAAGAAAATCGTTAGATCCAGTTTTGAGATATCAACTTTTACCAAAACTTGATATACACAGTTATTGACCGGAAACAATAATTACATACAAAAGGATATATTAAGTAGAAATCCTGGGATTCTACTGTTATAGTTCCAATTAATTATCCAGGTCCATAAAGCTGAAAAGATTGCCGTGATAATAAAAGAAGACAACTTGTTCGCTGCATAATGTATTTATTTTGGAAATCAAAAGTTCCTTAACAGTGGCAGTACACATAGACCATAAGTACGAGAATGCAAAAAGTAGAGGTGAGAGAGAGAGCTACGGGGTTACATGTTATGCTAACAACAGTTGTAGAGCCAATTCTCAAGTTGACTCTATTGCAATTCAGATCAAACTGATGAATTACGCCAAAATTATTAAAACAGTGCCAAACTTTCCAGCCAAAGCTAATCCTTTGTTTGTAGAATAATTTAATATAAATATTTTGAATTTAGTAAGTTCGTTACAGCAGTTTATGCCAAGTTTTATCGCCAGAAGACCGTTATTTAAGGGAGACACTCAGACTAGGATTTATTGCACATCCTGTGATAAAAAAAAATCTAAATTACCCTTTAATGATATCATAATGTAAATTATAGCCTAATTTATTTATAACAAAGTTGACTTGCGCAATTTTAGAAGAATGAAAATGTAATTATGTATACAACGGCTAATAAATAAAATAATATTTTTTTAATATTTTATTTATTAAATGATTTAGGAAAGATCATTATTCTGAGAGATGTCATTTAAAAAGAATATGTTTTTTGTTCTCAGATGATTTATTAATAGCATAAGGGATAAAGTATTATTAGAATTAAGATATTTATTATAGACAAAAGCGAATAAATAAAAGTAATTTAGAATTTCGTTATCTATTTTTATTAGCCATTTAATTTATTGAAAATATAATAATTATTTATTGCCTTTATTTAAAGTTATAATTAAAACTCATATATGTGAAGGAACGACTTCACATATTTCTCCCCAGCGACGAGGGAAAAAAAATGAATCGTCAAGATGGACGAAAATTATAAAAATATAGAACGCTCTCTCTCACCTTCACAACAGCATAATACAATTCCAAAGATTTCTGCATGGAACATGTAAAGTAACCTTTTGTTAAACAATAAAAAAAATTGTGGCATATAACAATAAATTTAAAAAAAAAATCAATAATAATGAGTTATGGAACAGTGAGACATATTCAATCATCGTGATGCTAAAGTGATATTCTGAAACAAATCACATAATCAATAATTTATATAAATATGATATATAAAATGTGTAAAATATTAAAAAAAACAATCATTTATTACAGTGTATGTATGTTTGATAATAAGGAAAAGGAAATCAGTAATCAGAAATATGAAAATCAAATAATTTTTGTATTTTGTTAATTTTCAAAAATAATTTAATATTGCATTAATATGAAAAAAAAAAAAAAAAAAAAAAAAAAAAAAAAAAAAAACTAACATTTTTGATTAAGACCATTATCGTACACGTGAAAAATTAAATTCTAACAAAGTGAGCCAGAGAGTGTGTAATAGAACAATAGCTATGACAGATATGATGGTTTTGTGATGCCTAACTGAACATAGCGTACTGAACAATATGTGAAAAGCAGAAAAGGCTTCATGTTGTGCAAAAATGACAACCAGCATTCTGCAAAGTGACATAATGAAATGTCCCTTGTATGTGTAAAAAAATGTGTAATAAAAAAAATCTAGCCCTATGTCAGAATAAAAGCGCACATGTAAGAGTTCAAGAAAATTATTTTATTTTTTTTAACTCTTATTTATTTTATGCCTCCTAATTTATTTTGTTTTGCATAAATTTATGAACCAACTTTATTTCAATAGCTTGTGTTGGTCAAAAAAAAAAAAAAAAAAAAAAAAATACATATATATATATATATATATATACATTAAAATTTACTCGTATGAAATAATTTCCTTTTCCTGAACAAAATTTTTAATAAATGAATTAGCATTTGAATTTCTCACAAAAATATGATCTCAATAATAATATAATTTTTAATGCATAAACTCTGAGTAGACCTGAAATAGGTGATAAGAATATAACTCATAAAAATTGTCAAAAACAGCAAAAAAAAAAAAAAAAAAAAAAAAAAAAATCTAAATACACTATTGTTTTTTATAATTACAATTGAACTATTATTTTATCGAGCCCAATTAATATTCAATATCTTTTTTTTTTTTTTTTTTTTTTTTCCTTTAAGGAATGATACTGTATGTTACACAGATAATTCTATAATACTGCTCAGTAAGAAATAGTCTTAAAAAAAAAAAAAAAAAAAAAAAAAAAAAGAGTGAACCAGCCACATACTTCTGCACAGACTACTTCTTACAACGCACAGATGATTTCAAGGCCATTTAAAATACATCTGTGGTGCAAACCTTACAAAAAGGAATTATTTTAATTAAGAAATTTTAAATAATTAAATATTTAATTTAAGCTGAACGAAAACTCTCTGCAAGAGTTTTTACTCTTTACACAAGAAAAAAAAACTTTTTTTTTGATAAAAATAAAAATTTTTAAAACGTACAGACTATGTACGGAAATTTCACCATCTATGTATAATCCTTAAAAAAAAAAAAAAAAAAAAAAAAGGCTCTAAAAACATAACAGAATTTGCTGCAAGTTGACAAAAATACCTTTATTTACTTTTTGTGTATGTGTGTATTATTATTGTACTTAGTCTTATAAAAATATCCGTGTAAAAATTTAATTAAAAAAAATGTAATTATCTCCAAATGTGAACCAACTAAATATCAACTAAATAGGTCAGATAAAATTTTGTGAGAGTGTGTATGTGTGTCAAACATTGGGTTGTGAGGCCAAGTTTGAGAATAATGAAGAAAAGCATGGAAAACATGCATGTGAAAGACCATGGAATACTATTGGATAAATTTGCATTATGACTGACAAACTGAGAAAACAGCCAATAATACAATAAATTTCTGACCCAAAAGAAAACATATACAGGAACACATGTAGAAACATAGGGAAAAAAAATTATTCTTTTTGATGTGTGTGTGTGTGTGAGAATTATTAATTATAAAGTGTTTGCAAACGTTAAAATAACTGATCATGTTATTCAAATGAGATAAAAAAAAAATAGTGTGAATTTGTTAAAAAATGCATCTTGTGAAAGAGGTGATGTGTTCACGCAAAGAATCCTTGAAACTTTGACAACCAATGAAAATATAATTAGGAAAAATATACAATCCAAATATTTCCAAAAGTCACATACATCCTCATGTTATTTATTTCAAATCTATTAAGTAATTTTATATCAATATCTTTTTATTTATTATTATTTTTGTTATCATTTATTTATTTTGTCACCCAAAATAATTATACAACATGTATTAATGAATTGAAAGTGTCTATGAAGGCCTATAAAACATAACTATCCAAAATTGTTGTGAAAGT
This sequence comes from Salticus scenicus, assembly GCA_963930645.1. Lineage (NCBI taxonomy): Eukaryota > Metazoa > Arthropoda > Arachnida > Araneae > Salticidae > Salticus > Salticus scenicus. The sequence goes on along the minus strand of OZ005649.1, from coordinate 62,843,226 downwards.
GTGAAATCCCCTACACAATTACAAGTGTTGAAACCAATATAATGGTCAAAATCCGTAGATTATAGAAGTCATTAATATACTGACAACCAGAGCAACACAATTGTGCTTAGAGGGTAAATGTGTATATGTGAAAATTAAAAATATAATCAAACGGGTGATATGTTATAATGTTTAAACAATATTGTAAAAAATGAATATTAACTGAAATAATTTGAACTATTAAAAATTTAGTATATGTCTGTAAGTGTTCCAAGAAATATTAAAATTTAAAAAATTTAAAAAAATTGCCACAAAAATAAATTTCCATTGCCGCAGATGAAAGCGCTAAAATTGCGAATTTAACGTGCACAGAAAATTATAAACAAAAAGTAAAAGCAAAAAGTCATGACTAAAATAACAGTTTTATCTACTGAACTGAGCATATATGAACTGAGATGAGCTGAGCTGAGGAGAGCTGAGCTGAGGCCTCAAAAATTAAAAAATGCGCATAAAGTAGATATATAAGAAATAGCTTCAAAAGGCTATAAATTGCTCAGTAAAATTATAGAAAGACTCGAGTACAAGAAGTGTAATCTCACTTCAAAAAGGTGAATAAAAAGAATTTCACCAAATCAGCTGATAAAAAAGAACAGTAAAATAAATCTGTTCACACATGTGCCAAAAATGTTTTTTTTTTTTTTTTTTTTTTTTTTTAAACTGCAATTATTCAGCAGTGGGCCCAATTCGATGTTAAAGTAAGCTTACTATATATGTATTGTCATAATTATTTGCTAGCAATGAGAAATATTCCTATATATATACGATATATATATTCAACATAAACCAATAAACAAACATGAAATAGTGAATAAATGCGATAAAAATATATCATATGTACAGTAAAAATAAAAAAAAACTTCTCTGCAATCAACGTATTTGAACTGAATGAAAAAAAAATATATCACTATTTTTATTATTAGAACATAAACAAACTCAGGCGGAATGGCGAGATGTTTATTTCTGTTTCAAAAAAAAAAAAAAAAAAAAAAAAAAAAAATAAGCAGTCTTCCGTTTCTGTTTTCTCTTTTCCTTTTTTTTTTTTTATCTTATCACGATTACTCTGAAACTGTTCTTTTTTTTACGTAAATGAACGAAATAAAACTATTATGCACATAAAATAAATTTCGTATGAAAGGTAATTAAGGGTTAAAATTTTAGAAAATGATGATAGGTTTCATCTAACAAAATTGAATGAATGTGGAAAAAAAAAAAAAAAATGTGTGAAATGAAAAATTACATTAGATGTCAAATTGCACGACCAGCATAAGAATCCCTGGATTTACGCGATAACATCCAACCGACAAAAATATACAATGTGTTATAAAATTTCTCAAAGTTTATGAAATTAGAAAAAAAATAATTAAAATATTTGTGTTAAAATGTAACATTTTAGTTAAAATGGGCGAAGAAAATACTGTGTTATGTTATTATAAAAATTAAAACTTGAAAAAAAAATTCGACAACCAAAAATAATATTAGAATAAAATTATGTTTATGTGTTTAAGTATCTAAGATATACAACCAATTCTCTTTCTGTATAAGTGATTGTACATGATTATTTAAGAATGCCTGGTAAGTATAATAAATAAAACATTGAACCTTATGTTCAAGGCTAACAAAATTGTTAGATTTACAAGAAAGGCAATGTATTTAATATCTGAAAAAAAAAAAAAAAATGAGAACAAGGAAAAAAAAAATGTATATTATGTGTGGCTATTTTAAACTAGCGTATAAGTAAATAATTGTGTCTACAAGCTAGACTTATTTAAATTCCTCACAAATGTGTCAAAAAAAAAATGTATATGTGTACAAATCAGAAAAGAAATATGTAAATTTGGAAAATTGTGTGTTAAGGTTAGGACACTTTCATGAAACAAGATAACGGCCAGTATAGATTCATAAAATATATTATGCACTGGATTTACATATTTGCAGGAATACAAATAGAGTTTAAAAAAATGAAATTGTTGGAGAAATAACTAATTGATTAATATTTATCCTCAATGTTTTAATTTATTTAATTATTCTGCTAATGTGTGAGTGAGAATGTACCTATGTGTTTTGAGAAATCTTTTTATATAAACAATATTAGTAAACAATGATAAAAAAATACCCTAAATAGAAGCAATTCTAATCGATTCTGTAAAATATGTGAAATTTTATGTGAAATTTAAATAGTAAAAATATGTAAGTTAATTATAGTAATACTCAAATTAAATGAAGTTTAATGTAAAATCATACAAACAATGACAATCAATGCAGGTCCCCTCACCAAGAAAAACTTGGCCAGTAATTCAAGATAAGGAAAAGAGCATTGAATGCCAACAACACAAGCGCAATTAGGAGCTCTACTAATGCACATTGTGGCACAAAATTACATAAACTTGAATCCTAACATATTAATTGTGCCTCTTTTAATTCAAGGACTTAAATTAGATGTATAAATCTAAATTATTTTATTTGTTTATCTATTTTTAAATGAAAGGATAAATAATGGTATTTAGAGAAAAGTGTAGTGTCGACATTTAGCTTTTGAGACACAGTGATGCATAATTAAAAAGCAATAACAAAAGTATATAAGTTTATGAACAAAAGTATGGGAATACCTGAAATTATCACTCTAATTCTTTTATTTATTAATTTGTTATGCAATGGCAGTTCCAAGCAGGTTAAAATAATTGAACAACAAAAAAAAATATATGTGTGTAAAAAGAGGAGAAATAGGTGTCAAGATACCGACTGATATCAAAGCAAAATTTTGCGACACATCTCCCAAAAGTATATGTATGTGTATTTCCAACCTGCCTGGAAAACACCAACATGAGAAATAACTCCAAGTTTAGTTCTTAAACTAAAAATATTAATTAAATTCAATTAATAAACAGTGATAATTATTTTGCAATAAAATATATATATATAACATAAAACATTCACTCAACAAACAAGAACGAATTTTTTTTAAGCATTTGATTAAAAGATAAGAAATTTACCTCATGGAAAATTCAACACCTCAAACATAATAAATATTGCGATGTTAATGAATTAAAAAAATAAAGATTTGCTAACATTCTGAAAACTTCACATAACTCTATATATTCATTTCATTCCATTTTTTATTTATCTATTTATTATTATTATTTTTTTTTTTTTAACACACATCACTGTGATAAATAAACAAATTCAATATTAAATTTAAGTTGTGAAAATAATATGTGCTTCATGTCATAAATCTCGAAATAAATTTGCACTAAATGTGAATATCCTAGTTTTCTTCTAGAATATTAATTGATCCATTTCATAATTATTATTACCAAAATTATCAATGAAAAATTATTTTTACACATGATATACAAAATTAATTTATTCCAAACCCATTTAATAAAAATTACCAGTAAAACAACATTTCAATTCAGTAAAAATATATGAAACTTTTTTTTTTTTTTTCCTTCTTTTTTTTACCCTTGATTGAAGAAACAAGAAATCTATTCAATGGAAAAACAAATTTTTTTTAAAATTTATCATCAATTACTATATATAGATTTATAAAATAGCTTCCATATAAATGAAAAATATATTATTTAGACAAAGAATGCATAATGTAACCATGAATATACTATAGAAAGTCATAAAATTATTGTTATACACGAAAAAGGTAGTAATAATATATTTATTATTATTTTTTTTTAATAAAAATTTCAATCTTCATCAATAAAATATAAAAACATTCTACTTACGTTATTCCGCTAAACTGACATAAACTAAAAAATATTCTTAAAAAAAATACTCCATACGCACGCGACACGTAAAAGTCTGTTATGAAAAGTTTAGTGAGTTTATGCACATCCATGAGTTTAATGAGTTTATGCACATCAATGAGTTCAATTAGTTTATGCACACCCATGCTGTTTAAACATATATATCTAATAGTAAGATTTGTAAAAGTTTTTTTTACATAGATGGCTGACATAAAATCCAAGCACTAAAAAATCACATGGCTTTTCCACTGACTTCATTCGAATTTTAAAGTGGAGAAACAAAAATAAATCAGAGCATCTGAGAGACACTTTGGAAAATCAGCGTACAGGCAATGTTGATCACTATACGAGGAGAGTATCGCAAATCAGCTCCATAAGCAAAGCATATAAACATCAAGCACTTCACTCAAATCCAACGTGATGTAAGGAGTAGTACTTCGTTGTACGCACATATTTAAAAAAAAATCTCCGCTTCGGCCCGTCTCACCGAATGAGTCTAGGGAAGGGGGGGGAATCACATTGTAGACATGCGGTACTTCTGTCCTATGTCATCGAGCAGATCGGAAGATACGGGTAGCTCGCTGACCGTTCATCCCAGCCGGTAAAATTCAGGAATCACGTCGATTTGGCTCGAAGAACCGCAGGCATTTCTCGGCGCAGTACTCCATATTTTCAATAATAGTTGAGGACAAGAGAACAATTAGAACACCTTCGAGTCATTGACGTTTACGATCCGATGATGAGTCAAATTAATCAAACACTTCTTTAGTTGTTATCTCTATAAGTCAGTCTTTTATCTTTTAAAAGAAAACAGCTGTGATGATATATTAACTAATTTATTTAAGTAACTGCCCCTCTCCCTCACCAATGCATCTCGAACTGGTTGGTCACTGATCTGGCACCATATTTATATTAAGTAGAAATCCTGGGATTCTACTGTTAAAGTTCCAATTAATTATCCAGGTCCATAAAGCTGAAAAGATTGCCGTGATAATAAAAGAAGACAACTTGTTCGCTGCATAATGTATTTATTTTGGAAATCAAAAGTTCCTTAACAGTGGCAGTACACATAGACCATAAGTACGAGAATGCAAAAAGTAGAGGTGAGAGAGAGAGCTACGGGGTTACATGTTATGCTAACAACAGTTGTAGAGCCAATTCTCAAGTTGACTCTATTGCAATTCAGATCAGACTGATGAATTACGCCAAAATTATTAAAACAGTGCCAAACTTTCCAGCCAAAGCTAATCCTTTGTTTGTAGAATAATTTAATATAAATATTTTGAATTTAGTAAGTTCGTTACAGCAGTTTATGCCAAGTTTTATCGCCAGAAGACCGTTATTTAAGGGAGACACTCAGACTAGGATTTATTGCACATCCTGTGATAAAAAAAAATCTAAATTACCCTTTAATGATATCATAATGTAAATTATAGCCTAATTTATTTATAACAAAGTTGACTTGCGCAATTTTAGAAGAATGAAAATGTAATTATGTATACAACGGCTAATAAATAAAATAATATTTTTTTTATATTTTATTTATTAAATGATTTAGGAAAGATCATTATTCTGAGAGATGTCATTTAAAAAGAATATGTTTTTTGTTCTCAGATGATTTATTAATAGCATAAGGGATAAAGTATTATTAGAATTAAGATATTTATTATAGACAAAAGCGAATAAATAAAAGTAATTTAGAATTTCGTTATCTATTTTTATTAGCCATTTAATTTATTGAAAATATAATAATTATTTATTGCCTTTGTTTGAACGCAGCTTTTGGTTTCGTTTCGCCAGCCCCCGACTAGCAGCCCCCCCGACTAGTAGTTGGCTCTTTGCCAAATGAGAGGTGCTTTTTTCTTTTTGAGAATGTTACTTTTTTTTAGTTTAGTTTCTCGGCCTGTCTTAAACAGGAAGTATAATTTTTTCTCTTGAACATGAAAGTTATGATTTAAATATTATGATCTTGGCTCCTTTATGGAGAAACAATGTTATCCTGAAATATTGCTGAATTAAGTTATAATTGTGAATTCTTCAAAGTATACTGCAAATAGTTTTTTATTGTGTGTTTAATCTCTAATAAAGAATTTATGCTCTCCCAACTGACTTTATGACTGAAATGAACACTAGAACTATAGAGTTTGTGATTACATGATTCTGCAAATTTTCATGGTACGAATTTTCATGGCGCAGTATATATAATAATATTTTTTCATGGTGAACGAAACTCGGGATATGTGAAATCCCTTAAAAGTGAAATTACCCTTAGATATTAATTTATCTGGATTTGGATTTGAAAGCTTGGATAATTTATTGTGAAAACGAAACTGAAAAATAATAATGACTGGAATTCCGGATTCGTTATTGGATAACTGCCTGGATATGGAACCAGGTAAGCAAAATTTAACTACTATTTATAACATTGATTAAATGAAATTAGAAATTTTAATTATTTTAATTATTTTGTTTGATTATTTGCTCGCTATGAATATTGAAAAGTTAAAAGCTAAGCGTTCTACGGAACGCTCAAATGTAACTAAATTAATAAATAAATTAGAGAATTTATTATTGGACGATCTAGAAAATACAAAATCAGACGAAATCATCGAAATCCAGGAAATGATAGGTGAAAGAGAAATTGCATTAAAAAATTTAAATAATGAAATTGAAAATTTAATAGTAGATATTAAAGAGTATGAAAAAGATATCGCGACCAGCGATAAATACGGCGAGCAAATAATTTCTGCCAAATGCAAAATGAAACTAAGATTAAAAAGATTATGTAATAATAAAGATGAAAGTAGTTCAAACTGTTCTGTCAGTGAAACCCAAACAAAAACTGGTTCGGCAGTGAGGTTGCCGAAAATGTCCTTACCAAAATTTGGTGGACAAATAGAAAAATGGAACGAATTTTTCGATTGTTTCGAAAATTCAATCCATTTAAATGAAAATCTTACAAAGATTGAAAAATTCACTTACTTGAAAACGCTTTTAACTGACAAAGCGTACAATGTTATTGAAGGGTTTTCACTTACGGAACAAAATTATGATAATTGCATAGAAATATTGAAAACACGTTTTGGGCAAAAGGATATTATCATTAATGCTCACATGAATAAATTGATAAACTTAGAAGGCGTAAAAAGTTCATCAAATATAACTGCTTTGCGAAAGTTTTATGACGCTTGTGAAGTAAATATTCGCAGTTTATCTAATTTAGGGGTGACAAAAGGCCAATATGGTCATTTACTGAATCCAATTTTATTAAAATTATTGCCAAACGATCTAGTAGTTGAATATTACAGGCAAAGTGATAAAAGGAAGGATGAGTCTGATGTGACAGACTTAATTAATTTTCTTAAAGTAGAACTTGAATCGCGTGAAAAATCACTTAGTATGATTAATTATAAAAATGCTTCGGTAATTGTAAATAAAAATAAAGCCGAAATTAATGACAGAAAATTTCCAAATAAAATGAATTCATTGAATGTAGGTGTAAAAAATATATGCATATTTTGCAAGAATTATGATCATCATTCTCTTGGATGTACTAATTTAACTGATGTTGAGAAAAGGTTAAAATTAAAGAAGGATGGCAGGTGTTATAAATGTTTTCTAAAATCTCATCTGTCATCACAGTGCAGGGTGAAATCGCAGCCTTGCGAAAAATGTAAAGCAACAGATCATAACAAATTATTTTGTTTTTCAAAAAACTTGAAACCAGAAGTAGTAGAGAACACTATAGTATCGAATTCACATTTAAAAAACAGTAATCAGGCAGCGTTATTGCAAACATGTTGCGTCATAGCCCAATCTAATTCTAGATCAAAAACTGTCAGACTCTTATTGGATTCCGGAAGTGAAAAAAGTTTTATTACTAAAGAATTGGCCCACGAATTAAAATTAACCCGTGTAAGAACAGAAAAGCTAACTGTTTTTGCCTTTGGTATAAATAAAGGTAAAGAAGAGGAATTCGAGGTTTTTAATATTGAACTGCGTAGCAAAATAAATCCTCGTCGGCTCATCCATGTTGAAGTATTAGCTACAGACTTAATAACCGCGACTCCCTTGAAAAGCCCAAGGGGCGAACCAGAAATTGAAAGTTATATTAAAAATAAAAACTGGAAATTGGCAGACAATTCATTAAGTGATTCCAAAATTAATATTTTGCTAGGAGCTGATTATTTTTGGAAAATACAGAGAGGTATCATTGAAGAAATCGGTGATAATTTATATGTTGCTAATACTATTTTCGGATATACTGTAGTGGGGAAATTGAATAATAATAGTACAGAAGTAATTAATTCGCATTTTGTATCTGTAAATAAATTTGACAGTTTTGATTTGCAGCGTTTTTGGGATTTAGAATCACTTGGAATATGTGACAGTAAGAATGATTCTATGTCACAGAGAGATATAGAAATTATTAATTCTTTTAATGAAAATTTAAATTTTGTTAAGGGAAGATATGAAATTCAATTTTTGTGGAAGGAAAATAAAAATGAATTAAAATCGAATATAGAAATAGCCAAAAATAGACTTTGGGGTTTGAGAACAAAACTGTCTAAAAATGAATGGCTTAAAAATGAATATGAAAAAATTCTTGAGGAACAAAAGAAAATGGGTATAATAGAGGAGTGTAAAATAAACAAAAATGAAACTGGTGTATATTATATGCCCCACAGACCGGTGATAAGAACAGATAAGTCCACTACAAAGGTCAGAATAGTGTTTGATGCTTCTTCCAAAGAAAAGGAAGCAAAATCTTTAAATGAATGTTTATTTGCAGGCCCCAATTTAAATCCTAATATTTTGGATATTATTTTAAAATTCCGCCTTCATAAAATTGCCTTTGTTTGTGACATTGAAAAAGCTTTTCTGCAAATACAGGTTGCAGAAAATGATAGAAACTTTTTGAGATTTCTATGGTTTGAGGATATAAATAGTAAAAATCCTCTATTAAAGGTTTTCCGCATGACTCGTGTAACTTTTGGTGTTACAACATCACCCTTTTTGCTCTCAGCTACCATTAAACATCACATAAAGGGCTATAAAAACTTGTTTGAGAAAGTCGTAAATATGCTTGATACTTCCTTATATGTTGATGATCTCTTTCATGGCGCTAATTCTGTAAATGAAGCATTTATTTTATCGTCTGGTGCTGTGAAAATACTTAAAGATGCCAATATGACATTAAGGAAATTTAAAAGTAACTCTTACGAATTAAGCAAATTGTGGGAAAAACATGGAATAAACGTTGATGAAGAAATAAATGAGGGAAATATCTCTAAAGTATTGGGAATAATGTGGTCAACTAATAATGACACGTTAAGAATAGACATTCAATCTCTGTTAGAAGGGTTTGATAATGAAATTATCACTAAGAGAATTGTTTTACAAACTGTAGCAAAGGTGTATGACCCTGTAGGGTTTATTTCCCCTTTTATAATAAGAGTTAAATTTCTAATGCAAGAACTATGGGAGCAGGGTGTTGATTGGGATTCTGCTTTACCTGATGCTTTAACACAAAAATTTAAGAAATGGCATCGTGAAATACAGGATTTAGAAAATTTTGAAGTGCCTAGAAAATATTTTACGAATTTTGAAAAATTAACTCCTGAAACTATTCAAATTTGTGTTTTCTGCGATGCCAGTTTGAAGGGATATGGTACAGTAGCTTATTTTCGTGATCCTTGTTCCCGTGAAACTTCATTTATTATGTCAAAGACAAGAGTAGCTCCTCTCAAAAAACTTACTTTGCCTCGACTTGAATTGATGGGAGCCTTAACAGCTGCTCGATTAGCTCATTATCTTGGGCAGCTATTTTCAGTTCCCGTCAAAAACATACTATGCTTCTGTGATTCCCAAATTACCCTTTATTGGGTCAAAGGAAGTGCTAGTAACTGGAAGCCCTTTGTAGAGAACAGAGTGCGTGAAATTCAACGATTAGTAGCCCCATCTCAGTGGAGATTTTGTCCAGGGGTTAAAAATCCCGCTGATGTGCTATCTCGTGGTTGCACAGCAACTGAATTGTTGAAGAATGAAGAATGGTTAAAGGGACCAATCTGGTTGAAAGAAGAGCACTTACCGACACCACTACCGGAAAATGAGGTCAAAATACCTGAAGAAGAGATTTTGAGAGAACAACGGAAAACTACTGTTTGCTCTTTAACTCATGGCAATAATGAATTTGAATTATTATATAAGTTTTCATCTTGGTCTAAATTAAGACGTGTTACAGCCTGGTGTCTTAGATTTATAAAAAATACTAAATGTCGATCTGCGCGAAATACTGGCTTTTTAACTATACAAGAACTTGATGAGGCAACTAAAATTATTGTGAAGTTGGTTCAAAGACATGAATTTGGAGGGGAAATAAAGACTTTAAAATCTGGAAAAAACCTGAATGCTAGTAACAAACTCCTTTCTTTAAATCCTTTTCTAGACAAAAATGAAATTCTTCGTGTTGGTGGAAGATTAAGACACGCAAACCTACCTGAGAGTCAAAAACACCAAATGATACTTCCTAAAACGCACCACATTACAGACTTAATTATAAAGTACTTTCATGAAAAACATCTTCACAGTGGAACTCAGTTAACAATTTCAGTCCTGCGACAACAATATTGGATAATTAATGCAAGAGACGCCGTGAAAAGGAATCTGCGCAAATGTATGAAGTGTTTTAGAACCACATCGAACTTAGCCTCTCAACTGATGGGTGATCTTCCAGCTGCTCGTGTAGTGCCATCGCGAGTGTTTTCGAAAGTCGGGGTTGATCTTGCAGGCCCCTTTCTCATCAAACCTCGTAAGGGCCGAGGTGTTAGATCTTATAAAAGTTATATTTGTTTATATATCTGTTTTTCCACAAAAGCAATTCATTTGGAAATACTCAGTGATCTCACCTCTGAAACATTCCTCGCATCCTTGAAGAGGTTTGTTGCTCGACGAGGAAAACCTGAAGAATTGTTTTCAGACAGAGGAACGAACTTTGTAGGTGCCGACAACGAAATGAAAAAAATGATGTCCTTGATCTCTTCTGACGAAAAGATCCACAGATATTTGTCCGAAGAAACAATCAAATGGAATTTCAGTCCCCCATCGGCCCCCCATTTTGGAGGACTTTGGGAGGCTGGAATAAAACAGATGAAGGGTCATTTAAAAAGAACTATTGGCGAACAAATATTAACTTATGAACAGTTCCTTACTTTAATTACTCAAATTGAATCGTGCTTGAACTCCAGACCTCTTGTTGCGCTCTCGAATGATCCAAGTGACTTAAATGCTCTAACTCCAGGACATTTTATCATAGGCACTGCCTTGACTTCAATACCAGAACCTGACTATTCTTCAGTTAACCTAACCCCGCTAGAAAGATGGAAACTTCTACAAAAAATTTTTCAAAGTTTCTGGAACAGATGGTCTTCAGATTACCTATCAGACTTGCAAAGGCGATCAAAATGGTTAATAAATAAACCAAATTTCAAGAAAGACGATTTGGTTTTAATAAAAGATGATAATCAGCCCCCTTTAAAGTGGAAACTAGGACGCATAATCAAATTATTTCCTGGAGCAGATGGCAAGATTCGTGTTGTTCTACTGAAAACTATTTATGGAGAGTTGAAGCGTCCGATCGCCAAACTATCACCTCTACCATTTTGAACTTTGAAATTTTTATTTTATTTTTATTTTATTTTATTTTATTTTTATTTATTTATTTTTTTTTTTTTTTTATGTTCCTGTTTTTAATCCATTTATGTTAATCATCTAGTTACAATGTTTCATATGTATATTAATCTCTTTTTTTTTTTCTTATCTATTTGCAGTTGAAGACCAAGAAAATGAAAACCTGTAATAACACTAATGTTGTTATTGTACTTGTAGAATATTTTTATGAACCTTCGTTCATGGGGGCGGAGCATGTTTGAACGCAGCTTTTGGTTTCGTTTCGCCAGCCCCCGACTAGCAGCCCCCCCGACTAGTAGTTGGCTCTTTGCCAAATGAGAGGTGCTTTTTTCTTTTTGAGAATGTTACTTTTTTTTAGTTTAGTTTCTCGGCCTGTCTTAAACAGGAAGTATAATTTTTTCTCTTGAACATGAAAGTTATGATTTAAATATTATGATCTTGGCTCCTTTATGGAGAAACAATGTTATCCTGAAATATTGCTGAATTAAGTTATAATTGTGAATTCTTCAAAGTATACTGCAAATAGTTTTTTATTGTGTGTTTAATCTCTAATAAAGAATTTATGCTCTCCCAACTGACTTTATGACTGAAATGAACACTAGAACTATAGAGTTTGTGATTACATGATTCTGCAAATTTTCATGGTACGAATTTTCATGGCGCAGTATATATAATAATATTTTTTCAGCCTTTATTTAAAGTTATAATTAAAACTCATATATGTGAAGGAACGACTTCACAGGATATTTAAAACTAAGTTAATATGGCGAGTTTGAAAAATAATTCGTACAGCCATTTTTAAAGGAACGTACTTGCGAGGCCTAAAATTGACCTCTTTATACAGGACGCCTATCAATTTTCCTTAACTAACCAACTATATCATTCGAAAGGGCATCTAATACAGTGTTTGTATAGAAACTTTGAAGAAAATCGTTAGAGCCGTTTTTGAGATACGGACTTGCGGTCCCATTTCCGGTTTCCGATGACCCACTTCCGGTTTTCCAATTTTCTCCAAAGTTTGGAAAATTCATCTGTATACCAGACCTGTACCATTCCACACATACACACACACTGATCAATTGTCAAAAACTCCTTTTTTGGACTCAGGAGACCTTAAAACGTGTAAATCAGGTGAAAACTCGATATCGAATTTTTGGACCAAATACAATACTTCCGTTACCTACGGTAGTAGGGTTATGGAAGTAAAAGCAGTTGATTCCAGAATCCAACTATACAGAAAAGCAATAGAATGTAATAATATGATTGAGGTGCGTATTGCACAGGTCTTGCTTCAGCCAAGTTAAAAACTGTCTTTAGAGAGGGGCTGTGATAGCAGTTGTCAAGCTTCACCATGGGATTTCAGAAGAGTCCCTTTCTAAAGGTTATTAGACAAATGCGATGAATTAAAGAAATTCTGGTGTGTAGCAATTAACTTTTGTTACCCGTTACTCTGTAAATATTATACAGATTTTGGGGGATAGTATGCTCAGAATATAATAAATAAAATTCAGCTAACCAAATGTCAACCAATCTTCCTGTAGTAATGAACTGATTCATGCATTATAAAAGAGAATTTATAGAGCAAATTTAAAGAAAATCGGTAGAGCTGTTTTTTGAGACACAATTTTCTTGGATCTAAAAGCTGACCTACGTAATCAGGGTGGGTATTAATAAGTACAAAACTTTGAATAAACATCATAAAAAGTAATAACCTCTTCAAAGTTTTGTACTTATTACTTTAAAAAGGCCAGCTCTGTGGTGCTTTCTTACTATATAGGGTGGGTATTAGTTTTCTTGCAGTAGTAATATAGTAAGTAATATATACGGGAAAAAAAATCTAAAAAGATACTTATATAGCAAATTTGAAGAATTCTTTTAGAGCCATTTTTGTGATACTGACTATTTTCAGTCCCAGAGTTCTTCGGCATCCTCTTCAATACAATGCATTAGATTCTACCCATATGTTTTAAATATATATATATATATATATATATATATATATATATATATATATTTCAATTTAGCGTGAGTATTTTAAAATGGCTTTATAAATTAACTGGTACTACAAATGAATAATTAAATATATATGCCATCAACTTAATATGTATGATGTTGGTATTATCATATATCTTGTAATTGGTAAATTTTAAAACGATTTTGAAATTATGTTTATCATCATCATCATGTCCAACACGGTTGAAGGCTATAAGCCTGTTCCGGCCTCAATCCATCTTTTATCTTCCTCTATCTCTTCTTCCCCTTGGCGTATATTTTAGAGCTGCCCTTGGTATATATATATATACTCTGCTTGAAACACAGCTTTCATTTTCTATTACATTCTTTCTCACCATATTTGAACGATCAAATCTGAATCCTCCTGTATATCCGTAATTTTACGTGTTTTTAATAAATATTTTATATTTTTTCTAAGAAATCCTATATTTTACTCTGGTGGGACCCCTGTAAACATTATTAAGACTTACAGTTTATATGTATGTAAGGGTAATATCTGAAATTAAAAAACAGGTTTAAAATTATTTTTTCATTAATCAAAATCTAACACTATCTCTTAATGCTATAGGCTATAATTAACTTTAGGGGGGAAAAAATCGAAATTTTAATATACGCCTAGTAGCCGAGCCCCAAGCAGTTCTCCGCTCAAAAGCTGGTAGACGGGAAGTGCCGGATTCGATTCTTGGTCGCTCTCGTTGACCTAGCCAATCGTAGTTTTTCGTGGTTTTTTTCGAAACTCGCGTAAATAGGCCAAGAGCCCTTAGAAAAACCTTCATGGATGGCGTCTTCCCTTAGGACCAGCTCCCTAGTCTAGACAATTGACCTTAAAATGAACACTAACGCTTACCAACAACCGAGCGGTTCTGCGCTTAAAGCTGGTAGATGTGACGTGCCGTGTTTGATCTCAGGTCGAGCTCATCGGTCTAACCGTTCGGAGTTTTCCGTGGTTTTTTCCTAAACTTGCGTAAATATGGGCTAGGACCCCTTAGAAACACCCCACGGAAGTCATTCCCCTCAGGTCTAGGACCCTAGTGCAGTCAATCGGACTTAATTCCCACAACCCAAACACTAACATCTTTAAAATATTGGGTTGGCAACTAAGTTCCCGCCGTTTTTTTAAATTGGAAAAATCTGTATGACATTAAATACTTTTGGCACGAAGTTGTACATCATTCGAAAGAGAATACATTGTTCTACCTAAATATATGTTTCGTTGTTACTAACAAGGAAACATTCAAAAGGTGTCATCTTTAAAAAGTATTGAAAAAAATATATGTGATTCTACTCTTCATAAAACACTAGAAAATGAAAAAATTATCGGCTGAAATTAATTACAGCGACCACAAAAAATTATTAAAATTAAGCATATTTGGCGATTTAGCGCTGTTAGGTGATACGTTTGCTATCACCGAGATTGCCGTGTACGAAAAGAACCGTGTTTTGCTTTTCCACCAAGTACTCAAAATCAATCGCCTAGCAGTGTGAAATCGCCAAATATGCTTAATTTTGTTAATTTTTTGTGGTCGCTGTAATTAATTTCAGCCGATAATTTTTTAATTTTCTGGTGTTTTATGACGAGTAGAATTACATAAATTAGTTAAATGACACAAATTAGTTTATGTCAACTTTTGGTGCCAATCTCTCAACAGGTGGCGCTGCTCTACTATGATATCCGTGATTTAAGGTAACGGTATATCTCAGGTTCTATTGCGTGTAATCGATCAAGATATATGAAAAGGCCATTATCAGGGGTGAAACTTCCTAACATGTCAAAACTCTGAAAACTGCTACTTACTAGTAAATCAAGCAGGAGACTTATTAATTACTAGCAGGCTACGCCCGCTTCGCTGGTCACTATTTTTAAAGGAATCACAATATTTAATGAATTCTCAAAATTGCATTAATTTTTTATCATGTTGTTAAAAAGAGAAAAAAAAATTCTGATTGGGAAAAATATCGCACCGGGTCCCCACTGCCTTCGGCAGCATAAACCCGTACGCTGCACCCGTATCTTTTCACCATCCTTATGACTTCTCAAAATTCCATGTTATTACTCATAAACTTTCATTCTTAAGGGGACTCTCCACTTACCGTCTCCAAAAGCCGAAGCCAATGTTATTCAATGGGAAATTTTGCCCCATTATAATTTATTAACTAATACATATTTTTAAATTCCGTTTTCACTTTTCGAAAATTCGCAACTGTTAAATATTTTATCGCTTTCTAAAAATTGTCTTTTTTCATTTTTAAGATTTCATTTTTAAGCTCAAAAATGAAAAATTTCACATTGTGAAAATTTTTATTTTACAACCTCAAAATAAAATATTAAAAATTTAAAAAAATAATTTTTAAAAAGCGATAAATTGTTTAATAGTTGTGAAGTTTCTAGATGTGAAAACGGAATTTAAAAATATATTTTAGTTACTAAGTTATAATGGGGCGAAATTCTCCATAGAATAACATTGACTCTGGCTTCTGGGGATGATAAGTGGAGAGGCCTCTTAAGAAAAGGAATTAAAAATATATATTATTTATCATCGTGTAAAAAACTCACACCGGGACCCCACTGCCTTTGGCAGCGCAGATCCATGCGGGCTGCGCGTGCACGTGTGAGGAGATACGTGCGATGTGCACGTATATTCCTTCTCAACTCAAACTTCTATTATTAAGAAAAAAAAAAAAAATTGTCATCGGGTAAAAACTCGCACCGGATCCCAAACGCATGCGCGCGCACGTGTTAAGATAAGGTGCGCTGCGCGCACATATTCTGAAATCAAACTTTTATTCTTTTACTTTAGAAAAGTTAATTTCTATATAGTTAAAACTTTAGAAAAGAAAATTTTTAAAATCATTTCTCATAAGGTAAAAAGTCGCACCGGGTCCCCACTACCTTCGGCAGCGCAGTCTCGTACTCGCTGCGCGCGCCTATTCTTTCCCCACTCTTCTAGCCCCTCCTAATTAACCTACATATACCAATTTTGAACGGTCTAACTCAATTTCTGAGATGCAAAAGAAAACCTAATCAGGACACCTTAAAATTGTAAATCAGGTGAAATCTCGAATTCCACTTTCGATAATATAAAAGAACTTTAAAATATCTTTCGAATGATGTATTAGAAATAATTTAATCATAATTAGAATTTGAAATATTGAAATTTAAAAATATTACAGCCCCATCTGGCGATAGAAATTTCTGTACTCTATTGTTCCATTCCAGATCAACAAACTTTCAAATGGTGTATTACTTATGAAATTATTTTAATTAGTAGCTGAGATACAAAAGATAACCGATTCAGGAAACCTCAAAACGTGTAAATCAGGTGAAATCTCGAATCCCACTTTCGATAATATAAAAGTACTCTAAAATATCTTTCGAATGATGCATTAAAAATAATTTAATCATAATTAGAATTTGAAAATTTAAAATATTACAGCGCCATCTGGCGGTAGAAATGTCTGTAATTTACTGTTCAATTCCAAATCAACAAAGCTTTCAAATGATGTATTACTTATGAAATTATTTTAATTACTAGCTGAGATACAAAAGAAAACCTAATCAGGACACCTCAAAACGTGTAAATCGGGTGAAATGTCGAATTTCACTTTCGATAATATAAAAGTACTTTAAAATATCTTTCGAATGATGTATTAAAATTAATTTAATAATAATTAGAATTTGAAATATTGAAATTTTAAAATATTACAACGCCATCTGGCGGTAGAAATTTCTGTAATCTACTGTTCGATTCCTAATCAACAAAGCTTTCAAATGATGTATTACTTATGAAATTATTTCAATTAGTAGCTGAGATACAAAAGAAAACCGATTCAGGAGACCTCAAAACGTGTAAATCAGGTGAAATCTCGAATCCCACTTTCGATAGTATAAAAGTACTTTAAAATATATGTCGAATGATGTATTAAAAATAATTTAATCATAATTTTAATAATAATTAGAATTTGAAATGTTGAAATTTTAAAATATTACAACGCCATCTGACGGTAGACATTTCTATAATCTGCTGTTCGATTCCAAATCGACAAAGCTTTCAAATTTCAAATGATGTATTACTTATGAAATTATTTTAATTAGTAGCTGAGATACAAAAGAAAACCGATTCAGGAGACCTCAAAACGTGTAAATCAGGTGAAATCTCGAATCCCACTTTCGATAATATTAAAGTACTCTAAAATATCTTTCGAATGATGCATTAAAAATAATTTAATCATAATTAGAATTTGAAATTTTAAAATATTACAGCGCCATCTGGTGGTAGAAATGTCTGTAATCTACTGTTCAATTCCAAATCATCAAAGCTTTCAAATGATGTATTACTTATGAAATTATTTTAATTAGTAGCTGAGATCCAAAGGAAAACTTAATCAGAACACCTCAAAACGTATAATCGGGTGAAATCTCGAATTTCACTTTCGATAATATAAAAGTACTTTAAAATATCTTTCGAATGATGTATTAAAATTAATTTAATAATAATTAGAATTTGAAATATTGAAATATTGAAATTTAAAAATATTACAGCGCCATCTGGTGGTAGAAAATTCTGTAATCTACTGTTCAATTCTAACTCAACAAAGCTTTCAAATAATGTATTACTTATAAAATTATTTTAATTAGTAGCTGAGATACAAAATAAAACCTAATCAGGACACCTTAAAACGTGTAAATCTCGTGAAATCTCGAATTCCATCGTAATTCCGGGCTAAATACTGTTAAAATTCCATAGTATGAAATGTGAAAGGAGTATCAGAATACGAAACTCTGCAAAATATAAAAGAATAAAGGCGTTCTGGTTTTTCCGTTGTTTTCTCCGAAACAACCGTTCCATTTGTACGTTTTTGCCCCCCCCCCTTTCCGTCAATTCTAATAATTTTACACTTGAAAATATCCGCAATCGATTTCAAACGCTGTAACTCATTTTTTAGGACTGAGGGCCTATTAGTCTCAGACAGCGATTTTTGCGTTGTCGTTTTCGATAGTTGGACATTTGTCGAAATCATTTTTCGATAGTTGGACATTTATCGAAATCTAAAATTTATCGAAAATATAATTGAATAATTTGAAAGCGATGTTATAATTGGGAAGAAAAAAAAACTAATAGTCCTCCGTCCTAAACTAAATTCTGCTTTTGCCAGAATTTCATCAAAATCTTTTCAAAATGACATTGACATGAGTCCCCCCAAGGCACAACTTTGACATGAGTCCCCCCCCCAAGGCCCAACTTTGACATGAGTCCCCTCCGGCACAACTTTGACATGAGTCCCCCCAAGGCACAACGTTGACATGAGTCCCCCCCAAGGTACAACTTTGATATGAGTCCCCCCAAGGCACAACTTTGACATGAGTCCCCCCCAAGCCACAACTTTGACATGAGTCCCCTCCCCAAGGCCCAACTTTGACACGAGTCCCCCCCAGGCCCAACTTTGACATGAGTCCCCCCCAAGGCCCAACTTTGACATGAGTCTCCCCCCAAGGTACAACTTAACTTTGACATAAGTCCCCCCCCCCCCAAGGTACAACTTTTTTTTTTTTTTTTTTTTTTTTTTTTTTTTTTTTAACTTAGAACAGTAATTTTAACTGAAAAACTATGACTTTATAATTTTTTTTTTTTTAACATTTCGACAAAAATAGTAAAAAAATAATTAAATTAATATTGTGAATATTCCAATTATTCATGCTAAATATTTTAAATTAGCTCATTTATTAATTATCAAAATAATGGGCGTTAACATACTTTCTCCATCGTTTTAACCGTAGGATGCTTTATGAAAAAATGTACAAAAAATTACATATTGAAATTTCTTTTTCTTACTCTGTAACATTGCTTTTTTTTAAACACGAATTACGTGCTTGTTAGATATATATATATATATTTTTTTATGTTATCATTAATTACTTTACATTTTCTCGTACATTTTTTTTTTTTTTTTTTTTAAATATTTTTAAAAAATTGTGTATTAGCAATTAAATATTTTATTTTAGAGAAATGAATGTGAATAATTATTAAAACTTTAAAATAATAGGTTAATCGCAATTTATTTTTATTTATTTATTTATTTATTTTGGCCGTTCGCCCCCCCCCCCTCCCCCTCAAGCCCTTCCTAATAATTCTACACTTTCAAAAATATTCAGAATCTAAATATCGGGCTGTTAAAACCAAATATTACGAAATTTCAACGGCATATCTCAATTTAAAATTGTCTAAAATATAATACAAAATTTAATCTCATTTTTTTGTTTATCCACATATTTTCATGAAAATTGAACAGTAGCTTTATAATTTGCTGTCTAGGCCGAATATTAATTCAAATGTAACGCGAATTAAAATTTGAAAATTGCAATTTTTTTCCCGACTACAAAACACGTGACATCTTGATCGGTTACAATCATTCCCTTTACATGGCAGACGATTGTCTGGCATTTGAAATGATGTTGCCACAGAAAATTCATACTTTAGTTAATTTTAAAAAATCCAATTGTTGTACCGATAAGCCACTTGCACACTTAGATTCAGAAAAAATGTCCCTTTCATTTGGTATCAAAATCGTAACGATCGGACAAATATTTGTAATTTATTTCCTACTTTTTCTGCTTTGAGATCGCTTTTAGATTAGACATGAGTGGACATTTTAATTAATATCTCCGAAACTAATTAAGATTTTTAAATTCTGTTTCGAGGAAAATATCGGAAAGGCTCCAGAGCATCCGTATGTCAATTCTTGTACTTCTGCGTTCAATAGGGGCTGAACGTATAAAAGAACAGACAGACAGACAGACAAACCTTTCCATTTATTATTATAAGATATAGATGATATACCGTATGGCTGTCTATAAATAATGGTATTTTGAGAATTTTTGATACATTATAAGGCAAATAAACATTTACATTTAAAATTTTTGACAAAAACAAAATAATTTATCATGGAATTCAGTCACAGTAAAATCTTCAAAAACCCTGAATTCAAGGGTAGCCTCTGAAAAGTTTCATCCCTACATTATGAGACATTATACTGATTAAACTGGGTGAATATAAGTGGCGCTGAGATATACTGCAATTTTATCCCAGAATGGGAAGAATGTCATCTGCACGGTAAAAATTCACTTCCGTTGGATGTTTAGTATAATACCTTTCTCGGATGAAAATCGTCTGCATTCATAAAAGGATTTAAAAAATATATATATATATGGTGTGATTGTGAAACAACCACCCGACATCCATTACCCACTGTTGCACGAATGATATGCACTTTTTGGAGATAGAGTTATCAGAAAACATAGAATGGAACTAATGAAATAGACAACTGAAAATTTTCCGGTAAGAAAAATTTAATACACGTGTAAAGACATATAAAACAAAATTTACACAGTGTTTTTTTTTTTTTTTTTTTTTTTTTTTTTTTTACATTAAGTTCTGTGATCTAAAATTGATCTATCTGATCAAGATGACTATTAATTTTCCTGTGATAACCAAGTAAAGAATGAGAAAGGATATCGAAAATGGGTTTATGAAGCAATTTTCGAGGTAATCGTTAGAGCCGTTTTTGAGATACCGACTTTTACCAAAGCTTGGCATGATTATTGTTGACTAGAAAACAACAATTACATGCAAAATGATATTTAAAATAGGGTTAAATGGAAAGTTTGAAAAAAATTCATGCAGCCGTTTTGAAAGGAATGCACTTGCAGGACCTAAAATTAAGCTATTTATACAGGACGCCTATTAATTTTTCTGAACTAACCAACTATATCATTCGAAAAGACATCTAATAGCGTGTTTATACAGCAGTTTTGAAGAAATCGTTAGAGCCGTTTTTGAGATACGGACTTGCGGTCCCATTTCCGGTTTCGGATGACCCTCTTCCTGTTTTCCGATTATCTCCAAAATTTGGAAAATTCATCTGTATACGAGACCCGTACCATTCCACACATACTGATCAATTGACAAAAACTCCTTTTTTGGACTCAGGAGACCTTAAAACTTGTAAATCAGGTGAAAACTCGATATCGAATTTTTGGACCAAATACAATACTTCCATTACCTACGGTAGTAGGGTTATGGAAGTAAAAGCAGTTGATATCAGAATCCAACTATACAGAAAAGCAATAGAATATAATAATATGATTGAGGTGCGTATTGCACAGGTCTTGCTTCAGCCAAGTTAAAAACTGTCTTTAGAGAGGGGCTGTGACAGCAGTTGTCACGCTTCACCATGGAATTTCAGAAGAGCCCCTTTCTAAAGGTTATTAGACAAATGCGATGAATTAAAGAAATTCTGGTGTGTAGCAATTAACTTTTGTTACCCGTTACTCAGTAAATATTATACAGATTTTGGGGAATAGTGTGCTCAGAAGATAATAAATAAAATTGAGCTAACCAAATGTCAACCAATCTTCCTGTAGTAATGAACTGATTCATGCATTATAAAAGAGAATTTATAGAGCAAATTTAAAGAAAATCGGTAGAGCTGTTTTTTGAGACACAATTTTCTTGGATCTAAAAGCTGACCTACGTAATCAGGGTGGGTATTAATAAGTACAAAACTTTGAATAAACATCATAAAATGTAATAACCTCTTCAAAGTTTTGTACTTATTACTTTAAAAAGGCCAGCTCTGTGGTGCTTTCTTACTATATAGGGTGGGTATTAGTTTTCTTGCAGTAGTAATATAGTAAGTAATATATACGGGGGAAAAAATCTAAAAAGATACTTATGTAGCAAATTTGAAGAATTTTTTTAGAGCCATTTTTGTGATACTGACTATTTTCAGTCCCAGAGTTCTTCGGCATCCTCTTCAATACAATGCATTAGATTCTACCCATATGTTTTAAATATATATATATATATTTCAAGTTAGCGTGAGTATTTTAAAATGGCTTTATAAATTAACTGGTACTACAAATGAATAATTAAATATATATGCCATCAACTTAATATGTATGATGTTGGTATTATCATATAGCTTTTAATTGTTAAATTTTAAAACGATTTTGAAATTATGTTTATCATCATCATCATCATGTCCAACACGGTTGAAGGCTATAAGCCTGTTCCGACCTCTATCTCTTCTCCCCCTTGGCCTATATTTTAGAGCTGCCTTTGGTATATATATATATACTCTGCTTGAAACACAGCTTTCATTTTCTATTACATTCTTTCTCACCATATTTGAACGATCAAATCTGAATCCTCCTGTATACCAGTAATTTTACGTGTTTTTAATAAATATTCTATCTTTTTTCTAAGAAATCCTATATTTTACTCTGGTGGGACCCCTGTAAACATTATTAAGACGTACAGTTTATATGTATGTAAGGGTAATATCTGAAATTAAAAAACAGGTTTAAAATTATTTTTTCATTAATCAAAATCTAACACTATCCCTTAATGCTATAGGCTATAATTAACTTTATGGGGGGGAAAATCGAAATTTTTATATACGCCCAGTAGCCGAGCCCCAAGCAGTTCTCCGCTCAAAAGCTGGTAGACGGGAAGTGCCAGATTCGATTCTTGGTCGCTCTGGTTGACCTAGCCAATCGTAGTTTTTCGTGGTTTTCTCCGAAACTCGTGTAAATAGGCCAAGAGCCTTTAGAAAAACCTTCATGGATGGCGTCTTCCCTAAGGACATCTAATAACGTGTTTATACAGCAGTTTTGAAGAAAATCGTTAGAGCCGTTTTTAAGATACGGACTTACAGCCCGACTTCCGGTTTCGAATATCCCACTTCCAGTTTTCCAATTTTCACTAAAATTCGGAAAGTTCATCTGTTCACCAGACCTGATTTAATTCTAAAGTTTCGTAGTTCTATCTTTATTAGTTTCCGAGCTATAATAGCCGGAAGATTTCCCACATACATACGCACACATACATATTAACCAATTGCCAAAAACCACTTTTTTGGACTCTGAAGACCTTAAAACATGTAAATTAATTGAAATCTCGAAATCGAATTTTTGGACAGAATACAATTCTTCCATTACCTATGGTAGTAGGGTCGGAAGTAATAACAAATGATTTTTACTGCGTGAATTTGTATAGGAAAATATAGACGAATGTTTTCGTGATGGCCACAATATGCTAGTTTTATTTTTATCAATTAATTAATTTATTTTTTCATATGAAAAGAAATATACTTTCACGTGAATAAATAATAAAACTAATATAAAGCTAAGTCAAAAATTAAATTTGCACGGTATTAAATTGACATAATTTTAGCTTCAAAATCAAACCTCATAACAGCCATGAAATTAAAAGAAAAAAAAAATCTGGTGTAAAACAACCACACGACTTCCATTACCCACTATTACACATATTATATGCATTTTTTTTTTTTTTTTTTTTTTTTTTTTTGGAGATAATGTGATCAGAAGATATAAAAGTGACCTAAAGAAATAGAAACCTAACATTTTTGTAGTAAAATAAACTTTATACACATGTAAAGACATATAAATCGAAGCTTACACATAGCGAGGTAAAAAGTAAGAAAAAAAAATGGTAGAGTTATTTTTTGAAACTCCATTTTCGAGATCTACCTGAACTTCTGACCTAACTAAACAGGGTAGCTGTTAATTTTCCTCAAATAACTACGTGATACATAAGAAAGAAATGGATTTTAACAACAATTTTCAAGAAAATCGTTAGAGCCGTTTTTGAGATATCAACTTTTCCAAAACTCAATTATTGACAGGAAAACAATAATTGCATACAAAATCATATTTAAAAGTGAGTTAATAGGGCAAGTTTGAAAAAAATCCGTACAGGCGTTTTTAAAGGAACTCCCTTGTGAGACCTGAAATTGAGCTATTTATACAGGACGCCAATCCATTTTCCTGAACTAACCAATTATATCATTCGAAAGGACATCTAATAGAGTGTTTATATAGCAAATTTGAAGAAAGAGCTGTTTTTGAGATACGGACTTACGGTCCCACTTCCGGTTTCCGATGTTCCACTTCCTGTTTTTCAATTTTCACCAAAATATGGAAAATTCATCTGTACACCAGACTTGTTTCAATTCTAAAGTTTCGTAGTTCTATCTTTATTAGTTTGCGAGCTATAATAGCCAGAAGATTCTCCACATACACACACACACTGACCAATTGCCAAAAACCACTTTTTTGGACTCAGGGGACCTTAAAACGTGTAAATCATGTGAAATCTCGATATCGAATAGACCAAATACAATACTTCCATTACCTACGGTAGTAGGGTAATGGAAGTAAAAATTAAAAATGAAACTAAAACAAATAAAAACACAATTTTTACTTTTTTTTTATTTTGACATGAAAAGAAATATATTAAGTGAATAATAAAACTAATAGAAAATTTAATAGAAGAAAGTATTGCATTCGAAAAAATTTTTATTTCCGGTTTTCAATGGATTTACACGTTTGAAGATGCCCAGTACACGATTAGACCATTGTTTGGAAATGGGTGTCTGAGTGTGTGATAAAAATTTTGTGCCCTTTGTATCGTAGGAATTACTGCACATAATTTTATATAAATTTATATGTAGTTGTACCTTGACATAAATAAGTGGTTATCAAGTTTTGTTACAAATCGATCAACAGGTGGCGCTACTACAATGCAATTTCTATGGAGACTATATTCCAGGTTCTATATTACACACAATCATTTCCTAGTTTACTACTGCTATATAATGTTATTAATTCTTAAGTATTTTATAATCAGGGCTCCAGGAATTGGGGAAAAAACTGGTCGCCAGGAAAAATTTTTGGTAACCAGTAAAAAAAAACTGTCTTTATTTATTTATTTTCAGTTTTGCAATTTACTTGAATATAGAAATTAAAATTATGTGTATAAAAATCAAACATTAAATAGGACTAGATTATACATCAGGAAACACCTGTTTAAATTTAACATCCTCAAACCGGTTGTATTATTTTCTCTAAACCAATACCCCGTTGCCATCGACAGTTCATTACACTGGTCTGGTGGTGCAACAATTCAGCACTGGGTCGCAAAGTGAGCGGTGTAAACGATTCAACTCCGGGTTGTTATACATGCATAGTGGAACACGGCGTAAATTCCCTATCGGTATATACGTTCAACATGACGGAGTGCGAAATTATCACAGATAGCCATAAGTCGCTGCTTTCCTACTTGTTTCTTACATGAATTGATTCATGAGTCCTGTTTATAATCATTTGTTAAATTCCCTAAATAACTCTCATGATGTACATTTCATTTATACGAAATTTTGTCTTATATTGTCAGATTAAAAAAATTATAATTTAAATATAATAAATTATTGGGTGATTTCCAAAAACAGAATATCACTATGAATTTTTATATATGTATATAATATAGTTCATAGAAAAAATCTTTTTATAATAAAAATATTTTGAAATAAGCTTTTCAATTAAAAGCCAAACGATAGTATTTAAGCAATATCGGCAAATTTAATTATTAAAATTTATATTCTTAATAATTAAATTACTTTTTCAATTGGATTTTTTGAATAAAATAATTTAAATTATCTCCTTCTTTCTGTTAATGATAGGGAAAAAATCTTTTATATTTAAGAGCAATTTAAAACAGGCTTTCTATTTAAAAGCCTAAGCAATAGTGATAAACAATCTCAACTATTTTAGTTATTAAAAAATTATATTTTAATCTTTATTATTTTTGCAGTAAATTGCTAATTGGTTTTTTAATTATTATTACTATTATTATTTTAAATAATTATTTAGAGAAATAATTTTTTTATATTAAAAATAGTTTCGTGGTGTAAGTGTTAAGGCCGACTAACAACACGCGGGCCCTACGTCTGGGGAATATGCCTTTCGGAAGTGGGGGGGGGGGTATTAAGAGGCCAAAACCGGTATTCACATGGGTTTCTGAGAAAACCATGGAAAACACCGAACAGCTAGATCAATGAGCGCCACCTGAGATCAAACCCAGCACTTCCAGTCTACCGGCTTTGACAGCAAAACCGCTCGGCTACTGAAATATTTAAAAGTCCAAATCGATTAGAAGTTGATAATTAAACGTGCAAACTATAGTATTAAGCAATCTCAATTAAATTAGTTATTGAAAATTATGTTTTTAGTTCCCCATCATACTATAGGTATGGGGAACTTAGGTAATCGTGAAAACTTTCGACCTCGGTTTTTTAACTTTTTTACACGTTTTCAGGTGTGTGGAATCGGAAAATTACAAAATTTGTATGGTGTCTGTCTGTCGGGTGTCTGTTAGTGTGTTAGTCTGTTAGTGTGTTAGTCCGTTAGTTTGTTAGTCTGTGTACACGATATCTCACGAACAAATGGTCGCAGAGAGGTCAGATCAGTTTTAAAATATTACTTTCGATACTGGCAAGAACCCTATTCATTTGCAACATTCGAATTAAAAAACTTCGTAAGTTATGAGAAACTTACGATTTTCTTAACATGGGAGAATAGGACAAAAATTCACTTAAAAGTGCATTAAATGGAAACTTTTTACTTTAAAAATGTCACACCAGTTTAAAATATCAGTTTTGATGCCGAAATGAAGATCAGTAACTATAAATATGATACATTGAAAATTTCGCAAGTTATTGGAAATTTACGAATTTCTTAACATTGCAGTATAGGGCAAAATTTCACATAAACGTCAATTTTGAGAGATATTTTCATCGTAAAGATGTCAGACTATTTTTAAATATTATTTAGAACACTTGCACGAATATTAAGACTTAGAATTTTCCAATATAAAAATTTCGTAAGTTATTGGAAAATTACGAATTTCTTAACATGGCAGAATAGAGCAAAATTTCACATAAACGTCAATCTTGTGGGATATTTTCATCCTAAAGATGTCAAACCACTTTCGAAATATTATATAGGATACTGGCATGAATATCATAGACTATGATTTTTCCAATTTAAAAAATTCGTAAGTTATTCGGAATTTACGATTTACTTAACATGTCAGAATAAGGCAAAATTGAGCATAAACTTCCATTTTGAGGATCATAAATACATTAGACAACTTTTATGATATTTGTTTGAACATGATTGAATACAAATATTGTAATAGGAAAATTTCGTAATTTACGATTTTATCAACATAGCGAAATTGTAAATTTTTCATATAAATATGAATTTTGAGGATTATTGCATTGGAAATTGTAGCATGAAAACTAAACAACGGAATTGACCTTGATAAAATAAATTAATAGATTAGAATAAGATAAATATATCAAAGTGAACGGTGGATAGCCTATTAGGCGGGGATTTCATTCTGTCACTGTATCAAGCTTTGGTCAAATTCATTTCTTTTAACATGGTTATAATATGTCTCGCACTAGAGATTTACGAGAACATAAATATGATGGGGAACTGAGCAGAGTCCACCTATGCCAACTAGTTAATAAATAAATTTGTTTTCTTTTATTACAATATTTTATTAAATGATTTTTAAACAGCTTTTATATATATATATATATATATATATATATATATATATATAAAGTAATAACTAATAAAGTATAATCAATAGTAATTCTTAAAAGTGATTTATTTTCATCATTTTCCTTTGAATGGACAAATTATCGGAGACGGAGAAACTTTTTTTTTTTGTATCCTCTCTTCGTCACCCCAAATCCACCCCGGGAGATTTTATCTATCGGTCAGCATTCAGTAAACTCTCCAATCGGATAAGAGACAAGAGATAGCCGTTCCCATAGTCAAACAACTTGACCTTCACCTTACTTAAAAAAAATTTTTCCTTACATATTTCATTTATATGGTAGAGAAAGTAGTAGTACTGCTTTTGGATCAGATTTTCGAGTCTGTGTTATTTTATTTACACATTTTGAGGTCGAATCATACAGAAAATCATGTTTTTGTGGTTGGTCTGTGTATGTATCTCTCTCTCTCTGTGTGTGTCTGTTATTAGCATATCTCTTGCTTATATCTCTTTACATTAAATTGATTAAACAAAAAAAAATGTTGATCAAATGTGATCTAACGATGATCAAACGAACTTCATATTTGTTGTTTCTCTCATGGGAGGGGGGCTAATTTCCGCAGGATAGAATACCGCGGGACTATGCTATGCTTGAAACTGACTGGAAGTGCATTAATTTTTCATACTCAAACGGTAAACGAAGTATTTTTAACACTTTCCAACAAGGTTGAAAAGTGTTAATGACTTCAGTTGTCTGTCTGTCTGTCCGCGCTCTAACTCCCATAAATATTCTTGGAATTTCTTGAAACTGATATATGTTATTCAAGTTTACTATCGAATGTTCCCTATTAAAAATGGAGTGAACACCTTTACTCGTTTGTATACAGGGACACCCGAAAGTTTTCCAAAGCATTGTGTCCTATGAGAGGTATTTCTAAAAACCATATTTTAATACTGTTACTTTATACAAATCTTCATGAAATTGAAATATGTTATTCAAGTCTACTATTGGATGTTCCCCCATTGAAAATGAAGTAAATACCATCACTAGTTTGTATACAGGGACACCCGAAAGTATTCCTAAGCATTGCGTACTATGAGAGGTATTTCTATAAACCAGATTTGAAGAACTTTACTTTGCACAAATCTTAATAAAATTAAAATATATATTATTCATATGCACAAAAGAATGCTTTCCATAGAATACAGTATGATTAGCAGTAGATTTATAGGGCCACACAAAAATATTCAATTACATCAATGGATATTATTGAAAATTTGCTGGAATTGCATTTTCTTTTAAATTAATCGTTTTTATCGCTTTCTAAATGTTTTTAACACTTTCCAGTAAGGTTGAAAAGTGTTAATGATTTCGGTCCGTCTGTCTGTCTAGCCATGCTCTAACTCCCGAAAAATTTCATGGAATTTCTTGAAACTGATATATAATATTCAAGTTCACTATCGGATTTTCCGGGGGGGGGGGGGAGAATAAAAATGTTCGTTTTATTAGTTTCCTATTTTATTGCAATTTTAATATAAGGATGTGTCTATTCTAGATGGTTTCATGAGTTAAAAAGCAAAATACAGATTTTTGAGCGCTTCGCACATTTAAGTCATTAACGGTTACTATAACATGAGATATTACTTTTATGGGATCTATCACTATAATTTTTGCATGTGCAATTTGATTTCCATCCTTGTGCACTTTATACCCAAATAACATGATTAAAATAGTCGAACTGAATTCTACCAAAACTAAGCTCCATCAGTTGCCGAGAGATTTTACTCTCAAAGGGGACATGGGAAGTGCTTAGTTCGAACCCATATCGCATTTGTAAGCCTAGTTGTTCGGAGTTCTCCATGTTTTTTTCCGAAATTTGCCAAATTACGGGCTCAGAAAGACCCTCACTCACAGTGGTCAGTCGATCCAGGCCTAGAACCTTCGAGAAGTCAGTCAGCCTTACCCTTAATCATCCACACCACACAAATATCTACCAAAATGTAATTACGAAAACTATTCATACATCGATATCAGGCAGAGGTGGGCAGTATTTTATATACTTGTATTATAGTATATTAGATGTGCATTTGTATATTGTATGTTTAACAATATTTTGAAATGTATTTGTACATTATATCTAAGAAACATTTTCCCAAGTCTGTTGTATATTTTTAAAAACTTAACGTACAATACAAAGTATTGTCTCAAAATTCTAATTTCTGAAAAAAAAAATAATAATAATAATTGAAAAAAAAAAAAAAAAGGCTCATGTAAGAATTTCATAACGCAATCTCTGTTCAAATCTGCCTTTCTTTCGAAGACCAAGATGTTGATTATTGGCTCTATAAATTATTCATAAACAATGTGAGGGTCTTTTTTTTTTTTCCTTTTTCTAAAACGTATTTAATAATCCAATAACATCCAGTTTAGTATAAAATATTTGGATATTGTTTTTATTTATTATATTATATTATATTTCATTTATACAATATATATTTTATAACAAAAAAAGTGACGCACCAAGAAGGAGTAATGCGAACTGGACACAAATTGACATACATACAGATTTTGATGGAATCAAGCACCAATTCATCATTATCATCGTTCCTACGTGCAACTGGTAATTCAGTGACTTCAAATACCCTTAATAGACGGCTCAGTGAAATGGGGTTGAGCTCAGTCACCGGATCTCTGTTCCACTGAGGACGTTTGGAGCATCATAAAAAGGGTCCTACAACCAGCTCGGGATTTCACCAATCTAACGCAACAATTGGACAGAATTTGGCACGATACTTCACAGAAGCACAACTGCGTAGATAAGAGCCAGAAGTGGACCAACGCGTTATTGACTTGTTTACTTTGTGAGGCCCTTTCTCTTGATTAAATCGTTCAATTTTTCTGAAACTGTAATCAATTGTTTTTCTCTACATGTACATGACATCTACCAATTTTTGTCCCATTCGGACCTCCCATTCCACCCCATCTACCAATTTTTGTCCCCACTTCTTCTTGGTGCGTCGCTTTTTTTGTTATAGAGTGCATTTACTTCCTTATACAAAATATGAGGAAGTACATATTATAATCTTGATTTGCGAAATGGATTTTGTGTTTCGCATACCTCAAAAATGAAAGATCGCAGAATGTTGTAAATTTATACGCGTGAATATCATGTCTAGTTTTACACCAGCAACATTGGTTTTAATACGAGCTTCCATTTCGGAGATATCAACGACTTTACACGATTTTTCGTGACCTCTGTATGTACGTACGTATGCGTGTGAATGTGTATCTTGCATAACTGAAAAACGGTTGGACGTAGAACGATGCAAATTGATATATTGGTTTGTTATAAAATCTAGCTGTGCATCTTCCTTTTTGGATTTTATGTGACTTTTGACTTTTCGTTTTGGAGATATTTAGGAAAATTATATTCCTAATGACCAAAAATACAAAAGTTTTGGCAATATATGAACTACCATCATAGAGACTTCAAAAGAATTTAACACTGATATAGCCCGTAATGATATTGTTATGAAAGTTGTCGACATTTTAGCGTGTAGAAATTAATTCTGTGAGACAAAAGCAGGTTCTAGTCAATGAATGCACTTCATTTAATCAATATTCAGTCCGTAGATAGAGCTTGCAATGAAATTGATTAAAAATAAAAGTTGTCGACATGTTAGCGCGTAGAAAAAAAATTCTTAAAGACACAAGCAAGTTCTAGTCGATGAATGCATTTTAATGAATATTCAGCACTTAGATAGAGCTTATAATGATATTGTTATGAAAGTTGTTGACATTTTTGTGTGCAGAAAGGAATTCTTAAAGACATACGCAGGTTCTAGTCGACGAATGCCCTTCATTTATTGAATATTCAGCGAATAAATATTGCTTGTAATGATATTAATAGAAACGTTGTCGACATTTTAGGGTGTAGAAAGTAATTCTTAAAGAAACAGGCAGGTTCTAGTCCACTAATGCATTTTATTTAATTAATATTTAGCAAACACTTGAATAAATCTCTTTTTGTGCTACAAAGATTAATTAATGTTCTTGAATAATTCAATGAAATGGTCATTTTTTACTACAAAAATCAATAAACATTATTAAATTTACTACAGGGCTTAAACTAAGCTAAATTAGGAACAACCGAATATTTAGAAGTCTAGATGGAATTTGGTAGCATATACAGTCGGCTGCAAAATTATTCGAGCACTAGCCAATAATTCCTATATTTAAAAAGTACACTTAAGACTGTTTTGCTAAGTAAATCCTTGTCGAATCATGTTCTTAGACTGATTAAAAACATGACTCGACAAGGATTTATTTAACAAAGCTGTATTAAGTGTATTATTTTTTGGCAAGGATTATTGCTAATGCTCGAATAATTTTGCAGCCGACTGTACATCAGATTTGTATGCTTGACTCGTAGTCCGCTTGTAAATCTTCGTTAGATAATTACAGACGCCACATGACAGAATTACAATACGAAGAAATGAAAAAACACCCAGGGCCAGGGGCCGGAATATTATATGAGAATAAAATATAATTTCGTGTTTCTGAGTTTGAAACAACCTGTACAAACTGATACAGACAATGCTTAATCAAGCATTTTTATAAGTTGCTCGTCTGCATATTTGTCTGACACCTCTACAATTGTTTGTGCACTAGAAAAATTTGGATTTTTCACTTTGAAAGGAGAACATCAAACTCCAAAAGGGGCTGAAATGGTTAATTTCTCAAAGTTGGTAGATGGGTGTTGCTATGTTAGAATCCAGGTCACGCTCGTCAGCCTAGATGTTAGGAGTTTGCCGCATTTTATCCATAAACCCTGTATGGGATTCAAATTCGTGAACTGGTGGATTATGATTTGTTACATTGTGAAGAAGTGCATAGAAAGTATTAAAAATTACAATAAGGACAGTGGAATCACTGGTGTTAAATTTCAAAAAAATAAATAAAATGAAGGAAAAAAGCCACAAAATAAGAATAAATGTGGACAGGAGTTCACATTTGAGGACAAATGAGAATATGTTACTTTCTTCGAGTACCAGAAGACATAATTTGAAAACTGAGGGCTGTCCTCAAAAAATAAGAACGGCTGGTCTGGTCACCTTAGTATACGAATCATCTCCAAGGTTGGATCACAGACAAACAACTGTGTAATTGTAGTGTAACGTTAAAACCATTCAGCTTAAACCTTCCTTTTTTAAATTTCCTATGAAGTGATTGGTTCATTCATGATTGCTACCATCAACGAGATATCAGAGTAGACTCCGAACTAGTAACCTTTTTGCTTTCAACCATCACATCCCCACCATACTACCAATTCATTCGAAAAATCAATTCCACCAAGGCAAGTTTCCTCCACCTTTGTTATCACTGTTTCATATTTCGATTGGGTGTAAATGAAACATAAACAATTACTTACACTAGCTGAAATGGAAAGCAGGTAATCTAATCCTTGTTTTTGATTGAAAGCTGTTCTGTTTGCCTTTTCTTATTGGAGTTTTGGTGGTAAGAAAAACAAACCATTAAAAAAAATGCAAAATTCCAAGAACCAGTTGCCAAGAAATCGATTATCACCCAAAGAAGGCGCAAAAGTCGTCAAAAATGTGACAGAACGTCGTTCGTACAGTAGGTAGCAAAAGCATCAAAACAGCAAAATCGGCAGCAATTCATCAGCAGCAAAACTAGCAAAAATTCCTATGTAAAAAAAGTAATCTTATTAATGTTTTGTTAAATAAATCCTTGTCGAATCATGTTCTTAGACTGACTAAGAACATGACTCGACAAGGATTTATTGAACAAAACAGTATTAAGTGTACTTTTTTGACATCGGAATTATAGGCTAGTGCTCGGATACTTTTGCTGCCGACTGTACTTAACAAAACAGCATTAGATGCCATCTTTTAAGTAGGAATTAGTAAGCTAAGGATTTTTGTAGAATTTAAGTAGGATAGTGTTCAAAAATTTACTTCCGACTATATGACTCTTTAACAATGATTCTCAGACCGTCGCCAATTGGCCCATACGTAAATATAGTGCGACGTAAAATCTATTCAACTCGTTTAAATTTCTCTTCTTCGATTAAATTAAATATAGTGCGACTACGTTTCCTACGACTAGCAGTGAGAACTAGAGCCCCTAAATAAAATAATAGGCCGGCGCATCACCGCCATTTTTTTGCCTCCGAAGAGGACGGCATTCCCGCTTGGCGTCCTTATCGCTTCCCTAATGATTTTAAGAAATCTTGATCTGAAGCTAATCCGGTCAAGATAAGAGCAATAAGCACCAATAATATTCCTAAAAACACATTTTTTTCCCAGTACATTCTCAGGATGTCATTTCATTCTGAGGATATCCTATGGATGTACTGGGGTAAGTTGTGTTGTTAGGGCGGTTTCTGTTTCTTTTACAAAATGTCGCCAAAACTCAAATACACAGTAATAGAATAGAAAGTCTGTGAACACTTTATATTCACTTCTTGAATGATTATAGCAGTTTATCACTAAACAAACTTCCATATCATAGTTTACTTAGCTAAAATTATGAAATGTAATAAAACAAGTTACTCTAAAGTAACGTAAGACGATAAAAAAAAAATGTTTGTCGTTTGTTTATCAGAGAAACGCGCTGGGTACATGTGGCAACCCTAAGGCAACAAAATGCCTGATGCGCCAGCTCGTATATATAGGAGCCTTAGTGAGAACGAGTCCAAATTTTTGGAGGGATGCAAAATTGGCCGAGAGATTGTTATTTGGCAAACATCCAGTTATTCGGTGTTCCCTTATCGCTTGTTTTCTCTCAGTCACCCCTATTTTCACATTGGACTCGTTCAATCCGCACTTGCGCAGAGACTTCCATGGTCGCAAGAAATGTGGTTAAAGAATATAAGGAAAGGGCATGTTTACAATCAAACGCTCTTTTAATCAATCCTTTCCACTCACGAGTGGCAAAAGGACAATCTCTATTGGTGAAAATACCAGTGTTTTGCCCTGAGTATAAGACTACTATTATATAGTAGGCTTACCTAAGACTCCTATATGATAAGAGCTGGCGCAGTGTCCACCATTTTCTAGCCCGTCTGGGAAAGTGTTGGCGATAGAAAAAGCTAGGTTACCTGATTAGCGTCGTTATCGCCTTTCAGCTTCTATACAGATCAAGTGAGCTAGAACCACTGAGCTGAAAAACAACTGGAGGAAATGCTAGACCAGTTTTCGCGTGCCGTTTTTTGAAGGTTTGTCTTTCGAGCGTTGCATGGCAAACAGCATTTGATATCTTTATATTTCAAAGTAAAATTGTGTAAAGGTTGTCTGTTCGAACAACCGTATGCTAAACATGACATTACAGTTTTAAATTTTAATTCTTTAAAGATTATAATAGTAATAGACGACCCGACAAATGTTGCTTGCCATGCAAGGCAGGCGAACGATTGCAGAAAAACTGGCACGCACGAACACTGTGTAAAAGTATTGGAAGCATTTGCTCCAG
This sequence comes from Salticus scenicus, assembly GCA_963930645.1. Classification (NCBI taxonomy): domain Eukaryota; kingdom Metazoa; phylum Arthropoda; class Arachnida; order Araneae; family Salticidae; genus Salticus; species Salticus scenicus. The sequence continues at coordinate 62,807,806 of OZ005649.1, read as the reverse complement.
TTGTTCTTCAGCTCAGTGGCTAGAACTTCTTATTACAGCGTCTAGAATAAACAGTGTGGCAATCGCCTATAACCGTGATGTTAAAATGATGCTACAAAAATTAAGCTTACCCAGATGTCGCTGTGATCGAAGCTATTGCTCAAATCGAAGACCTGATTGACTTTTTCCAGTTTCGTCAGTTTAATCACGTGATCTAAGCATATAATTAACCAATAGGGAGTCTCGGTTTTGTTGTCGGGACACTAGCTTCGATTACAATGACATCTGGTGACAGGCTTAATTTTTTTAGTACAATTTTATTCGCCGCTTTCCACACTGTTTATTCTAGATGCTGTACTTCTTAACACGAAACAAACAAGTTGGCAATTTTAAGAACATCGCCAACATTCTCAAAACTGTAACCTTCACGTTAAAATAAATGTAATTTTAAAAGAATTTAAAAACACTAACTTAAAAAAACAGTACATTCATATTAAATTTGTCAAACAATTTTGAAAATTAAATAAAATAAGTTGAAAATAAGGAAACCTTTCGCTACAAAGTTGTGCTTCTGCTCAGGGTATCCGCGAGCTTCATCTGCAATTTGTAATCCACTTTTTCCTTCTTTCTGGATTAGAAGAAAATATAAACAGGCGGTGCTCTATTCTGGAATTATTCGTGCAATTTATTGCCGAAAAACCAACAATAATAAATCGTCATCCGGTCTTGTGGCCTAGAAAATGGCGGATGCGTCAGCCTATCAATGTAGGAGTTCTAGTCTTACCTGAGTTAAGACTACTATAAAACAGGCTGAATCATTGGCCGCCATTGCTAAAACTAAGACTGTTGTATATGACTATTATATGAGATTATATAAGACTATTATATAATAGTCTTAGGTTTGACAGTGACTAACTACCATATAAGATTATTATATGAGACTATATAAGACTATTATATAGTAATCTTAAGTTTAGCAATGACGGACATGACATACGAATGGCGGCGGATGATTCAGTCTGTTATATAATAGTCTTAACCTGAGTAGAGTGTTTTGCCCTGAGCGTGACGACAGCTGCGCTTTCCTTATTGGAATCGAAATTATGATTGCATGTTCTGTTCAGAAACAACGCACAGGGGATGAATCCCAGATTGTCGCCAATTACCATTGTGCAGTTCTTTTGCGATATCAAAGTCACTCATTTTCAACCTTCATTTCCTCGTTTCCTATTTAGTAATTGATTTGTCGATCGTTGGTATAGCCCAACTTTCTTTTAACCATTTTTCAACATAAATAAAAAGTGTTTATGACTTCGTCTGTCAGTTTTCCTATCCGTCCTCTGACTACCATAAATACCTATGGAATTTCTTAAAATTGATGTACGTTATTACAGTTAACTAGAAGACATTCCCTACTGAAAATGGGGTAAATACCTCTATTGTTAAAACCAAGGAAATGTTCAACGTCTTGAACGCCAAAAGGAAAAATTGGAAAGCAGACAATTGTTTCGGTAACATTTAGTTGAAGAAATGAGAGAGAAGTTCTCATATATACAGGAAAGCAATCGAGTTCTGATCAACCAATAGAATTACGTGGAATGTGGAGGATTGACCAATAGGAATTTGGGAAACACAAGTAGTGGAAAATGTAGAAGAAATTAAGAAAATGTGAACTAAATGTGAAATTTCCAACAATCAGACAGATGAGGTGAAGTTCTTTGCTGACTTCGTGATGCAGTTCAGCGCCAAAGACCAGACCCACGGATTGCATAAAACTGGCAGTGTCCTCATAACAATGTGCCATCACATTCATCACACCTGACTCAAATATTCGTGGCGAAGCATGGAATTCCAGTTGTCCGCCAACCTCCCTACTCCCCAGTCATGGCTCCTTGCGACTTCTGGTTGTTCCCGAAATTGAAAATGTCATTGAAAGGACCCCGTTTTCAGAGTAGAGATACGATAATGCAGAATGCGACGACGGAGTTAGACACCAACGCTGCACTAAGTGTGTGGAGGCGCAAGAGACCTACTTTGAAGGGGATTAGGATCCCAATCCCGCAAAGTAACTAAGATATTTTTCTGGTCAAAGGTCGGATACTTTTTGAACAGACCTTGTATAATTCTTGGGGCATCTATAGTATTTCGTGTCTATATATGGTTTAACATACATTGGTCATTTGTTATGTATTGGTCAACATATTAGTTACATTCGTAAGCCGGAAACTAATAAATCGGTTATTTCTAAGCTTTGTTAGGAGAAAAAACATAATTTTAAATTTGATTCAATTAAAACAATTTGCAGACCTAAATCCGCTCAAGAACTCGATTTCATTGAAGCTTTTTACATCTATAAAAACTTTAAAAATATTGTCAATTGTGATTTCGCTGTACCGCATGTGTCTGATTGTTAGAAATTTTGCATTCAGTCCACATTCTTTTAATTTCTTCTGAATTTTTCACAACTTGTGTTTCCAAAATTCCTATTGGTCAAAACACAACATTCCATGTAATTCTGCTGGATAATCAGAATTCGATTCGTCTCCGATATACAGTCGGCAACAAAAGCATCCGAACACTAGCCAATAATCCCGATGTCGAAAAAGTACACTTAAAACTGTTTTGTTAAATAAATCCTTGTCGAATCATGTTCTTAGACTAAGAACATGACTCGACAAGGATTTGTTTAACAAAGTAGTATTAAGTGTACTTTTTTAGACAGGGATTATTGCCTGTGCTCCGATACTTTTGCTGCCGACTGTATACGAGCACTTCTCTCTTTATCTATACGCTGAAGACGGTATGCTATATGCTACCGAAACAGCTGTCTGCTTTCCATTTTTTTCCCTTTGGCGTTCAAGAGGTTGAAGACTTCCTCAGTTTTAATAATCTCGCGCCAATTCGTCTTTTTATACAAAATACCACTATTAGTTTATATAATAAGGAAAGGGCACGTGACGTCACTCGCAGTCAAATTATGGGTAAAGTGGCAAAACACTGGTATTTCCACCAATCCAGGTCGATCTTTTGCCACTCGAGAGTGGCAAAGATTGATTGACGGAGCTTTTGTTTGTAAACATGCCCTTCCTTATAGGATACCCAAAATAATTTCAAAGCACTGCATTCTCTGAGAGGTATTCCTATAATAATATTTTAATATAGTTATTTTGTGCAAATCAGAATAAAATTGATAATAATTATTTATATGTATAAAAAATGTGTTCTGCATAATGTAGTATGATTAGCATTAAGATTATAGGCAATACAAAAATATTCTAGTACATTAATGTCTATGACTGGAAATTGCTTGATTTGTATTTTTAGTTGTATAAAGTGTTTTTAACACTTTTTAACAGTGGAAGGAACGCTGGGCTAAGTGTATGTTTTAGAGTGATTAAAATTTGAAATAGTTTATCGTTCTGTTCGTCTCTAGTATCCGTAAATGTTTTCAGAATTTCTTCAAAATGATAATTTTTTAAAGTTTTCATTGACATGTTATTTTACAATGGTATAAATAGCACAATATGTATGTGTACATGGAACCCAAAAAATGCCAATGGAATGTGCTCTATGAAGAGCATTTTTGTGTCAAATATTTAAATAACTTTATGCTGCATAATTGACATTTATAATTCACACGCATAAAAAAATGTTTTCCATAAAATGTAGTATGATTAGCATTAAGATTTATAGGGACACGCAAAAATATTTAGATACATTAAGGGCTATAATTGCATTTCCGTTTTTATGAAGGCTTTTAACGATGTTTAAGAGTGATTATGATTTTAATTAGTCTGTCTGTCGTTTTGCCCGTCTGTGCAAGCTCTAGCACCTGTCAATATTTTCAGAATTTCAACAAAATGATATGTTATTCAAGTTTACTGTGGCGTGTTCCCCATTTAAAATAATCTGAATATCACAATTAACTTGTGCACAGGGATTCCCAAAAGAATCTCAATGCATTGCGTTCTAAGAGAAGCATTTTTATAAATCATATTTAAATAAGTTCGTACCATACAAATCATAGTGAAATTGGCATTTATTATTCACATAGGGGAAAAAATGTTTTATATAGAATGGTATGTTTAGCGCTCAGATTTACAGGCCTACACTCAAATATACATTACGGGTTAAAATTGGAAACTGCTGGAACTATATATACTTCTGATTGTGTTAAGTGTTGTTAACACTTTTCAACAGTGCTTAAGAGGGATCATAAATTTATTTATTCTATCTATCTGTCCATTGTGTGATCACTTAGGGAAAAAGCACATTGAAGGATAAACAATGCAACGAGTACGTATAACTGGAAAGCATTAGTAATCTATGCGAAACGCATGAGTTTTCGTTCTTGTTTAATTTTAGCGTATGTTGCCAAATTGCAGGTGCTATTTTTACCGGGCGCCATTTTTTTATGGTTTAGGTTCTATGTTCTATCGCAAAAGACTTAAAAAAAAAAAAAAAAAACAGCAGTTTTTATGTGCAGTATAAGTATTTTTTTATTTATATTAAATATATTGCAATATGTAATATGATTGCCGAAAAAAAAAGGGGAAGGGGGGGAGCCATACATTGTCTATGGATGAAATTTCTTGTAGCAGCAGCAGCTTTATATGTTTGGCAGCACTACACAAAACAAAATTGACATATATTTCTTAAATGCACAAAACCATGTTTCACATACAATTATTTTGAAATTTATCTTTAATTTACAAAGGCATGCAAAAGAGCTCTGAAAGATTTGTGTTATATTTGTAAGTGGAAAGAAGAGCATTTCAAGTTATGTCCCTCTTTTCTCTCTCTTTCTCATGGTGTTAGTTTTAATTACAGTGTTCGTTACATAAAATCTGGTGGACGATATACAGGGCTAATCAAAATTAGTCAAACAAGTTTAATAAAACAGGATGGCCGACATTTTTCTGAATAATTTGAAGTAAATTAAAAAAAATAAATAAATAACAGTCTTAAATGCTTAGGAATGTAGCTGCAACAACCAAACGGTGTTGAAGGGGCAGTAGCTCTTTTCACACAGAAGTGCAATTTAAATAAAAGTGTTTCGAAAACCATTTTGAAACGTTTTTAAAGTACAATAAAAATGTTAAATACAGTACATTCTATCTTTGATCTTAAATTGCAAAAATTTGTCTTTATAGTAATGCATGGTAACAGAAAGTAGCTTATGGGGTATATCGTCCAACAGGTATGCTGCCATGCTGCAATTTCTCTCATTTAATAAGAGGCTAGAGCTCAGTTTCTATAGTGTTTAATGAAAGAAAAAAAATGACACGCATGATAGCATGGAAGAGAAACTATGTTGATTTCGTTTGGGTGCATATTGCCTAACATGTGGCGCTGGTATCGAGCAATTTAACCCCATTTACGGAAAAGCAATATCTCAACTTTTATAATATATAAAGACCTAAATTTGGCATGTGATAAATTTGGCTATTATAGAAAACTATGTTCATTCGACTGAATGCATACCACTTCATACAAGTTGGATACCGAACCAGTACAAGCATCCAAGTCTTTAATGGAATTGGAAGCCAGCACGAAAGCCAGAGCATTTCATCACTAGGCGGACCCTTCTAAGAGGATAAAGTGAGAAATAAGGGGTACACTGTTGCTGCGCAATTTCGAAAATTGGATTTCAAATAATATTTTGTTAACCATATGTATATAAGCAGTTTTCCTAGATTCGGTGAAACATAGTAAAGCATAGCAATTCCATCAATTATATTCAACAGAAAAGAATGTTTTCGCTTAATTTTGAGTAGCTCTGTCTATTGTCTATAAATTATATATAAATCATGTAGTTTAAATTTAGTATAGTATGGAAAACATATAGCATTACTTGAAATGTACTTCGAGCAATTTCCATGCGAAATATCTCCGAATTACTTTGTGAGACTCTGTAAAATAATTATGATGATGAATGATTAACTGAAATTTATGCGAAACATGCTATTATTTTCATTTATTTTTGTTTCATGCAGTCTAAAGATGTTAAACAGTATTTACAAGGTATTACATCCACAGACGTGATGAATATGAATTATCTTGGAGGTAACTGTGCAGGACCCCCCCCCCCCCTTTTTTTGTTTTTTTGTTTTTTTGTTTCAACAAAAAATTTCAAACAGCATCCTCGTATGATACAGATTCAAAATACTGAGCTAGACTTTATGTGTTCTTAAGTTATGCTGATAATAAACAGATACACACACAGAACAAACGCTAAAAATCTGATTTTCCGACTCAAGGAACTTCAAAATGTGCAAAATAATAATAATAATAAAATAAAAAACACAAATTCAAATTTATTTAAAAAAAAAAAATCTACCATTTAACGGGTAAAAGGATGAAAAAACTGCTTTAAAATTAATATACATGCATCAAAAATTTCAATGGTCCCATCATTGTAGGTAGTCTTGTTATTACCTAAACAAAGATTCATTTCTGGCATGTAAAAATGATAAATTTTACTTACATTTTGTTTGCCAAACACACACACACACACAAAAAAAAAAAAAACTTTAAAATAATTTTAATTTTAAAAATTAATATTAAAATAGATAGTTGGAAAATTCTTTTTAATTAAAGAGAAAAAAATCTGTATCTACTTTTAATTAAAATAATTGAAAAAAAACTAGTATGTTGTGGCCACCACAAGACTTTCTTCTATATCTTCCTATACAAATTCACTAAGTGCAAATGATTTATTAAAATTATCTAACATGGTGAATGCAAATGCTCTTCATCTTAGTGAAAACTAATACGAAATATCCAAAGACAGACAGTTTGTCTATAAATAAAATCTTAAAATATACGTTTTTATAATGGTTATCTCACGTATCAAGTTTCGTACAGTTATATTCCATAGAAGTTGAAATATAGCCTTCCCGTTATCGATGAAATTTGCAGTATAGAAGCGCCATCTATTGGCCTATAAGCATCCACATTGAATCAGCAAAATGACTCATAATGGCCTTCTCCCATATAGTTTGGTGATACGCGAAATAGAACCTGAAATATAGCCTTCCCTTAAAGTGCGGAAATCGTTTGAGGCAGCGCCACCTGTTGAGCGGTTGCCATCAAAAGTTGATAGGCACTAATTTATGTCAAAGTGCATCTACATACGAATTTATATGGAATTATGGGCAGTAGTTACTGAGATACAGCATACAGCCTTCCCTTAAACTGCGGAAATTGCTGTATAGCAGCGCCACCTGTTAGCCGATAAATATTCAAATTGAATCAGCATAATGTTTCATAATGGTCTTGTCACGTATCAAGTTTTGATTGATTATACGCAGAAGAACCTGAGATATAGCTTCCCTTTTAATTACAGATATAGCTGTATAGCAGCTCTACCTGCTGAGAAGTTGACACCAAAAGTTGATAGGCACTAATTTATGTCAAAGTGCATCTACATACGAATTTATATGGAGTTATGGGCAGTAGTTTCTGAGATACAGCCTTCCCTTAAAGTTCGGAAATCGCTGTATAACAGCGCCACCTGGTGGCCTATAAGCATTCAAATTAAGTCAGCATAATGTCTCATAATGGCCTTCTCACACATCAAGATTTGATTGGTTACACGTAATAGAGTCTGAGATATAGTATCCTCTTAAATTGCGGAAATTTCTGTATAGCAGCGCCACCTGTCGAACAATTGACACCAAAAGTTGATAGACACTAATTTAGGTAAAGATGCATTTACTTATAAATTTATATATAATTCTGAACTGTAGTTTCGGAGATACACTTGCCATAAAATTTTTGTCTCACAGACACACACACAAAGACAGACAAACATTTTCTAAAAATAGTCAAATCGTGTTCTAAACCTATCAAAATATGTAAATCCGTTGAAAACCGGAAGTCGAAAATTTTTAGGAAGCCAGTAATAAAAGCATTATAATAAAACTGATAAAAAATGCAAAACACCATCTTGTTTTATTTACTTGTGATATTTTTAAAACAAAACTTTTTGAAGAATTTTGGTGTTTTACATTTTGCTTGTTTAAACCTTTTTTTTTTTTTTTTTTTTTTTTTTTTCATTTTTTATGAATTATTAGCATTCAACTAAAATTGTGAGGTATTTCTGTATTATGCTTAACAACTATGCAATTTTCAACATTTTAAAATGAAATTTTAATGTAAGACGGCTTTACGAGTGGTTGACAGATTCTGCTGTAGAAGCAGGAAGGGGGGGGGGGGGACCTGGTTCGATCTTAGACCTAGTCGTCCTAAGTTTTTTGTCACTTTCTCCGAAACATGCGTAACTACAACTAACAATTTATAATAACCCTAATTGTCCTAGAACTAGGACCTTCGTATAGTCAGTTGGTCTTTATTACCAAATACACACACCTAATTAAAGTTGTTTCAAGCTTCTAAAACCTAGTTTTAAACGTCAAACACTTGGTAGATGTGAGATGCCAGGTTCGATCCCAGGTCACGCTCGTTGGCTGAGGCGTACAGAGTTTACCGCGGTTTTCACTGAAACTTGCGTAAATACGGGTTAGAGCCCCTTAGAAAGAAACCAGTGTAGAGCACTCCTTCCAGGCCTAGGATTCCAGTGCAGTCAATTGTCCTCAATCCTAACACCATTTAAAACAAAACCTAGTTCGTTTTTTTAAATAATTTAACCATTACGACGTATTATTATGTTTTGATTTAAGAAAAATGAATAATCCGAAGTGATTTTATTATTACAGTCGGTAACAAAAGTCTCCGAACACTAACAAAAATTCCTATATAAAAAAAGTACACTTAATACAGTTTTGTTAAATAAATCCTTGTCGAATCTTGTTCTTAGTTAGTCTAAAAACAGGATTCAACAAGGATTTATTTGACAAAATTGTATTAAGTATACTTTTTTTCAGATAGGAATTTTTGCTAGTGTTCGGAGACTTTTGTTACCGACTGTACTAATAAATAAAAATTTTAAATACAAAAATGAATTTGTGGAAGAATACCAAAAGAAAATTGTCTAGTGTCGCCCTCTATGCTTACAAATATGCACTAAACCTTGACTTTTATTTTACATTTCTTTTATTTTGCATATTTTAAATAATAATTCATCTTCAAATTTTAAAATATTTTTAATTTATCATTGCAATTTACGGAGAAAAAAAAAGTTAGATGTGAACAATAAAAGTTAAGAATATAACAAGTTTCATTTACAAAATGAAATAAGATCCCCCCCCCCCCCAAGGTCCCTAAGCTAAACAAATGGTTGGTACTGCCATCCATAGACAGAAATTACTACTAAAAGTAAAAGGGAAAAAAATAGCTTTGAATTTTCCAGTAGCATACACCATTTATTGATTTATAACTCAAGTACAAACACAGTCCTTTAAAAAATATTTCAAATTAAGGATAAAGAACATATTGCCTTAATAGTCCTTGATTTAAAGCAGATACTTTTTAATTATTTATTTTAATAAAAACTGAACTTGAATTTTGAAAGTATTTTATTTCAGGGATAAAATTACAATTAATTTTAAAGTTAAATGATGTAGGGTAAAACACAATAAATTATCAAGGATACAAGTCTTCAGTCAGTCCAGCTATTTTTTTTTTTTTTTTTTTAATTTGTCACTTACCATCTAATTTAAGGTCATTTTATTAGTATTTTGATACCTATGGGTTAATGAATATGCAATGTGCAATGATAAATGCATCTACATCATGTACCATCTTTGTCTTCACACACTGCCCTCAACATACATATTTTTATTTCAATTGATTAGATTTTTAAGATAACAAGCATTGTTGATTCATTCAATCCATCTGTCTCATATAATGTTATATTTAAAGTGCTAGTAAGCTTGCATACAGACAGAAAATTAATTTTATGCCTGAAAAATGTAATCGAACTGGAATGGAAATTCACAAATGGAGAACTTTTTTTTTTCAAAATTCATATTCATCATAATTTAAACTATAAAACAGGAAATAAAAATGCATTGTTTTAAGAGTTCAAATTTTAAGTGTAAAATAAACATTAAATTAATATCTTTTTTCTTATGAAAGCTCTTTTCATAACTAAAACATCAAAGAGACAGTGTTTTAGAAAATACTACTAGAAATCTTTTGGAATTAATTACTAAACTATATGTACAAACAAAACAATTACACAACCCTTTTCTATATATATTCATATATCTCTGTAAAAAATTATCTCAGAACTAGGAGTGAACATGTACAATAATAAAAATAAATTATTAATTGTATATTAGACATAACAGCAAAGTAACATGAAATCTAACATTCACATTTCTACTTACTTGATTTTTTTTAGTAATTCTTTGGCTTCTAGCAGGAGGAAACATATAAAATTAATAAAGTTTTTTAAGCCTTCTTATTGAGGATTATTAAATAACAAAATAAATAAATATTTAAAAATCTAGATTAAAAATGGATTATGTTTCAGACAGGAATATATATAAATCAATTTGTAGGTAAATATTGGTCATATATAATATCAGGGTTGGGTTTTTGACATGACAAGGGTTTAAACCATCAAAAACCCGTCACAAACCTGCATTTTCAAAATGAAAATCTATAAATGAGCTAGAATCTAGTTAGAAGTAGGAATTAGTTGCCATATACAAGTGAATATGTAAATATTATGCTGTTTATAAATTAAAAAATCTAAAACAATTTGTAGATAATTTATAAAAATTTAGGTAGATATGCTGTTTTATGACCTAAGAAATATGTACAAAGTATGCATAGACATATTTTGTATGTTTATTTATATTAATATTTATGAAATTCTAAAATTCCAATGTTACTTATGAATTTTTTCACATAAGCCATGAAAACACAGGAATACTGGATTTTTTTTTTTCTTTCAGTAAAACATATGCAGGCAGTAAATTAATATGAATTTGAAAATAATTATATTTACAATCTATATTTATTACACTTATTATTTATTAATAATTTTTTATCTAGTATTTATTATTATTATTGATTGTATAAATATTTGTACCTGTTTATTGCTTGGACTATTGGTGTTTGGTATTTTGGGAGTAAGGCTGATTGACTACTCTAGGGTCTTAGGCCTAAAAGGGAGTGCCCTCCATGGGGGTCTTTCTAAAGGGTCCTAGCCCGTATTTATACAAGTTTTGGAGAAAACCACGAAAAACTGAATGGTTAGGCCGACGAGTGCGCCCTGGGATCGAACCCGGCACCTTTACGTTTACCAGCTTTGAGCATAGAACTGCTTGGCCGCTGGTGGGCCCTACAGCTTAGACAAATAAATTTTTTTTAAATCTGTACGAGTAAATATTAAATTTATTACAATTTATACATGTCCAGAAAGCATTCATATTTCTCTTGTCTCACAATAATTATAAGAAATTCAAGCTCGTTTAACATTCAGAATTATTCTTTTTTCTTAAAAACTTGCAATATCAACAGTCATTAAAAAAAGAAAAAGATATATTTCTCTATAAAATATTTAAATACAAAATATCAGGCCATGCATTTTTATTTTACTGGTTAAATACATAATACTAAAAAAATTGAAATATATAAAGTATTGCAAATCATGTTTTTATGACAATTAAAAATATAGGTTTTTGACATGACAGTTTTAACCATGGTTTAAACCGTCAAAAACCTGCCAACCCTGTATAATATACAGTTGAGCCTTGTTAATGTGAATTACTTTTAACATGAACTGCTTCCACAATCCTCATCAAAATGAAGATTAGTTACTGATAGCATGAAATTTTTTTTTATCCCCTTTAAGATTCATGTTAACGAGATTTGAATGTATTCTAAAATGACCCTTAGCAAACTAGGTTGTTATAACAGTTGTGCTATAACTATGTTAATAATTGGAGAACAAATGGATTGTGTTTGCATGTTAATTTATGAAGCATATAATCAATGTGAATGATTTCTTTGCTGAAAGTTGCTTTCGTAAAAGTGCACTAAATTTGCTTTAGATTAACTTTTGAAAACTTAGTTATATATATATATATATATTAGAAAGAGAGAGGGATAAAATGAATTAATTTTAATTGTGCATAGCACAATTAAAATTAGCACAAACATAAATGCATTTAAAATATTTAAATTTAAAAAATGTTATTTCTCCAAATTTGACACTTACCATTTAAGGTTATTCTCTTGGTATTTTCATTTACGGGATATGAGAGATGTGCTTCTGCTTCATCATGTTCTTACACTGTCTGCTCACATTTTTATTTAAGCAGACTGATTTTTTCAATACCAAATGTTGATTCATCATCCAATCCAGCTCCACCATATAATGCAATACTTGATTTGCTAGCAAGATTACATCAATAGACAGAAAATAAATTTTATGCCTGAAGATGTAATCCAACTGGCATGAAATATAAAAATTCACATGTGCAGGCATTTTCATGTAAAGTTCATATTCTTTATAGTTTAAACTATAAAACATAAATGCATTAAGATTTAAGAGTTCAAACTGTAAATGTAAAATAAATATTAAATTAATTGTTTTGTTTATGAATGCTCTCTTCATAAGTAATATAGCAAAGAGAGACTCTTATAATACACCTCTAGATATCTTTTGGAGTTATGTATATAAAATTGATAAATTGTTTATACAAGCCTTCATACTGAGTTTTATTAAACTGACAAAATAAATACATAAATATACATTTAAAATGGATTATGTTTCAGACAAAAGCATATACAAATTGTTTTGGGGGGTAAATACTGCATATAATTTCTGCTGAAAGTTTATTTTAAGTGCCTCATTAATAATGGCACTAAACTTCTCTCTCTCTATATATATAGAGAGAGAGAGAGAATATTATATATACATAGAGATAGAGAATGAATTTTTATTGTGTATTTTTAAAATAAAGAATGTTACTTTTCTAACTTTGCAACTTACTATTTACGGTCATTCTCTTGGCATCTTGATTTACAGGATGTATATGAAATACTTTTACTTCATCTACTATCTCTGGCTTCTTACACTGCCTGCCTAGATTTTTATTTAAGCTGATTCACTTTCTGGGGTACAGAATATTGATTCATCATCCAATCCAGCTCCACCATATAATGCAATACTTAATTTGCTAGCAAGATTGCATCAACAGACAGAAAATAAAATTTATATCTGAAGATGCAATCCAACTGGCATGAAATACAAAAATTGACATATGCAGGGATTTTCATGAAAAGTTCATAATCATCAAGTTTAAACTAGAAAGATAAAAATATATAAAGATAAAATATATTTTAGAGTCCAAATTTTGAATGTGAAATAATACAAGTACAAGTCATAAAAGTTCACAAGCAGAAAATATTTCACATTTTTCTGAATATGTAAAATCTCAAAGTGAACACATGCATTTTTTTTTTCCAAAAAGTATTTTCACAGATTATGAATGTAAAATAACGATAAAGACACATTACATGTAACACCCACATTTATTTTTAGTACTTAAAAAGAAAAAAAAAGTAATTTTTTAGCTTCTGACAGTTTTTTTTTTTCTTTCTTTTTATGAAATGAAGAATCTATATTTCTTTTTCGGTTGTTATAGCCTGAAGCATATGAAAACATGTCATGAAAATATAAGTTATTTGGCTATTTCAAATTAATATAGAGATATCCATATTATACGTTATTTTATTTTTGCTATGAAAAGCAAAAGTGTTTCTAAGAAATCCTAGCTTGTATTTACCCCAAACATGGAAAACTCCACACGACTAGGCCAATGAGCATGACCTATTTAAGATTGAACCAGGCACTTCCTATCCATCAGCTTCAAGCGCACTGTTTCAAATATGAACATATATAACTTTTGTGCAAATATTGATTGTATATTCCAAAAAGACCCTCAAAAAACTATGATAGAGGAGTTGTGTTGACTGTGTTAAAAAGTGAAGCACAATAGGATTATGTTTGCCTCTAAAGCAGAATACTTTTAAATGTTCTGCAACAAGTTTTCAGATAATCAACATGTTCCACAGGACACACATGCATTTTACAAATTTACTTTGACAATATATTATTGACACACTCATGAAAATACAAATCTTAGAATTTGATGTGCTATGATATATGTGTATAATAAGAAAGCAATAATAGTAAAATAGCATTCAAAGATATTTTTGTTGAAAAAAAAAGAATAAATAAACCAAGGCTGAATAGAAAACTCTCCATGCAATCAACTAACAACTTTAGAAATATTTTTGAGAAATTGTTTCAGTGATTAATACTAGGTTTTTAATAAATGTTTACTCTTAAAGGCTATAAGACAAATTTTTTTTTCTACCTAATTTCTAAATATCTGCAATTGTTATGCAGTAAAGCTGTTTGTTCTGCAACATACGTTCTAAACTGTGACATATTATATTCTGCTTTGAGGATGTTTGCATGTAAAATTTAACACATATTATTTAGCAAATAGGAACTAATTGGTAACGGACAAGAACAAATTTAAATAAAACTGTACAGAGAATTAAAATAATACTATGTAGAAGCACGAGAAACAAATAAACAAACACATTTTAAATGAAATGAGCAAAATTATATATATATATATAAAATAACCTGCATGCAAAACAGAAATAAGAGTATACATAACCGACCGGTTTATTTCAAACCTAGCATCTAACAAATTATCGAACATACAAATAATTATTTACTAAGAAAATGAACACATTATTAATTTATTTAAATGCAAATAACCAGAAACAGACGGCGGAATTATTTCAAACCCTGGCCGTAACAATTAAATAATCAAACATATAACTAATTATGTATTATGCAAAAATTAATAAATTATGTCACGTTACAATTTTATATGAACATCATGAATAAAAAATATCATGCTTTTATGCATCCGGCCGGCTGGATTCAGCAATTAAATTACTTAGCACACATTACTAATTTAAGTAAGATATAAGATTCTCATCTAATTATTATGAATAAAATTAATATGTAACAAAAAATATTTTTAAAATATAAACTACTAGAAGGAAAAAAAGCTACCCAGCCGGTATATTTCAAAAGACAAGACAGCCACCCGGTTTGTTTAAAACTATTTTAAAAATATTTACATTATCAAACATATGTAATAAGTTATACAATAATAATAATAAAGAAAAAACTATTAAGGAAAAGAATCTAATTAAATTGTTCAAACAATAATTCAAAAATCAACAACCACATGCAGATTTAAAAAAAAAACATAAATATTAATTTATTTTCAAAACGAAACGCAAGAAAATTTAAGTACATTCAAAATAAACCGAATTTGTACATCACAGAAAAAAAAATCATATTAACTATAATAAATAATTGCTAGAAAAAAATTCAATCACTTACCTTACCTAAAATCCAAACCAAATGGCATGAGCGCGGGAAACGGGATAGGGGGAAAGCAAAAAACACAGCAAATTCACGCCAAGCCAACATCGCCAGTATATTATTCGCCAACAAGACGGACGTACAAAACATAAACAAACCGGCCGGCAGGTTAGACCTGAGGACTACGTTTACGGCTGGCAGCCGGCAGCGTAGACACTGCGTAAGTTCCTCCCGGTTCCTCCCTTCGAAATGACATGACAGCGAAGGAGGAGTTACTTTTAGCTTCTTCTTCGTATTTTTTAACCAATGAAAAAATAGAAAACTGTTTTCCAAGATTCACAGCAAACATTAACTGTAATCGTCTTCGGATCGCACCTCGCACCTCTGTGTTTATTGTCGAATTGTTTACAAATTGCATGCGTTGATTATTTTAATAATAATAATGCTCTCCTTCTAGAAAAGGGAAACATTATTTATGTAATGGGCTTGGGGGTTCCTAGATGTACAAATTATAGAAGAATAGATGCAATCAAACTTAAAAGTAAACTATTTTCTTAGATTTAAAATTTGTACTTTTAATTACAAACCTTTTTAGATACACTTTTTCTTTGTATTTAACATATTAAAATATTTATATTTTTAATATAAGATGTAATTTTTTGTGTGTGAGTGTGTTCAGTTTTTATTGCATTTTAACAATGCCATTAAGCATATTTTAAAGCATGAAGCATGAAAATTTTCTTTCATTTAAATGCTAGAAGAAAATGTATTTAAAGTGACTGCAAGAAGAATGTATTTGAACTTCGTCAGTCTCAATAGAAACAATAAATTGAAAACAAGAATTTTTTTCTAATACTTTTTTTTAATGATCATTAGTTGATTATGAATGTATCGTTAAGTTATCTTAATTTACATATTGCACTTTTATAACGTAGAAGTTGCTTAATAACATTAATACTTTAAATTAGCCATATTAAAGAAAATATAAAATGTATGGATATGAATATCAAATTGTTGCAATATGTATATTGCTTGTTTACTTCTTTTGTTTTGATTTATCGTAGAGTATCATAAATTGTAATGAAGAGAATTAAGAAGGAATAGAGATAAGTGTTAAGAATTAATTAAAAAATTAAATTTATTAGAGCTAGTAAATTTAATTGTTCTTATAATTGAACTTAAGTCATCAAAGGATAATTTTATTTGGTAAAAAATAATTATTTTTGATCGATGTAGTATTCAGTGGCATTAAATCTTCTGTTACTCTGGTTGTTGCTGCGTTTAAAAAAATACTTTACTATATATGTGTTATGGCTGCACCAGATTTCTGATCTAAAACTTATTCTTCTTACTGACCCGATACAGCATATTTCAAATCTTATCTTTTCTTACATTCTTAAATTTTCTAATAAAATATTTATTCTTCTAAATAATAAAATATGGATGGGTCTCACCTGAAAACTTCTAATCCAAAAGTCCGGATGTGGATGGGGCAACTATCATCCATTAAAGAAACTAAACTCGATGAACGTAGCACTTCTTAAATATGAAAACAGAGTTTTAATGCTTTGTTAGCATACACTTAAAATGAAAACGAAAACAGAACAAAAACTATCTACAGTATTTACAATTAAATATTAAATTCAATCTTAATATTAACGTTCTTAGATTGTCATTAGTTCTTAAATATTGATTCTACTTCTTTAAAAGCCTTAATTGTTCTGTTAAATTTAATAGTTCTGTTTTAGGACCGGGGCTTGTGTAAACACAACGATCTTAAAGTAGCCCCATCTCAGTTCGAGGTCCTTTCTGTTCTGCTTCTGATTCTAAAAAGCACCTTTCTCGAAAAAGAGGCGCCCGTCTGTCTGGAAAGTCATTTTGTTCTCAAAGCGGAAGAATGAGCGGGAATTCCCGACATCCTCCCACCTTGAGTTGCGACTAATCGGAGGAACTCAACAATCCAAGTTGAAGTCGTTGAGGGGGTTTCACCACACGGCCAGTTCGGGAGACCACCGGGGGACTGGAAGTAGGATCATCTGTTGTGGACTTCTTTTTACTGGTTCTGGAACTGGTAGGTTCTGGAGGGTCTTTCACAGGTTCTTTTTCTCTGGGGTTGAGTATCGGTTTCTGTGAGAGGTTCTTGTTTTCGGAAGTCGAAGGACTTAAATTTTCTTGAACCGATTTATGTAAAGTGGGGTGATTCTTAAGTTCGGTACTGTCAATTTCTAAAGGAAACAATCTTTGCAATGGACGCAGAAAAAGTCCATTTTCGGTCTTCACCTTAGCTAGGCGTACGACATTATCCTTGCCTGGGTAAATTTCGATCACTCTTGCCAAAGGCCAGTGAACACGTTTCCTATTGAAATCTTCTAATAGGACAACATCGCGGACTTTCAATTGTTTGAATCTTTTGGTCTTAGATGCATGTTGACGTAATTGTCCTAAATATTCAGCTCTGAATCTGTTTCTTAGGTTTTCTCTGATTATTTGTCTATATCTGGCTCTGCGGTTAAGATCTTTAGAATCCAAAGCATCTAGGTCAGGTACTCCTGATGTTGGCAGTTCTCTTAGGAACATCATTGGAGTTAAAGGTAAGGGATCTGTGTTATCTTCGGAAACATAGGTTAGGGGCCGTGAATTAATCACTTGTTCACAGTCACATAGCTTGGTGTAAAGTTCTTCGTAATTCAAAGATGCACGACCTAAGTTTCTTTTCAGGATTAGTTTAACCATTCCAACAAGCCTCTCCCACCAACCTCCCCACCACGGCGCTGCAGGAGGGTTGAATTTCCATCTGATCTTCTGGGTGGAAGCTACCTTGCAGATGGTTTCCCAATCTACACTCGAGAGAGCATTGCTGGTTCCAAGGAAGTTCTTCCCGTTGTCTGAATAGATGATGTAGGGTCTGCCTCGCCTTGCTATGAACCTTCTCAGAGACTGGATAAAACTTTCTGTAGACAGAGACGTAATGGCTTCAAGATGTATGGCTCGGTAGACAGCGCAAGTAAATAAGGCTATCCACGCTTTTGATCCATCAGAAAGATGTAGAGGACCGGCTAGATCTATGCCTACCACTTCAAAGATGGCTGCTTCTCGTACTCTGTCTTCGGGTGGTACTCCAGGTTCAACATCTATTTTGGAAGTCTGAAGTTTTCTGAAAATCACGCATTTTCTTATTGAGTTTTTAATGTATTTTCTAGACTTCAGTATCCAAAAATTTTCTCTAAGTAGTGTCATTAGAGTGCTGACTCCAGCATACTGATTTTCTAAATGCTTCTCGAATACCAATCTTTGGACGACGGGATGCTTGTAAGGTCATATCACAGGATATCTAAAGTTTTCACTGTCGTTTCTTTGAATTATATTGGTCTTTACTCTTAAGAGACCAGCTTTATCTTCGACAAGCCTTAAATTTCTTAATTTTGTATCTGTTCTCCCTTAAAAAGAATCTTGTTGTACTAATCGTAGAAGTACATTTTCTGCTTTTGAAAATTCTTCAACTGAAATATCTAATTCGGATATTTTCTCAGCAGTCTTCGAATTATCATAAAATCTATATATCCAGGCAATGGTTCTAACTGTTTTCTTGTAAGAGGAAAAATACTGATAAAATCGATTGAAATTATCTTCTTTTTTATCTAAAAGATTTAGGATTGTCTTCCTTTTTTCGCTGTTTATGATTTCTTCGTTTAGGTCTTCTTCTATTTGAGGCCATTCATTTTCATGTAAATAAAGCCAACTCGGACCCTCCCACCATCTCGATTTCTGTAGTTGTTCAAAGGAACATCCTCTAGACGGGAGGTCCGTCGGATTCAAATTTCCGGGTACGTGTCTCCAATTGCAAACTTCAGTCAGATTTCGTATTTCTAACACTCGGTTATGTACAAATGTACCCCATTCTTGTTTTCTTCTAATCCAACCTAAAGCAGTGGTTGAATCTGACCAAAATATGGTATTTACATTTAAATTTAAATCGTTCTGTACATTTTTGGCCAACCTAGCGCCAATAAGACAAGATAACAGTTCAAGGCGGGGTATGGTCAATTCCTTAATACAGTCGGCAGCATAATTTTTCGAACACTAGCCAATAATTCCTATATTAAAAAAGTACACTTAAGACTGTTTTGTTAAATAAATCCTTGTCGAATCATGTTCTTAGACTGACTAAGAACATGACTCGATAAGGATTTATTTAACAAAGCAGTATTAAGTGTACCTTTTTTAGACAGGGATTATTGCTAGTGCTCGAATAATTTTGCAGCCGACTGTAGGTGCAACTCTACTTTTAGCATTGATTAACTGGACCTTGATTCCTTCTGAGGTCTCTACTCTTATGAATACGCAAGTGGCATATGCTCGCTTGCTTGCATCAGAAAAAAACATGCAATGATGTTTTCTTTTCTTTCTCTGGGCAAATGTTAAGCCACCGAGGTATTTTAATTTGGGATAAAAAATTTATTCCTTTCAGCCAATTAGAAGATTGTTGTTTTAAAGTTTCAGGGAGCTCTTCGTCCCACTTCACCTTCTGAATCCACGTTTCTTGAAGGATTAGTCTGGGAACTATACTGACAGGTGCTGTGAATTCTACATGATCAAAAAGTTTTTGGGTAACTGATAAAAGTTTTCTTTTTGTAAGGGGTTCACTTATCTTTAGGGGTTCTTCAATTTTACAAATTAAACTGTCATTTTTCAAATCCCAGAGTAATCCTAACACGGGAGCAAACCTAGGTTCATCTTCAGTTTTGTCGATCATAGCCTGGGGCCAATTCGATCGCCAACATCTCAAGTTGAAATGTGCCGAAGCCAAAATTCCTTGAGATTCTGATATGAATCTTTCTGTTTCTTGAATCGAATTCAGGCTGATGAGGGAATTATCTAAATAGAAGGAATCTCTTAAAAGCCTAGCTGTCACTCGCCATTGTTCGGGAACATTTTCTAAAAGGTGATTTAATGTTGCCATAAGCAAAAAAGGGCTTGAAGTTAGGCCGAAAACCACACGACAATGTCTATAAATTTTTAATTTATTTTCGCTATTAAACCAAAAAAATCTCAAAAAGTCGCGATCTTTCTCTGTTATTTTAATTTGGAGGAATGCTTTATCTATATCGGACGAAATTCCTATCTTGTATCTGCGAAATCTCTTCAAAATGCTAGGTATAATTTCTACAAGATTAGGTCCTTTTGTTAAACAATCATTAAGGGAGGGACTGTTTCTAGTGTGTGCTGAGGCATTAAATACTGGACGAATTTTAGTGGTTTCACTAGATTCTTTAACCACAGGTCTGTGTGCTAAATAATGTACCTTGTCCCTTTTCTGGTCCAATACCTCTTCTATAATCTGATTGTTTTCCCAGAAATCAAAAATTTCCCCATATTCCTTTTTCCTATCAGATTTGATTAATTTATTCTCCGTCTTGTACAGGCACTTTTCTGCCAACGAATAATTATCTGATAAAATCAAATGGTCAACTGTCCATGGTAGATTGACTTCATATCGACCGCTTTTATCTCGTTTAACAGTTTCTAGAAAATAATTCTTGGTTTCTTGTTCTAAATCCTGTTTCGATTTATTATCTTCATGAGTATTTCCTAGAGTGTCAAGGCGCCATAAATCCGATAAACTGGCGTTTGACACGTGTAATGGCAACGACAGACCCGCCAAAGAATTGTCCTGCTCACTCTTGTGACCTTCTGTCGTGCCCAAAATGGTCCAACCCAATTTAGTTCTGAATGTAGTTAATCCCAATTTTGGAAAATATTTTATGTCATTTGTGAACAGTTTAGCGGACATATCAGCTCCCAAAAGTATATGTACTTCGTCTGGATTTTTCTGATATAAACAGGATTTATTATTTCTAGGGACATCTGATAAATATACACCTTCCTTTTCTAAGAGTTTTACTAATTTATCATCGCGACATAAATTCACGCCTGTGCATATTTTTTCTTGATCTAGTGCTTGTATTTTACACTTAAACTTATTATCTAAACTCCCGATCGTAAATTCATAACGATTATGTTCAGCTGACATTTCCATGCCCCCAAAAAGACCATGTCTGATTGTTTCTTTATTCATTCTTTTTAATTTTAACTTATCAGCTGCAAACTTACTGATGTAACTATTATGAGATCCGGAGTCAATAATTAACCGAATATATGATGATTTACTATCATCCCTGTTAGAAATTGCTACTATTAACGTCTGCAAATAAACATTCGCTTGTAAATTATGATTCGATAACGTCAATTTAGATTGATCATTTCTTTCGTAATTACTTATGTCCTGTTTCAAATCTTTATTTGCATTACACATTATGTCTGAATGTCTACGATTACATAACTTGCATAAAGTTTTTGATGCACAGTGTCTAGCTAAATGCGAAGGTTGGAGACATAAATAACACAATCCTTTCTTACGCAATAGATTAACTCTTTCATCAAATGGTAAATTACGAGTTTTGACACATTTGTTACTTAAATGCGATTCTGAGCAAAAATTACACCTATCACTTTTATTCTTATTTAATAAATCACAAGCAGTAGGCAATTTCCGGTTCTGAGTATCAAATTTATTAACGCGGGGGGGGGGGAACATCTCGACGATTTTGATTATCTAATCTTTGAGCTCGGGGGGAGAAATGACTTGCGCCGCTATCCTCTTGTCTGGTAGTTATTAAGCATTCGCGCGATACAAGTTGTTTATTTAAGAAAGATAATATATCTTTCACACCGTAATTAACACCGTGAAATTCCATATTAAATTGTAATGCTAAATCTTTAGGTAATATTTTTAGTAATATCGGTGACAATAAACTGCCGTAGCTATCCAAAGAAACATCTAATGATTCTAAACTTCTAATGTTAGTTTGGATTTCATCGTAAATTTTCCTGAGCGATTTAATGTCACTTGAATGTTTTAGTGGGGCAATATTTAATAATTTATTCAAATGTACATTCACTAAGAGGTCTTGTTTGCCATATCTTTCTTTTAAAATATCTACTACTTTTATGTAATTACTCGCGGTGACAGAGAATCCTTCTATACATTTTAAGGGATCAGGTGCTAAAAATGATTTCAAATAATTAAATTTATCTACAGGATCTAAATTTTCATTATTATGAATAGCCGTTTCGAATGGCGACCAAAAAGTCAGCCATTCGGCTGCATTCCCGTTAAATTTAACTGGATCTAGGTGTGGTAATTTGATGTGCATTGCTTCTTTTGAAATAGGTCTTTCTATTGATGAAACACTTGTTTCACTTTTCTTTAGTTCTTTTAATTTTCTGTTGGCTCGAAATCGCCAAGTAAGTATTTTCTCTCGGAATTCATTTGCTGTTTCTAATTCGGCTTCTAATTGATTTTCTTGAGTTAATGTTTTTATCTCTACATCTTTGCTTTTTAGATCTATAGTAGTTTCATTCAATAATTCTATAGTTTCTTCTAAATCTACAGCATCTGGATCTATATCATCATATAAAGTTTATAATTTCTCTATAAATTTATTAATACTGTCTCTTATGACAGCTCTTTCTTTTTTAGCTATTACTAAATTAGCCATAATAAATACAAAAATTTAAAATTTTATAATATTATCTATCTTTTCAAATATAAATAATGGATATAGCTTTCAATTATAAATAATGAATCTATATAGCTGCCCACATCCCGGCAGGGATGCCACAAAATATGGCTGTACCAGATTTCTGATCTAAAACTTATTCTTCTTACTGACCCGATACAGCATATTTCAAATCTTATCTTTTCTTACATTCTTAAATTTTCTAATAAAATATTTATTCTTCTAAATAATAAAATATGGATGGGTCTCACCTGAAAACTTCTAATCCAAAAGTCCGGATGTGGATGGGGCAACTATCATCCATTAAAGAAACTAAACTCGATGAACGTAGCACTTCTTAAATATGAAAACAGAGTTTTAATGCTTTGTTAGCATACACTTAAAATGAAAACGAAAACAGAACAAAAACTATCTACAGTATTTACAATTAAATATTAAATTCAATCTTAATATTAACGTTCTTAGATTGTCATTAGTTCTTAAATATTGATTCTACTTCTTTAAAAGTCTTAATTGTTCTGTTAAATTTAATAGTTCTGTTTTAGGACCGGGGCTTGTGTAAACACAACGATCTTAAAGTAGCCCCATCTCAGTTCGAGGTCCTTTCTGTTCTGCTTCTGATTCTAAAAAGCACCTTTCTCGAAAAAGAGGCGCCCGTCTGTCTGGAAAGTCATTTTGTTCTCAAAGCGGAAGAATGAGCGGGAATTCCCGACATGTGTAAATACAGTCAAACTTCATTAACATGAACATTGTTAATGTGATTTACTTTTAACATGAAGTGTTTCCACAATCCTCATCCAAAATAAATGTTAGTTACTGATAGCATGAACAATTCGAGTACAATTTCATATACTCAAAGTGTACACAAGTACCTATTACTGGAGCACAAAATTTTGTTTGAGATAGAGGTAATCAGTAATATTTTTTTCTGGTACACGAAGCATGTAGACATGTCTATTACTTATTCCTGCGATTGGTAATTTTGAGCATGTACAGATGTGATTTTGAGTTTTAATTTTTTTTTTATTTGTGACAATTATAATTCCATACTTATTCAGTATATATATATATTTTTTATGATAATTTTCTTTTTTATATGTATTGCTTCTGATCAAATTGCTTTTCTTCGATTTCTTGTTTGGTTATATCACTGAAAAGCTCCCTTTTGTATGCTGCCAGTGAGGGTTACTATTCGGATCGGTGCCATCCAGGCGAATTCCAGAAAAATCGCCAAGAGGTGGGTAAAAGTAAATTTCCCCCTGTGTCAGGCGTAAGGCCCTCCCCATTTACACAATTCAATTTTCGTTATGTAACACCCAACCATGTTGAAATTTAAAATTTCATAAATATCTGACAGTGGGCCAACTACCAACTGCACTTCTTTAATTTATTCTCATTTAAAAAAACTATGAACTGCATGCAGATGTGCGAATGCCTCATGCTTTCTGAAACTCCTGCTATGAATTAGAATTATCTTTCTTAAAGTAATGAAATAGAAAAGGAAAATTATAATATGATAGGGATGCACCGAATATTCGGTATTCGGCCATACTACCGAATATTGAGTTTGGCCGAATCAAACTATTCGACTAGCCGAATATTAAAATTTTCGGCTAGTTGGAATGTATAAAAATTCAATTTAAAATTTTTTTTTAATTTAATTAAGATTTTTAGAGTAATTAAGAAATATAATAACTACAGAACTATGGATTAAAACCATAAAATGAAATAAACTCGCAACAATTGTTTCGGGTTGAAATAACACACGACCCTTCATCAGGCGAACAAAGTAGGCACGAGTGCTACAGTGAAAGCAGCTATGCGTTGGTAAAAAGGTGCATTGCCGCTTTGACTACCACGCTCGTGCCTACTTTGTTAGCCTGACGAAGGGTCGTGTGTTATTCCAACCCAAAACAATTGTTGCGAGTGTTGCATTTTATGGTGTTTATCCAAAGTTCTGTAATGATTACTTTAAAACGCCAGTTCTGTGGTGCTTTATTATTATAATTAAGAAATAGTTTATATTTAAAGGAAAACAATTATTTCATCTAATTTCAAACAACATTAAAGAAAATTATTAGTTACATTAATCATAATAATTAATAATATCTAACAAAAGTTGTCTTTATCAATAACAGTATAACGATATGTTTCTAAGTTGAGTTAAGAAAGAACGTACATAATTCATATGATTACAATTCAAGTTACAATCTAGGAAACTTCAAGAGATCAAACCAAGGTCGGATCCAAATCTGGCAAGAAAAATGACACAAGTCATAAATTAGCAGTTTTTAACTTGTCACGGAAAAATGTATATGAAGTGCCCCAACATGCACGAAGAGTATCGCATCTCTATCTCACAATTTATTCACTTGAGAGTGAGAGACATCTATAACAGTTTTGATATAGGTTATCCAGTACGTTGTTACTTTTAAATTGATTTTTCTCAAATGCTGCGTTTCTGTTTTTTACTTTCTCTTACCCATAGGGTCGAGAAAATATTGTTTTAGGGTCAAATTTTTGGATGTGAGTTTTTGTTATATTTACATGTTCTGAGATCCCCTGAATACAAAAATGATGTTTTTAGCGAATGGTCTGTGTGCCTGTCTGTTACCAGCATATTTCAAGAACAAATAATAGCAGAAATTCCAAACTCGGTATTCTAAATGTGTATCATATAGGGATGCTACAGTAAGCTTTTCGTTGAGATGAAGCAAATGGTTCGTGTACAGGGGCACTCAAAAGTATTCAAATACATTACGTCTATGGGGGAAATTGCAGGTAAGTACAGTTTAACATCTATAGACTGCACTAAACAAAATGAAACGAATAGATATTTTTTGTAATAGAGATAGTCAACTGGGGAAAGCATTTTGTGTATGTAGGAGCCTCGCCTCCCACCCTGGGGGAGAAGTCCCCCGCTCGATGGGAGTAAATTTTCATGACGGATATCTTTCAAAACAGCTCGCCAACACCTTTAAAACGAATTGTTGAACCATCGATCTGCGATAATTTAAAATAAAGTTATCGACTTTTTTCATTTTTAACAAAAAAAAAAAAAAAAAAAAAAAAAAAATGTAAAATTGAGAATAAATTAAACTTTTTTTTTTTTATATTTAGTATGATACTACTTCTCTGATATGGAAATCGTCTGCATTATCATAAAAGATAATTTGTTTAAATAATAATTTTAATAAATTATTTTTAAAAAACAGAATTATTTCTTAATAACTGAATTAAATTCTATATAAATATCGGTGCATTAATGAAACAGGGGGTTGAGGAGGGCGGTAGTCCCCCTAACACAAAACTAATTATCATATAAAACTCTTCAGAAGCCTAATTTGAATCGTTTAACATAGGTTTATATTTTTTTCATTTTTAACATTTTTTTTTTAATGTAATATTGAGAATAAATTCAATTTTTTTTTATTTAGTGTTACACTACTTCTCTAATATGGAAATCGTCTGCATTATCATGGAAGATAATTTTTTTAAATAATAATTTTAATAATTATTTTTACTGAGTGAATCTGTATAGGAAAATATAGAAGAAAGTCGTGTGGTGGCTACAACACACTAGTTATTTGTTGTTAGTGGATGTGCTTTACTGATAATATTTTACCATTTCCAGGAAAGCTGTTCCGGAATTGAAATAAATTCCTCATAGAGATATGGCAGATAATGTATGTTTTAAGCTAAATATTCATCGCTTGTTTTTTGTATATTAATGAAACGGGGAGCCCCCCCCCCCCCCCACACACACAAAACTAATTATCATATAAAACTCTTCCGAAGCCAAATTTGAATTGTTTAACATAGGTTTACATATCAGTACTCGTTATCTTACCTCTTAATCTCCAACCTGTATTTATAGTATTAAATTTTAGGCTAAGAGAAAGTCGTGTGAGTGATACACCAGATTATTCTGCTTGGAGTGGGTGGAAGAAGATATTGTTACTTAAGAAAGTTTGCACGTTTATTAAGAAGCCAGACAGTTAATAATTTTTTTTGACTGTGAATTCAGCATTACACCACTACTTATGTTTGGTAATATTTCCTAATATTTTTCTACATTTATATGAACCATAGTTTCTGAATAGTAGTTTTTTGTAATATTTTTTTTCACAATTAAAAACTGAAATATTACTAAATGTAAATGAAATTACTGAAAAAGTTCACAAAAAATTAGCTGATTGACACTTCAATATAAGGAAGAGGGAATTTCGCAAAATATCTTTGTATTATGATTTAGATACATATAACTGACCCACACATTGAAAATCTTCTTCCTAAGATAATTTACTGCAGAATTACACATTTGTGTTACATGTTATTGTGTTACACAATACATGTTTTCCCCTCGCCCCCTTAGGGGAGGTAGGGTGGAGTTTCACAAAATCACCTTGTAGTGTGTGTTGAATACAGTTCACACATAAAAAATTGCCATTCTAAAATTATTTGGATCAGAGTTAGGCATAAAAACATGTTTTTACCCCCTCCCCCCAATCCTCAAGGAGTGATAGCATGGCATTTCAAATAATCCCTTTGTAGTTTGTGTGTTTGAGTACGCATAACCAATCGACATATAAAAAAATCGCCTACCTGAGATAATTTGGAGCTGAGATACTCCTTAAAACGTGTTTTTTCTACCACCCCTCGCCCTGAAAGGGGGGGGGGGGATTTTCATAAAATCCCTGTATAGTGCATGTTGGGAACATATAACCATCCAGCACATAAAAAATTGCCTAAGATAGTTTGGAGCAGAGTTTCGCATGGAGCAAAATTACTCTTATATTCGTGTTTTGTCTCACCCCTCCTTTAAAAGGAGAGGGGGGGGGGAGAAATTTCATAAAATCCCTTTACTGTTTGTGTTGTGGAGGCATACACAACCCACACATAAAATTGAATTTTACTGAGATAAATTTGAAACAAAGTTATACTTGGAAACGAGTTTATTGCCCCTTATGCAAAATTTCATTACAATGGCTGTTGGGAACACGTAAATAAGCCACACACTAAAACATGTGACCTAAGCTCCTATAGAATTCCCCGGACAAATTCAGCGCTAAAATGTGGCTCGAATTTGTCCCCTCGTAACTCCCCCCTCAAAATCGAAAAAAAAAAAAAAAGAGTTTTTGGAAATATCCTCAAAGTTCTTGGCGTTTTTTACTCCCCCCCCCCCTCTAAATATCCAAAATCGCAGAAAATACTTTTTTTGTACTCAAGTCTAGTCTCTCCCTCTGCAATTTGGAGTTGAGTTATGCTTATAAAGGGGTTTTTGCCTTCTGCCCCCCCAGGGGGGAATGAGGGGATATTTCACAAAATCCTGTCTTAGTGGGCGTCAGTGTCCTAAAACCAACATGGTTACTAAAATTGGCGACTCTTATCTTC
Source organism: Salticus scenicus (assembly GCA_963930645.1). Taxonomy (NCBI): domain Eukaryota; kingdom Metazoa; phylum Arthropoda; class Arachnida; order Araneae; family Salticidae; genus Salticus; species Salticus scenicus. The sequence continues at coordinate 62,779,513 of OZ005649.1, read as the reverse complement.
CATAGAATCACCACGGCTGTGTTGAGTCGGTATTAGTGAGTTTACTCTTTTATATATATAGATAACTGTTTATAATTTATTTTTATGTACTGATACATTATTACATGTATCTACAGTACTGTACAACACCAGTTACAATAGTACTTAAATGTACTAATAAATTTATTTGTATTAGCCTGAGTATAAATCTCAAATTCTCAGTTTTTGTCTGCACTAAGAAAAAAATTTGTCTGCAACTTTCGGATAACAATTCACTTATAAAAATTTCTGTATCAAAACTAAATCTAATACTTGTATTATCTATATTGTGTTGTGTCAAACATTTCTATAAAATATTTAATAAAATGAGATGAATTGAATGAATACAATTGTTTATACTATATCGTTTTGTAGTAAAATTGTATTTGTGTATTGTTGCACAAGACCACCACTGATGTTAAGCCCTCCCCCCCCCCCCATCTGCTTTCAGTCTTTTTTAGTGTAAGCCATTTTCACTCCTGATTACACAGAAATTTTGCAGGCAGATTATTGAATTTTAAAAGCCTGTCACAGACAGCTTCAAAACTTTCTGCCACTGGGATTGCTACCTTATTGTGTATGAATTACAAAACTCGGTTCTGTAACAATTACTGTCATGCACATATGTACTCTTTTGCACGTGAAAAAAAAAAAAAAAAAAAAAAAAAAAAAACAGTGTTCACTGTTCGCCGCTACCTTGCAGTGCTTGAATCTAAAATATGCAGGAAAATCCATATTACTACATTCACCACTGTGCACGTATGCACACTTCACACACACAAAAAAAAAAATCATTGGGTTCTGATACCTTGCTGTGTATCAATCTCAAAATGTACAAATATCTGTTTCGTAGCAATCACTATCATCAGGGTTCCCACTCAATTTCAAAAATGAAATTATCTGACTTTTCCAGGTTTATTTTTAGAAAATTCCAGTCACAAATTTTGGTTCGTGATCATGACATAAAAAATAGCTCATGGTATAAAACAAAACATAGCTTGCAACATAAAAGACGACATAGTAATGTGACTTGATATAAATTGAATGTTCAAAAAGCATTTTCCAGGTTTTTGAGCAATATTTACAATTTTCCCTGACTTTTCTCAGTAATTTCATATTCCCTGACTTTTCCAGGTTTTCCCTGACCCATGGGAACCCTGTATCATACATGTATATACACTTCATGCACACAAAAACAAAAAAATTCTAATTCTCCTATTATACATGATTTTTCCTGCTTAATACTGTTCTATTAAATAAATCCTTATCAACATATTTAAAATATACAACCTTTTATTAACTTCATGTCTTTGAGACATGAAGTTAATAAAATGTTCTATATTTTATAAGTTAATATAATGTCTTTGAGAGATGGTTAATAAAAGTTGTATATTTTAAATATGTTTATAATAAGTGCTTCATGGTATACTTTTTTTGAAAATAAATCCTTGTCTAAGAACATGATTCAAAATGACTTTTTTAACAAAACAGTATTAAGTGCAGTATTTATTTGCTGACGACTGTAATATGAAATTGTAGTCAGTACAGAGAAATTATATTAGTCATTCGAAAATAATTTAATTGCTGACAACTGTTGTGTGAATACGAGTGATTAAAAATTTTCCGAAGTTAAAATGAAGGAAATATATTGTTATAAGTAGCAATTTTATGCCATATTTATATTTTTATATAATGTGGTATTTAATATTAATGAAATAGATATAATAGGTAGATGATGAAAAAGTTTGTCACTTAAAGATATACCAAGTATTTATTATTATTACTATTAATGCATCTGAATTAATTTGAAATTTATGTTAAAGTAAATAAAGATTATTTAGTGTCTATTAGAAAAATGTTAAAATCGAAAACAAACTTGTCCTGATAAAATGAAAACATAAACAATGGCAATTACAAAGCATATAACAATTCAAAAACAATTTGAAACCATCGGAATTTTCATAACTATTCAGACAGAGAGAGAGAGAGAAAAAGCATAAAATATCAATGTAATAAATATGAAGGAAAAGAATTGAGAGGATGAAGTATTTATTTATGATAGTATGTAGTTAAGATATGGTACGGTTTTATTTCGTCGCAGAGAAATATCACAGTTTCTTTATCCAGACTGAATAGTTTGGTGAATATCACATCTGGAAGATCAATTTCTTAAATAATTTTTCGGAATTCTTCTATTTTGTTCGAAATCCATTAAAAGTGACAGAAATAACGTAGACGCCATATTGAAAAATGCTTCTACAATTCGCTTTCGACAACGTCTCGCAAACACAGTAGGCTTCGTTTTGATAACGAATGTTTACTTTCGAGACCGTCTCGAAAAATGTGGAATAAAGTAGCAAACTGAGAAAACTGTATTCAGGTTTCGTTTCGGTACGTCATGGTGACGTCACTCTCGATCTCGAGGTGATCTCGATGCGAATAAAGTAAGCCCCCTAGAGCGATTTGCTTAATGCACGTAGTGGCCAAAAAGGATGCTGGAACAAGGCCATATGTAACAGTTTTCAATTTATATTTCTTTATTTCCTCATTGGGGTTGTAATCTCCAAAGGATTTTTTGATAGTTTTGATCGTCCTCAGAAATTAAAACCTGGCGGTACATTTTCTCCACGTCTGCAGAAAAAACTATCTCCGGTAATCGAAAATTAAGTAAGATCTCAAAAATATCCCGTTGTAATTTAGGGCCAACACCCAAAACTGAATTTAATGATTTACCATCAGAAGTTTTACAGGAACCGACAAAAACGACTCTTAATTTAGTGGTAGTGCTAGAAGGTTTAATAACTGCGTGATGAGGTAGGAAATATTGTTCCCTTTGAGAAATATTTAGCGAATTCCGAGTAATTACCTCCATGTGTCCTAATTGTTCGTATTCATATAAAAAATCCTTATATTGTTGTTCGAATTCCGGATTTTCAGAAAATTTCCTCTGCATTGCATATAATCGGGAAAGTGCAGCGGGCTTTGTATTACATAATTCAGATTTGCATTTATAAAATGGTATTTTTACCACAAAACGGCCTTCTGGATTAACTGAATAATTTTCCTGAAAATGTGACTCCACAAACTGTTCCTCGGGTGAAAGTAACTTCTCACTTGGATTAAAAACTTCTTCTAATTCCCAAAAACGTTTTAACTCACTGTCAATAATAGTTTCGTAAATATGTAAATTTGAAATCGAATTAGATTTTGTCTAAGATTCAGGTAATTTTCCGGATACGAGAAAACCAAAAATTGAATTTTGAGCAATTAAACCATTTTCAGTACAAATTGTTTGACCAGGAAGTAAAATAGAAAAAAAATAATCAGATCCCAAAATCATGTCAGTTTTACTTGTAATTTCAAATTTGGGATCGGCTAGTTGCATATTTTTTAAATGCGAAAAATGTTCTTTGTTTATTTTCTCTGATGGCAATGGAGCTGTTAATTTATCTAATATAAAAACTCGCATGGATAACTTGACATCAGATTCGTGAATAGAAATTAAATTAATGTCTGTATAACCTTTAGTTATTGCAATTTTTGAATTTGCCAACCCTTTGACGGGAAATCTTGCATTTTTTCTCTCATAACCTAAAATACTCATACATGATTCAGTGATAAAAGAACTTTCAGAGCCTGAATCGCATAAAATTTTTATCACATGTCTCTGACCCATTGAATCATAAATATAAGCGCTAGCTGTAGGAAGTAAAGCGAAAGATGTTTGTACAGAATGGTTATGAGTACTTGTTTGCAATTGATATATGCCAGATGGCTCTGTACGATTCTCAGAATTTTCAAAATTATTAACAGCAGATGAAGCCGAAGCTGTATAAGTTTTCAAATTATTATCGCATATACTAGAATGATGTTTTGCATTACAAAAATGACAGGTATAAGCATAGAATAATAATAAAGGAAGAAGGAGCATGCCAATACTCTAATGCTTACAAACCTCTTCTAGTAAAATGCCAGCGAAAGCTACTTTTGCTCCTCTCAACTTTGAAGTAGGGCACCCATCCTCCACGCATTTATCGCTGTTTGTTGTGGGTGCTGCCTCGCAGACTGATTGAGAGAGAGACGAGACGATTCAAAGATCTCGCCAACAAGTCGCCAACCAATCAGATGGAAGCACTGTTACAACCGTATACCCGGCATTCCTGGATTTTACAAACCGAAACCAAAACACGTACGCTCCTTCTTCCTTTATTATTATTCTATGTGTTTTATCCATAATTTAATTGTTGCCAACACTTTTTTCGACAAAATAATAATAATAATAAAAAAAAAAAAAGTACATTTAATTAAAACGAGGAAAATAAATCAGAAAGATTAGAAAATAAATTAGAAATATCAGTCGCATTGTTACAAATAAGATAGCAAATGAAGGGGGATTTTTTTGTAAATCCGATGCATTAAACAGCTTATCAATCGGACAATTAGATTTTTTTAAATTAACTAAAGTAGTATGAATTTTAGGTGGCAACAGCAAAAGATTGTATGGAAACCGTTAGGAGAAAAAAAATGAAAAATCTGCTTCACATTAAGTCACATGATTTTTAAGTGGGATTAAAAATTGCAGTTTTCAAATTCTTTCAAATTTTCTCTCACGAACACAAAAAAATAATATACAGCCTGTACCCCACAAGACCAACTTGCATTTCAAATTCCATCAATTATTTTGGTTAATAAACAAAAGTTATTATTATTTTTTTTCAAATTAAGTTTTATTCTGTCTTCGAAAAGATTTATGTGTTCATAGATATAATAATATATATAGATCTATCATACCCATATTATCGTGCAAAGATTTTTGATGCCGAAAAAAAAGCTTTGGAATCAGCCATTAAGTGGTATTGAAGGAAAAAAGGAAAAAAAGAAGAATGAATTTGAAACTATATCTGGAGCTTTTCATTCACCTTTAGTAACTAAATTACTCATGAATTTTATTTGCTAAAACATTCGTGTGTATTCTCGTGTGTATTCACTCGGGGAAAGACTGCCATATTTTGGTAAAATCGCCGTCTTTTCCCGAGTGAAAAGGAATCACTTTATTCTCCCCAATGATCAATCTATATATTATTACTATATCTATGTATGTGATACGATACATTAATAATTTGGGTTTTAAAAGTTTTTTTAAATAGATTATTTAAACTCTATGAACCATATTTTTATTTTATCAGTTTCATTAACAGATCCTGCTGGGCGATTTTAGGTAGATTCCTTATAGGAGATCTACCTATTGCAATAGTTGTCATGACACGACTTTTGGAAAATTTCTTCATATCTTCACCGATCATGACCCCTAGAACCCAAAACCACCCACCGTTCAAAAGTTTATATATGTATATATATATGTATAACGCTTATTCCCATGTTAAGTTGTGAACACGATAACTGGAGTAATTTTTATTTAAATTTAACCAGCTTGGGATATGTTGTCAGGACAGTAAAAATCTCGGTCGAGTTCGTAGATGGGGTATCCTGCTCAAAGGGGGTAGAAATGGTTGGGGTGGAAATTTTCATTTGCCCATAATTTCTTTAATATTGAAAATAGGAAAATACTTCAAATCAGGCGAATTACCACCTTACTAAGGTGACCATATTTTCAAACACTGATTTGAGGACAAATTACCGTTTGTCCCCAAATCGAAGTAAATTTCGAGGACATTGAAAACTCTATTTGGGGACTTTTTCGAGGACACGATAGACCAATATCTATATGCATTATTAATAAAAAGAACTCTGATTTATACATTTCAAAATGCTTTGAATCACTTTTTTCTATGAAAAATTGCTGAGCCTAAGGTAAGTTTATGCAAATTAAACTATCCCAGCATTATTAAAATAATCAAGTCTATAGAGCCCATTTACACTTTATTATGATGATAGGAGAAAACACAAAATAGCACCATTTCATTTTAATCTTCAGAATCCCCACTCCCTGAAATGCAGAAATTATTCCCGATTATATAACTACAAGAAATAATTTCATTAAGCAAATTTTATTTTTCACTTAACATAAATCGGGCAAGATAGAATTTATATACTGATTAGTAGTGCATGATTCTTTCTCTGCTCATAAAGTATGAGGGTCTTTATTTCAAAGTTCCGTTGATTTTCAAGATAATCCAATTATTAGACTGCGATTTTGATTGGATTGGAATAGATGGGTTTTACGTCTCATTAGTGCTGTACAATGGACAATTGGTGACAGTCTAGCACTTACCCCCAGAGGTAGTCCGGAGACATGCCATCACAATTTTGATCCTCCACGGAATGGACTGTGATTTTGAAAGAAATACACGCAAATATTTAAATTTGCGGACATTTAGCGTCCCCGAGTAGTCAAAGAATTTTTGGGGACAAAAAATAGAAAAGGCCAAAATTCGAGGACAGTCCTCGAATTTCGAGGACGTATGGTCACCTTACCTTACCCTAAAGAACAACTTTTGTATTTAAACTTTCGATAACTTCAATTGCTTAAAAGTTACAAGTTTAAAAGTGATTTTTCTTGTGATGAAGTCGACATTTTCTATAGCTTTCATTGCAAAAATTTATAATCTGATGCTTATGTCACGTGCAAATGATAATAAAAAAGATCACTGAAAATATAATAAAATTTTAATCATGTTTTTAAACAATATAATACTGTGATTAAAAAAAAAAAAAAGTTTAATTGAACAGAAAATATGACGTCACAATTATAACAATGTACTCAGAAAAATGAAATAAAATCTATATATTAATTTGAAACATGTTTTTGTCTGTCTCCACTATATTGAGAGAACTACTTGGTGTAAAAATTTGGTTGAGGTGTCTAAAAAAAGGTCTTGGTCTGTAGATGTGCCATGAGAAGAGAAAAATAAAAAAAAGTCGAACGGTTCCCGCCCGTTTGGGAAATGGGTTAAAAACACGTTTACGAGCTTAACTAAGCTTCAAATCACTTCTCGGTGAAGAAATTGTACATATGGGGACTACAGTCGAATACTAAAAAATAACTTTCTGTTGCATACAATATAGTGCGACCCCTGGTGGTGAAAAAGGGAACTAGGTGATTTTGCTGCAGACCCTATCATGTTACATCTTATTTTAAAGGTCTTGGTATTTCCTGACCGTTGGTGATGTTCGTACAGAACACACTGCGCCCCCAGGCGGTGGAAAGTGCAACTAAAGGATTTTGCAGCTGACACCACCATGAGACACCTTATTTAAAAGGTCTTGGAAATTCAAGGCGGTTGTTGATAAAGGTCTTGAAATTTCATGTTGATTGGGGATGTTTGTATATAATATAGGGCGCCCCCTGGTGGTGAAAAGTGGAACTAAGTGATTTTGTAGTGGGCCCTATGATGTTGCACCTTGTTTTAAAGGCCTTGGTATTTCTTGACCGTTGGTGATGTTCCTATAGAGCACACTGTGCCCCCTGGTGGTGGAAAGTGCAACTAAAGGATTTTGCAGTTGACACCACAATGTGACACCTTATTTGAAAGGTCTTGGAAATACAAGGCGATTGGTGATGTTCGTATACAACATACTGCGCTCCCTGGTGGAGGAAAGTAGGTTTTGCAGCGCCTGCGTACCATACCTCCTATACGGTGCCGCAGCCACAGGCAGCGGTAACACGAGTCAGAGGTTCGTTCGGTTCAAGGTTAATTTTTGAGAATTTTTTCATGGTATTAGCGGCTTGCATATACGTGCCGCATGCACTGGGTCACGAACCCGAGTTCCGTTCTGTTTAAGGTATTTTTTTTTTTTTTTTTTTTTTACAAATGACTATTTTTTAAGTGTAGTTTTTATTTTAAAACAGAAATTCAAACAAAATCGAGTTAAAGGTATAAAATAATACAAATTTAAGGTTCATTTAAGGTATCATGGGCCTGAGCAACGCCGGACGGGTCAGCAAACATATAGTCTTAGTATTAAACGAAATAGAAAATAAAAGATATCATCTGTTTATTTGAAGTCTGTTTGACGTCACATTGACAGTACTTTGTGGAAAGTGATGTCATATACAGTATTTCTATTTATAAGCATTTTTTCGACTTTCTTTTTTTAAGTGAAATGTCGTAAATTATATTAGATGTTTTATCATGAAACACATTTAAATAATGATGCGACGGTTTTTGAAACATTATGGTCAATAAAGTGATCGTCGAATTCGACGGGTTCCAGCTAGTTTTATCTGTGATTTTAAACAAATAAAATACAAGTAAATAAAAAGATAAGTAAATAAAATCAACATATCTTAGGGCTAAGCAGATTTAGACTTAGCTTTATGACATAGATACTATAATGTAAAAGATAAATGTCATCGTTAAAAAAAAATCTTGTAAATCGATGCTAAACGAATTAAACTGACATGGTAGAAAAGGTAATAAATTTGGGGACATTTAGTTATCGCTTTAACAAATGAACTAGGAGCGATTTTAATGAATTTTCCGTTGAAGTTTATTTTCATGAAAATTTAAATTTAAATTAAAGTATTTCATTACTCGAATTCCCTTATTTTGATAAGTAAAATTATACCATCTAAAAAAAAAAAAAAAAAAGAACACTCTTTTATTGAAAAATGAACTAATAAAGGTTTTAGACAACGAGATATATAAATTAGAGTGCTGATTCAATGGATGAAGGATTAGCTTTCCTTGGTTCAAGATGAATCACGTGACATGCGCCAGTAGGTTGCTGTGTTTGGCCCTTTATCGCTATTTTGGCATTTAAAATATCAGTTCGACAAATTATCATTATTATTACGCAACATGACAGCCCTATGACCGAAATAAATTGTTTTTAAAATAATTTTACACATATTTCACATTTTAATAAATAATAAAATACCTTTTTTTTCATCGTTTCCCGACAAAGTTTAAAAGTGTTTATAAAAGAAAATTTAAACTTTTAAAGAGCTAAATTTAACAACAAATAATCATTTTTCAACTATTTTTAAGCATTTTGTCGAATAAAGTTCAACAACACGAAATAGAAAAGAAGTAAAATCAAAATCAAAATGATTTAGAGCAAAAGAATATTTAACTACGTAAGTAAACAAAAACATTGGCTGCGAAGAACAATCTCCAAACCGTTGCCATAGAAATTTACTGAAAATAAGCTGTTACCAAGGGAACCACCGAATTCGCAGGTGCAAAGAGAGCATGTGACATGACTCATTTTGGACCTTCTCAAGGGTTACCATTTATCACTCTACTTTATATATCTCGTTGGTTTTAGAAAACTATTACATACTTTTAAATCTTTATTTAAAAAAAAATTAATTGTTGCCACTCGACATTATACAAATACATCCAAATCCTGTGTCACATACGACAGTTTTGTATAAGTATAGATTTTTTGTTTGCCCTTGGAACCTGTCCCTGATGGGAAAAGTGCCTGGAACTACTTGCATCTCGTATTGTCATTGATTATGAAGTTGTGTGCAAAATTTCAGGTCCTTTGGACGACAAGAAGTTGCGGAAAATTGAATTGCAAAATTCCGTTATATACATTAATAGTTGCATCTTTATCAAGTTAATAGAAGTGTGTTAATTAAAAACCTTGTTAAACGCTTTAATTAATCATTTAAAAATATAAAATTAAAATAATACGTCAATCTTAATACAAATATATCGTTTGTGGTGAATAGTTTAGAATGTCAGTTTAGGCAAGAATTTAAAATTTACGATTGAGAGTAATACGTTACAGCTTCCTCTGACTTTTTATCTTGTCGAAACAAGATATTTGTCTGTGAAGAGATATGAGGTTTTCGCGTGGAAAGAAAATATAATGACGCCAAAGCTGCCTTTCTCTATCTCCAAGCTCGCCAAATTTTGTCGCCAAGTCAAAAATTTCGTCGTCAACTATCAACTTTTGCCGCCAAATCACAAATTGCATTGCTAACTCGCAAGTTTTGTCACCAAAATCTCGCCAAATCATACAATTTACTAACCTCATAATAATTAACAGTGAAATTCAGCGGTGCCAAATGGTCAAATGTTAACTAATGTTAATTATTACTTACAACTTTGAATAAACACCATCTTTATTCAACTAATGTTAATGTTAATGTTCCAGCTTATGTGAACCAAAACAGTTTCACTTTACAATTTTTACTCATCAGACAATAAGAATCACAAAAGCACAACACAAAACTTTCAATAATTCAATAAAAGTTACAATGAAATAACTATCCAAAAACCGTTACCACTTATCTGTATTTGACTTGACCATAGCAACGCCAGGCTTACCAGAACTAGTAAGATCACAAGTGCATTTTCACGTTTCTATTACTTTTTTTTTAAAGAAAGATATTGAACAACATATGGATTTTAAATAAAAATTATAATTTTTATTAAGTTTGGGGGGGGGAGAGGGGGTGTAGCACAATAGTCCCCTCCGGGATTCACCATTGCTGGGATTGTATATCTTTAAGGCTTTTACTTGTTCAATGATTATGAGCTTGAATTTAAAAAAAAATGAAACATTTACAAACCAATAAATTTAGCTTAAAATTTTAAGTAGAATGAATAAAACCCTTTTGTAGTTAAAAATTAAATTTCTTGAAAACAGAATAGCGACGTAAATAATGCAATGTGTGGGAACAAAGCCATTGGCTAGGTATTAATGCATATGTAAAATTTCTTTACAATTGTAACATTAACGTAAAGGAATCTACTTTTGCCTTTAAGCTTGCCGAAAAGGGATTTATTTTAAATTTTGGTGTTGAAGTACACCGAACGTTTTTCTACAAGAAGTTTAATATAGCAACAGCCATTTTAATCTATGTCGCGCATCAAATATATAAAAACATAAATGATTTATTTTTACACAAAATTTACAGAACAAATGCAGTTTTAAAGATAGGAAATTTATTTCAACAAGCACTATTTTAAACCTAAAAACCATTAAAAATATAAGCAGAATATAAAGGATTCTTATGTATAAACAAAAAAGAGTCTGATAAAATTATTAGCAAAATGGTCTTCCCCTTTTCATACAAAAAAAAAATCCATCGCTAATATGGCGACAAAAATTCAAAAGCCGCCAATGGAGCGACATAATAAAATTGTGTAACACGATAATGTTTACCTATTTATTTATTTTTTATATAATAATAACTATGCTTCTGTTAGGCTTTCCGTCTGCCTTCAAGTTTCAGTTCCAAAAACAACACTGCCCACATAGTCATAGCGACACAAACCCTTAACTACACACATGTTTTCACTGGGGAAAATTGTGTATTCATCTCACTTACCGCTAGGGAAGGTGAACTGCTACTTGGAAGCGCTTATGCCGCCCCGTCTGCAGACTTCGAGGCCTGTCTGCTGGAGTGGCAACACCTCATAACACACAGGTCATTATTCATTTGCTGCTGCGACCTCAATGCCAATTCCCCGTTGTGGTGCTCACCTAACGAGGATCGCAGAGGTCGCAAACTAATAGAATTTATAGCCTCCAATAACCTATGCTTGGCCAACATTGACAACTCTGCTCCCACCTTTAATAAAAACGATGCACAGGGCTGGCCTGACTTTACTCTCTGCAACCCTAAGGCGTTCGCAAGAATAAACGACTGGTCAGTTCTGGACATACACAACAACACAGATCATAATTACATCACATTCTCAACAAGCACCATACCCTCAATATCACACTCTAAACGCTTCGCCACTAAGCATGGCAATTTCAAAAAATTCAATAGCCTGATTCAAAAGGAATCATCGAAACTTATCTCGGAGCTAAATACAATCACTAACGAGGCCCAGTTAGAAACATACACTCAAAACCTCATAGCCACAATCCACACTGCAGCAACCTCAGCATTCAGACTGAAGAAGTCGGGACGGCAGTTCGCCTACACCTTCTGGACCCCCCAGCTACGTTCCATGCGTAATCGACTCACAGCTCTTAAAAGCCAATTAAAATATATCGATCCATCCCTAATCCCACAGCAAAAACAAGCAATCAAACTTCATTCGGCCCTTTTCAAAAAACACATAAATACGGCTAAACGCAACGCATGGAAACACTTTTGCTCATCACAGACCAAGATTTTCGGAACAGCGCAAAAATTCTACAGTAACAAATTCTTTACACCAACAGAACTGAAACTGGAGCGCCCTCCGGCGCTCTCTTCCAAACGTAACAACCTGGAATACCTAACAAGCACACTCTTCCCAGAATCTCTCCTCACAAACTTTCAAGTGCCCGTCTTCTCGGCTCCCTCGGATGTCCCCTTCACGGAGGCCGAGATCAAAGCCACTCTATTCAGCTTCAATGTAAAGAAAGCTCCAGGTCCCGACAATTTAGACTTTAAAATTCTCCGCAATGTACACCTAACAATACCACACCTCCTACAAAAATGGTCAAACCTCTGTCTAAACTTTCACTACTTTCCAGAAATTCTCCGCAGAGGCGAAGTGGTGTATTTCCTGAAGCAAGGGAAACTCCCCTCTGAACCCTCATCCTACAGACCGTTCTGCCTCCTACCAACGTTAGGAAAATTATTGGAAAAACACACGCCTAAATTTCTACCTCGAATCAAACAACCTGCTCCACCCAAACCAATTCGGGTTCAGAGAGGGCAGATCGTGCGACGAAGCAATGCAAGCCATCAAGAGTTCCTGCGCCGTCAGCTGCAATGCCCAGAAATACACCACCATCGTCTCACTAGACATACAGGGAGCTTTCGACAACATAGAGTGGCCCCACATTCTACAAGCTCTCCAGGACCTTGGCTGCCCCAGGAATCTGGCGGGAGTTATCAGATCTTATCTCTCAAAACGAAAAGTCCTAGTTAACTGGGGTGAAGGCTCCTCAGAACTCCCTCAATCTAAAGGCTGCCCGCAGGGCTCATGTCTTGGTCCATTACTATGGAACATAATCGCCAATAGCATCCTTCGAGAAATGAGCTCGGCGGGCTTCGAGATTTTCGCGTATGCTGATGACTTCTCCCTGATTCTCTCTGGCCGCATAAGGAAAGATTTGGAAGACCAGGCTCAGGTAGCCCTCTCCCTCTTTAGTGGTCTATTACAAGACCTTAATCTCAAATTATCCCCCTCAAAAACAAAAGCACTCACATTAGCCTTTCCAAAAGCCCTCAGCAATAGAAGATATCCCAAGATGCGGATCGATGGCATCAGCGTCAACCACGTGGAACAACTCAAAATTCTAGGAGTCACTTTTGATCGACGCCTCAACTGGTTGCCCCATGTCAAAGACTTAAAAATCAAAACGCAAAAAATATACCATAACTCCTTAAAAATGGTTGGCAAGAGGTGGGGTATTTCCACCTTCCACCTCAAAACATGGTACCTCACAATAATTGACAAAATTCTCACGTATGGGGCATCCATCTGGGGCGGCCATCTAAGATCTGATGCAATAACCCAACTAAACTCAGCCCAACGTCCGTTCCTCTTACAAATAGCAAGAGGCTATAAAACCATTTCGACTGATGCCATCACCGTCATCACAGGGATTCCCCATGCCCACCTGCAGGTATCACAAATCAACATAAAATCCAGAATTCTTCAACTTAAAGACCCAGAACTTAGCTCAACCATTTTTCCCAACACCCCAATCCAGCATCTTACCTGCAGCTGGGCCCTCCACCCCGGTAAGGATGTTGCTCCTCTCATTTCAAACTGCTCTAAAAATAGCTTCTCCCCGTCTGTCCCTGTGGCGGTCTACACGGATGGTTCTAAGACGGATGCTGGAGTGGCTGCAGCTTTCTGCGTCCTACAGTCGGCTGCAAAATTATTCGAGCACTAGCAATAATCCTTGCCAAAAAAAAGTACACTTTATGCAGTTTTGTTAAATAAATCCTTGTCGAGTCATGTTCTTAATCAGTCTAAGCCCATGATTCGACAAGGATTTACTTAGCAAAACAGTCTTAAGTGTACTTTTTAAATATAGGAATTATTGGCTAGCGCTCGAATAATTTTGCAGCCGACTGTAGCTTCAGGCGTCGTGACCCATCAGTGGGCGGGCAGACTCGAAGACTACAACTCTGTTTTCCAAGCGGAATTATATGCAATACAAAAAGGCATTAACTGGATCTCAGAGGCAAAACATCAAGATATAAGCATTTTCAGCGATAGTCTCTCAGGTCTGCTCGCCATAGCTCGACACAGGAGCAGACACCCTCAAGTAATAGAAATAAAAAACTCCCTTAGCACCCTAAACTGTAATTGCTCCCTGGCTCACGTTTCAGCCCACAGGGGCGTACCCGGCAATGAAATAGCTGATTCTCTTGCAAAGGCCGCAACAGAGTCGGAAGTCATAGACGTCTCTCTCCCAGCCCCCCCCCTCCTTTGTCAAAAGGAAAATTAAAAATCTGACCATGCAAAAATGGCAAGACCTATGGTCTACCTCCGAAAAATGTAGGCATACCTATAATCTTATCCAAAATGTTAGCACAAACACCTGGACCCTAACACCACCCATCTCAGCCTTTTTAAGAGGCAATGGCCCTTTCCCCTCCTACTTAAATAGATTTCATTGCCGGCGCTCATCCCTGTGTCCATGTGGAGAGGAGGGAACGCCGGATCACTACTATTTCTCATGCCCCCTTACAGAAGTTTTCCATCTTAGAAACCCAACCCCTAGGCCAATAAACTGGCTTCCAAACATCCTAACCAATAAAATCCTAATCCATAAACTCAATAGCATCTACTCCCTCTTAATGGATATATCCAATCGAACAGAATTAATGTCTCCCAAGTAACTCTTCTAATAATAACGACCAACTAATCATGGTCCCAAAATTAACTTAAATAAATTAAATAATTAACTTAAATAAATTAAATAATTCTCTCTATCTATCTATTTCATTAAATTTTTATTTTATTTCCCTTATTTTTTTTTTTTTTTTTTTTTTTTTTTCCCCACTCTCCAAGTTGTCTAATGTGCTTCTCGGTACCCAGCAAAACGCTAACTTTCCCCACTACCCCATTACCCTCTTGTAGCGTCAGAAGTGCAGCAAAGGTCAACCTGAAACCAAATAATGCAGCAAAAATATATTCCCCCCTGCAAACAAGCAACTATGATGCCTTCGGAAGAAAAGTCAAAAGATCAATCGCCCATTGTCGCGGGTAGGATCTAAGCCTGGCGATGAATTCTGTAATTTTTTTTTTTTTTTTTTTTTTCGTTTTTCAATAAACGTCTCGGGACAGCCCACGTGGACTTCGGTCCTAGCATAGCTCAACACCGCTATTCGAGCGGTGAGCCGGGGCTGCTCCCCTGTTTAATAATAACTATGCTAATTTATCATACAAACAAATGAGCCTCTGTGTGTTACTGCACTTGCACGCTGTCGAACAGAAATATTTGAAAAATTCAAATTAATATTTAAATAAATAAATAAAAATATGTTTAATGGGAAATATATACAGTCGGCTGCAAAATTATTCGAGCACTAGCCAATAATTCCTATATTAAAAAAGTACACATAAGACTGTTTTGTTAAATAAATCCTTGTCGAATCATGTTCTTAGGCTAACTAAGAACATGAATCAATAAGGATTTATTTAACAAAGCAGTATTAAGTGTACTTTTTTCAGACAGGGATTATTACTAGTGCTCGAATAATTTTGCAGCCGACTGTATAACCATAAAAAGATTAGTTGTCTAAAATACGGCAGAAATAGCGCTCATAGCATATTGTTACAAGGGAGTAAGTCCTACTGTTACAATGGATTAAGTTTAAAATGGTGACAAAAATTCAAAAGACGCCAAAGAGAACTATATTAAGGCTGTACTATCAGGTTTACAACCCATGAATTATATATAAACACAAAAAATTAATTGCCTCATGCGACAGACCTAGCCGGTCACAGCATATTGTAATATTTGGCGTGAAATTGCTGTCATTTAATGGTTAATTGGATAAACAAAATAAACATATGAAATAACGTAAAAGCAAATATTATGTTGCTATACCCAGTTACATTTGAGTCCAGTCCGAGTTACACGTGAACAACACGTATAGTGTTGTTCACGTGTAACTGGGATTCAAATATAAAAGGGAAACTCAAATTTTTTCGATACTATCTATTTCGAAACTGTTATATAATAAGCACCTAAATGGAAGCTCATTGGTAAACTATTGTAGCAGGTAATAGGGACAAGCGCCCGAGTTGCAGTGGATGACCAAATCGCTGACGAATGCAGCGGGGACCTGGAGCGAGCTTTTGAACAATTTCAGTAATTTATTTTATTTTATTTTTATAAAGCTATATAAAAAAGAGTTTCCTTTAAATTTAGTGGCCAGCGAAGCTGGCAAAGCCTGCTAGTATACTAAATAAAAGGAAAATGGATTTGTTACTAACTGCTGCATATATAAGTAGACGATACGGAAAAAATTCCGATTTCCGTTTTTTGCTGAATTTACATGTTTTGAGCTTTCTTTACGTTTCAATTAACTGAAATTGGCTACTTATTTTTTGAAAAAGTGTCTTTATTGCTAGCTTTTGTGGGTAGACGAAGCAAGTAGAAGATACAAAAAAACTTTTGATTTCCGCTTTTCGATAAATTTACACGTTTTGAGATTTCCTTGCATTTTAATTAAGTGAAATTGACTACTTATTTTTATTTTTTAAAAAGTGGATTTATTATTCTTTCGTCTGCATATATAAGTAGAAAATATAAGATTCAGAAAAGTTTTAGATTTTTGGTTTTCGATAAAGTTACATGTTTTGAAATTTCCCGAACTCAATTCGACCATTTTTGAATTTTTTTTTTTTTTTGTTCAAACACTGTACTTTATGAACCAATCGAATTAATTCAACAGAATTTGATACTTGGTTGGGCCTTGGTTTGACATGGTACCTATTAGCTTCTGGGCTGTATCACACAACAAGGGGCGTTTTCACGTTGCGATTTTCTCTTATTTCAGGAAAGGCTAACATCTACAGAGAGAAATAGTTATATTAAGTAAAACTCTGTTGATTCAGTTAGAGTGAATATTGGCAAACAATTGCCGCAGCTGTGTTGCAATTGCATTCCGTTTGGGACAAGGCAATAACTTTGCTTTGCCTCGCTTTGCAAAAAAAAAAAAAAAAAAAAAAAAATGGTCGAGTTTCGACCACTGGGCGATACTAGTCTTATTTAATAATTCAATTTAAAAAAAATATAGAGATTATTTCTCTTCCCATTATTTTCTTAAGTTAGTTTTTTGTCATATTAGATTAAGTGATTAAGTGTTTCATACGTTAAATATTATAGAGGTGTATCACATCTGCAGTTGAAAAAAAATAAATAAATAAAATATATATATATATATATATATATAAATATATAAAAATTAGTAAGTAAAAAATACGCAATATATTTATATAACACTCATTAAAAATTTTCTTAAGTTTAGTTTTTATAGCTGAAAGTTCTATTATGATTTCTTAAGAACACACATACATGCACTATATATATATATATACAGGGCGCGAAATTTCCGCTCGCCAGCTCGCCATTGGCGAGTGGATTTTTTACTGTGGCGAGTAAAAATTTGGTCTAGTTATAGATAGAATTCATACACGATACGGTGACAGAAAACATTCTTTTTATAGATTTAAATATGGCAAACTCTTGCCATCTTATAACTTCATATTTAACATCTCCTTTTTAGATTCTCGGAGAACCGAGTCTGTGTGTGCGCTGCCAGAGATCGCCCCAGCCAAATGGAAAAGAAAAAATGCTTAGTGCATACATAAAAGTTTTGATGGGCAGAGAGCCTCTTTGCCCGTCGGGCACTATCCGAGAGAAGATGTATGCGAAAGTTTGCCTATGCGATATTGTCACTTGTAAATGAGCGCGAGCCCTTTTAAAGATACTGCATATGCTTACTTTGTTGAATAATGATCAAAAAATAGTTCATAGTTTCCAGTTTTTTACAGAAATGTCAATGATTTGCACTTGTAATGATTTGTAAGTAACAATTTTATCAAAAAAGTTATTCCGAAATGGCTATTTCAAATAACAACAATGAACAAGGTATACACATCAACATTCAGCCTGATTACAAAAATAGAATGGACGAAAAAGACATTTCTAATATAAAAAGTTAAGTAAACAAATAGATAAATAAGAAAGCTTAATCTTTCATATTAAAAAGATTTTCACATAATATTGTTTGACAAATAATTTTTATTTCTTCTTTTTTTCTTTAATGACTCTTTGCATTTATGTTATTAGATATTTTAATCTCTTTCAAATCTCAATACAATACATTATAATGATTTTTAATTATAGATGATTATGAAACATGATGATATAGACACACTTTCAATATATATAATTTTAGACATATTTGTAAAAGACTTTCAAATAGTTAGGAAAAATAAAAAACCCGAAATGCGTAAAAAAAAAAAAAAAAAAAAAAAAAAAAATTACTATCCTATTTTGTGGCGAGTAAAATATTTTTTTGGCGAGTGTAATCTGAGTTGAAATTTCGGGCCCTGTATATATATATATATGAGTTTTATTGAAAATATTTGTGTTATAATTGATCATAATGATTAGATGTTTTTCAATAGCGTCACCCACCCACCTTTTCTTTTCTATTTATTTAAAAAGGTTGAAAAATACATATTTGTAAAAAAAATTCCTTTAGTACAGAATTAATATTAGGTATTGTGTGGTCTTTTAACCACATATATAAACATTAACTACCATTTTAACCTAATTTAAAATACATATAAAATAACATGTTTTAAATTTCTTCCACAAATTATAGTGAAATTTATATGTAATATCAAAATAATTTTATCTTTTTCCGCCTAACTCCCCCCCCCCTTCCACCCTCATTTTGTTTGATGTACATATAGTACAAAAGAAAATGCTGTTTAAACATAAATAATGGGCATAAATGCATTAATTTAATTTTAGTACAATATTTTATGGTTCAAATATTCATGGAACTAGAATTTTTATGTTAAAATTGATATATAAAAAATAACTTATACTGCAATTGATTGAGTGCCAATTTAGTTTATTTTGATTTTAATCTACATTCAATAAAAGAAAGTACTGAATCCGTAAAAGTTTTCAGCTTTCGATTTTCAACGGATTTACACATTTTGAAAAATCCAGAACACGATTTGACCTTTTTTTAGAAAATGTCTGTCTGTGTGTGTGTGTGGAGAGGGGGGGGGGGGAATTCTGAGGCAACTATATTTCAGAAATTACAGAGAATTCCATATAAATTGATATGTAGATGCACCTTGACCTAAATTAGTGTCTATCTGCTTTTAGTGTCAACCGCTAAAAAGGTGGCGCTGCTATACATCGATTTCCGCATTTTAAGGGAGGCTATATCTCAGGTTCTATTGTATATCATCAAAGAAAACTTGATCTATACGAAAACAATTGAGAGATTATGCTGATTCAATTTCAAGGATTATAGGCTAAAAATTCGCGCTGCTGTACAGTAATTTCTGCAATTTAAGGGAAGGATATCTCTCAGGAACCACTGCACAGAATTGCATATAAATTTATACGTAAATGCATCTTGACATAAATTAGTGCCGATCAACTTTTGGCGTCAACCATTCAAGAGGTGACGTTGCTACACAGCGATTTCCGCAGATCAAGGGTAAGATTATATCTCAGGTTCTACTGCGTATCATCAAACAAAACTTGATATGTGAGAAGGCCATTATGCGACATTATGCTGATTCAGTTAGGATGCTTACCAACCAATAGGTGGCTGTTCTATATTGGAAATTTACTCGATAACGGGAAGGGTATAACTCAGGTTCTATGGCATGTAACTGTACGAAACTTAATATATGAGATAATCATTATAAAAATGCATTTTTTAAGATATTATTTATAGACAACAAAACTGCAAAAGACCAAAACAGATCAGCCGCGTCGCGTGTCAGCTAATATACACGCAAGACATCATTCATACCTTACATTTCAAGTTTTGTGTATTTTTACGACATAGCATTAAGCCGAGTTACATCCTTCAGATACTCAGTGGTGTGCGTGTGTGTGGGGGGGGGGGATGCACCCAAATTTATTTACCATTTTCTTTCATAATAATTCTGTTGAATTTCGAGTTCTATACATTACAGAAACCGAAATATAACATTTCCATCCACCGTGGGAATTGCAGCAAGCATAGTAGCACCATAGTTTGTGAAAATGAGATAAACCCTTTATGGCAAATGGGAGAAATAGCAGCGTCATCAATTGAGAGGTTTGCACCAAAAGCTGGGTACCGGTTTATGTCACGACGAAAGTGAATATGAACTTTTATGAATGTTTGTGCCTTAGATTTTGAGCTAGCACTCCCACAAAATTTTTGTCTCATACACATAGACAGATTTTTCTAAAAATATCAAAATCGGTTCAGTATCTCTAAAAATGTATGAATCTATCAAAAATCCAGAAGTTAAACATTTTTAGGGACCCAGTATGTTCTTAAAAAATGTTGAATAAATCTTTTTAAAAATGCTTGTTTGACAATAGATTTAAGAAAATTTCGTTTTGTAAGAGAAAACTGCTCTCTTCTCTTTCTCTAATTTCGCTACTTCCGCCTGTACAGAAATTATTTGAAGCATTTATAAAAGAAATTTTATCCTAAAAATAATGTGAGTTCTACGTTTTTAACTTGATTTAAAGCACACATTATAAGTGAAACTGTTTTTACTTTTTTCTGTATTTAATAAAAAAAGTATTGCTATCATAAAAATTTTCGAATTACTTTTTTTGATGAATTTACATGTTTTGAGACTTCAAGAACAATATTTGAATATTTCGAGAAAATATATATTCATCGCGCTCTGTGTGTGTGTGTAATAAAAATTTTGTAGCGATTGTATCTTAGGAAATACAGCTCAGCATTTCATGTAAATATGTATGTAGTTGTATCTTGGCATAGATTAGTGCCTACCAAATTTTGTTGAAAATGGCCCAACAGAAAGCATTACCATCCTGCTTTTCTAAATATTTAATGACGCAGTATGGGACTAAATTTCGTATAAATGAGCTCTTTCGGAAGTATTCTTAAGAATTCCTTATGATATTAGAGTTATTTATAATAGTAGGTAAGAAAGGCCGGTTCTAGCACAGCAGGGGAAGGGACCGAGGGACCGGCAAGCCGTGCGGGTGTCACGCGGAGCGTGTCAATCATGTCCACAGCCTTTGCAGAGCTCGGAGCACCCCCTCTGACTTAATCGTGAAACGTGACGAGGGTGTTAATTAATGTTGTTAATGAGGAAATTTTAATGAATGGCACGAAAGATAATGATGATTTTAAAAAGAGAATTTTTGTCGGGTTGTGTGAAGGTTATTGTTTATGAGTAATAAATTATAAAAACTTAAAAAAAAAAAAATTAAATTTAAAAATTTAAAAACATTTATAAATTAAAAATTGAGAAAAAAATAAGAAAAAAATAAAAAATATATGAATTTAAGAAGAAGAATGAATGAATGATGTTGCAAATATATTATGAAGGAAATAGAGACGATCGACCGGGATTCGAACCCGGCACCTTGCTGTAAAAATATTTCCATTGTGTGTGCGCATGCATGTGCGATTTTTCTATTTTATGTCTGCACAGTTCTTTTTAAACCTATGAATGCTATTGTTCGAAAAAAATTCAATCGTTTAAATGATATTAATTCCAGAATAATAATTAAAAAAACATTAATTAAGGGTTTCCTTCTAAAAGATTACAAATGTTTTATGAAAAATGACAATGAGAGTAAAAATTAAGTAGAAAGAATGAAAGAAAGCGTAGAAACATAGAGGATAACTGGTATTCGAACCCGGCACCTGTTTGAAGTAAAGAAACAGTAGATTACAAGTATTTTAACCACTGTTCTTTAGAAATATGCCTACGTAGATCTTTTTTAACCTAAGAATGCTATATTTTGAAAATTAAATCAATCATGAAAATGATATTAATTACAGAATAATAATTAAAAATTATTAATTAAGGATATTATTACAAAAATATGAATGATTTTAAAGTAAAAGATGACGATGATTTTAAAAAGAGGTTATTTTTGACTAGTTTTAAAGACAGTACTAATGTTTAAGAATAATTTAGACATTAAAATGATATTAATTATAGAATAATAATTTAAAAATATTAATTACAGATTGTCTTGTAAAAGACTACGAATGTTTTATGAAAAATGACAATGAGAGTAAAAATTAAGTACAAATATGATTGAAAATTCTTCAACATGTTGGAAATTCGATTAATTAACGAACATCTAATGAAAAATTTCTAAAGCTAATATCATTCAGTCTCCCCTCACCGGCATGCCAAGGTCATATCTCGCAACAGAACCTGTTTTTCACACCTCCTTACATGCTTGAAGGCGATTATACACTATTCATTTACAATGATAGAAAATTTTTTTCACGATTTTATTTAGATTTCGACTAACTTTTTAAAAATATAAATTCTTTCCTTAGATTTCTTTAGGATGAACTTTACCCGCTACTACACTTAGAATTTGGTAGGATTTTAAATCAATTTTAGTAATATTTTGTGTTATATCTACAAGATTTTTAAGACATTTGGCGATAAGATTATTCGGATTTGGCAAGAAATATTCAATATTAATTTCGAGTGAATTAAAATTTGGTCACTTGCTAACTTATTTTTGCGGAGTGAAGACATCTGTTTTTTAACCTGAATTCAGTTTTAAATATTGATAATTTAAATTGGATCAAGAGATGAATCTATCTACGGAGACACCTATTTCAAATCAACAGTTCACTCAGTCGCACATAGATGACAAGAAGATATCTAAACTTTCGATATGTCCAACTTGTAATAGAACTATTAGTAAAAAGTCTAATTTAATTTAAAAGTCTAATCTAATCTTTTGTGTGTTTTGTATACCAGATACCATTTCAGCGTTCAGACGATATGAAAAGACATTTAAAAATTCATGGAAAGACTCTTACAGAATATGAATGTGAACAATGCAGTGATAGTTTTAATCGCAAGTATGATTTATCGATTCATGTTAGAAAAAATCATAAAAAGACTTTATCTAAGCATGTTTGTGATGTATGTAGTGAAATCTTCAGATGGAAATATGAATTATTGAAACACATAAAAAAAATAATCGGAAATTTTTACCCCAACATTTATGTGAATTATGTAATGAAGTATTCAATAGTCCCAAGTAGCACAAGAACGTTCTTTGAACGTCTAATAACGGTTACAGTAGTTCAAACACCGTGTTTCGTGTCAATATAACGTTCTATTGTACGTTCAAAAATAGTATTATTTAAAACGTTCTGAAAATGTTTGCTCTGTACCATCTATAACACGTACAATTCTAGTTCTATATAGAACGTTCAAGTATATGACCGTCATAACACGTTCTGTAACAGTGTAATTATAACGAACATGACAAAATGATTTTTAAGTATACTATTGGTAGGCAAACTTGTTTAATCATGAAAATTTTAGACTTCGGTTTTCGAATTTTTTACACGTTTTGTGGTGTGAAGAATCCGAAAATCAAAAGGTTGGTATGGTGCCTGTTAATGGGTATCGGTGCCTATTAGTGTGTTAATCTGTTAGTCCGGGTAAACGATATCTCAACTACAAATGATTGCAGAGAAATCGGACTAG
The DNA here is from genome assembly GCA_963930645.1 of Salticus scenicus. Taxonomy (NCBI): domain Eukaryota; kingdom Metazoa; phylum Arthropoda; class Arachnida; order Araneae; family Salticidae; genus Salticus; species Salticus scenicus. The sequence continues at coordinate 62,755,886 of OZ005649.1, read as the reverse complement.
TTTTAAAATATCACGTATGATATCAATAAGAATCGTATTCAGAGATTTGCAACATTCTAATTTAAAATCTTCGCCAGTTATTCGAAATTTATAACTTTTTAACATGATAGCGGATAGGGCATTTTTTATATTTTCAGTTTAACGTTTTGTTAGCACGTCAATGAAGAATGCTCAGCTAGAAGTAGTAGCGGTGAAGTGAAAAAAAATTACAAAATTTTAAATTGGTGAAAAAAAAAATTGTGGATATTTTATTTCAAAAATCAATGGACAGAATTTAACGAAATTTGTTACATAATTGAAACTTGCCCTCAATTGGTGTTTTTTTTTAAATTGCATATGGGATATTTCGCCTGATAGGTGGCGCTGCTACGTAGTGAATCCCACCATTTATGTGATGGTTATATCTCAGCCTCTATAGTGTACAAATTCGTTAAACTTGATATACGGGGTGTATGTATAAGGAGGTGTATATACAATTTGGAAGTATACATTGGCCAACAGGTGGCGTTACTAATCTGCAATTTAATTCCGTTATCTGAAAGGCAATATTTCAACTTATGTGATTTAAAACTAAACTAAAACTTCTAAATTTTGTGATATACTGAAGTTATATGTGAAATCGATTTTATGTAAAACGTTGCTGATGCACATCGGCCAACATGTGGCGTGGCTATGTTGCAATTTAATCCCATAACGGGAACCAAATATTTCAACTTCTGTGATTTATAAATGTTTTAAACGTTGTACGTAAAATTGGTATTATGTAAAACTCTACTGATTGACTTTGGGTGCTTATCGGACGACAGGTGGCGCTGCCACGTTCCAATTTATAAAAAGCCTATATTTTCCATTTACGGAAAGCCTATACCTCAGCTTCTATAATATATATACTCACCATACCTTGTTTGTGATATACATTTGATATATTACTAATACAATTTGGTTGTATAACCAGTAATAGTCAACAAGATTTTTTTTTTTTTTTTTTTGGGGGGGGGGGTATTCATAGGACATCAATTTCTCCGCAAGGAATAAGTATCCATCATCTCCATCATCCCCGAGGGAGGAGAAGGGGTGTATGGAAGATTTTTCAATATGTTTATCTTTGAAAAGAATTTAACATTACCTTTAAAACGAATGGTTGAACCATCAATTTCTGATGATTTAAAAACAAATTTATCTATTTTTTTTTTATCATTTTTCATAATAATAACAAAAATGAAAACCTTTAGAAAATTATGTTTTCTAAGATTATATTTTCTAGATCTTCTATATAGCATAAAACTGATTGTCTTCTTTAATGTTTTATAGGCAGGAGAAGATTTATGAGCCATAACTAAGATATGACGAGGCGTTTCATTTTAAACACACAAAATTTAATAGATGACTATGACAATTACACATGAAAAATACAAGTAACATGAACGACTACATTTTTAAGACTGCGATCTGTTCTAGCAGAGATAAACGTAAAAAGGAATGAACAGATCATTGATTGGACGTGACGTCACTTACCAACAGTCCAATAGATTAAATCAGGAATACAATGACGAAATACGCCACAACTCTCCTCCCCTTAATTCCGTATACCATACCTGATGGGAGGTTTTCTTACTCTAGATGATCTCCTTACAACCTGTTCAGAAAAAGACAAATTAGCATTTTTAAGTTTTGAATGTTCACATTTTAGTTCATTTTTATTTAGAGTACTGTTGATATTTTTATCACAGTCAATTTCTCCAGGCTTTGTAGACACAGATCTACTGTCGGTTGGTACTGGATCTGATGTAGTGGAAGGATTGGTTGGCAATGGATCTGGTGTACTGACAGGATCGGTTGGCGCTGGATCTGGTATCATGGCAGGCCTCCTACCAGACTTAGATTCTCCATTGCTTTGTAGGTGTGGACTCTTGCTATTGGGAACTATGGAAATGTTTGCATCAAGAGTGTTCTTTTCAATTTCACCAGGACTTGTAGTTTCCTCCAGTTGTACTCTGGAACCTACACTTTTCAGTTGATCAACGTGTCTTTTCCATACACATGAACCTACTTGAATTTTGTAATGTAGTTTACCTAGTCTGGCAATTACTTTACCTATTTTCCATTTATCTCCTGATGTATAATTGCGTACTGCAACTTTTTCATTTATTTGGAATTCTCTTATCTTTTTCTTGTTAAAAACATTTTTATGTTGTTTGTTTTCAACATAATTTTTAACATTTGGTACAAGCAAATCTAATTTTGATCTGATATTTCTTTTCAGAAATAATGATGCGGGACTCTCCCCTGTTGTAATATGAGGCATTATTCGGTATTGGAATAAAAATTCGTTTAACTTAAATTGGAGATTTCCGGGTTCTGAACTTAAGGATTTCAATCCTTTTTTAATAATTTGGACATATCTTTCGGCTTGACCATTTGTAGAGGGATGATATGGTGCAGTTAAACTATGTTTTATGCCTTTACTTTGTAGAAAATTTTCGAATTGTTCTGAAATGAATTGTGGCCCATTATCAGACACAAGGGACACAGGATAGCCATATCTGGCAAAAAGCGAAGAAAGACAGTTTATAGTGTTCTCAGCAGTAGTATTAGGAACAATGAACACTTCTGTCCATTTACTGTGGGCATCTACTACGATTAAAAACATTTTCCCCATCATTGGACCAAAAAAGTCTACATGTATTCTGTTCCAAGGTGTTGTAGGCCATTCCCAGTGATGATTTTCTATTTTAGGAGGATTATGTTTTAATTTAATACAAACAGAACAGTTATTTGCTAAATTCTCAATGTCTTTATCAATACCTGGCCACCATACAAAACTACGTGCCAGTGCTTTCATTTTAACTATGCCAAAATGGCCAAAATGTAAATCTTCCAACACTTTTTGTCTATGAACAGTAGGAATTACAACACGATTCCCTTGTAGTATGCAATTATTTAGTATAGAAAAATCTTCTTGTTTATGTCCGAAAAGTAAGTAATTTGGCATCTGTGTGCCTGATATTAAATGTCGGTACATTTCTTTCAATGTTGGATCTCTCTTAGAACTTGCACATAATGTCTTTGTATTTAACGGTAACGATGTGATTTGATGAATAAATAAACAATCGGATTCATCAAGGTTGCCAAATAAATTTGGTGACAAAGTTGGTGACACTTTTTCTGGTTGTAGCGAATCGGACGACGGCAGCAGTAAGTCTTCACTACGTAATGGAAGACGTGATAGAGCATCGGCATTTCCGTGCTCTGCAGATTTTTTATATTTAATATCATAATTAAATGTTTGTAAGTATAATGCATATCTTTGCATTCTAGCTGCCGAAAGTACCGGAATACTTTTTACTGGTGAAAATATGGAAACTAGGGGTTTACTATCTGTATACAGTGTAAATCTCCTACCATATAAAAATTGAAAAAATTTCTTTACACCAAAAATTATTGATAACGCTTCTTTATCTACCTGACTATACCGCTTTTCTGCAGAAGATAAAGTTCTAGAAGCAAAAGCTATGGGTTTTTCGGAGTTATCTGGCATTGTATGCGAAAGTACTGCCGAAATTCCATAAGGAGAAGCATCAGTGGCTAAAATTAAGGGTAATTTAGGATTAAAGTGGGTGAGAATCCTTTCGGAAGTAATTTCCTGTTTAATTGCATTAAATGAATTTTCACATTTTTTAGTCCACTGAAAATTTACATTTTTACGTAATAATTCATTTAGAGGATAAGCAATCGTAGATAATTTAGGAACAAATCTAGAATAGTAAGATACTAAGCCTAAGAACGCTTTTACTTGAGTTACGTTTTGAGGTATTGGAGCATTTAAAATAGCAGAAATTTTTTCTTGCGTTTTGTGTATGCCATTTTTATCAATTTTGTAACCGCAGTACGTAATTTCATCATTCATGAAAAAAGATTTTTCTTTATTTATTTTAAGATTATATTCACGTAACCTTTCTAGCACTTGTTTTAATCGCTCTAAATGTATTTCATCAGTTTCCCCTGAGATACATATGTCGTCAATAAAAACTGAAATACCCTCTATACCTTTTAAAATTTGTTCTATAGTTCTCTGCCATATTGCTGGCGAACTGGCAATTCCGTATGGTAATCGCGTAAATTTAAATAAGCCTTTAGGAGTGTTAATTGTAAGTAATTCTTGTGAATTTTCCTATACCGGTAAATGCAAGTATGCTTGATTTAAGTCAATCTTTGTAAAATGTAATCCACCCCCTAAAGTTGCTAATATATCCTCAATTTTTGGTAGCGGGTATTTGTCAACCTTTAAAAATTTATTTACCGTGACTTTAAAATCGCCGCATAAACGAATTTTCCCATTAGGTTTTACCACCGGAACAATAGGTGTTGCCCATTTACTAGTACTAACAGCTTTTATTATCCCTTCATTTTCTAATCTTTCCAATTCTTCATTTACCGCATTCCTTAATGCATACGTAACTGTTCTCGATTTACAAAATATTGGTGATGAGTCTTTCTCTAAATGTAATTCAGCTTTAACATTTTTAATTTCACCTACGTTATTTGTAAATAAATCCGGAAATTTATTCAGTAAATTATTTAAATTATCCGAGATTTGTACTTTGTTTACCGGAACAGTTTGTAAATTGTTTGGGAATATATTAAATGTAGTTATCCAATCCCTACCAAGCAATAAAGGAAAATTGTCTTTTTTAACTAAATATAACTTAACATTCCTAGTTTTGTTTTCGTAAGTTACATTTACTCTAACAAATCCCTCAGGCTGAAAAATTTCTCCCGTGGCTGTCTTTAATTGTACATCAGCAGGAAACATTTTATGTTCTGGAAATAATCTCCGAAAACGATTTATCGGTACAGCGGATATCGCCGATCCTGTATCAAGCTCCATTTCTGCTTTAGCACTATTTTCTATCAAAACCCAAATTTTTATAGGTTTAGTGCCTTCAGATTGTAATGACAAAATGTCTACAGTATCAAGAACATTTACATTTTTCTTTTGAGTAACATTGTTTTGTGCGTTCCGACACACCTTACTCAAATGACCGCGTTTTTTACAAAAATTGCAAACTGCATTAATAAATTTACAAACATTTGCTAAATGAGAACTATTACCACAACGATAACAATAAGTTTTACTTTTATTTGCACTCGCTGTTTTGTTCACGTTTTGTTTACTTACTAAGTTATTTTGAGAATAATTTTGTTTTGGTTTCCTAACACTAACAGAAACTTTATTCAAATTCAAATTTTTATTCTGTAATTCTATCATGTCGTTTTCAGTACTTTGCATAGTTACGGCTTGTTCTACTGCTTTTTCAAATGTTAAATCTTCAACCTGAGACATTAATTTGCTTTGGATTGTTTCATTTTTTAATCCGCGTAAAAATTGTTCTAACAAATTTTCTGACAGCGAATCGCCTGTAAACGCGCAATGTGTTGTAAGTTTCTTTAAACGAACACTAAAATCCTGCACAGATTCGTTATCTCCTTGACAACATTTTCTAAATTTAATGCGTTCACTGATTTTGTTTGGAATTTTACATAGATGTTTTGTTAAGACAGCTACTAATTCAGTGTAAGTTTTTGATTCAGGGAGATCTGGGAACAGTAAATTTGTAAGTAAATTATATAATTTCGGTCCGATAAGAGTTATTAAGGCACTAACTTTTTTTTCATCCTTAATATCAAACAAAATAAAGTTCTGTTCCAGTCTCCTTACATAAATCATAAACGATTCAATCGAATCATTGAATTCTTTAAAATTTTGAAACATTTTTAATGAAAATATACTAGTTCTAAGAATAAAAACATGCAATCTAATAAAAGAACAGAAAGAAAAAAAAAATAAAATAAATGTGTAAATACCTTTCTTTTTCTCTTTCCCGAAAAATAAAAAGTCGCAGATTATCGCAGACGATAATTACACTCACTGGCGCCTAAATCGTACCTGCCCGCCACCAGACAATGATATTAACTGCTGCTGTCTCCGACCGCATAATGATTCATTTCAATAAATAATTTTCTTTGTGAAATAAGTAGATTTTGAATAAACACATGTATAGAAGATATTCCGTTCTTTTTTTATGAACTGCAGATTTCCTTTTTAATCATCTTGAATGTTGAAGAGCAAAACTTCTTTTTGCTTTTTTCTTTTTCATCTCGTCGCCATTTTAATGTTTTATAGGCAGGAGAAGATTTATGAGCCATAACTAAGATATGACGAGGCGTTTCATTTTAAACACACAAAATTTAATAGATGACTATGACAATTACACATGAAAAATACAAGTAACATGAACGACTACATTTTTAAGACTGCGATCTGTTCTAGCAGAGATAAACGTAAAAAGGAATGAACAGATCATTGATTGGACGTGACGTCACTTACCAACAGTCCAATAGATTAAATCAGGAATACAATGACGAAATACACCACATCTTCTGATTTATGAAAATCGTATGCATTCGCCAGAGGAAAGTATTTGATAAATAATAAATTTAATAAATAACATGTTCTGTATTGCAAGAGTTTGAATGGGAAAATATGGACAAATGTTTTGTGATGGCCTCAATGTACAAGTTTTAAAAAATGTTTAAGATTTGAGTCTAATGGAAATCGTGAATAAAAAAAGAAAATCCCGGATGTTATTGAATGAGTAATATAATGCATGATCAGCAGAATTGCAGTCACAAAGATTTTCGCGCTTCAATTTGCAGCTGTTGCGGGAAGTCAAACCAAACGGTTTGGCAACTTTCTCGCTACTTTGGCTATTTTTTCTCCTCTTCTTAATTATTTCTTTTCTTTTATACATTTTCTTATCCTTAGATAAGATAGAGAAAGTATTGCTTTTTGGGTTAAATTTTGAAAACTGCGTTTTTTTAATACTTACGCGTTTTGAGGTCCCCTGACTCCAAATATCAAGTTTTTACGTTTGATCTCTGAGTGTATGTGTGTCTTTGTGTATGTCTATGCGTGTGTGCCTGTTATCAGCATAGCTAAAAAACAAATAATTCCAGAATATGAAAACTTAACATTCTAAATCAGTGTCATATAAGGATGCTGCACTTAGCTTTTCGTTGAGATCATGGAAATGGTTCTTGTACAGGGATATCCATAATAATTCAAATACATTAAGTATGTGGGTAAAATTTTTTGCTATTTACAGTTTAACATCTATAGCCTGTACTAAACAAAATGAAATGAACATATATTTTTTATATGCATAAAAGCATGTTTTGTGGAAAATATGGTATGAGAATCGTTCTCCTTTCATTTACAGGTCTACCCAGGAATAAAAATTTCTTTATACCTATGCAGAGAACAAAATAAAAAATTTTAAAGTGAAATTTTTAAGGCTTGTTTCGCGCATAATTACACGTTTTGAGGGTCCCTAAATACTAAAATGAAATTTTAAAATGTTAATCTTTGTGTATGTCTGTTATCAGCTAACTTTAGAACATATATTTGCAGACAATTTAAATTTTGTATTTTCAATTTGATTATGAGGTTGCTACTTAAAATATTTGACTAAGATTAATAAGCTTCAAAAGTGGTCAGATCGAAGTTGATTGAATAATTTCAAATGAACTTTTAAATTTAATATCAACCAAGAATTATTTATAGTAAGTACTATATTTAACCCCCTCACTAAGAGAGTTATTCATCAAAATTTATTTGTTCCTAAAAGTAGTTTGAAATATTTGAAACGTAGATTTATATATAGTACTTGTCACCTTACACCTTAATCCGCAATTTGTGTTTATAGCATTCAAATGTTAGGTAAGAGTAAGAAAAAGTCGGATGAGTGCCACCAGATTATTATTAAAATTTAAATAAAAAACAGTCTTTTTTTTTTTTAATATTGATAATATATAATTAACTAGTTAGTTGGCATAGGTGGACTCTGCTCAGTTCCCCATCTTATTTATGTTCTCATATATTTCTAGTGCGAGACATATTATAATCATGTTAAAAGAAATGAATTTCGCCAAAGCTTGATAGAGTGACAGAATGAAATCTCCGCCTAGTAGGCTATCCTTCGTTCACTTCGATATATTTATCTTATTCTAATCTATTAATTTATTTTATCAGGGTCAATTCCGTTGTTTAGTTTTCATGCTACTATTTCCAATGCAATAATCCTCAAAATTCATATTTGTATGAAAAATTTACAATTTCGCTATGTTGGTAAAATCGTAAATTACGAATAATTTACGAAATTTTCCTATTAGAATATTTGTATTCAATCATGTTCAAAAAAAATATCATAAATGTAATTTTGAAGTTGTCTAATGTATTTATGATCCTCAAAATGGAAGTTTATGCTCAATTTTACCCCATTCTGTCATTTTAAGTAAATCGTAAATTCCAAATAACTTACAAATTTTTTAAATTGGAAAAATCATAGTCTATGATATTCATGCCAGTATCCTAAATAATATTTCGTAAGTGGTTTGACATCTTTACGATGAAAACATCCCTCAAGATTGACGTTTATGCGAAATTTTGCTCTATCCTGCCATGTTAAGAAATTCGTAAACTTCCAATAACTTACGAAATTTTTATATTGGAAAATTCATAGTCAATAATATTCATGCCAGTATCCTAAATAATATTTCAAAAGTAGTCTGACATCTTTACGATGAAAATATCTCTCAAAATTGACATTTATGTCAAATTTTGTCCTATTCTGCCATGTTAAGAAATTCGTAAATATCCAATGACTTGCGAAATTTTCAAAGTAGCTTATTTATAGTTACTGATGTTCATTCCGGCATCAAAACTATTTTAAAACTGGTCTGACATTTTTACAGTAAAAAGTTTCCATTTAATGCACGTTTAAGTGAATTTTTGTCCTATTCTCCCATGTTAAGAAAATCGTAAATTTCTAATAACTTACAAAGTTTTTAAATTCGAATGTTGTAAATGAATAGGGTTCTTGCCAGTGTCGAAAGTAATACTTTAAAACTGATTTGACCTCTCTGCGACAATTTGTTCTTGAGATATTGTGTACACAGACTAACACACTAACCCACTAACAGACACCCTACAGACAGACACCATACAAATTTTGTCATTTTCGGATTCCTCACACCTGAAAACGTGTAAAAAAGTCAAAAAATCGAGGTCGAAAATTTTCACGATACCTAAGTTCCCCATACCTATAGTATGATGGGGAACTAAAAGTAATTTTTATTTCATTATCTATTTATTTATTTATTTGGGTTTGGAAAGGGTCTGATAAATGAAAAAAAAAATATATGTTTTATGATAAATCTATATTAATAAATCTGACTTTTGTCTGTACATTTTTCGTAATTAAAAAAATTTGCGATATCTTGAAGTTCCACACATCATGAGAGCCAAAAATGATTTCAGAAAACTTTCTCTTTCTATATGTGAGTGCATGTGTGTGTCATTGTGTGTATGTTTATAACGCTATTTTTGTCAGGATATTACGTGAGAATGGCATCATTTTCCATTCCCATTCATGGTCACGCCATTTTTAATTTTTTCGTTTCTAAGCCAATTTAGTGGGTTGTGTTTTATATATTTTTAAGTCATTAAAAACTAATAATATTACAAATTTATCAGGAATTCTGAGAAACTGATTGTTTTCCATTTAGCAAATTCGTAGCAATGAATAAATGATTCAGAAGTAAAAAACTCTGACCGTGTATACACGTTCATGACCATGAAAGGCTTAATAAATTGCTTAGCCTCTGAATAAAAAAATTCTAATCTAATAAAGCCTCTGAAAATTAGATACAAAATAATAATACTAATACTTATTATAATAATAACAATAATAATAAATAAATAAATAAATACAATAAAAATAAAATAAAAATAAAATAAAATAAAAATAAAAAAGCGTAGAAATGCATGCAATTTTTTCTTGTTGTTTTTATTCATTTTCCCCCTTTCTTCATCGAGCCTGACTTTATCGGTTTTCGTCAGGACTGGGCTCAGGCCTTAAACTTTCGGCTCGTGCAGACCTCTGGTATAACATTTTGTATAAAAATGCACAGATTTTTTTAAACTAAGGATTGTGAAATGAATTTTCTTTTGTTCATATAATATTGATAATCATTCAAGAAAACTTTTTATACAATCGGCAGCAAAATTACTGAACACATCCACATTTTTCATATACTATTTTTTTTTTTTTTTTTTAATAGTTTGACCGTTATTTTTTATCACAAACTTACTTTTCTATGAACAGCATAAGACTAAGATCATGACTCGATAAATATTTACTCAAGAAAACAATAATGTGCACGAAATTTTTATACGATATAAGAGCTATATAAAAAATAACCTATTTTAAACTTTTATTTTCCATATAAAGCTCTAAAGATAGATTTCAGGAGATTTCTTCTTCTTCATTTGAAATCAAGCATATTTTAAGGCATTAACTGTAGGGTTTATCACTAAATTAAACAATATAGTGAAGAAGAGATGGAAACTTTTTTATAAACAATGAGATTCGAATTATTTTTTTCTTTTGTTAATTACGAAATTTATTACTAAAAAATAAATAATTTCTGTATTATACTCGTATCAATAAAAATATAACTATTTTTTCTTTGAGTGACACAACTATAATACAAAATTAGTTACGCTGGGACCATCACAAAACTTTCTTTTATATCATTCTATATGAACAAAGTTAGCTACGATTAGCATTTACAGAATTTTAATCAACTTACCATCATATAATAAACTTTTTATATATGTAATTTCGTGTAATTTTCAGCAATAGATGCTGAAATGTAGACTGTAGACATCTAGAAATCGTAAAAAGTAATAGCAGCACAACTTGTTTGCCAATTTGTATCCGAATTCAATCAGAATAAATTTTAATAATATATTTTTCACATACCAAGTTTGTGGTATTTAAATGACAAAAGTTGAAATAAAATTTTAACTAAACGGGTAAAACTTCAACGTAGTAGCGCCACCTAACATAGCCGATATGGAAAATTAATTTATTTAACTTTACAATAGCCATCTCACAAACGAAATGTGATGCTTTTAAATATCATAGAAACTGATATACTGATTTCCCGTTAACAAGATTAAATTGCAGAATAGCAGAAGCACCTGTTGACCGATATGCACCCAAATTGAATCAGCAGAGATTTACATAATGCTGATCTCATATATAACTTTAGTGCATTTATGTATCATACAAGTTCTGATACAACCTTTCCTTATATGGGATCACATTATATCAGCGCCACAAAATGGACGATAATATCTTAAAAGCTAATAAGCACTAATTTACTTCCTGGTCCATTCAAATGTTATGTTACTTTGCGTCAATTGCTTCTTGAGAAACCGCGTCCACATTTATTTATTTCTATTTATTTCTTTATTTTTTAACGAACTCACAGTCATTTTCAAGTGAAAAAAAAAGCCAAATCATACTCAGAAGTCACAAAACGTGTATATTTATCGAAAACCGGAAGTTAAACATTTTCACAAATCTAGTGCTTTTTTCTTATGTAAGTAACAAACATAATAATAATAAACAGGAAGTGATCATACGTTGTAAATAATCTATGATATTGTAAATTTAGAAGCTGAAACAATAAAAAAAAAATAATAAAGTAGCTAAAAATTTTGTTTTCCTTATTTATTTATTACTTTCTTCTATAATAAAAAGAAGAAAGGTTTGATTCGTAAATATTTTTGGCTCCCGCGTTTCGATAGATTTTTCCCTTTTTAAGATGTTCTAATAAAAAATTGATATTTCTTAGAAAATGCCAGTTTGTCTGTGTGTTTGGATATGTGTGATAAGAATTTTGTGTCATCTCTAGGTCAAAAACTAATGAACAGAATTTCCTGAAAACTTATATTTTGCTCCCCCTTGATATCAGTTAGTGATTATTACCCCCCCCCTTTTTTTTTACACATATAACGCTCAACAGGTCGCACTGTCATTTATTTTTTTCAAAATTTTTAATATTACAATAAAGGAAAAAATTTCTTATAAATACACACAATAGGGATTTCTTTAGTTGAACATTGTCAAACTGATTTTTTAAAAAATATTAACGCTGAACAAGACTTTTAACAAGAAGAATAGCAATCCTTCCCCCCTCCTCGGGTGTGTAAATTTTTATAATGTTTTTTCAAAATTACTCGTTGATATCTTTTAAAACGAACGGTTGAATCAATTATCTGTGATAATGTAAAACAAAGTTATCGATATTTAAAAAAAAAAAAAGTTAATATTATTATTATATATATATATATTTTATTTTGTTTTTCAATTTTACTGTGTAAAATGTGTGATTTGATCTAAACTATGTGAATTGTATTAGAAAATAAAGAAAAAAATTGTGTGATAGTCACAAGACACTAGTTTAACATTTCCTGTAATTTATTGTAATTGATTCATATAAGCAGGCATGCGATTATTTTAGTTGCGATCAAATTTTTATATTTTACTTCATAATAAACGTCAATTATTTTGCAAAATATTATTAAATAGATACGCAATAACACGTAATATTAAAAAAAAAAAAAAAAAAAAAAAAAAAAAAACTGAATAAAAATCTTGAGTTTTGTATTTCTCACAAAAATAATAAATATAATTAAATTAAATTCCTTTTCAATTAATAATATAAAAGTGATATACATTTTGCTGAATCTTGAATCTTAAAAAAAAAAAAAACGAAAAAATTCGCCAAACTGTGAAATTTTTATTGGGTTTGCCAGTTATGACAACGGAAGCACGAACACGGACTCCAAGGTCCAAGATAGATAACGGTAACTTTTTCTGTCATTATTTTCATTGCGTGTGGTTTAAGATTTCTTCCTGACATTTGGATACACAATCACAGATAAGTTTATTCTACACAATTTTCATATGTCTAGTCTAGGATTTCCATAGTTTTGCCCAAATCTGCATTCAAATTTAACAAAATTAAATAAATTAAAGTTTTCAAAAACCATAAAAAATAAACAAATAAATAAATAAATAAAGAGTAATAATAATAATTTGAAAACATTAATTTTTTTAATTTTTCATGCTAACTACCTTTTAATTATTTATTATTATTATTTTTTTCCCCATTCGATTTTGTATTATTACAGTTTAATGTTAGATATATTTAAGTATATTTGTTTAGATTTTATTGTTAGACTGTAGTATTGTAAAATCAAGGGAAAAATAGTTAGCAGCCGGCTCTCTAAAAATTTTAAAAATATTTTAAATTTTAAAATTTATTTATTTTATATTTAAAAGATTTTCAAGAAATTTTATCATATTTTATATTGTTATATTTCAATGCATGTGTAAGTAAAATTCATAAACTCTAAATCAATACTTTAAAATTAAATCTTCACAAAAACGATAATAAATAGATTAATTAACTAATTTTAATTTTTTTTTAATACTTCTCTTAAATATTTTTATTTTCTCCCATCATTTGTACATTATTACTCTTTATCAATAGAATATATAACATATCTAGGTATTAATTTGTGAATTCATTGATAAGTTAAAGTTTTAAAAATAGTCCTATGTTTGAATGCCAAAAGTTTGCAATAAGTTTCAGTATTTAAACATATACAGACGGTAACAAAAGTGTCCGAACACTAGCAAAAATTCCTATGTAAAAAAAGTACACTTCATACGGTTTTGTTAAATAAATCTTTATCGAATCATGTTCTTACACTGACTAAGAATAGGATTCGACAAGGATTTATTTAATACAACCTTACGAAGTGTACTTAATTTACATAGGAATTTTCGCTAGTGTTCGGACACTTTTGTTACCGACTGTATATATCTATATATATATATATATATATATATTTAACTTAACAAGAAATTCGCAAATTAATTACCCAAATATGGTTAGGTTCTATTGTTAAAATATATTAATGCAAAATCAAAGGGAAAAATAATAATTAGTCAGTAAGGAGCATCTTAAAACTTTTCAGTTTTCTTTAATTATAGTTTAAAAAAAAAAAAAAAATGAAAATACTGTATGTTATTATATTTGAAGACATGTACGTAAAATTTTATAACACAAAGGCACACGTACATACAAATGAATCACAAAATCTAAAGGGAAGAAAAATGAAAGAAAGAAAAGAAATAAAGAAAAAAAAAACAAACAAACATAGACAAACAATATGAAGGTGATTCTTAATATTTCTAAATGTTTTAAATTATTTTATTTTATTTATTATTATTATTTTATTATTTGTTTTGTTTGCAGAAACAACTTTTAATTAATTATTTATTTATTGTTCAAAAAGTTTTACCACATTTTATACTGTTATATTTCACTGCATGGTGTATGTAAAATTTATAAACTCAAAATCAATAATTTAAATAAATTTTGCATACGCATGATTTGAAATATGAAAATATTAAGGAAATTTCACGGAATCTATTTAAATATATATATATATTTATTTATTTATTTATTTAACGTATTTAAAATACACCGCTGTTCAAAATTAAAGGAACAAACCTGCTTTCCTATTTTCTTCTTTTGTACATAACTTTTAAACAAATAAACACATGGACATAAAATTTGGCTGGGATGTTCTTTATCATACCATTATTCGAATTTTACATAACTTTAGCATAAGCAATAATTTTAAAGTAATAATTATTAATTTTTCTCAAAAGTAAGCTTTGGAAAGAATGAAAAATTTCAACAATTTTAGTAAAGAAAACTTAATGAAAAATTGTGTTAATGATGCATTATAGACAAGTGAACACGCACATGCCCTCAAATGTTAAAAACAAAATCCTGATTTTTCTTTCTGTGTTCATTTCTCTTTTACTTTAATAATGGAATTTTTGAAAAATAATAATAATAATAATAATAATAATTACTAATTTGTATAAACTGTGACCATCACTAGAATAATAAAAACGTCGATAAATAATTTAATAATGAATAATGAACGTTTTATCCGATTTTCATGTTTCTATGTAAAATTAAAAAAAAATATTCACACGCGAAAAAATAAAGAAAGAAAAAAAAAAAAAAAAATGACTACAAGAAAAAATTTTCGGTTTTAATCTACAAATAAAATATAGATGCACGTACATCTTTAACCTATCTGTAATGCACCTTCATGACCATTTTTCATTAAGTTTTCTTTTCTAAAATTGCTGAAATTTTTCATTTTTCCAAAGTTTATTTTCGAGAAAAATTTACTGATTTTTAGTTTAAGAATTATTACTTATGCTAAAGTTATATAAAATTCGATTCATGGTATTTTAAAAAACATGCTATCCAAATTTTATACTTCTGTGTTTATTTGTTTAAGAATTATGTGGAAAAAAAGAAAACGAGGAAACAGTTCATTGTTTTCATTTTGTACACTTGGGTACTTCTTTTAACTAATTTTTATTTTTTTTTTCCATTGACTCTGCATTATTATAGTTTAAAAATAGAATATGTAACATATCTGGGCATTAATCTGAGATTCCATTGATAATTTAAAATTTAATAAAAAATTTTTGTGTTTGAATGCTAAAATTTGCAGTAAGTTTCAAAATTTAGACATAAAAATATATTTAAATTTTTTTTCTTAACTTATTAAAATCAATATCAAAATATGGTTATATTCTATTGTTAAATTATAATGATGCAAAATCTAGGGGGGAATAATAATTAGTTAGCAGGGGGCATATATCTTAAATTTTTTCAAAATATTCCAAATCTTGAATTTATTTATTTGTTTTTGAATTCAAATATTTATCCAGAATATTCAAAATACTTGATCGTTTCTTATACCATATTACAATGCACTACACAAAAAGGAAAAAAGGAAAGAAAAGATAAATAAGGAAAGGAAGGAAAAAAAAGAAAAATAAAATAAGTAAATAAAATAACAAGTGCAGAACTTTGAATAGACACTATAAAATTCAAGAATTCGAAGAAAAGGGAAGAACTCGCAACAATTGTTCCGGGTCGAGAAAAGACATAACCCTTCATCAACCGAACAAAGTAGGCACGAATGCTGCAAAAAAAAACTGCAACGTAGCTCTTGTATTTTCAGCACTCATGCCTACTATGTTCGTCTGACGAAGGGTCGTGTCTTCTTTCGACCCGGAACAATTGTTGCGAGTTCTTCCATTTTATGATACAAGAAAGACATTTTTAGCACGTACAAAGAACGTTCAAAAATTGTTTACATAACGTTGTGAGAACGTGTGTATAGAACGTTTTCAGAACGTTTCTACACTATTTTAGAACGTTTACAGTACGTTTTCTAGAACGTTCTGAAAATGTGTATAGCGTTTTGAAAACGTTCTAAAAACGTTTAGAACGTTCTGAGACCGTATACATAGAACGTTCTCAGAACGCTTCTATAACACCGATGGTGATAGTTACACGTTCATTGAACGTTCTCTGAACCGTACTATTGTACGTCTTCAAGATGGACAGATAGACGTCTATAACACGTTCAGAGTGAACGTTCTTAGAACGTGTTTGCAGAACAATTTTTGAACGTTCAGAGAACGTTTCGGTGCTGCTTGGGGTAAAATAGATTTGTATTCTCATTTACGTACTTCAGTCAGACATCAGTCAACACCTAAAACTGTAGAAATTTCTTCCCAAGATCCACTTAAGGAGAAAACTAAGTTTTTTAAAAGACGAACTGCTGTTTTTGAACATACATCCACTATTTTTGACAATGAAAATAATGATATGGATTTGTTATCATTTTTTAATAATTTAAGAACTAACTTTTTAACCGAATTGAACTTTCAATTAAGCGATAAAAAAGGAAGGAAATGTTTTATAGTTGTTAAACTCACCCGTAAACGTTCTAGGGAAAGTAAAGAAAAATATATTTCCCATCATTTGCAATCAAAAACCTTTTCTACATTTTTATCAAGTGATATGAATAATGATCTTAAAAATACTTTCAACAAAACGACAGAAAGTTTTGAAGAATTTACTGATCAAGAATTAGGTTGTACTTTAGTTGAAATTAGCAAATTACCACTTTGTATGGTAAAATTTTAACTCATGCATCACCTATCTCATGTTTTTTCATTATATCCAATAAATTGAAAAACAAAAGTTCCTAAATAATTTGTTAAATAAAACCCAACATTAGTTATTTTAAGGTATATTTCTGAAGAATTATTCAACAATCTATGTTAAATAAAGACTTCCCAACTTCATTTTTTAACTACATTCTACAACTTTAACATAGTGAAATACCCCACGTTATATGCTATCTCTCACACAATTTTTCTTTACAGATAGCAAGTTTGTAAATAATGGAAGCTAACTTTAAAAAAGTTCAGAGTTGAAAAAATATTAATATATGTTTTATAAATACATTCATGTTCTCAGATGTATACTTAGGTTTTCTAAGTGTATTTAAACATACTTAAAAAATATTTTAACCAAATATTGTAGATTACAAATATATGTATACTTTAAAAATTTTACAAAGCTTTTAGAAATTTGGATAACTTTTTTAGAATAAGAATAGAAGAAACTTATTTTTACAATAATAAGATTCAAAATGTATGATAAAATCACAAAGTTACCAGCATAAGAGACTGTAAGTATTTGAAAAAATCATAAAGTATGGAATTTTAATGTTACACATGTGTTAATATCGCATCTTATTTTACAAAATACTAAGTTTTTTAAAGTCATTTAGTTTGAACTTTTTCAGACATATGCTTATAAACTGAAATTTTTGTGAATGAAAAATTTTTTACACAAAGTATTTTAGAAAAAATATCATCTCGGAAATTAATTAACTTATTTTTAGAATAAAAATATAAGAAACTTACTTTTTCTAATGGTAAGAGTAAAAATGTAAGATAAAATCTCATTCATACCAATTTAAGAGACTGCAAGTATTTGAAAAATTTTGAAGTATGGAATTTTAATGTTTCACATGTGTTAATAACGCATCTTATTTTACAAAGTACTAAGTTCTTTAAAATCATTTAGTTTGAAGTTTTTCACGTATATGCTTATAAATGAAATTTTTTGTAAATGAAAATTTTTTACGCAAAAATTTTAATACAAATACTATCTCAGAAAAATTAACTTTTTCTTTTTTAGATTGAAAATGTAAGATAAAAATTTATCACTTATCAAATTTAGAAGCTGCAGATGTATGATGAAATCATGAACTTAAAAACTATTAACAACCTACCTTCTTTGAAAATACTAAACCACAATTTTCGACAAATCTATAATCAACTGTTAAAAAACATAGATATTAGAATATTTTTTACCCCCATCCATAAAAATACAGAGTGAAGGTGTACAAATTATCTGCTTAGACATGTTGATAAACTAGAATTTTCCACAAGATTCGAGTATTATAGCAAGGTATGCGATAATATTTGGCTAAATTTCCACTAATATTGGCGATAGTTATAAAACTTTGGCATGAAATAAGAGAATTTTGCATAAATTCCTAAGTAAAACTGATGAATGAAGAAAAAATTTGAATTAGTTACAATCTTTTCTCGCTGTAGAGTTGTCTAAGTTCTCATACTTAGTAGTTTTTAACATTTTTAGTCTTACTTTTAGAGGGATTTTTTATACTTTACTAAACTGAAATACAAAATGGATAATACTTTACCGTCTGAGGAGACTCACGTTTCTGATCAACAACCCCCTTCTTCAAGTTTTGAGGATGAGAAGTTATCTAAAATTTTTATTTGCCCAACTTGTAATAAGTCATTTAAAAAAAAATACTATCTTACTAGACATGTGAAGGTTCACAATGATATTAAACCTAATATTTGTTACGTGTGTGAGAAAGGATTTGTTACTTTACATCGTTTAAAAAGACACATGGAAACCCATAGAAAAATTTCCATAAGATACAAATGTGAATATTGTATTGAAAATTTTAATCTCAAGTGGGATTTATTTAAAATTATGAGATTATTTCTGCAAAAAGTCTTACCTGGACATCTATGTATTATTTCTAAAGATGATTTTAAACACAAGTATGAATTAGAAAAACACAAGAGGGTGCATTATCGTAAACCTGAGTATCTATATGAGAAATGCTCTATAACCTTTCCAACTAAACATGCTTTTTCAAACCATAAGCGAAAAAGTCATAAAAAGACTTTACATACATACTGTTGTGACGAACGTACTGATACTTTTTCAAACAAACGACATTTTTTAAAACATAAAGAAATATGCATAAAAAATCTTCAATGCAAACTAGATGTGATGAATGCGGTGAAACTTTTCAGTGTAAGTATGAATTATAGCAACTTAAGAGAAAGAATCATCTTAAATACTTTAACATACGTAGAAATTGTAATGAACGAAGTACTAACAATGAATTACCAACAGTTATTAATGATAGTGAGAATCTGACTTGTTAAATTTTTTGGATAATTTTCACACTGAATGTATGAATGGTATTTTTGACTTACCTTCCAACAACTTTTAGAATGAAAATATAGAATTAGACTTAAAATTTTTTTTGAACAATTTGAATGTGGAATATACAAGTGAAAATAATGTTGATGGTTTATCTACCAAAGTTGAAAATAAGGATTAAATAATTTTAACCTGATACAAACTGATTTACCTCTAGTAAACTTTGACAATGGAAGTCTGAACTTGTTAAATTTTTTGTATAACTTTAATCCCAAATGCTTGAATGTTTTTTGTGCTAACAACGAAAATATGAATTCGAATAATTTTAGTGCGAAGGAAAATGAGTTAGTGACAGATAACTTTAACAATGAAAATCTAGACTTGCTAAATTTTTTGAATAACTTTAATACCGAATGCATGAACGATATCCCTACAATATAGATTTGTGTGAATTTGCTGTCTTGTATTATTGTAAATGAATTTCAAATAAAAAGATTCCAATGAAAATGGTTTTTATTTTTATTACGAAATCACCTTTTATATAATATTTTCTATTAGAATACAAACTCAAGTGTCATCTTTTTAAAATAAAAACATGTAAAATGTTTACTTATGTATTAGCGATATACTTTTTCATTACTGTAGTAGAATTGATTGCGTATAATTTTTAAACACTAAGTAAAAATTATACACGATAGTAGTTTTATAAGCTATCTAACTTACATCAGAAGAAAAAACTTGTGAAATTGTTTTACCACTCAATTGGAAAGTACTTGTGAAAATCTTAAATGAATTTATCTTATTAACAATTTTCCTGAAGAACTAACTTATAAAAATTTTAGATATAATTATGAAGTTATTATTTTCCTAAGTATCACGTTTGAATCTTACTTTGAATATGCATCATCAAAGTGTTTTGTACTTTAACTAAAATCACAATCTCTATTCCAAAGAGTGTAAAAAAATTTTTTGAGTAACAACTTAAACTTTTATGTATAGATACTTTCACGATTGTATTTTAACTTTTTTATTTTTAGAATACAGAAAATATTTTATAAGAATTGTGAAAGCTTAATTTTAGAAGTTTGTGAAATTTCACAAAATTTTTTTAAACATTTTTGTCAAATGTTTTCTTCACGTCACATCACTTAGAAAAAATTAATTGTTTTTAGCAGAATTGCTAACACAAAACATTAAGTTAGAAAATGTATAGATAAAACTTAAAAGATATGAAAAACCATTTGTGAAATAATAACAAAAAGTTAATATACTTTCAAGTTTAGACATGGTTGAACAAGCTTGACGAGACACTAAAACCGGTTGCTGACGTCATAACCCCTGTGACGTAAATTCCCCCTTACCACTACGTCACAAATGTATAATTTAACAAAAAGTACTTATGTCTACCCACAATTCCTGTCTTGTATTATTTTACTTTGTATATTAAATCAATGATCTGTAAAAAAAACTTTGTCGTTTTTATACACTTTCAAGTAAAAATTTTTTCATTAAACATCAAATTATATTTTACAAACATGAATTGATATATTATTGTTTTAAATATCTCTAAGTTACATTATACCAAAGTTTATTTTCTAATAATTAAACAATTTTCATTTTACAAAAATTAACTTGTATGCATTTCTAGTCTTTAAAAATCTTTAATTTTCTTCTCTCAAAGACTTCAAACTATTCGAGATGTTTGCAGCTTAAGTGCAATCCAATACTATTTGCATAACAATGTGGAATATCATATGCTAAGAAAATCTTAAATTTTGACTAACAAGGGAAGTATGAATCAGTAAAATTGCTATTGAAACCAAACCACGATTAAATTAAAGAGCATGGTCGAAAACATTGGGTACCGTACAAATTTGCTGCAACAACTCCCATGGGGGTGAGATATGCCCTCTATTAGTTTTAGTTATTTCTATAAAAGCCAACAAAACGAGCAGTGTAGTGTGAATTGATGGTGCAATGCTAGCGTGCTTGACTTCGGATATGTAGGTCATGGGATCGAGTCCCCGCAAGAGCGTTTTGTATTTTATTTTTTTTATTTCAACTGAAATATTTATTTTTGACATTTTTAATTAAATTAAATCATTATTGTAAGAGAAAATATATTAATTATATTTTAAAAAATGTTTTTTTTTATTTTTTTTAGCGCCGACAATTTAATATATATATATTTTTTTTAACGAATTTATTTATTAAATTAAAGAAATGATTAATTTAACTTGAAATACTTTTATATTATATTTAGGTAAGATTTTGTTAATGATTACATTCAGATAAAATTTTGTTAATGATTGTTTTATGTAAATTATTAATTATTTTTTTTAACGACGACATTAATAGCAAGAGTTAATCGTCTGCTCTCTATTGTATTATTTATTAATGCTATTTTTTCCATGAAAAATCCTGAATGATGAACAGCTGTTGCTTAACTATTCGACATCGCATTTAACTTTTATTTCAAATATTTCATTAAACAACTGTCAAGTTTCGTAGTGTCGGAAGACCTGACAAGAGTATTGAAGACAATGACAAATTTTCTCAAAATGATTTTACCAATTTATAATTAATTTACATCTAAAAAAATTCAAAATCTGGGTAAATATGAATTTTACAAATCAAATCATAATTGTTATAAATTAGAAACTATATTCGTAGCTTTAAACATGGTTTTCTTTTTTATAAATAAAAAAATGCATTTCTTAAATTCATTCTCAATACTTCATTAATTGGAATACTCAAAAAAAAAAAAAAAAATTAATGTAATAAATATTTTCTCTTAAATTAATAATTTAATTTAATTAAAAACATAAAGAAAAAAAATTGAAAAAAAAAAAAATAATAATAATAAAATACAAAACGTCCTTGCGGGGACTCGATCCCATGACCTACGTATCCGAAGTCAAGCATGCTAGCACTGCACCATCTGTTCACACTACGCTCTGCGTGTTTTGTTGCCTTATATAGAAATAACTAAAACTAATAGAGGGCATATCTCACCCCAATGGGAGTTGTTGCAGCAAATTTGTACGGTACCCAATGTTTTCGACTATGCTCTTTAATTTAGGCTTGGTTTGGTTTCAATAGCAATTTTACTAATTCATACTTCCCTTGTAAGTTGCAAATCTCAGTGAAAGTATTTTAAATTACTTTGCTAAAATTTACTAAGTATTATAATATTTTTCAGTTATTAAACGAAAAATTGTGTAAAATTTACTAAGTGTTTCATTAAAGAAGAGAAATACACTAAAATGTTTTGTGAAGAAATACTAAATTCACTAAATCACATCCGTGGACTTGAACACACAATAAAAGAGAAATCTTTAAAAACATTATTGGAAAAACTAATTTTTTTTTAAATTGTTAATTTTAGATTGTAAAAAATATTTAACAATATTTCATAATGATTATAATTACAAGAATGTGTGTATGTATACGTGTATGTGACTTAGTATTTCTTTTAGTACTTCTTGACAAAACTTTTTAGTGTAATTCTCTTCTTTAATGAAACACTTAGTAAATTTTACACAATTTTTCGTTTAATAACTGAAAAATTTTATAATACTTAGTAAATTTTAGCAAAGTAATCTTAAAATACTTTCACTGAGATTTGCAACTTACTCAAAATTTAAGATTTTCTTAACATATGATATTCTACATTGTTATGCAAATAGTATTGGATTGCACTTAAGCTGCAAACATCTCGAATAGTTTGAAGTCTTTGAGAGGAAAAAAATTAAAGATTTTTAAAGACCTAGAAATGCATACAAGTTAATTTTTGTAAAATGAAAATTGTTTAATTATTAGAAAATATACTTTGGTATAATGTAACTTAGAGATATTTAAAACAATTACATATCAATTCATGTTTGTAAAATATAATTTGATGTTTAAGAAGAAAATTATTACTTGAAAGTGTATAAAAACGGCAAAATTTTTTTACA
This sequence comes from Salticus scenicus, assembly GCA_963930645.1. Taxonomy (NCBI): domain Eukaryota; kingdom Metazoa; phylum Arthropoda; class Arachnida; order Araneae; family Salticidae; genus Salticus; species Salticus scenicus. Next base: position 62,732,550 of record OZ005649.1, on the reverse strand, counting down.
GATCATTGATATAATATACAAAGTAAAATAATACAAGACAGGAATTGTGGGTAGATATAAGTACTTTTTGTTAAATTATACATTTGTGACGTAGAGGTAAGAGAGAATTTACGTCACCGGGGTTATGACGTCAGCTACAGGTTTTAGTGTCTCCTCAAGCTTGTTCAACCATGTCTAAACTTGAAAGTATATATAATTTTTGTTATTATTTCACATATGGTTTTTCATATCTTTTAAGTTTTATCTATACATTTTCAAACTTAATGTTTTGTGTTACAAATCCTGCTAAAAACAATTAATTTTTTCTAAGTGATGTGACGTGAAGAAAACATTTGACAAAAATTGTTAAAAAAATTTTGTGAAATTTCACAAACTTCTAAAATTAAGCTTTCACAATTCCTATAAAATATTTTCTGTATTCTAAAAATAAAAAAGTTAAAATACAATCGTGAAAGTATCTATATATAAAAGTTTAAGTTGTTACTCTAAAATTATTTTTACACTCTTTGGAATAGAGATTGTGATTTTAGTTAAAGTACAAAACACTATGATGATGCATATTCAAAGTAAGATTCAAACGTGATACTTAGAAAAATACTAACTTCATAATTATATCTAAAATTTTTATAAGTTAGTTTTTCAGGAAAATTGTTAATAAGATAAATTCAATTAAGATTTTCACGAGTACTTTCCAATTGAGCGGTTAAACAATTTTACAAGTTTTTTCTTCTTCGATGAAAGTTAGATAGTTTATAAAACTACTATAGTGTATAATTTTTACTTAGTGTTTAAATATTACACTCAATCAATTCTACTACAGTAATGAAAAAGTATATCGCTAATACATAAGTAAACTTTTTACATGTTTTTATTTAAAAAAGATGACACTTGAGTGTGTATTCTAATAGAAAATATTATATAAAAGGTGATTTCGTAATAAAAATAAAAACCATTTTCATTGGAATCTTTTTATTTGAAATTCATTTACAATAATACAAGACAGCAAATTCACACAAATCTATATTGTAGGGATATCGTTCATGCATTCGGTATTAAAGTTATTCAAAAAATTTAGCAAGTCTAGATTTTCATTGTTAAAGTTATCTGTCACCAACTCATTTTCCTTCGCACTAAAATTATTCGAATTCATATTTTCGTTGTTAGCAGAAAAAACATTCAAGCATTTGGGATTAAAGTTATACAAAAAATTTAACAAGTTCAGACTTTCATTGTCATAGTTTACTAGAGGTGAATCAGTTTGTATCAGGTTAAAATTATTTAAGTCCTTATTTTGAACTTTGGTAGATAAATCATCAACATTACTTTCACTTGTATATTCCACATTCAAATTGTTCAAAAACATTTTTAAGTCTAATTCTATATTTTCATTCTGAAAGTTGTTGGAAGGTAACTCAAAAACACCATTCATACATTCAGTGTAAAAATTATCCAAAAAATTTAACAAGTCCAGATTCTCACTATCATTATTAACTGTTGGTAATTCATTGTTAGTACTTCGTTCATTACAATTTCTACGTATGTTAAAGTATTTAAGATGATTCTTTCTCTTATGTTGCAATAATTCATACTTACACTGAAAAGTTTCACTGCATTCATCACATCTAGTTTGTATTGAAGATTTTTTATGCATATTTCTTTTATGTTTTAAAAAATGTCGTTTGTTTGAAAAAGTATCAGTACGTTCGTCACAACAGTATGTATGTAAAGACTTTTTATGACTTTTTCGCCTATGGTTTGAAAAAGCATGTTTAGTTGGAAATTTATAGAACATTCCTCACATAGATACTCAGGTTTACGATAATGCACCCTCTTGTGTTTTTCTAATTCATACTTGTGTTTAAAAGCATCTTTATAAATAATACATAGATGTTCAGGTAAGACTTTTTGATGAAATTATCTCTTATGTTTAAATAAATCCCACTTGCTAATGAAATTTTCAAAACAATATTCACATTTGTATCTTATGGAAATTATTCTATGGGTTTCCATATGTCTTTTTAAACGATGTAAAGTAACAAATCCTTTCTCACACACGTAAAAAATATTAGGTTTAATATCATTGTGAACCTTCACATGTCTAGTAAGATAGGATTTTTTTTAAAATGACTTATTACAAGTTGGGCAAATAAAAAGTTTAGATAACTTCTCATCCTCAAAACTTGATGAAGGGGGTTGTTGAACAGAAACGTGAGTCTCCTCAGACGGTAAAGTATTATCCATTTTGTACTTCAGTTTAGTAAAGTATAAAAAACTCTAAAAGTAAGACTAAAAATGTTTAAAAACTACTATGTATGAGAACTTAGACAACTGTACAGCGAGAAAAGATTGTAACTAATTCAAATTTATTCTTCATTCATCAGTTTTACTTAAGAATTTACGCCAAATTCTCTTATTTCATATCAAATTTTTATAACTATCGCCAATATTAGTGGAAATTTAGCCAAATATTATCCCATACCTTTCTATAATACTCGAATCTTGTGGAAAATTCTAGTTTATCAATATGTCTAAGCAGATAATTTGTACACTTTCACTCTGTATGTTTATGGATGGGGGTAAAAAATATTCTATTATCTATGTTTTTTAACAGTTGATTATAGATTTGTCGAAACTTGTGGTTTAGTATTTTCAAAGAAGGTAGGTTTTTAATAGTTTCAAGTTCATGATTTCATCATACATCTGCAGCTTCTAAATTTGATAAGTGATAGATTTTTATCTTACATTTTCAATCTAAAAAAGAAAAAGTTAATTTTTCTGAGATAGTATTTGTATTAAAATAATTTGTGTTAAAATTTTTCATTTACAAAAAATTTCATTTATAAGCATATGCGTGAAAAACTTCAAACTAAATGATTTAAAAAAACTTAGTACTTTTTAAAATAAGATGCGTTTTTAACGCATGTGAAACATTCAAATTCCATACTTCAGAATTTTTCAAATACTTGCAGTCTCTTAAATTGGTATGAATGAGATTTTATCTTACATTTTCATTCTTACCATTAGAAAAAGTAAGTTTCTTATATTTTTATTCTAAAAATAAGTTAATTAATTTCTGAGATGATATTTTTTCTAAAATACTTTGTGTAAAAAATTTTTCATTCACAAAAATTTCAGTTTATAAGCATATGTCTGAAAAAGTTCAAACTAAATGACTTTAAAAAACTTAGTAATTTGTAAAATAACATGCGATATTAACACATGTGTAACATTAAAATTCCATACTTCATGATTTTACCAAATACTTACAGTCTCTCATGCTGGTAACTTTGTGATTTTATCATACATTTTCAATCTTATTATTGTAAAAATAAGTTTCTTCTATTTTTATTCAAAAAAAATTATCTAAATTTCTAAAAGCTTTGTAAAATTTTTAAAGTATACATATATTTGTAATCTACAATACTTGGTTAAAATATTTTTAAGTATGTTTAAATACACTTAGAAAACCTAAGTATACATCTGTGAACATGAATGTATTTATAAAACATATATTAATATTTTTTCAACTCTGAATTTTTTTAAAGTTAGCTTCCATTATTTACAAACTTGCTATCTGTAAAGAAAAATTGTGTGAGAGATAGCATATAACGTGGGGTATTTCACTATGTTAAAGTTGTAGAATGTAGTTAAAAAATGAAGTTGGGAAGTCTTTATTTAACATAGATTGTTGAATAATTCTTCGGAAATATACCTTAAAATAATTAATGTTGGGTTTTATTTAACAAATTATTTAGGAACTTTTGTTTTTCAATTTATTGAATATAATGAAAAAACATGAGATAGGTGATGCATGAGTTAAAATTTTACCATACAAAATGGTAATTTGCTAATTTCAACTAAAGTACAACCTAATTCTTGATCAGTAAATTCTTCAAAACTTTCTGTCATTTTGTTGAAAGTATTTTCAAGATCATTATTCATATCACTTGTTAAAAATGTAGAAAAGGTTTTTGATTGCAAATGATGGGAAATATATTTTTCTTTACTTTCCCTAGAACGTTTACTGGTGAGTTTAACAACTATAAAACATTTCATTCCTTTTTTATCGCTTAATTGAAAGTTCAATTCGGTTAAAAAGTTAGTTCTTAAATTATTAAAAAATGATAACAAATCCATATCATTATTTTCATTGTCAAAAATAGTGGATGTATGTTCAAAAACAGCAGTTCGTCTTTTAAAAAACTTAGTTTTCTCCTTAAGTGGATCTTGGGAAGAAATTTCTACAGTTTTAGGTGTTGACTGATGTCTGACTGAAGTACGTAAATGAGAATACAAATCTATTTTACTATTGAATACTTCATTACATAATTCACTTAAATGTTGGGGTAAAAATTTCCGATTATTTTTTTTATGTGTTTCAATAATTTATATTTCCATCTGAAGATTTCACTACATACATCACAAACATGCTTAGATAAAGTCTTTTTTTGATTTTTTCTAACATGAATCGATAAATCATACTTGCGATTGAAACTATCACTGCATTGTTCACATTCATATTCTGTAAGAGTCTTTCCATGAATTTTTAAATGTCTTTTCATATCGTCTGAACGCTGAAATGGTTTCTGGTATATAAAACACACAAAAGATTAGATTAGACTTTTAAATTAAATTAGACTTTTTACTAATAGTTCTATTACAAGTTGGACATATCGAAAGTTTAGATATCTTCTTGTCATCTATGTGCGACTGAGTGAACTGTTGATTTGAAATAGGTGTCTCCGTAGATAGATTCATCTCTTGATCCAATTTAAATTATCAATATGTAAAACTGAATTCAGATTAAAAAACAGATGTCTTCACTCCGCAAAAATAAGTTAGCAAGCGACCAAATTTTAATTCACTCGAAATTAATATTGAATATTTCTTGCCAAATCCGAATTATCTTATCGCCAAATGTCTTAAAAATCTTGTAGATATAACACAAAATATTACTAAAATTGATTTAAAACCCTGCCAAATACTAAGTGTAGTAGCGGGTAAAGTTCATCCTAAAGAAATCTAAGGAATGAATTTATATTTTTAAAAAGTTAGTGGAAATCTAAATAAAATCGTGAAAAAAATCTTCTATCATTGTAAATGAATAGTATATAATCTCCTTCAAGCATCTAAGGAGGTGTGAAAAACAGGTTCTGTTGCGAGATATGACCTTGGCATACCAGTGAGGGGAGACTGAATGATATTAGCTTTAGAATAAATTCTTCATTAGATGTTCGTTAATTAATCGAATTTCCAACATGTTGAAGAATTTTCAATCATCTTTTTACTTAATTTTTACTCTCATTGTCATTTTTCATAAAACATTCGTAATCTTTTACAAGACAATCTGTAATTAATATTTTTAAATTATTATTCTATAATTAATATCATTTTAATGTCTAAATTATTCTTAAACATTAGTACTGTCTTTAAAACTAGTCAAAAATAACCTCTTTTTAAAATCATCGTCATCTTTTACTTTAAAATCATTCATATTTTTGTAATAATATCCTTAATTAATAATTTTTAATTATTATTCTGTAATTAATATCATTTTCATGATTGATTCATTTTCAAAATATAGCATATTTAGGTTAAAAATGATCTACGTAGGCATATTTCTAAAGAACAGTTGTTAAAATACTTGTAAACTACTGTTTCTTTACTTCAAACAGGTGCCGGGTTCGAATACCAGTCATCCTCTACGTTTCTACGCTTTCTTTCATTCTTTCTACTTACTTTTACTCTCATTGTCATTTTTCATAAAACATTTGTAATCTTTTAGGAGGAAATCATTAATTAATATTTTTTTTAATTATTATTCTGGAATTAATATCATTTAAACGATTGAATTCTTTTCGAACAATAGCATTCATAGGTTTAAAAAGAACTGTGCAGACATATAATAGAAAAATCGCACATGCATGCGCACACGCAATGGAAATATTTTTACAGCAAGGTGCCGGGTTCGAATCCCGGTCGATCGTCTCTATTTTCTTCATAATATATTTGCAACATCATTCATTCATTCTTCTTCTTAAATTCATTTTTTTTAAAATTTATTTCTTATTTTTTTCTCAATTTTTAATTTATAAATGTTTTTAAATTTTTAAATTTAATTTTTTTTTAAGTTTTTATAATTCATTACTCATAAACAATAACCTTCACACAACCCCACAAAAATTCTCTTTTTAAAACCATCATCATCTTTCGCGCCATTCATTAAAATTTCCTCATTAACAACATTAATTAATACCCTCGTCACGTTTCACGATTACGTAAGAGGGGGTGCTCCGAGCTCCGTAAAGGCCATGGACATTATTGTCAAGATCTGCGCTTGGCGTGACATCCGCACGGCTTGCCGGTCCCTCGGTCCCTCCCCCTGCTGGGCTAGATCCGGCGTTTCTTACCTACTTATAATATTAATAGACAACTGGAAAACATTTCTGTGCATGTAGGAGCCTTCCTTTTCCTTTGGTAGTGCAAATTTTCAATATGAGTATCCTTCAAAAGAACTCATATCAACACCTTTAAAAAGAATGGTCGAACCACAGCTGTGTGATAATTTAAAACACAGTTATTAAACACTGCTCTGCAAAAAAAAAAAAAAAAAAAAAAAAAAAAAAAAAGAAATTTTTTTTTTTTTGAAACCTAATACCATTTTTACTGATTTTTATGTAAAATGACCTCCTGAATCCGAATATGACTCCCATTTTGCCCAGTCACCCACCGTTTTCTACATACACCACCTTCTCCCTCAATTTCCTTCCCTGTTCGATAAATTTATGACCATGAATTTGATTTGAAGAATGAAAAATAATTAATTTAACTGCTAAAAACAAAAAATACATACATATAAAGTTTAAAAAATAACTTTAATAACAGATTAAAAAAATATAAGATATGCAATGCATCATTTCAGTGGCAAATCCCTCCAAAAATTTTCCCTTGCGCAAATGTCCATGTTTTAGAATTGTCTAACTCTGTAGTCCCTCAGAAGATATTTAACGGTTAAAATATTCCTCTCCCTCCTAAAAATCAAATTTATAGCCATAAAATCACCGAAAAATTCTAAAATAGGTGGCCATTCCAACATTGGGTGATAGGGCAAAATGGGCGTCATATTCAGATTCTGGAAGTCATTTTACATAAGAATATGCTGAAATGGTGTCAGAGGCAATTTTCATGCCCAGCAGTGTAATTTAAAACAAAGTTATTGATTTCTTTCATTAGGGGGAAGAAAAAGGCATTTTCTAAACTTTTGTCTGTAGACCATAAAATTGACTTTTTTGGATCCTTAATGTTATATTTCTTTGAGATAAGAAGAATTGTCCTGCATTCATAATGTAAATAATTGTGATGAATAATATTTTCAAAAAATAATTTCTATTGCTTGAATTTGTATAAGAAAAAACAGAAAAATATTTTGTGATGGTCACAACATCTAATACTGTTATGGCTGTTTCATACACTTTTTGAAACTTGAAATGGTTATATAAAAATTCTCTTTTTAAGGCATGCACTTAAAAATAAAGAGTTTGTGCTTGTCGAATATTAGGAACAAACATATTAAGCGAGACGATTTACGTCTTATTTGCAAATTGCAAAATGAAAACGATACTTATTTGCAAGTTCGTCAAAAGGGCGCTTAAGTCGCCAAGAAGATGGCAATGTTCACGATGATCCCAAATATGGCTGCTGATGATTTGACCCGTATATATAGCGGCTCTAATGTAAATGCTTCCTGTCTCACAAATTTAATTATCTCAAAAAAAAAAAAAAAAAAAAAATATATATATATATATATATATATATCTATATATATTAGAGGGTGTAATATGGAAAGCGAGAAGGAGCATACGAGACATTCTTTGTTATACGAGCTCGATAAAAAGTGTATGGTAACCACAGCATGTCGCAGTGTTTGTCAAGTTTATGGGGAGGATGCAATAGACGAAAGCACATGTCGTTGATGATTTCGTAAATTTAGGAAAGGAGACAGAAGCTGCCAAATTCAGGCTAGGAGTGGACGGCCATCACACGTGGGAGACGACGATATTGTCCAAGCCATAAGGAACAACACAAACCGAACCGTTCTAGAATAAACGGAGACATTCATCGTACACCGAACAACGGTCGTTTATGTTGGGTTTTACGAGAAAGTTAGATCGTTGGGTTCTACATAACCTGACAGCTAACCAACGGGATGACCGAATCGCCACCTGTGTTTCCTTGATTTGTCGGTTCACAAATGACCCATTCTTGACACGAATTGTGACAGGAGATGAGAAGTGGGTTATGTACCGTAACGTAAAGCGTCATAGGTCTATGTGTTGCCTTTTTGATCCGCTTGAATCGACTTCGAATGCTGCACATCCAAGAAAGTGTTATTGAGTGTGTGGTGGGATGTGCAGGGAATAATTCTCTGGGAGGTCTTGTAGCTCAACCAAACCATCAATGTTGCCTTCTACTCTCTACAGTAACACAGGCTTCATTCAAATTTGGTAGCAAAGTGGCCAGGTCTCATCAATCGTCGCGGTGTTATATCCTTCATCAGGATAACGCCAGGCCACATGCTGCTGTAATCATTTGCCAAAAATAACTACACTTTAGTTGAGAGGTGTTACCCCGCCCTCCCTATTCTCCTGACTTGGCACCAACTAACTAACACCTATTTCGAGCGTTGAACAATTCCTTCAGTCATAAAATCTTTGATGATCCTGATGTTGTGAAAACTACCACCCAAGACTTTTCTGACTCTTAACCGCCGTAATTTTACCGCCATGGGATTCATCTCCAACCAAAAAGATGGCAAGAGGTCACAGATAGCAATGGGGATTATGCATAATAATAGGTACTGTTCATTTTGCGTTTATTTGTTCTTCTTTATGGGTAATAAAAACGGGCAGAACCTTTCGCTCATCCAATAGTATGAAACAAAGTAACCTATTACTGAAATGTAACTGTTTATCCCATCTCTAATAGTATGTACTCCGAAAGTAAAAAGTATTAAGAATAACAAGACATAATGATAAAGATTTTATTTTTTATTTTATAAGCACGGTAGTTTCTCAAATAAAGGTAATCAAATGTATTAAACTCTTCTTGTTTATCATAATTGTAATTTTTTCTGGACTTTCCTTCGATTCAGCTTGCAGATCACATAGGGGTGCTTGTTGAATTAACAACTAAAAGTACGCCTTCTATTGATCGCCTTCGCCTTCTTCATCAGAAGTTACGTTAAAAAAGAATCCATGATCGTAAAAATATTCAGAAATAGCTGGATAAACCCTCAGATGGAAATTTTCCCTCCAAGGTATTGAAGGTATGGACGGAATTCTACAACTATCATGTAAATTGATTCGTTCCAATTGCTTGAATACGAAAACTAAATAACGATGAGGGCCTACAATAAAATTAAAAACATAATGAGAATTCATCAATACAACCATATCAAAATTAATTGAAATCATCTAATGTACAGAAAAAACAGTAGCAAAGCATTAAATATAGTAAACCGCCTTTAAACCTTTAACATCTATTACATATTTTCTTTTAAAAATTTTTAAACTAATTTTTAATAATTATAAGATACAAAGCTTTTTATTAACCATGTTTTTAAATTCTTTGTTGAATCATAGCTATCCGCGATTGTAATGAAATGCTCGCCCTCTGGTGAGCTAAGATGAAATTACAATTAACATGCGTAGCTTTCGGCCTTCACATAGACGCCATTGCTTGCCGATGTTTAGTTTCACATATATTTATTGAATAAAAATGAATAAATCCGGTAAAAAATATAACACTTACTGTTGTGTACCACAGTGTAACTCCAAAAATCAAGAAATCCAGAATTAAGCTTCCATTTATTTCCAAATGACAAATTTAAAATTTCAGTTGCTTCGGCTAATGGAAGTAAAGAATTAATCAGATGATTTGAAACTAATATTTGTTCAGCTTCAGTTAAATATCTACTTCCGATCGCACTTTGAATAAACTGAAATATTTTTTCCAAAAGCAATCAATTTTCCATGATGTAATGGCGGAGAAATTATAGCACGAATATTAAGTAGTAACACAAATAGAACATTAATAGATACACGTGGCTATTATTTTTATTAACAACAAAAGCTGAAAAAGCGCCATCTATCGATCATTACAAACGCGGATTGAACTAACTACATTAGCATTTTATCAATGCGTATTGTTACAAAATTGTAAATAATTGTATTTATTTTTGTATAAATTCTTTCAAAGAGGCTTTGTAAGTTGATAGAGTGTCAATTTTCTGCATTTCCAGCACTTTTTCGCGTTAAAATAGCTTTATATTCCCTTTAAAACGCATTAAAAAGCTCCAATAGGCAGGTTATGGATTTGGCGAAAAAATTGGTGACTTTTTGTCCTTGGCGAATTTTTTGGCGAATTTTGGCGAGAATATAATATAATTCTGAATTAGCTTTCATGCCAAGCGTGATTCACCAGTGCTAAAAACATACTATTTAAACAAAAGGAAACAAATATCTAAAATTGAGGTACATTATTATTATTATTATTATTATTATTATTATTATTATGACGTCAATTTTTGTGAGATGCATAATTTAACTTTTACAATTTTTTAACGCTCACGTTTAACACGTTAATCGCCACGATAATATCAGAAAAATTTTCACATGGGCCATGGTAACTTTATTAGACAATTTAGTTAAAAATGCGTCAGGCACATATGACTGACATGGCGATTAACGTGTTAATAATTACTCGGCGTATATCATATTCCTTTAAGGGTTATTTCCTAGTTAAAAATGCGTGTTAAAAATGCGTCAGGCCATATGACTGACATGGCGATTAACGTGTTAATTAAATGTATTAATTTTTATGTCGAAAGAAAGTGAACTCGTAATTTTTTTTTTTTTTGGGGGGGGGGGCTACAATTAAATGATAGCTAATATTTTACCATGTTTTTATTAACTTCTATTCTTATTTGTTTGTTTGTATGTTTGTTTGTTTGTTTGTCCGTAACGAATCTTGTAATCGAATTTTAACTAACTTCCCTTTTAGCTATTTGAAACTTTCACAGTAGCTCAGAACCCGGTGACAACACAATACTTCGAAGTCCGATTTTCGAATTTTTGATTAGTTTTCTTATAATTAATTAAAATATGAAACTAATAACATCCTAATAGCGTTAAAATAGCCATTAAAAAGTTAGCTATAAAAAAAATTTACGAGTTCATTTTCTTTCGACATAAAAGTAAATACATTTAATTAAACGTGAACGTTAAAAAATTAAAAAGTTAAATTATGCATCTCACAAAAATTGACGTCATTATCAATTTAAAAATTTTATGCACATTGATAAGAGCTCTATGATTCATCAAAAAATTTATAACATGGTGGGTAAAAAGTTTTTTTTTTTTAAATCTTATAATTATTAATGATTATTTATAACGTATAAGAAGGTTATTATTTTCGTATTTTAATTAATTATAAAAAAACTATTCGAAAATTGGACTTCGTTGTCATCGGGTTCTAAACTATTGTGAGAGTTTCAAATCTCTAGCTAGTAGGGAAGTTAGTTAAAATTCAATTGCAAGATTTGTACCGAACAAACAAACGAGAATAGAAGTTAATAAAAACATGGTAAAAAGTGCTATTAGACACATAGCTAATCATAAATATGTAAAAACAAAACAATAGTATATTTAATTTTGGGAAAATTTTTGGTTTGGGATATTTATATGTTAGCCTGACTAAACTCAAATAATATTTTACTTTATTAATTATTTATCTTTGTAAGTAAACATTATAAAAGCTTTCAGGTCAAAATAATAGCAAAACTCTTCATCAGGGGAAAAAAATTAGACACGAACGCTTTATCAAAGCAGCAAGGTGCATTCGTATTTACTAAAAATTTCAAGTAACTTCTGCATTTGGCTTACTCTGAAACAACATCTGTAATATCGAAATTGGGCTACCACCTACTGAATAGAGAAGGAACAAAAGTTTAAAAAATTGATTATTGAAGTTTTGTAAATTAACTTTGAAAACCTCGTCTACTAGTTTTAAAAAATCCCTTTTCGGCAAGCTTAAAGGCAAATTAGATTCCTTTACGTTAATGTTACAAAAGTAAAGGAATATTACCTATGCATTAACACATACTTGGCCAATGGCTTTGTTCCCACACATTGCATTATTTACGTCGCTATTCTATTTTTAAGAAATTTAATTATCAACTAATACTATTCATTCTACTTAAAATTTTAGGCTAGATTTATTGGTCAGTAAATGATTCAATTTTTTTAAATCCAAGTTCATAATCATTCAATAAATAGAAGCCATAAAGATATACAATTTGGTGACAAAACATGCGAATTAGCAATGAAATGTGTAATTTGGTGGCAAAATTTGATAGTTGGCGACGAAATTTTTGACTTGGCGATGAAATTCATTATTTGATGACAAAATTTGGCGAACTTGGCGATGAAAAATGGCAGCTTTGACGTCATTATATTTTTTTCCCACGCAGAAACCTTATATCTCTTCACAGACCAATATTTTGTTTCCACAAGATAAAAAATCAAAGGAAGCTGTAACGTATTACTCTCAATTTCAATCGTACATTTTAAATTCTTGCGTAAACCGCCGTTCTAAACTATCCGCGATTGTAATGAAATGCTCGCCCTCTGGTGGGCTAAGGTGAAATTATCATACCATTGCATATCATCATATTATGCAATCGATTTTCCATGATGTAATGGCGGAGAAAGAACAATAATAAATACACGTGGCTATTATATTTACTAACAACTGCAGTTCAGAAAGCGCCATCTATCGATCATTACAAACGCGGATTCAGCACAAACAATATTTTTACCAAGACTAACGTATTATTTTAATTTTATATTTTTAAATGATTAATTAAAGCTGTTACCATGGTTTTTATATTTTCAGTGATCTTTTTTCTTATCGTTTGCACGTGACGTAAGCATCAGATTATAAATTTAAGCAATTAAAGCTATAGAAAAAGTCGGCTTCATCACAATTGACGAAAAATCACTTTTTAACTTGTAACTTTTAAGCAATTGAAGTTATCGAAGAAGTTTAAATACAAAAGTTGCCCTTTAGGGTAAGGCGATAATTCGCCTGATTTGAAGTATTTTCCTATTTCCAATATTAAAGAAATTATGGGCAAATGAAAATTTCCACCCCCCACCATTTCCACCCCTTTGAGCTGGATGCCCCATTTACAAACTCGATCGAGATTTTTACTGTCCTGACAACATATCCCATGCTGGTTAAATTTAAATAAAAATTACTCCAGTTATCGTGTTCACAACTCAACACGTTCGCTGCCGATCTCACGTGACTAATATTTAAAACCGCGTTTTTTTCCTTTAACCTGACGATTATGTTTGGCGTATTTCACAAGAGCGCTACATCGCCAGCTGGTATGGGCTTTGTGTTTACTTTTGCTTGTTTGCGTAATGTGTATGAAAATTCATATGCTCGGTAAAAGCAAACTCTGGAGTTAATGAGTAATAAGTTAAATTTCCATAGCAAATAGTTTCGTTAGTACTAAGCAGGTAAAATCACTGACGTCATCACTTTGGTCGCGTATAGAGCAAACGTGTTTTATTAGAGAGAAAGCATTCTATTTTGAAATATTCTTCCGGGAGGATCAAAATTTCGATGGCATACTTCCGGACCACCTCTAGGGATGAGCTTCAGACCGTCACCAATTGCCTATTACGCAGCACTAGTGTGATGTAAAATCTAACCAATCATCTATTTTGAAATATGAATATTTATGATGCTTGCGTTAGTATTGTTTGGCTGGTTGAAGAGTGTTGGAATTTAAGGCTGGTTGAGTTTTATGTCGCACTAATGCTGCACAATGGGTAATTGACGACCGTCTGAGCTACCCCTCGAGGTGGTCTGAAAACATACTATCAAAATTTTGATGCTTCACGAAAGGGAAGTTTGAATTTAAGGGGTACTTTTAAATTTTAGAGGCTTATTTTTGAATTTCATGCCAATACTGATTGCTACAGTTCAAAACTTTACATATATTTTAATCTCATGCATTTTGGGATAGGGGTATAGATCAGAGGGTAAACAGATCAGAGTACCATTATTATAGAAAGCCGTTAAAATTTGCTATAATTATTCAGTTGCGGATGTATTTTTTTTTCATTTCTAACAAATGAGGACTATAAGTAGAATATTAATGATAAATCATTTACTTTATACAATTTTTGAAAACGTAGAAAAAATGCCTTTAAATAAAGGTTGTCCCCAGAAACTGTAGTGTCGCTTCGATCACATCGATTAACCGCATTTTGGTGTACAACTTCGAGTTAGCTTGGTGGTACTTGAACATTTGGTGTAACTGTATGATCTAAGTTTTATTCTTTTATTTGTGATTAATTATGAATTCGTAATTATTTCATAATTCTTTTTTATTCTATTTTATGAAAATTTTCCTTTTGTTCTGCTTTTTTTTTTTTTTTTTAAATATGTATTTTTTCTCAATGTATTTCTTTGTTAGGTTAGATCGCCGGTGTTCTATCGCATCCCGCCGGTGGAGGGTTGCTATTCGGAGCACGATGCGAAATGACGCCGTCTTGGCGATTTTCGAATTTTCGCCAAGCGGCAGCCTAAAGTAAACTTTCACCTGTAAAGCAATACCCCAGACAGCACATGACATCCCTGGGATGTTCTTTTTAAGTCCCGAATGTCCTGTTTTCGTCCTAGAATAAAATGTACAAAACGAGGACATCCACAGGATGTCGAAACAGAACATACTGAGAACAAATTAATTTGGATGTCTTGGGTATATCCTAAGTCATCCTAAATTGAAACGTCCATTTTAAGATGTCCCGGGGACATATTTTTTCGATGGCTTATGATCCATTAAAAAAAATCTTCAGAATAAATACGAAATTTAAAATTGAGTTTGAGCGAAATGTGCTCTTTTAAATATAGTGAGTATAAGTAACTTATACTCATTATGCTTTTAAATTTTATTTATTTATTTTAAAAGTAGAGTGAAGCAATAATTGTTATTAAAATACTGGCAACACGGCATTCTGTATCTATTGTTTTCCCGCTCCTCGTTGCTCTGCTATGCTAAGTAGTAGGTTCGGTCATGTTCAGGATCGCTTTCGGTTATATGTTGTTGTCCGAATTTATTTATTTTTTCTATTCTTAAATAAGACACGTTCTCTCACGTTAAATCCAGTGGTAAACAAATTTCTTTTACTTTTTTCTATTTCTGATATATTCTATGTGTATCAGTTTAAGGAATATTATAATTATAGATTTAATTTTTCACCCCATTTTTATGTGTTTTATATACGATCGACAGTAATTGCTCTCTTTTTATCATATCGTGTTTTGTAATGTAATGTAGTTATCTTAACTTAATTTTAATCTTTCTTTTCTTTATTATTTATTTATTTTAAACTCTAGTAATTTTTATCTAACATTAATTATGTATAACTTGTTCTCTGTAAAACGAAATATTGCATCATTATCCAGTAGACAGATTCGTAGGCGCGTTCAAAACAGTTTAAGTGTCTTTCATGAAGCATCACGCAATCCTGGCTTGTCGGACGAAAACAATGTTGAGTTACCATGCTCGAATTTAACATCTGAAATTAATTGTTCTATTTCTGAAAATAATTATAAGCATATATTACCAGAAATTTTTACGGCTAAGCAACCATTCTCAAAACACAAGATCTATAAATGTCAAAAAAGTAATCCCTGGATCTTATTATCATTTTGGGATTGAGATGGAATTAGTCAAAATATTATCGAAACAACCAGAACCAACAGAAAATATTGAATTATGTGTAAATATTGATGGTTTGCCCATAAGTAAAAGTTCTACAAATGAATTTTGGCCTATTTTAGGTAGCTTTGCTCCTTTAACTAATGTATTTGTCATTGGCATTTATCATGGACTAGAAAAGCCTCATGATATAAGTGAGTTTTTGCACGATTTTGTCAGTGAAGCGAAATCTCTTTGTGGTCAAGGTCATTGTGGGAGATAAAAAATATAATTTTTGTATTAAGAATTTAATTTGTGATGTCCCTGCCAAAGCCTATGTTTTAGGTATAAAAAATCATTCAGGATATTACAGTTGCACAAAATGTAAAATTAAAGGTAAATATAAGAAGGATAGGGTATGCTTTCCAGAAATCAATGCTGACAAAAGAACAGATGAAGATTTTATAAATATGTCAGACACTGACTATTATGTAAAATGTGTTGAATTAAGTAGTATTCCAAATTTTGGCATGGTAACCAAAAATTCTTTTGATTATATGCATCTTATATGTTTGTGTGTAGTAAAAAAAAAATGTTGAATATGTGGGTTGAAAGAAATTTTGGAAGATTGGGCTTTAAGGTTTTACAGTAAAAAATTGCTTGGACATATTTTCATTTCCAGGAAAATTTGCGTTCGCTGCTAACATTTTATTAGTCTTTTCCAAAATATAGCAGTTGATTTACCCAGAAATGTTTATTAATGATTTAGATAAAAAAAATTTGCTTTAAAAGTGTTTTGAGATGAGAAATCCATCTGGTTTATCCTTTTTTTCGTAAAGATTAGCATTTACTGTTAACCCTCGTCTGTGACAAAATATGGCAGAAACTTTATTTTCTTTGAAGTTTGTTTAAATATTAGATTTAAGAGCTTTTTGAGTTTACAATTCAATCTGAATTGCCACCTCTTCAGGTCAGGATAATTAGTGTTCACTAGTAACTCGTGCTTTGCCCTGGTAAAAACTTGTCGATACTTAATTTTCTTTTAAAGTACTTGAATGATTTAAAAAATAATTAGTGAAATTTTTTGATAATAGAAAAGGGGGTTCAGGGGGTCTCCCACCTGTCAAGTAAAAATATGTTTATTTTTTGTAGTTGCTAAATTTAGTTGTTTTAATGTATGACATTTAATTTAATTTTACAAAAATACCATGATTGAGATGTAAATATTGTAGTTCAGGGCCCGAAATTTCAACTCAGATTACACTCGCCGAAAAAAATGTTTTACACGCCACAAAATAGAGTTGTCATTTTTTTTCTTTTTTGCGCATTTTTTTTTTTTTTTTCTTTTTCCTAACTATTGGAGATGCTTTTACAAATATGCTTAAAATTATATGTATTAAAAGTGTGTTGTTTATCATGTCTCATAATCATCTATAATTAAAAATCATTATAATGTATCATTATAATCATTATAATGTACGTCACATCCCCCGCTAGCGCGGGATCGGCAGCGAACGTGTTAACATGGGATAAAGCGTTATACATATATATCTATATTAATAAAATCAGAGTTTTGTCTGTAAATTTGTCAGAATCCAAAAATTTCACTTTTCACACACCATGAAAGCCGAAAATGACTTCAGAAAATTTTGCCTGTGTGTGTGTGTGTCATCGTGTCTGTATGTCGCTTTTTTTTCCGGGCATCACTTGAGAACGGCTGGGCGGAATTCAACGGCGCTTTGCAGAAACTTAGAACTTTACCCAACTTAAAATTATATCTATAAACTTTCAGAAATTCCCCCCCCCGTACCCCCCTGGGGGCCAAAAGACAAAAACACGTTTGTTCGGGCATCACTTGAGAACGGCTGGACTGAATTCAACAGCGCTTGCCGGAAACTTGGATCTTTACCCAACTTAAAATTATATCTATCAACTTTTCAGAAATTCCCCCCCCCTCGATCCCCTTTGGGGGACAAAAGACAAAAACACGTTTATCCGGGCCTTACTTGAGAACGCCTGGACTAAATTCAACAGCGCTTGGCAGAAACTTAGATCTTTATCCAACTTAAAATTATACTTATCAACTTTTCAGAAATTTCTTCCCCATTTCCCCCCTAGGGGGCAAAAGACAAAAAGAAGTTTGTCCGGGTATCACTTGAGAACGTCTGGATGGAATTCAACAGCGAATGAAAAAAATTTAGGTCTTTACTCAACTTAAAATTATATCTATCAACTTTTCCGAAATTACCCCCCCCCCTCCGTTCCTTCTTGCGGTAGAAAAAGACAAAAACACGTTTGTAAGCATAAATCAGCTTCTAATTACTTCACAATAAAGAAATTCCACATGGGGAGACTAGACATGAGTACAAATAAAACATTATCTACGATTTAGAAGTATCCGATTTTTTAAAGGAAGGAAGGAAGAAAATAGATTTTTGGAGGGAAATTTTGAAAATTCCTGATTTGAGTAGAACTCTACCAAAAATGGAATAAAGATGTTGAAAACAGTCTATGCGACTTTCTTAGGATATTTCCTAAAACACACTTTTGATTTTTCATGATCTGCCATTTTTTTCTTGGGGGAGCGGGGTATGTGTTACAAAGGGCAAAGTCGAGACACCCTTTTTAGCACTAAATTTGTCCTGGAAAATTTATGAGAGCTGCGGTCACGAAGTTTGGTGCTTGGATTTTTTATATGCAACCGGCACCTAAAGAAACGGGATTTATCGAAATACCCCCTTTCCCCCAGCGGTACAGGAAGCAAAAAAAACAAAACAATTTTAAGCATGACTTGGCCCCAAATTACATCACGGTGAAGACATTGCACATGATGAGATTAGACTTGAGTATAAATAAAACATTATGTACGATTTTAGAATTCTTGATTCTTAAAGGAGGGGGGAAATCGTTTTTCGAGGGGGAAATTTAAGAAATTCTGGATTTTTCAGTAGAGTTCTACTAAAGATATTACAAAGATATTGAAAATAGCCACGTGCCTTCTTTAGAATATTATCAAAAACACATTTTCGTTTTTTTATGATTTTCGATTTCTTTTTTTTTTTTTTAGGGGGGGGAGAGTTGCAAATTCAAGACCCCACCCCCCCTTTTGGCGCTATATTTGTCTTGGGAAAGCTATGCGATCTGCGGTCACGAAATTTGGTGCGCAAATTGTTTATATGTATCTACACTTATTGTAAGGAGATTTTACGAAATTCACCCACTTACCCCCTTGGGGTCGGGGGGAGGGCAATAATCACGCGTAAAAACACGTTATTCTGTTTGAATTCGCTTTACATTATCTTAGAATGATGCGTTTTGGTGTGTGGGTGTTGATTAGGTGTACGCATTTTCTACTTTGGTGAGATTTCGCAAAACTTCTAACAGCCGCTGGGGAAGGGGAAGTAAGAAGCGGGTAAGTCGTTGCCGAAGGCAGTGTGGACCCGGAATCCTCACGTTGCGAGCGGGAAAAACCTCTATGGAATACAGAGGAAACTTTAACTTAGATTATTAATAATGTAATGGAATTTTGACATCTCATTTAAGTATAGTGTCCAGCGAAGTGGGCAAAGCCAGCTAGTGTATATATATATATATATATATATATATAAACTTTTGATTGGAGGGTGGTTTTGGGTTCTAGGGGTCATGGTCGGTGAAGATATGAAGAAATTTTCCAGAAGTCGTGTCAGGAGAACCATTGCAATAGGTAGATCTCCTATAAGGAATCTACCTAAAAATAACGCAGTCTAACACATGTAAACAGTTACTTATATATCTACACCCAAATACGGAGATTAAAATCGGGAAATAATTTTCCTTAATTTCTAATAATTTTTTACGAACAATCTAATGGACAACTAACATAGAAAATCTTTTACCTGGCCCCACGGACGGACAGTGACGTCATCACTTCGCTTGCGTAGTATTACTATTTAATTTAAAGTTATAAATATGTCATTATAAGAAATTTAACATTTGGTAATTTTTTAATTTTTGCGTGAAAGCGTATTTCCTTTGATGTTGAAAAAATAGATATAAATATATAACCCGTAAATTTTTTTGGCAACAATTGAAAATTTAAATGTTTAATTTTAAACCAATTACCAGCTTATTATTTTCATATTTTGATTAATTTTGAAAGATGTAATCAAAAATTCAAAAATCGGGCTTCGAGGTGCATCAGAACAGGTCAAAATGAATCATCGTGCAAATTTGTTTAGCTCCTGAGATCAGCCGTTTTCTTAAAAAGCTCCCGACATACACTCACACACACACAAACATACATTTTTTTATTATATGTATAGAATAGATAAGATATATAGACTAGTAGGCTTTCCCCGCTTCGCTGTTCATTATACTGAAATGAATTCTCAAAATTCCATATCATTAATAATAAAAAAAAAATCTAAAAAAAAAAAAAAGCAAATTATTTAAAATATAAGTTAAAGTTCTCACTACCTTCGGAATCGGTTTTTCCTCTCGCCACATGTCGAATCTAAAGCCCCAATGCCTTCGGCAGAGCTTTACCCACTTTTTACTCCCCTTCCCTCTCGGGTGATATTGTAAGATTTGCAAAATTCCCTCCTATTAATATGAATATTGTGTGCACTTAATCAATACCTACACATCAAAATTCACCATTCTAAGGCAATCTGGATCAATTTTAAGATTGAAAATGTGTTTTTTGCTCCTCCTTACCCCAAGGGGGGGGGGTAATTTCGAGAATTTCCTTTATAGTGCATGTTGCATGCACAAATTTAAGAAGACATAAAAAAATAAATAAATAAATAAATAAATGAGATCCTGAGATTATTTGAAGCTGAGTTATGTCTTAAAACGTGTTTTTTACTCCCCCTACCCCTGATATTTAAAGAGGGGTGGGTGAGAGAATTTTGCAAAATCTGTTTATACTATGATTTAGATACGTATAACCCACACACCCATCAAAAATCTCCTTCCTAAGACAATTCAGTACAGAGTTACACATGGATACATGTTTTTGTCCCCTCCCTCAATAACGGTAGGGTGGAACTTCACAAAATCCCTTTATAGTGTGTGTTGAGTACCCACAAGCAGCCCACACACCAAACATTGCCATTCTAATATAATTTGGAACAGAGTTACGCATGGAAACATGTTTTTTGCTCCCCCCAACCACCATGGAGATTATAGGACGGAATTAAAAAAATTCCTTTGTAGTGTGTGTGTTGGGAACGCATAACCAGTCTGTACATAAGAAATAGCCTTTTTAAGATTGTTCAGAGCAGAGTTACGCATGGAAACATGTTTCCCTCCCACGCACACACACAAAGGAAACAAGATGGAATTTTACAAAATCCCTTAGTAATGATTGCCCATCTGCGCAGCACTAGTGCGACGTAAAACCCATCCATCCATCCTTAGTAATGTGTATGTTGAGTACGCATAACCAACCGACATATCAAAAAGTCACTTTTCTGAGATAAATTAGCTCAGAGTTACTCTTTAAAGTGTGTGTTTGCCCTCACACTGTCTAAAAGGGGAGAAGGTGAGGGAAATTTCGTAAAATCCCGTTTCCTCAAAGGGGAAATTTCGCAAAATCCCGTTACAGTGGGTGTTGGATACACATAAATAAATCACACACTAAAATTTGTGGCCTCAGGTCATACGGATTTCCCCGGACGAATTTTAGCAGATTGGCTGGTAACTATATTTAAAGGAAACTCTTTTCTTTATCACTTTATAGACAAGAAATAAAAATAAAATCCATTGAAATTGCTGAAAAGCTCGCTTCGGGTCCCCGCTGCCCTAGGCAGCGGCTTGCTCATCCGCAGAATCTCGGAGAGACTTGAAAGATGTATTCGTTAGGGAGACATCTTGCGCTTGGTGCAGGTTTTTATCTTTACGGTGATCCCGGTTCGCTGGGTAATGGGAAAGTATTCCCTCTGCAAGATGTTTTGTTTGCCGTCAAGAATAATCAACTTACTCTCATTAAGCAGCATATGATTGACTCCTTGCCAGATGAGCAATACGAGACTTTCCAGGAAGCTGAATATCAATACCTCGAAGACGGAAAGCCTACTAGGAAAATGCCGATCAAATGTTTTACCATCACCGAGCTTCGCAAATTTGCACCGGACATCCCCGACTTCAGACCCGGCTATGGAACTGTTGAATCAACCGTTTGGACAAGGACAGATGATGCGGCTGAAAATATGGATATGCAGGTAAACAATGGTTCAACTTCTTTCAGTTTTGATGTTAATTTTTCTGCCCCATCCCCTAGTATTAGTAATGATTTTAAACACAGGTTAAACGTAAAGCTAGTAGTAATAGTCCTAATTCTAAAATGTCTAAAATTAATGATTTTGCAATTCCTAGTACAAACAAATTTGAAAATCTGGAAGAAACTGTTTTAATGGATAATTCTGTTCCACAACCTAGCAATAGCAATAACAATAAAAGTGATAGTCCTAAGAAAATTAAGCCACCTAAATGCAAACTCAAAGCTGTTAAGTGTGGTAATAAGACTCAGGTTCTGAAAAACTTAGGAAAAAAAAACAGTGTAATCTTACTGCTGTCCCGGCGGGAGATTTTTCTTAAAATCTACCCTGATTCTCCTAATGACTATAACTCTATCTTGTCAAAGCTAGCTGAAATGAATGTCTAATGCTGCACGACAAGGCTTCCGATCCCCCTCTTAAAGCTGTTATTCGAGGACTTCTCATTGGTATTAATGTACTAGATATGGAGGATGCTCTAACTTCTCTGAATTTTGATGTTAAGAAAGTTACTCAAATGATCAGTTTTAAAACAAAACGACCTATTTCCTTATTCCAAATTCAACAGGTCAATACCGAAAACAGTAAAGAAATATTGCAAATTGATAGGCTTATGTTTTTCAGGATACAAATCAAGAACTACAGGAGTCCATCCCGTACGATTCAGTGTTTTCGGTGTCAATTTTTCCATCATTCTGCCAATAATTGTAGAATGAAGCCAAGATGTGTTAAATGCTCAGGTCCTCAGGTGAACACGAAAACAGAGAGTGCGAGCTTGCCAAGGGAAAAATTGAAAAACCGAAACGCTGCAATTGTGGTGGGGACAACCCTGCCAGTTATCGAGGCTGTCCATTTTCCCCCGAGAATAGGAAAAGAACTTTCATCTCTAAAAAAAAGTCCAACCCCCAAGTTAGTTTTGCCAAAATTACTTCACCTCCTATTCTCAACTCCTCCCCTTCGAGCATTCCTCTAAACCAGTGTTGTGAAAGTTCACGAAAAAAACGAACTAATTCAAACTCAAGTTCATCGTGTAAAAAACGAGTTAGTTCGCGCTCAAACTCATGTCTCAAAGAAATGGACGCGCTCAGTTCAAGTTCATTTTTAAAAAAGAGCGAAACTCATTTAAAGTACAATTTTGCGTACATTTATTTCCCGCTTTTTCTAAATAGATCATATTCTTTATGAGCACTTTCATAGGTAATTTACATTTTTTAAAATTACCAATTACCACGAACATTCTTAATTTAATGCTCAATTAAACATATAACTCTTAATTATAACTTATTAATTTAATTGTAAGTAAAAATTTATTTAACGGACATTTCTGAATCGTGGACCCACTGTTTTTATGTGGTTTTTTATTCTCAGATTTCCAATGCGTTTGTTTATGCGCATAGGAGACAAATTCCATCATTTAGAGGTACCTTTGTTTTAAAGCATACATATTTTTTAAATAGTGCAATGATTTGACTTAATTAGTCTTTATTTGATTGCACAACAGCCAATGTCGTCTTTGAGTTCTTGGATAAATCATTAGAAAATTTCGCTTGCTATTTAGCGTACTGTAAAGAAATAAACATGTATTTTATATCAAGTGTGCAAAAATAAAATAAAATAAAATAAAAGTTCAAAATCAAGTAGGTTTTGGCATTTTTTCATGTAGGGACCGCCATTTGACGATTTGTCATATTTCATCCACGGTCCCTAGTACAAACCACGTAATTGTGTCCAAAATATTTAGCTAATTCAAAAGGAAACTCAAAACATAATTAAAATGCTAATAATAAATTTAAATAATATATAATTTAATAATAAATAACTACTAAATAGAAAATAACTTTTAAATTCACAAAGGGTGCATAAATTGCCCATGGGAAGAAAAATCTCAAAGTGTTTAGTCGTTCGTTTATACGAGCGTAAAATAAGAAAGTACAACTTTTTTTTTTTTTTTCGGATAATTAAAATTAGAAGCTATAATCTATAAAACATTTATTTCTTTAAAAGAAATTCCGTAAAAATAAATGCGTTATCAATACTATTTCCAAATAATGTGTACACATTTTTCTTTCTGTACAGGCTTGTTTATCTATATTAATAAAATCAGAGTTTTGTCTGTAAATTTGTCGGAATCGAAAAATTTTGCGATATCTTCACGTTTTACACCCCATGAAAGCCGAAAATGACTTCAGAAAATTTTGCCTGTGTGTGTGTGTGTGTCATCGTGTCCGAATGTCGCTTTTTTTGTCCGGGCATCACTTGAGAACGGCTGGACGGAATTCAACGGCGCTTGGCAGGAATTTAGGTCTTCACCCAACTTAAAATTATATCTATCAACTTTTCAGAAATTCTCTCCCGTTCCCCCCTAGGGGGTAAAAGACTAAAACACGTTTGTCCGGGCATCACTGGAGAACCGCTGAACGGAATTCAACGTCGCTTGGCAGAAACTTAGGTCTTCACCCAACTTGAAATTATATCTATAGAAATTTTCAAAATTATGATTAGTGTTTAAATTGTGGGTAAAAAACGCGTGCGCGCCATAAATATTTTTTTCACTAAAATGCTTTGAATGGAAAAATAAAATATAAAAATAATTTTTTAAGTTAAAGACTTTTGTATTCGCGTGATACGCACTACAAATTATGAAAAGATAGAAATGAAGTGTTGCCATCTAATTTTCATACTTTAGTTAATTTTAAAAAATCTAATTGTCGTATCGAAAAACTGTTTACACCCCAGGATTCAGAAAAATCACCTCTTTCATTTGGCACTGAATTTGTAACAATAAGTCTGATATTTCTAATTTATTTTTCATTTTATCCGTTTTTCCGTTGCCACTTAAATTTCATACTTTAGTTATTTTTTAAAAATCTAATTGTCGCATCGAAAAACTGTTTGAACCCCTGGATTCAGCAAAATCGCCCCTTTCATTCGGTATCAAATTTATAAATATAGGTCTGATATTTCTAATTTATTTTACCCTTTTTCCGTTTTCAAACCAGATTCGATATGGAACAGCTTTAGTATTGGATCCCTTTGGCAAAATTTGAAATTCGGAACCGAAGTAGCTCGGACGTTTCTCGCCAAGATCTTTAATTGCACAATTGAGATAGCCAATTCAGTTCATCGCAGAAATGGCTTAAAATATTTAAAGTCACCAAAGGGTTCCCTACTAAAGCTGTGCGTTTTGTATTTATTTATTTATAATATTTTCTATTAAAGACTTCTGTGGTCTCTAAATTTGGTGCGTAAATTGTTAGTTTGCATCCGGCACTTATTGTAACTGGATTTCACGAAATTCAAAACACCCCCCCCACACACACACACCTTCTCGGAGTCGGAGGGCAATAAACGGTATAACTTTAGTATAATCCCACAGCTGAATTTGCCGATTTTTCTTTGGCGCCGTTTTGAAGGATAACGATGTCGTTCTGGACTGTTTGCGATATAATATGCAACCTAATATGTTGTTTATTTTGGATTTTTGATCTTATGATTTAGATTATGATTTTATGATTTAGATTATGATTATGATTTTATCATTTATCATATATGATTTATGATTTAGCCATAAGCGCCAACAAAAAAAATCGCCAAATATCGTTGTGGGGTTATACTGAAGTGTTCCCAATAAACATGTGTAAAAACATGTTTTTCCGTTTGAATTCGCTTTGAATTATCTTAGAATGGCGAATTTTTGTGCGCGGACATTGATTAAGTGTACGCATTATGTACATTAGTGGGATTTTGCAAAACTTTGAACTCATCCGCTGAGGAAGGGGAAGTAAGAAGTGTGTTCCGAAGGCAGTGGGGACCCAGACTGGATATTGATTAAGTATACGCATTATGTACATTAGTATGATTTTGCAAAACTTCGAACTCACCGCTGAGGAAGGGGAAGTAAAAAGTGAGTATGTTGTGCCGAAGACAGTGGAGACCCAGAGTCCTTAATTTGCGAGCGAGAAAACCTCTACCAATCACAGCGAGAACTTAGGTTATTAATAAAGATATGGTATTTTGAGACTTCATTTAAGTTTAATGTCCAGCGAAGCGGGCAAAGCCTGCTAGTCCTCTACATAAATACAGTCGGTGACAAAAGTGTCCAAAATCTAGCAAGAATTCCTATGTAAAAAAAGTAGAGTTAATACTGTTTTGTTAAATAAATCCTTGTCGAATCCTGTTATTAGTCAGTCTAAGAACACGATTCGACAATGATTTGTTGAACAAAACAGTATTAACTCTACTTTGTTTACATAGGAATTTTTGCTAGTGTTCGGACACTTTTGTTACCGAGTGTATACATATATATATGGTGAGAATAGAAAACTGTAAACTTTTTTAAAATTCAATTATTATCATTATTTTAACTGAGTGTCAAAATTTAAAATAGCAAAAAATATTTCAGTTTCTAAAAAGCTGCTTTGGCTATATTGCTCATTTCACAAATAATAGGTTCATTTCATTACGTAATTCTCTTTTTCCCCCTTAAAATACTATCCTAGAGTCAACCTTCTTTTCTTCAGAATCTAATTAAACGGTCCTATTTTAATTTTCAACAGGTATTGTAGTCTAATAAATTAAGTAAGTACTATTAATCTTAAAAATTAAATCAATTTAAGATATCTAGTTACTTTGTTTGGCCTGTGTATGTTTCTTTTGGTGAATTAATTGATTGACTATTCTTCGTTCGCATCCTTTTATTTTACTATCAAAAGGATTATATCTATATTAATAAAATCAGACTTTTGTCTGTAAATTTGTCAGAATCAAAAAATTTTGCGATATCTTCACGTTTCACACACCATGAAGGCCGAAAATGACTTCAGAAAATTTTGCCTGTGTGTGTGTGTGTGTGTGCGTGTGTCATCGTATCTGTATGTCGCTTTCTTTCTCCGGGCATCACTTGAGAACGGCTGGACGGAATTCAACGGCGCTTGGCATAAATTTAGATCTTTACTTAACTTAAAATTATATCTATCAATTTTTCAGAATTTCCCCCACGTTCCCCCCTGTGGGGCAAAAGACAAAAACACGTTTGTCCGGGTATCACTTGCGAACGACTGGACATAATTCAACGACACTTCACAGGAATTTAGATCTTTACACAACTTAAAATTATATCTATCAACTTTTCAGAAATTCCCCCACGTTCCCTTCCTGGGGGGCAAAAGACAAAAATATGTTTGTCCGGGTATCACTTGAGATCGGCTGGACAGAACTCAACGGCGCTTCGAAGGAATTTAGGTCTTTACCCAACATAAAAGTATATCTATCAACTTTTCCGAAATTACTCCGCTTTCCCCCCTGTGGGAGGCAAACAGCAAAAATACGTTCGTAAGCATAACTCGGCTCCTAATTACTTCAGAGTAAAGAAATTGCACATGGGGAACTTTAGTGTGTAACTGTTGATTAGGTGTACGCATTATGTACTTTGTCAAGATTTCGCAAAACTTCGAACTTAGCCACTGGGGAAGGGGGGAATAAGAATCGGGTAAGTTGTACCGACTGCAGTGGGAACACGTAATCCTCACGTTGCGAGCGAGAAAAATCTCTACCGAGCATAGCGGGCAAAGCCTGCTAGTATATATATATATATATATATATATATACTAGCAGGCTTTGCCCGCTTCTTTGAACGTTAAACTTAAATGAGTTGCAAAATCCCATATCTTTATTAATAACCTAAGTTCTCGCTGTGATTGGTAGAGATTTTCTCGCTCGAAACGTGAGGAGTCTGGGTCCCCACTGCCTTCGGCAGCAACTTACCCACTTCTTACTTCCCCTTCCTCAGCGGGTGAGTTCGAAGTTTTGCAAAATCTCACTAATGTACATAATGCGTACACTCAATCAATATCCACACACCAAAATTCGCCATTCTAAGACAATTCAAAGCAAATTCAAACGGAAAAACATGTTTTTACACATTTTTATTGCCCTCCGACTCCAAGAAGGGGGAGGATTTCGAATTTCGTGAAATCCAGTTACAATAAGTGCCGTATGCATACAAATAATTTACGCATCCAATTTCTTGACCACAGAAGTCTTTAATAGAAAATATTATAAATAAATAAATACAAAAAGCACAGCTTTAATATGGGACCCCTTTGGTGACTTTAAATATTTTAAGACATTTTTGCGATGAACTGAATTGGCTATCTCAATTGTGCAATTAAAGATCTTGGCGAGAAACGTCCTAGCAACTTCGGTGCC
This sequence comes from Salticus scenicus, assembly GCA_963930645.1. NCBI lineage: Eukaryota > Metazoa > Arthropoda > Arachnida > Araneae > Salticidae > Salticus > Salticus scenicus. The sequence goes on along the minus strand of OZ005649.1, from coordinate 62,704,305 downwards.
GAATTTCAAATTTTGCCAAAGGAATCCGATACTAAAGCTGTTCAATACATAAAATAAATAAATAAAATAAAATAATAATAAAAAAAAATAAAAAAACCTTTCTGAAATTTATAAAATAAAAATAAAAAATTTTAATAAAATCCAAATTATAATCATTTACAATTAAGGGGGGAACATAAAAGAACCCCATAAGGTACATAATAACAACAAAAAAATTTCTTTTACTGCAGGAAAGAAAAGTACTGCTTAATTAAATAAAAATATTAAACTAATGCCAAATATCTCTATGAAAATATTTATCCTCATGCAAATTCCTGATTAAAAAAAAAAAAAATCACCAGCTTTTGTAGGTATTTTTCTCTCTAATTTATATTATTATTCACGTGAAATTAAAAATATTTCATTTTATTTCTGGAAAATAAATAATTATAAGATAAATTTTTTTTTATAAACCATGTTTTTTAATTTTCTGTTGAATCATATAAACGCTACTGAAGGCAGCCGGAACCCCAGCAATTGGATAAAAGTATTAAAAAAATTCCTTGCTATCGTCTTTTGAGCTATTATAAAAGTTTCAAATGGCTATCTAGCCAGGAAGTTAGTTAAAAGTTGATTGCAAGCTTTGTACTGGAAACGCTGCCGAAGGCAGCAGGGTCCCGAAGCAATTGGATAAAAATATTTTTAAAAAGCATTTTCACCGTATTCTGAACTGTTCCGAAAGTTTCAAATGTCTAGCTACTCGGAAAGTTAGTTAAATGAATTTTCTGTTGAATCATACGAACGCTGCCGAAGGCAGTAGCGATCTGAAACAGTTGACTAAAAGTATTAAAAAAAAATATATTGCCACCGTGTTCTGAGCTATCCTGAAAGTTTCAAATATCTAGCTAGTCGGGAAGTTAGTGAAAAATCGATTGCAAGCTTTGTACTGGTAACGCTGCCAAAGGCAGCAGGAACCCGAAACAGTTGGCTAAAGGTATTAAAAAAAAGCATTTTCACCGTGTTCTGAACTATTCTGAAAATTTTAAATGTCTAGCTAGTCGGGAAGTTAGTTAAATAAATGTTCTGTCGAATTATATAAGCGCTGCTGAAGGCAGCGGGACCTGAAATAGTTGACTAAAATTATTAGAAAAATGTATTGTCATCGTGTTGTGAGCTGTCCTAAAAGTTTCAAATGTCTAGCTAGTCGGAAAGTTAGAGAAAGATCGATTGCAAACTTTATACTGATAACGCTGCCGAAGGCAGCAGGAACTCGAAACAGTTGGCAATAGGTATTTAAAAAATGCATTTTCACCGTGTTCTGAACTATTCTGAAAGTTTTAAATGTCTAGCTAGTCGGGAAGTTAGTTAAATAAATGTTCTGTCGAATTACATAAGCACTGCCGAAGGCAGCGGGACCTGAAATAGTTGACTAAAATTATTAGAAAAATGTATTGTCACCGTGTTGTGAGCTGTTCTAAAAGTTTCAAATGTCTAGCTAGTCGGAAAGTTAGTGAAAAATCGATTGCAAGCTTTGTACTGAAAACGCTGCCGAAGGCAGCAGGAACCCGAAACAGTTGGCTAAAGGTTTTAAGAAAATGCATTTTCACCGTGTTCTGAACTATTCTGAAAGTTTCAAATGTCTAGCTAGTCGGGAAGTTGGTTAAATAAATTTTCTGTCGAATCATATAAGCGCTGCCGAAGGCAGCGGGACTTGAAATAGTTGACTAAAATTATTAGAAAAATGTGTTGTCACCGTGTTGTGAGCTGTCCTGAAAATTTCAAATGTCTAGCTAGTCGGAAAGTTAGTGAAAAATCGATTGCAAGCTTTGTACTGATAACGGTGCCGAAGGCAGCGGGAACCCGAAACAGTTGGCAAAAGGTTTTAAGAAAATGCATTTTCACCCTGTTCTGAACTATTCTGAAAGTTTCAAATGTCTAGCTAGTCGGGAAGTTAGTTAAATAAATGTTCTGACGAATCATATAAGCGCTGCCGAAGGCAGCGGGACTTGAAATAGTTGACTAAAATTATTAGAAAAATGTATTGTCACCGTGTTGTGAGCTGTCCTGAAAATTTCAAATATCTAGCTAGTCGGGAAGTTAGTTAAAAATGGATTGCAAGATTTGTCCCTGAGAAACACACAAACACACAAACACACAAGAATCGAAGTTAATAAAAACATGGTAAAATCTATATAAATGCGTATATCTATACGTATAAAAGAGTACTTCCACTCACTCACTCACTCACTGACTCATCAACGCACAGCAAAATCTACTGACGCCACTGACTCGAAACTGGGTCAGATTATAGAACGTTTAGTGTAAGCACCCCTAAGAAGCGATTTTGTGAAATTCGCCTCCCCAAGGCGGTGTAGGGGGCAAAATGTGATTTCACAAAAACCTTCATATCTCAAAGAAAAAAACAGATATGTATCCGTAAAATTTTTGCTTTAAAATATAGCTAATTTAATTATCTAAAAACCAATTTCTGGAATTTTAGAAGTTCGGTTCCCAAGCGGGAGAAAGGGGGCAAAACGTGATTTCACATGCGCAAAACATGGTTTCACATACTCCTATATATCTGAAACAAAAAATCAGATATATGTTAAATATTTGCTCTAATATATAGCTAATTTAAATACCTAAAAACTAATTTCTGGAATTTTTGAAATTTAGCCCTCAAGAGGGGAGGAGAGGGGGCAAAACGTGATTTGAAATCATCCTTTATATTGCAAACAGAAAAAAAATATATGTGTAAGATATTTTTCCTCTAAAATATATCTCCCATAAATACATAAAAACTAATTTCTTTAATTTTAGAAATTCGTCCTAGGTGGGGCGGAAAAGGCGGACTATGGGGTAAAAAAATAGAAATATAGTTAGACCGTTCAAAATTGGTACAGATAAGTTTTAGAGATCTGCAAGTCAAATGAGGATATTTTTGAAAGTGTAAAGTTATTAGGGGGTCAGAAAGGTGTGTGTGTGGGGGGGGGGGGGGGCATAGGGGCAAAAAAATAAAAATAAAGTTAGACCGTTCAAAATTGGTACATAAAGGTTTTGGATTCCTACAAATCGATTGCGGATATTTTCGAATTTGTAAAGTTATTAGGAAGGGCGGAAGGAGGGGACGGAGGGGCAAAAAATAAAAATAGAGTTTGGTCGTTCAAAATTTGAACATAGAGGTTTTTGATACTTACAAATCGATTGCGGATATTTTCGAATTTGTGAAGTGTTTAAACTGGTACATGGAGGTTTTTGATACCTACAAATCGATTGCGTATATTTTCGAATTTGTAAAATTATTAGGATAGAAGGGAAGGGAAGGTGAAATGGCAAAAATATATAATTAAGAGTTAGAGCGCTGAAAATTAGTGTTGTTAGATTTTGAAGACCGGCAAAGCGATTGCGGATATTTTCGAAAGCACAAAATTATTACGAAGGATTGGAAAGGATCGGGCGCAGGGGTAAAAATAAAGAAATTCAGATAAAATTTTGGAAATTAGTGTTATTAGGTTTAAAAGCCCGAGAGAACTACTGCGAGTATTTTTTAAATCTAAAATAATAAGGAGGGCGAGGACGGTAGGTGAAGGAGCATGCGAGCCTTGCGCGACTGTATGCGCTGCCGCAGGCAGTGGTGGCCAGAACCGATTATTCCACTGATGGGATAATTTTTTTTTTTTTTTTTAATTTATGTTTTTCCCTTACGATAATATAGTGGTACATTAAGAGTGTTGAACATAAATGCGCGCGCGCAGCGCACAATTGACTGCGCTGCCAAGGGCAGTGGGGACCCGTTGCGACATTTTTTCCAATTACATTTTTTGTTCTCTTTTTTTTTTTTTTCGCATGATAAAAATTGATGTAATTTTCAGAATTCATTAACTATAGTGATTCATTTAAAAATAGTGATCAGCGAAGCGGGCGTAGCCTGCTAGTATAAATATAAAACCTTCTACCGAATCTGGGTTGAAAACGGAAAAGGGGTAAAATAAATTAGAAATATCAGACCTATATTTATAAATTTGATACCAAATAAAAGGGGAGATTTTTCTGAATCCAGGGGTGCAAACAGTTTTTCGACGCGACAATTAGATTTTTAAAAAATAATTAAAGTATGAAATTTAAGTGGCAACGGAAAAACGGAAAAAGAGAAAAATAAATTAGAACTATCAGACCTATCGTTACAAATTCAGTACCAAACGAAAGGGGTAATTTTTCTGAATCCTGGGGAGTAAACAGTTTTTCGATACGACAATTAGATTTTTTAAAATTAACTAAAGTATGGAATTTAGATACCAACACTTCATTTCAATCTTTTCATAATTTGTAGTGCGAATCACGCGACTAAAAAAGTCTTTAACTTAATTTTTTTTTTTTTTTTCCATTCAAAGCGTTTTAGTGCAAAAATATTTATGACGCATGAGAAGGCGTTTTTTACCCACAATTTAAACACTCATCATAACTTTGAAAATTTCTATAGACATAATTTTAAGTTGGGTGAAGACCTATGTTTCTGCCAAGCGCCATTGAATTCCGTCCAGCCGTTCTCGAGTGATGCCCGGAGAAACGTGTTTTAGTCTTTTAACCCCCAGGGGGGAACGGGGGGGAATTTTTGAAAAGTTCATAAATATAATTTTAAGTTGGGTGAAGACCTAAATTCCTGCCAAGCGCCGTTGAATTCCGTCCAGCCGTTCTCAAGTGATGCCTGGACAAAAAAAGCGACATACAGACACGATGACTGACACACACACACGCACACACAGGCTAAATTTTCTGAAGTCATTTTCGGCTTTCGTGGAGTGCGAAACGTGAAGATATCGCAAAATTTTTTCATTCCGACAAATTTACAAACAAAAGTCTGATTTTATTAATATAGATACACTAGCAGGCTCAGCCCGCTTCGTTGGACATTAAACTTAAATGAGTTGTCAAAATCCCATATTTTTATAAGTATCTTTTTTTTTTGTTGTTCCAACACTGTACTTTATGAACCAATCGAATTAATTTAACAGAATTTGATACTTGGTTGGGCCTTGGTTTGACATGGTACCTATTAGCTTCTGGGCTGTATCACACAACAAGGGGCGTTTTCACGTTGTGATTTTCTCTCATTTCAGGAAAGGCTAACATCTACAGAGAGAAATAGTTATATTAAGTAAAACTCTGCTGATTCAGTTAGAGTGAATATCGGCAAACAATTGCCGCAGCTGTGTTGCAATTGCATTCCGTTCTGGACAAGACAATAACTTTGCTTTGCCTCGCTTTGCAAAAAAAATGGTCGAGTTTCGACCACTGGGCGATACTAGTAAATATAAAAACTTCTACCGAATCTGGTTTGAAACCCGAAAAAGGGTAAAATAAATTAGAAATATCAGACCTATATTTATAAATTTCATAACAAATGAAAGGGGAGATTTTTCCGAATCCAGAGGTGCAAGCAGTTTTTTGACGCAACAATTAGATTTTTAAAAAATTACTAAAGTATGAAATTTAAGTGGCAACGGAAAAACGGAAAAATGGAAAAATAAATTAGAAATATCAGACCTATCGTTTCAAATTCAGTATCAAATGAAAGAGGTGATTTTTCTGAATCCTGGGGTTAAACAGTTTTTCGATACGGCAATTACATTTTTTAAAATTAACTAATGAAAAACTTTTTTAAAATTAACTAAGTATGAATTTAGATAGCAACACTTCATTTCAATTTTTTCATAAGTTGGGTGAAGACCTAAATTCCTGCCAAGCGCCGTTGAATTCCGTCCAGCCGTTCTCAAGTGATGCCCGGACAAAAAAAGCGACATACAGACACGATGACACAGACTCACACTTGCAAAATTTTCTGAAGTCATTTTCGACTTTCATGGGGTGTGAAACGTGAAGAAATCGCAAAATTTTTTGATTCCGACAAATTTACAGACAAAAGTCTGATTTTATTAATAAAGATATCATGTTCAAATTCCATGGGATCTTCCCACCTGACGTCAGAGGTCACATGGTAGAGGAAAAACAAATAGCTGACGAAGTCTTGTTTATCTAGAGCGATTGCTGAAATAACATATTTTCTATTCTTATTTTTGATCAATCGTATTTAATCTGTGTTATTTTTTTATACATCCTCATTTTTAATCCATTTTGTATCAATATCATCTTCTTTTGTTTGCTGTATACATTTGCAGTCATCATTTAGTTTATATTTGTTATTGATGTTTATGAAGAACATTTTAAATACTCTGAATTTTGGTACTTAAATCAGTGACAGTGCAATATCTTACTGCGTAAATCCATTTAGACCAGTAACTAAGTTAATTAACTTGTTGTAACACCTTTATGCGATTAAATTTAACTGAAAACATTTTAAAATTTCAAATCATAATCCATAAACATTCCTTAAGAACAAGCTATTATTTACTGCTAGATCAGATAATGTAACAGTTACACAAAAACATACAAAAATCGATTCTTACAGGTGAAAATAAATAAACACATAAAGTGTTCTTTAAAAATTATTAAATTTACAAATACAATTATTCTACTATTTATAAATGCATAATATTACTTTTATTTTATTTTATATTAAATATTAACACTTTTGTTCTTAAGAACAATATTTAAGAACAAATTCTTAAGAACAAATGAAAGGGGCGATTTTTCTGAATCCAGGGGTGCAAACAGTTTTTCGATGCGACATTTAGATTTTTTAAAAATAACTAAAGTATGAAATTTAAGTGGCAACGGAAAAAGGGTAAAATAAATTAGAAATATCAGACCTATATTTATAAATTTCATAGCAAATGAAAGGGGAGATTTTTCCGAATCCAGGGGTGCAAACAGTTTTTTGACGCAACAATTAGATTTTTAAAAAATTACTAAAGTATGAAATTTAAGTGGCAACGGAAAAACGGAAAAATGGAAAAATAAATTAGAAATATCAGACCTATCGTTTCAAATTCAGTACCAAATAAAAGGGGTGATTTTTCTGAATCCTGGGGTTAAACAGTTTTTCGATACGGTAATTACATTTTTTAAAATTAACTATTGAAAAACTTTTTTAAAATTAACTAAGTATGAATTTAGATAGCAACACTTCATTTCAATCTTTTCATAAGTTGGGTGAAGACCTAAATTCCTGCCAAGCGCCGTTGAATTCCGTCCAGCCGTTCTCAAGTGATGCCCGGACAAAAAAAGCGACATACAGACACGATGACACAGACTCACACTGGCAAAATTTTCTGAAGTCATTTTCGACTTTCATGGGGTGTGAAACGTGAAGAAATCGCAAAATTTTTTGATTCCGACAAATTTACAGACAAAAGTCTGATTTTATTAATAAAGATATCATGTTCAAATTCCATGGGCTCTTCCCACCTGACGTCAGAGGTCACATGGTAGAGGAAAAACAAATAGCAGACGAAGTCTTGTTTATCTAGAGCGATTGCTGAAATAACATATTTTCTATTCTTATTTTTGATCAATCGTATTTAATCTGTGTTATTTTTTTATACATCCTCATTTTTAATCCATTTTATATCATTATCCATCTTCTTTTGTTTGCTGTATACATTTGCAATCATCATTTAGTTTATATTTGTTATTGATGTTTATGAAGAACATTTTAAATACTCTGAATTTTGGTACTTAAATCAGTGGCAGTGCAATATCTTACTGCGTAAATCCATTTAGACCAGTAACTAAGTTAATTAACTTGTTGTAACACCTTCATGCGATTAAATTTAACTGAAAACATTTTAAAATTTCAAATCATAATCCATAAACATTCCTTAAGAACAAGCTATTATTTATTGCTAGATCAGTTAATGTAACAGTTACACAAAAACATACAAAATCGATTCTTACAGGTGAAAATAAATAAACACATAAAGTGTTCTTTAAAAATTATTAAATTTACAAATACAATTATTCTACTGTTTATAAATGCATAATATTACTTTTATTTTATTTTATATTAAATATTAACATTTTTGTTCTTAAGAACAATATTTAAGAACAAATTTTTAAGAACAAATGAAAGGGGCGTTTTTTCTGAATCCAGGGGTGCAAACAGTTTTTCGATGCGACATTTAGATTTTTTAAAAATAACTAAAGTATGAAATTTAAGTGGCAACGGAAAAAGGGAAAAATAAATTAGAAATATCAGACCTATCGTTACAAATTCACTACCAAATGAAAGGGGTAATTTTTCTGAATCCTGTGGTGTAAACAGTTTTTCGATACGACAATTAGATTTTTTAAAATTAACTAAAGTATGGAATTTAGATAGCAACACTTCATTTCAATCTTTTCATAATTTGTAGTGCGAATCACTCGAATAAAAAAGTATTTATCTTAAAAATTTATTTTTATATTTTATTTTTCCATTCAAAGCGTTTTAGTGAAAAAAAAATTTATAGTGCATGCGCAGGAGTTTTTTACCCACAATTTACCTTTTACCTTTTTTTAACTTATGGGGAAGTTATGCGCACCTAACACACGCTATAAAGTGATTTTGCGAAACCTTTCGCTTCTCCTCCTCCATCAAGTGTGGGGTGGATTCAAAAACATGTTTTCGAGAGTAGTTTTGCTCCAGATTATGTCAAGAAAGCAATTATTTGATGCGTCGATTAGTAACGTGTACCCAACACGCACTATAAAGGGATTTTACGCAATGGGGAAGTTGCATACGGAAGGAAAAACAATTTCTTTTAATTGTAATCGATAAAATCAATCTTGGGAATCCGAAAAATCCAATTAAAATCGTAAAATTATTTCAAATTAACTTTTAATTAACGTTTTAAAATCGCTAAAAACCAAAACAAAACCACGTGATCCGAAAACGCTCCGTGAGGGGATTGACGTCACAGTACACGAAGTGTGAATGTTTACACTCTTTTACCGCTTGCTTTTCTTTTTGTTCGCTCTATTCTAATCTGTATTTTATAGTTTATTCTTAAAATTTTTACCTTTTGTAAGAAATAACTTAAACCTTCCATAACTATACTATATCTTATATATATATATATATATTTCTATTTTTATTTGTATAATGTCGATTTTGGATTTGTAAAAGAGCAATCGGATAATGTTCCGAAAATAGATGCTGTTTCCATATTTTCATTTTTGAGAAGAAACCTCGATTTTATTAGCGCATAAATATAGGAGTAGCTAAAGCTAAACGATCTAGATTTGTTCTGTATTCATATTTTGAAAATTATAAACGTCTTCATAATAGAATTTTAGCATTGCTTTAATATATTAGTAGTATTTTTTTTACATTTCTCTAATTTTTTAGATGCTTGTATGTGAGAATATTTCTTTTTTCATAATGTATGCTTAAAGATTTAATTATAATTAAAATATTCATTAAAATTTCATAGTACATAAAAATATATTTTACTGATTATTTATTTCATTATTATTATTTTTTTTTAACCAGAATTTTTTTAGTTATGTTATTTTATAAATTATATATGATTATTTTATAGAGCAGTCATTAAATATGTATTTAATATTTACTTCATGTTTTTGCAACGAAAAAAATAAAAAAAATGTTATTTTCAAATTGCATTATTTATTTATTATTTATTATTTTATTTTATTAAAAAAAATTTTCTTTTTTATAATTTTTTAAGTAATATATATATATATATATATATTTCAATTTTATCCATTTATTTTTCCATTTAATTTTCTTAAATTTATTTGAATTATATTGTTCTACGTTGTTTACATTAGCAACGGCTGTTACACAACTATTTATTTATTTAATTAATTCATTTCAAAAGGAAAATATAATTAAATGTTTTTATCGGGAAAATGTTAATATCGCATAAAGGATTAGTCTTATTAAAATTTAAATTTAATAAAAACTTATTTATTATTTATTTAATGCCTTTGAAAGGAAAATCTTTTGTTATTTATTTATTTATTGTACTAATCGAAATGAAATGGTAATATAGCAGAAAAAGTGATTGCAATAAAGTACATGGTGCCAAAATTAAAGTATATTTAATAGATGCTGAGATACAGCTATCCTTAAAATCTTAGTTTTTGAATAATAGCAGCTTTCGCCTCCTGATATGTACACAAATTGAAGTGCCCACGAAAGACATTGCTGCGGGCAATAAGAACCCAGATCCAAAAAAGCAGGGTACACTGGAGGGAAAGAAGTTGCCGCAGGCTGCGAATAACCAAAACGATGTTAAGAGCGATTTCAATGAATTTATTTTTTAATTATCTATTTATTTATTTTTTGTTTATAGAATGATATAAAAGAAATAAGTTTTTTATTTATTTTTATTTTTATTTATTAAATTTAGCGACCAGCGAAGCAGGCGAAGACCGTCAGTTATAGTATATGCAAGGGTTGTTCCAGGTTTACTTTTGGGGCTCATTTTTGTGAATTTTTTTTTTTTTTTTTTTTTTTTGTGAAAAACAAAATAATTTTGTGAAAATTTATTTCTTTTTATGATAAAAAGAATTATCACACGAAACCTTTCACTTAAGAAGTTACTCTATCTAATGTTCATTATCAAGTGAACAGCATATTACTGAGCCAAGTATACACACTCATTAAAAATAATATTGTTAACGTGGAAAACTTTTACAAAATCATCATCTTTTTCAAAATAAATCTTGAGAAAGGCCTGTTGTTATGAATCTGAATTTTTTGAAGAGACCCATTTTATGGATTTGTATTTTCTAAAGGGGCCCATTTTAGATATTTGGATTTTGTGAAGGGGAAGCAAATGGGTCCCAATCGACCCCTGATATATTCTAAACATATTTGGATTTTACATTAAGGCTTCATTGATAAATGAATTTAATATATATATATATATATATATACACTGGTGGACAATTGCTAAGGACGGATGACAATAGCTTAGTTATTGTCATCCGTCCTTAGCAATTGTCCACCAGTGTATATATTGCGTTTGATTGCTGTAATTTACTGCAAATTTTTAATTAATTATTTAATACCATTCATATTTATAACTAGATCATGTATAACTTATAAGGTATTATTACATTTAATGTATATTTCATGTGTTTATTTTATTTTAAAGTACTTTATATCTTTCCTATTGCTAAATGTTGTTATTATTATTACTTTCTATTTCTATTAATATTTTCTTTCTATTTTTAAATTTTTCCAAATAAAAAAGTAATTACATTATAAAAATAACTAAACGCGTTTCTATATATATATATACATATATAAATAATATTAATATTTTTGTACGGAGACCTTCTTTTAAATTTATTTATTTATTTAGAATGATAAGCGCATGTAATTTTCCTTAAATATTTTTCAATTTCTCAAACTGCATCACTATAATGTTTTTAATTATTCACAATCTTCAGCTGCTATTTTAATAGAAATATTGTTAAGTTATAATATTGAAATGTAGTATTAAAAAAGTTATATATATATATATATATATATATATATATATATACAGATATACCGGCATCTCATAATTATAAAAGTAATCTAATTTAGATTAATTTAGCATAAACTATTCTAGATTATTTAAGCAATGAAAATATGCATATTATTCAGTTAAATATTATTACTCAATCGCAATATTTTATTTCAGTACTCAGTCTATAATAATAATAAAATAATAATAAATCTATAAAACATAATAAAATGAAACAAAACAAGTATTTAAAAGATACATCTTTGGCATAGCATACTAAAAACATTCTTTAAGAAAATTCTATTGATCAACTATTATTTCGATTATAGTTTAATTTGGATTAATAACAGCAGGCGAGTACAAAAAAATATCATTGAAACTTGGTGTTATTTGTAGAATGAAGTGATGTTTAATGAGTTCAAATAGTTTTAATATTTTTTTTTTTAAAGAAAGAATACAAAATTTCGCTGAATGCACGATTTTTCTTTACAATACAAGAGGGAGAAATTCAGCCGGCAGTTCATTTCATGGATAGTGACGTCACGATAGGTTTTATCACGTGACGCAGCGTTTTCCCGCCAAAATGAGAACTACGTCTTTTAAAGTTAATTTATTAAAGCATCCGGTTTTCAAATATGCATAAAAATGGTATCAAAATGTTTGTATTTTCATGCTCTATCATTTACAAGTCAAAATGAAAAATGTGCAATTTCCCCATTCTTTCCTACCACATCTTGGGGGGTGGGGTGGGAGGGGGAGCAAAAACATATTTTCTTGCATAGCGTCGCTCTAAATTATCTTACAAAGGTGACTTTTGATCTGTGAGTTGATCATATGTATCCAACACCTAGTTTTGCGAAAATCTCTCGTCTTCCACCCCCTTTGTATGTGTGGGGGCAAAAAAAATACGTTTTCAAGCTTAACTCTCTGCTCCAAATTATTTCAGGAAGGGGATTTTTTAATGTTTCGGTGGGTTATGGGTACTCAAAATGCATTATAAGGCGATTTTGCAAAATTACCTCCTCTTTCCACAGGCGGGTTGACCAAAAACCCGTTTTGAACCTTAGCTCTGCTCCAAAAGTACCTCAGAAAGGCGGTTTTTGATGTGTGTGTTGGTTAAATGTAAGCAATATGCCCTTTGCTGGAATTTCGCGAAACTTTTAAAGTTACTCTTGGGGGAGGGAGGGGGATAAAAAGCGGTTAAGACGATGCAAAAGGCGGGCGAAGCCAATCATCATATTGTGGGCCGGACAGCTATTACCGCAGGAACTTTAACTGCGTAACTTAAAATACTTTCATAACTATTGACATAAAATGAAAACATTTTGACTTAATTATAACTTAATCTTATAATACTTAGCAAATATTCCTGGTATAAACACAAAAAAAAAAAAAAAAAAAAAAAAAAAATATGTGTATCTGTTTCAGTTTGACACTGCCATTATGGGTGATTTTGAGCCATCATAAAAAATATAAATATGATATTTTTATGTAAAATAAGAGCTAGAAGAAAGTTTAATTTTTTTTAAAAGGCTAATACATATTCTGAAATTTTTAAAATGCAATTCCCATTATCTTTTTCTTTTTCTTTTTTTTTTCTTTTTTAAGTTTTGAACATGATACAAATCGATTTTTTAACCATTTGCTTTTTAACTTACCGTTATCTTGCTTGGATGAGCAATGTGTCCGCCTAAAACCAAATTTCCCGTTTAAAAGGCCAAAAAATATTTTATTTTGCTAAAAATCATTTTGCCAATATTTCGTTAACATTTAATTGTTTTGCCACTCATGTATTAAAATAGTTTTTGATTTTCATTCAGAAATTAATACATTTTGTGGCATCGTTAACTGCATTATTCTTACCATTTTTGAAATAATTTCTAAAATTACAGTTTTTCTGACAATTGCATTTTGTTTTTAACACTGGACTCAATGCTAAAATGTATGTGTAGGACAACATAATAAAATCTATTCGAAAATTTGCTTTTTAAATGATAAAATTGTCGGTTGTAGAAGGTGTAAAAAAAAAATATATCCAAGTGCGGCTTTTTTTTTTTTTTTTTTTTTTGGTCACTTAGTGAAAATATATGAAAAAAAAAAATTAAAAGAAAGGCAGAAAGAAAGTTTTAATGTTTGCATTATATGGATACAACCCCTTAATTCAATGATCCTCAAATAAAGCGAAAGAAACGTTGCACGCGAGTGCTACTAGATTTTTCGACATGTACGGAAGTGCCACTATTTTCAGCTTGCACGGAAGTGTCTTGTACGCATCTGTCACAACACCGTTTTTAAGTATTTTCCAGAGTTGAAATTTAATGAAGGGTTTTACCCATGCCGCGTATTTAATTTGAAGATTCAGTTATTTCAGTCACGTTGCAAGAATTATTTTTTGTGAAAAACCCCTTATGAACTCACAAATCTTAGTAAATAAATAAAAAATGCGGTGTGAAACAACCACACGACTTCCATTACCCAATATTACACGTACTATATGCACTTTTTGGGGATGTTATCAAAAGACATTGAACTGACCTAATGAAATAAACACCTAAAAATTTTCCGGTAAGAGAAAGTTAATGCACGTGTAAAAACATAAAACAGAGTTTACACAGCGATTTTTTTTTTTTTTTTTTTTTTTTTTTTTTAAGAAATGAAAAGGAAATTGGTAGAGTTTTTATTTATTTATTTTTTGGAACACTAATTTCCGAGATCTAAAACTGGTCTATCTGATCAGGACGACTATTAATTTTCCCGTGATAATCAAGTAAGGCATGAGAAAGGATATCTAAATTGAGTTTATATAACAAGTTTCAAGAAAATCGTTAGAACGGTTTTTGAGATACCAATTTTTTCAAAAGCTCGCCATCGTTAATTGTTGGCCAGAAAACAACAATTACATGCAAAGGATACTTAAAAGAGGGTTAATATGGCAAGTTTAAAAAAAAAAAAAAATCATACAGCCGTTTTGAAAGGATTGCACTTGCAGGACCTGAAATTCAACTATTTATACAAGACGCCTGTCAATTTTCCTGAACTAACCAAGTATATCCTTCGAAAGGATATCTAATAGAGTGTTTATACAGCAACTTTGAAGAAAATTTTGGACCCGTTTTTGAGATATGGACTTACGGCCCCACTTCCGGTTTCGGAAGTCTCATTTCCGGTTTTCCAATTTTCACCAAAATTTGGAAATTTCCTCTGTACACCAGACTTGTTTAAATTCTAAAGTTTAGTACTTCTATCTTTCTTTGTTTCCGAGATATAATAGCCAGATGACCCCTCCCCCCCCCCCCCAACACACACACACATACACACTGACCAATTGCCCAAAACCAATTTTTTGGACTCAGGAGATGGTAAAACATGTAAATCAGGTGAAATCTCGATATCGAATTTTTGGACCGAATGCAATACTACCATTACCTACGGTAGTCGGGTAATGGCAGAAAAAATATGTTAAAGTTGGAAGTCTATAAGGGGTTTTTCACATTTATTTATTTTATTTATTTATTTATTTATTGCAATGCGGTCGAAATAACTGAATCTTTCAATTAAATACGTGGCATGGGTAAACTCCCTTATGAAATTTCAATTCTGAAAGATACCTAAAATCCTGCCCCCGTTTTTTTTTTTTTTTTTTTTTTTTTTTTTTATTATTATTATTTCGACAATTTGCTTAATTTTTATTCTATTTAAATGAGCTTTTGACAAAAGTTGCTCAATATATCTAGCTTTCAATCTGTGTAATTTTTTTTTTTTTTTTTTTTTTTTTTTACTTTTTATTATTTTTTTTTTTTAATCTTTTTCACATGCGCAGTAAAACAATATATACTTACATGAAATATAAATGCTCATATCTCAGCGAATATTACACGAGGGAGTTTTATGTTTCAGAACAATGCTTCTCTAATAAGATTTGACAAATTTTCTGTAAATTTTGTAAAATTGTATGGGAACGTGCTAATTATAATCAAAAAAATAAATAAATAAATAAATAATAAATAAATAAATAAATAAAAATAAAAAACTTAAAATAATAATAATAATAATAATAATAATTTTGGAAAAATATTTATATTTAAATAAATAATTGCGCAATTCCCGCGCCAAAACATACACATATTGTACATAGTATGTGGAAGAACGTGTTAAATTTACAAGTCATTTGTAGCTTTTTATGATACAGGGTGATCCAAAGTATGTTTGCTCTTCTTGAATTTGTGGTTGGTCCCCTAATTGCCCTATAAGCTAAATCAATAGTGGAAAATGTGAGCTTTAAATGTTCTTTGCATGTCCGAAATCCCGGAACATTCTGTCTGATATTTTATTATTATTTTTTTTAAATACAAAAAGTGTTAAAAAAAAAAAAAAAAATCGAATAAATTGAACACCCACTATCTATAAACTATTGTTTTCAGTTTTAGTGAGTAAAATTTTTTATGATACAGGGTGATCCAAATTAAGTTTGCTCTGCTTAAATTTGTGGTTTGTCCTCTAATTACCCTCTAAGCTGAACCAATAGTGGAAAATGTGAGTTTCTAAATGTTCTTTACATGTCTGAAGTCCCGGGCCATTATGTCGAGTATTATTATTATATATATTTTTTTTTAGAAAAAAAAAAAAAAAAAAAAAAAGAAAAAAAATCTAGTAATTTGAACACCCACTGTATATAAACAATTGTTTTCAGTTTTAGTGAGAAAAATTCTGTAAGAAGCATTCAAATAATTTCCATGTAGTTTTGGCTTGCTGTGTTGTGTAATTTGCAATAACTGTTAAAATAACACAAGGAAGAGCAAAATAATTACAATGATTTATTTTTATTTTATTAACACAACATTTTCTTACACGATGTAAGTCGAATAATTTATATTCTACTTCATTTTTATAGTATGCACATTTATATAAACAATGCGCGTACTATGACAATTTTTCAAAAGCTAATCTTCATTTGGCTTGAAAGAAAGAAAAAAAAAGTCAGAAAATAGCGTACTATGTGTTACATTCATTGGCAAATTTTTAGCTGCTGAACCGCAAGAGAAAAACCACAAAAATAAAATAAATAAAGTTTGCGCGAAATTCGAAAATGTCACAGCCAAATTACATTAACTCTTGTTTAGTAAAGCCAAGGAGATTTATATCGAGCAAATTTATATCTTAAAATAAAATGTTATGTCCTTATACCATATCTAAAATTTTCATTTATATTGTGTAACTTTAATATTGCCCTAAATTTAAAATAATACAAATTAAATTTCAGATTTACTTTTTTTTCATTAAATTGCATTTAAATATAATAAATTTACTCGGTATGTATTAGTATTTTTTAGCAGACAATAAAAATAAAATGAAATCATATTAGAATATTTCATTAATTGAAATTAGCGTTGAAGCAAATAAATCAAAATAGTTCAGCTTAGTAACTATAAGATCGCAATCATACACTTGCCTAAACATGAAATCCTTTTTGGTAATATTTTGTAACTTTTCTTCTACGATTCAGCATATGTACTATTTTCTAGATTAAACCTTACTGCAGTTAATAGTTAATTAGCACTTGAAAGAGTGTCCTCTTTCCACAGATCTTTGCTGTGATTGGTGCACTAGTTGAGTTTGTCTTCTTTACTTTTATTCTCTTGTAATATTAAAGACGTGTCCATAAAGAGCCGCCAAATAAGGATCGATGAGAAAAAAATCAAAATTACGGATTTTTTCTCTCTCTTGACAGAAGCTCTTCCTGTCTTTCTCGTCAACCTCGGAGAAAAATCTTTGTAAAACGAAAGTTGCATAACGATGAGGAGCTACAATACAATGAACATATAATGAGGACAGATTAGTAAAACACTATAAAACTATTGAAGTCAATATGGTTTATTCTCAAATCGTGTTACAATGCTGACTTTCCATTAAAAGAACATTTATACTTCTGCCTATTGACAATAAATATTTACATTTAATTTAGAATGTCATCCTTCCACTCCAAATTTTCTAATAAATAAATAAATAAAAAAAAATATTTACATTTATTTTGTGAAAAAAAAGTATGTATTTACTTTCTTCTATTAGAGCAGGTGCACAAAAAAAGTGAAATGTACCATTTTGCAGTCTTTTGTAATAAGAGTTCGTAAGAGCCGATTTATGGAAATTAGACTAGATCATCACGATGAAATAATAGTATTGAAAAATATGTTAGTACCCCATAATACTATAGGTATGGGGAAATTAGGTAATCGTAAAATTTCCGACCTCGTTTTTTATATATATATATATATATATATTTTTACATGTTTTAAGGTTTGAGGAATTCGAAAATATCAAAATGGGTATGGTGCTCGTCTGTAGGGTAACAAGGGCAAACTTCACTTAAACGTGTATGAAAAAAGTATTTTTAACGTAAAGATGTAAGAACAACAATTAAATATCAGCTTTGATGCCGGGTTTAATATCATTAACTATTAACATGCTACTTTGAAAATTACGCAAATTATTCGAAATTTACGAATTTCTTAACATGGCAGAATACGGCAAATTCCGCATAAATGTTCTTTTTGAGGGATATTTTCATCGTAAAGATGTCAGAAATTTTTTTAAATATTATTTAGGATACTGGTATGATCATCCCTGACAATGAATTTTTTAATTAAAATTTTTTTTAAGTCATTTGGAATTTACGATTTACTTAACATTGTAGAATAAGGCAAAATTGAGCGTAAATTTCCGTTTTGAGGAACATAAATATATCAGACAACTTCAAAATAACAATTATGATACTTGTTTGAACATGATTGACTACAAATGTTGTAATAGGAAAACTCCGTAAGTTATTAAAAATTTAAGTTTTATCAACATAGCAAAATTGGAAGATGTTCCATGTAAATATGCATTTAAAGGATTGTTGCATTTTTAAATAGTTGCATGAAAACTAACCTACGAAATGATTCTAAAAAATAAATTAATAGATTAAAATAAGATAAATATATACAAGAGAACGGCGGATAGCCTATTAGGCGGGGATTTCATTCGGTCACTGATCAAGCGTTTGGTTAAATTCATTTCTTATTACATGATTCTAATATGTCTTGCAGAAATGTATGAGAACATATACACTAAGTGACAAAAAAAAAAAAACCGCACTTGGATATTTTCTTTTTCCCTTTTTGCAAACGCCAATTTTATCATTTAAAAAGCAAATTTTCGAACAGATTTTATTACATCGCCTCCCACGTATACTTTAGGATTGAGCCCAGTATTAAAAATAAAATGCAACTGTCTGGAAAATTATAATTTTAGAAAGTATTTAAAAAATGGCAAGTATAAGGCATTTAACGATGCCAAAAAAGTATTAATTTTAGAATGAAAGCCAAAAACTATTTTAATACGTGAGATGGCAAATTAATTAAATGTTAACGAAATGTTCCTGAGGTGATTTTTAGGAAGATATACAATTTTTTGGCTGTTTAAACGGAAAATGTGCCTTTAGGCGGCCATGTTGCCCATCCAAGCGAGATGATGGCAAGCTAAGAAACAAAAGTTTAAAAAAATCGATTTGTGCAAGCTCATAACTTAGAAAAGATTTTATAAAAAAAGTGCATAGTAAAATAATTTCTTCAAAAACAGTGAGGTAATAATTAAACAAAGTATGCTAAAAACCAGAAAATCTGCAAAAAAATAGCCATTACTAAGGAAAAGAATTAATAAAAACAAGTCTTCAGTTGACCAAAAATTAAAAAAAAATATATCAGTTAATTATTAGGCCGAACTGTTTTTCTCTGATGAGTCAAGTTTATTTTATTTAGGGCTGATAAAAAGAACTAGTAAGATTATAAAAATGTGACCGAATTATTGAAAATTGCATTCATAAAACAGTAACACATTCTCCGTACATTATGGTACGGAGGTACAGTCGGGAAAAAAAAAAACGCAACACTCAACGTAACTTCGTTGCTAATCGATGTAGAAAAATGCAATAGGTATCATTCGACGGGGAATTGTGAGTAGTTTCAGAAAATGAACTGAAATTTTGAATTGGGGGTCGTCTACATATTAAAACGCACACCAACTTTGATTTTTTCAATGGTAACACCGTATTTTTATTTTATATTTAGATTCCTCTGGGATCGCGACAACGCGAAAAAGTATATTGGTTGTATATTTTACTTATTTTTTCACAGAGTTATAAGCGTTCAAAGTTTGAAGGTGCTAATGTTAAATTCATATTTCAAACTTTTATTAATATCTTCACAAAAAATAACTTGATCGATATAATTTTTTTTTTACGAGATACAGTGAAGAAACCCAAACATAATCCATCATTACTTTTGATTCTGAAAAATATTTTTAATTCTGAAAAATATTAATAAATTCATATTCATAAAAATTATGAATTATGACCTATATTAATTTTTACATAAAATGAATTCTAATGATGAAAAATATGGGTGTGCAAATTCGCAGCTCATTCCAGTTATTAGTTTTCGAGATATAAATAAATCTTTCTTTTGAAGTAGTTTAGGGGGCCGTCTCTTATAAAGTTTTGCAGGAGATAACGAATCAAATCTTAAAAAATAACAATGAAAATTAAACAAAATATTTTTATTTTTTATTTTCGGGTCAAATTATATAACAACAACGTCAAACTCAAAGAAATGAAACAAAAATGATGATTTTTAGACATTAAAGTTAGCATCAAGAATTCCTGTTTTCTAAAGAAGACAAGCCCCGCCTTCATCGTTCTTCAAAACAAAACAATACACAAAAGAAAAGTTAATGTAACATTGAGTATTCGTGTTAAACTCCTTATTTTATGTTGACAAAAATATGCACTTCATCGATTAATTGGTGTTAATTTTGAATCTTTTAAACAAACACTACAAGAAAAAAAATTAACTAAATAGGCGGGGTTTACTGTTTAAATTGAAAAATAGGTTTAATGTGAAATTGTCAAATATAAAAAACGAATGGAATTAGAATGCAAGACAGACTTGTAAAATCGTTTCTTAACTTCCGTCATAGTTAAAAAAGGCTTAATCATTTGCTTCATATATTGCTTTATTTTATTTATTTACTTATTTATTTATTTTATAGGGAGGCGATTATTATTTTAAGGACACTTTAGTCTTTAAAATTTTATTAATATATTTTAACTCTATACATTTTTAGAAACATACTTTAACTTTTATAAATATATTTTAACACTTTTTGCGACTGCAGGATTTTGTCTTTTTGACAGTAAGACCCGCCTACTGACGTTATACTCTCAAAATAAAATATTTCATAACAAATTTTCTGTATTCACAATTATATTGCAAATGGATATACATTATAACTATATTCTTTCTAATCAATATACTGTTTCTATCCATAGTATATTTTATTGCAAAAATATGAACACTGGGTACACACTTAAGAAATGTGTAACACACAAATTACGAAAGAAACGCCCAATGACAGAGTTACAGATTTTCAAATAGCGTGAATCTACGTAAGCAGTCGCGAAAGGGAATTAAGAAATTATATTTTCATAGAAATTTCAAAACGAATCGTACAGTTCCAAAGAGTTCAACTGACCCAAAACTGGTAAGTGTGATTAAAATTGTTTAATATTTACTTCATGAACCCATACAATAATGTATCCGAAAAGATTTAGTTTATGCGTTGTTGTATATATATATGTGACGAATTCCCTTACTTGAGTCACATAATAGCTATGAAGGAAAGAGGCTGGCACTCAGTAATAACTCCAAATTTGCAGCACATGTTTTTATTTATCCATCTGGAACATATAAGGTACAGTCCATGATTGTGAGTTGAGCAAATGGATGCAGTGCAGTGCAGCCGAATGTGATCACGTGACCCCTCTCGGGCAGTTATTTGACGTAAGTTTACTAAGCAAGAGCACACCAGAAGAGAAGAGCTCCTCTGCCCGTGTTTTCACTTAAATACTGGCATTTTAGGCGGGAAATCACACCACTCCTTCCTATGCTTATTGGATATTAACTTAATGATTGACAGATTAGCTGAGGTCCAGATAACTGGGATTAATTACTATGCAGCTCCAAACCACAAAAAGCTGCAGATTGCATTTATTCATCACTTTCTTGTCTTAAAGTTGGTTCTCTTTTATGACTTTTGCGTTATGCTCACGCATTGTACTAAAACTTACTTTACAGGGGAAACTTTAGAATTAATTTTAAGTTAAGACTTTCTAATGGGATTTTCTTTAAATTATTGCTCACTATTAATTTAAAATAATAAAATAATAATTTAAAAACTCACCTCTCTTTATCCTTTCATATCCCCCCCTCCAAGACAACGTTCCCCTGGGCTTGCCTGCAAGTGCATGGGAACTCATTCCGAGGTGGCAGATAGTCCAGGAAAAGATGGTCTGTCTTATTGTGTAGAAGGAGAAGTGCATATATTTTCCCTTTAATTATTAATTTAGTCCCGTTTATCGATTTTTTTTTTCTTTCTGTAGAACTGCACGTTCCACGTGCTCAACCCTATACATACAATAGTGTCCTAGAAATATAAAATAAAACATAATGTAGCACTCTTATACAATATTATCTTAAAGCAGAAATTTCTTGTTCCCAACTAGTTGGTGACGCCTATAGTTTTATAATAGTTTTGTGTTCATATATAATGAACCATTATAACAAGGTCCTGTAAATAAGTTTTGTAACTGATCAGTAGGCAAAATAGTTCATTTCTTTGGCGAAGAAGTCCTTTGGTTTTGCACAGAGTCTTTAAAATTACATAAAAATATAATGACGTTGAACAAGATATTACACATCTGCAAGGAATCTATTTTTTAAAAGAAATATACGGAATTTGCAGTTTTCTCTACTGTCCATATATTTGAAATAATGACACTATAAATACATTTTATCATTTCAGATCATTGACACTTTTTCCTGGTTAATGTAAAATACATTTTCAAACAATTATATAAAAATACTTACTAAAGATACAAACAATAATAATAATAATAATAGCAAAAATTTTTTACAAATTATTTACACCTAAAACCAAGTTAATTACTTTGTTTGAGTAATTATTTGTTTTCAAAGTATTACAGACTGCTATAAACTTCAAGTTTGGCAATCCACAAAAATTGTATGGTGGGTACATTAACCCTTGAAACTCTGAGAATGTCAAGCCTTTCCAAAAGTAATTTGGGATAAAGGTGGAAACTGGCTAGCTTCTACAGAGAGGGAAAACACATCAGTTTTCCCGTGTTCTCCGAACACATCACAATGGTGAAGATCAGGAGACCATGAGAAAACAGACTGCTTATAGAAAAGGGGCTTAGGAGCGGAGGATCCTCATTTCACGAAACCATCTACATGATATTTAAGAAAAAAAAATTAAATAAACCGAAAAGGTATATTTGTAAAAAGAAAAGTTAAGGGCACGCTAGTGCCACTGAGTCAAAGAAAGGAAGATATGTCTCCCGACATCCCTCCGATTTCTTTAACTCAGCCAGGATCCTCATCCAACGTGTATGGGGAAATAGGAAAGCAAAAATAAAAAAACTTGGGACTGGAAGCTGATACCTAACTAATTTATTCATGACTTAATTTGAAATTTTTAGGATTATTATAGTATCTTAACTTACAAGGAGAGGTCACGACATGGAAAATTCAGATCGGGACGAAATTGCGCAGGATTGTAGTATACTATGAGGGTAACA
Source organism: Salticus scenicus (assembly GCA_963930645.1). Taxonomy (NCBI): domain Eukaryota; kingdom Metazoa; phylum Arthropoda; class Arachnida; order Araneae; family Salticidae; genus Salticus; species Salticus scenicus. The sequence continues at coordinate 62,681,214 of OZ005649.1, read as the reverse complement.
ACATATTAAAGCAGTAGGACCCACTATCCAAAAAATTTCGAGAAAAAAGCATTTAAAGTTTCAGTAATCTTTAAATACAAGTTATTTCGAAAGCGAGCAAGCGCCTCAGTGGTGTGATCTTAAAGCGCGAGTCTCCCACCCAGATGACTTGGGTTCGAGGCTACCTACGGGACAACTTTTTTTTTTTTTTTTTCCTTTAACTTTTTATGTAATCTTAACTTTTTATTTGTTTTACTTTATTTTTCAATTAAATTCAAGATTTGAAAATTTTAATAAAAAATTATTTAATTTTCTTGAGTATAAAATAACTTTTTCTATTTTTAATATTTATAACTTAAAAATACAATAAAGTTCTATAACTTAAAAAATAAAGTTTAGTTTTACAAAACCCTAAATAAGAAACATAAAGAAAAAGAGACAAATATTTAAATAATTAAAAAATAAGCAAGCTGTAAACAAAGCGTAAAATACTTAGCAGGTGTACTTAAACCTTGGTTTGAGCTTCCTGATTTGGTTTGAATGTGTATAAATTACGTAAACACTTCTAGCTTGTTAATAATAAAGGACAGGTGGAGTTTTATTTTGTGCACAGAAGGATAAAAAAAAAAAAAAAAAAAAAGGAAGTCGTTATTTATCGAAAAAGAAACGATGTTCATTAACATTTAAAATCGACATTTAAAGATAACATTTCCTTACCTGTAATAGTTTAATATCATTGTAATCCTATACTATAATTTTTCAAGAAACTGTATTGATTGGAGAAGTAATTATTTAATTTGGATAGTAATTATATATGCAATTAAAATCACCATTTCTCTCTATTTTTTTTTTTTTTTTTTTTTTTTTTTAAATAAAATTAAATATACCTAAAATAAAAACAATATTTAGATAAATAATTAAAAACAGTTTCTTTAGTTTTACCTTATTTTACAGTTAAAATAAAAATAAAATTTATTTTTTAAGTTATATAAATTTATTGTATTTTTAAGTTATAAATATTAAAAATAGAAAAAGTTATTTTATACTCAAGAAAATTAAAAAAAAAATTATTAAGATTTTCACATTTTGAATTGAATTGTAAAATAAAGTAAAATAAATAAAAAGTTAAGATTACATAAAAAGTTAAAGAAGAAAAAAAAAAAAAAAAAAATAGTCCCGTAGGTAGGCTCGAACCCAAGTCAGCTGGGTGGGAGACTCGCGCTTTAGGATCACACCACTGAGGCGCTTACTCGCTTGTGAAATAACTTGTATTTAAAGATTACTGAAACTTTAAATGCTTTTTTCTCGAAATTTTGTGGATAGTGGGTCCTACTGCTTTAATATGTTGTTACCCTCGTAGTATACTACAATCCTGCGCAATTTCGTCCCGATCTGAATTTTCCATGTTGTGACCTCTCCTTGTTAGATGAATGGACAATTTCTGAATTTCTCTTAAAATGAAGGCTGGGTTTGTCTATCTCAAAATTAACGTTAGATAATTGTCTTAAGATTTTATATGGGCCTGAATAAGGTGAACTCAATTTACGCGTGTTTGGATATTGAAATTCCTCATAAATCACTTCATCTCCAACTTTAAATTCCACAGGGAGAAATCGAGCATCGTATCTGACTTTGTTTTTATTATGATATTGTATTGTTTTTTCTTTTGCTGTTTTTCTAGCTTCATCAACTGAAGGGTAGTAATTATTATTTGCCAATAAGGGGTCATATGGTAATTCTCCTAATAATAAATATTTAGGTGGAAACTGAGTTACTGAATGAGGTGTTGAGTTATATTGATTTAAAACTTCTTCAAGTAATTTAGTCCAGGGAATTTTGTTTGAAGAAGAATTAACTTTACACTTTAAACGCGTAACAATAGTCTGATTGAGCCGCTCGACTTTCCCGTTGCACTCGGGATGATGGCTACTTGTTAATAGGTGTTTAACATAATAATTTCGAAGAAATTTTTTAAAACGGGATGAAGTGAATGCTGCATTTCTGTCAGTTAACAATTTTTTAGGCACTTGAATTTGAAATAATTGTTTTAAAAAGTTTGTATAAGTTTCAGTGGTAACGCTTTTTGATGGAAATCCCCACACATAACGGGTTGCATGGTCCACGACCAAATGCAAATACTTTTTTGTAGAATTATAATAATTAAGTCCACCAACAGTGTCCAAAGACAAACATTCAAAAGGTTTATCTGTTGGTGGTACTTCTTGTAACGAGCCAAATCTTTTTTGTTTACATTTTTTGTTTAATTGACAAATATGACAATGTTTCACAAAACTTTCAATGTCTTTATTAATATTAGGCCAATAATACTGGGGTGTAATTAAATTTACCATTTTATAAATTCCAGGATGTCCAAATTGAGTGTGGGTTTTCTCTAGTAGGGATAATCTTAATGACATAGGGACTATTATCTTATACAAACCTTTCTTTTTAATTACATTTACATCATCAATTTCAATAATTTTCTTACCATTAATAATTATATTTTCTTTTTTCTGATTGTCTTTAATTTCATTTAAGTCAAGGAGGTGTACATGGTGTGACACATTTTCTACAACAGGCAATCGGGATAACATATCAGCTTCAATATTAGTTGAACCTTTTTGATATTGAATTTGATAGTCAAACATACTAAGTTTAAGGGACCAGCGGAATAATCTTCCTCTTAAATTTTTAACATTTTTTAGCCAAGTGAGAGCCGCATGATCTATATGTATGACAAATTTTTGACCGTGCAAATAATGATAAAATTTATCTAAAGCATCAATGATTGCTAAACATTCTAATTCAGTAATGGCATAATTTTTTTCATAATTACGTAAGTTTCTAGAATGATATGCTACTGGATGTAAATTGCCATTCTCATCTGCCTGCTTAACAACACATCCCACACCATGACTCGAGGCATCAACAAATAAATGACAGGGACTTTTGGGATCATAGAGTCTTAAAATGGGTTTACTTATTAGAGCATTTTTTAATTTTTGGAAGGAATTTTCGCATTTTTGGTCCCAAACATAGGGGACATTTTTCTTTAGCAAATTATTTAATGGAGCTCTAGTTTTTGCATATTGTGGAATAAATCTAGCATAAACATTTACGGATCCCAAAACTCTCTGTAATTCCTTGACATTTTTTGGCGGTTTCAAATTTTTTATGACCTCAATATTGGGATTATCAGGCGTAATAAGTCCATTAGTAATTTCGTACCCTAGAAAATTAATTTTTGTTTTGACAAAATTACATTTTGATAATTTTAATTTTAAGTTTTCTTTAATACAGATTTCAAAAAGTTGCTCTAAGTGCTTGAAATGTTCTTCTTCTGACTGTGAAAATACAATAATATCATCAAAATAATTACATGCAAAATCTATTTTGTATTTATTTAAGATTCTTCTAATTGTTTGATTGAAGATAGCGAGGGCATTCTTGAGGCCAAAGGGCAGGTATTTCCATTCATATAATCCAAAAGTTGTAGCAAAGGCCAATTTTTCAGTATCTCTTGGGTGGATAGGAATGTGCCAATATCCACTTGCCAAGTCGAGGGTGGAAAAGAATTTTGCTTTAGCTAATTTATCTAATAAAGTATCTATTCGGGGAAGTGGTTCAGCATCGGTTTTTGTTATCGAATTAAGTTTACGGAAGTCAACACATAAACGACTCTTTTTTCCTTCTTCCTTCTTATACACCAGGGTTACAGGTGCCGAATAAGGGGAACAACTTTCTTTTATTATACCTGCCTGTAATAAATTGTGAATTTGGGTTTTAATTTCTTCTTCTTCCTTAGGGGAAGTTCTATATGCTCTGAGTGAAATAGGTAAATCAGAAGTTAAATAAATTCTCTGGGGTTCCATACGAATTCTTCCAACGTCATATTTTGATTTAGCAAAAATTTTGACATATTTTGATAATAAAGTAGGAAGTTTTCCTTCTCTAGCAGACTGAGGAGTTACGTGATTTTCTTCAGTGGCAGGAGTGTACTTCATCTTCTCTACCCTATTATTTGATTGAACATTAACATTTTCACTTCTAATTGTAGTTTCACTTTCAGGAATTAAATGTAAGGTTTGAGAGCAACTTGGTATATTTTTTAACAATGGTAGAATATTGTTATTTTGTGTTACACATTTTTTAGCACAATCAAAAGTTAATTCAAATAGTCCACGATGATCTAAGCTAAGGAGAGCATATGGTAAGTTATTATTCAAAATAAACATATCAATATTTTTTCTAATATTACCTATTTGTAATAACAGGGAACATTTTTTGGTAATCTTCAACATTCCTTGTGTTTGTACAACATTTATTGGCGAGATATTTTGTGTGGGAAGTCGATATTTCTGAACAAAATGTTGAGGAAGAATACTTAAACTGCTGCCTGTGTCGAAAATTAAAGGAATAGGATTAGAGTACGAATTTGGTTTTTTAACACTTTGACTTGTTTGCTGATTCTTTCTTTGGGTACCCTTCTTTTGAATTATGCGACCGGTCGCGGCAAACTGTCAATATGTGTTATTTACACCTTCTGTCGTACTGTTTCCTACTGTGGACTCTTCTGTATTATGAGTCGGTTGTTCCTGCTTGAAAGGGCATTCTCTATGCCAATGAAATGCGTTAGGGATGTTAATTTTAGTACAATATTTACATGGAAAAGGAGGTAAAGATCCTTGAAAATGTAGTCGTGCATTTGCGTTTGACTGCTGGGGTCTAGGCCCTCGTAAATTGGGTCGGTTATCATGAGTCCTAGTGGGTTGATTTTGATTAGAGTATCCCATATGGGGTCTATTTACATTAGGAAATCGATAACTCCAAGGTTGTGGACGGGGATTGTATTGCACAGGGGCCCTATTGAAGACTTGAGAGTAGTTATATTTTGGATACTGATCCGACTTAGGTGGGAGTGTGTCAGCTGATTTTCCTGATAGTTGCAATTTATCTAAGCGATGAACCAAATCCCTCCATTCATTTAGGCTTTTCGGGGAATTAACCACCACAAGTTGTTTTAATGTTAATGGCAATCCGTCTGTTAATCCGTCCAACAGGAATTTAGGTTCTAGACCTAAAGCTCGTCCCACTTGAAGTTTCTTGTGGTAGTAATCTATAACATTGTCACCCTGTTTGAATACAATACTTGAAAAATCATTTAAAGAGGTCTCTCCAGGTGTAGTAAATTGCTCATTAAAAATTTCTACTACCTCTTCCCAGTGCATCATATTTAAACTATTATTAACATAAACTGTTAGGGCTCTCCCTTTTAAAAACCTTTGTATGTTCCTAACCTTCCAAATTGCGTCTTTTCCATTTTCCTGACACCACGCGTCAAAATACGGTAACCACGCCGTCCATAACATTCCATTTTCAGGGCAAAATTCAATAAGCACATTTTCCTCTTTTAACGGTGTGTTTGTAGAAGAGGAAGAGTTATTTAATTCACTTAATTTACCCTGCTCCGTCTCTGAAATGGCACCTAAATTATCTCCACCTGTATTCTCAGGGACCACTGGATCTTCGGGTGGGTCCTTGGCCATCTTAACTTCTATTTTTTACCTTCAAATTTAGAAAATTCAAAATTTTTTTTTTTTTTTTTTTTTTTTTCAAAGAAATTCAACCTTTATGAAATATATTCAAGTTTCAAATAAAAATAAAAATTTAGAGAATAATACAACTTTGTGAAAATATCAATTTTTAAATTAATTATGCAGAACATTAAGAACAAAAACTAATTTAGATAACCCTTAAATATTCAAATTTCAAATAAAAATTCAAAAAATAACAACTTTGAGAAAATATCAGTTTTTAAAAATAATTATGCAGACATTAAAAACCACCACTTATTTAGATAACTCTTAAACATAATAATATGCAAATTTCAAATAAAAATTCAAAAAATAATACCAACTTTATGAAAAAATCAATTTTTTTTTTTTTTTTTTTTTTAAATAATTAGGCAGAACATTAAAAACCAAAACCCTCAAATATTATAGTATTTAAATTTCAAATAAAAATAAAAATTCAGAAAATAATACACTTTAACTTTGAAAATATCAAATTTTTTTTTTTTTTTTTTTTTTTTTTTTTAAATACTTATGCAGAAAATGAACAATCAAAAATAATTTATATGCTCTTTAAATATAATAAAGATTCATTATTAAATATGGGAGAATTGCAAAAATACTCATTTTTAATATAGTAATTAACACACATTAAGTTCCTTTTTATCTTAAAATAAATAAATAATTCACTCACTTCAGTGCCAGGAATAAAAAAGAAAAATAAATAAAAAAAATTTGCTACTTCCACTTTATGTCTGCAGTTATTTATACTCTGTTATCTTTGTTTAATTCTCCATCCAATGAATGAGGCCATTGACCTTGATGAAATAACACATTTGCTGAAGGAAGAACACCATATTAGTAGCCAAAGCACTTGACCTTGAGGGAGAAGAATGTAGAGAAAAACAAAACTTGACACACTTTCTTTGAGATGCAATTCAGTCTCTGTTGAATAAGTTCTTTTGCCTGATTGAATGAATGTATTATCCTTTATTTTCTTTTCTTCATTAGGTATTAACAGATAAGGAACAATATTTTTCTTTTGAGAAGGCTGCTTTTATTGATATAGATTTAATTTATTATTTTCTTTCCTTCTGTGTATTTAGTTTATTGTTTTTCTTTCTATGTGCATCCGGAGAGGGGCCACGAAATAACATAATTAATTTTCTTGCAGCCATAACTTATTGAGTACCATTATTTTTTATTTTATGCAGGTGTCCATCCTGTCGACTTATTTTAATGTGACGAATTCCCTTACTTGAGTCACATAATAGCTATGAAGGAAAGAGGCTGGCACTCAGTAATAACTCCAAATTTGCAGCACATGTTTTTATTTATCCATCTGGAACATATAAGGTACAGTCCATGATTGTGAGTTGAGCAAATGGATGCAGTGCAGTGCAGCCGAATGTGATCACGTGACCCCTCTCGGGCAGTTATTTGACGTAAGTTTACTAAGCAAGAGCACACCAGAAGAGAAGAGCTCCTCTGCCCGTGTTTTCACTTAAATACTGGCATTTTAGGCGGGAAATCACACCACTCCTTCCTATGCTTATTGGATATTAACTTAATGATTGACAGATTAGCTGAGGTCCAGATAACTGGGATTAATTACTATGCAGCTCCAAACCACAAAAAGCTGCAGATTGCATTTATTCATCACTTTCTTGTCTTAAAGTTGGTTCTCTTTTATGACTTTTGCGTTATGCTCACGCATTGTACTAAAACTTACTTTACAGGGGAAACTTTAGAATTAATTTTAAGTTAAGACTTTCTAATGGGATTTTCTTTAAATTATTGCTCACTATTAATTTAAAATAATAAAATAATAATTTAAAAACTCACCTCTCTTTATCCTTTCATATATATATATATATATATATATTCTTTCATTTCGTACACCTACGAAAGAAAATTTAAGCTTTATTGGTGATCAGTACAGCCATAATGGACACTTTTACTTGAAAAGTATTGCACTTTTTTACTGGAGTACTGTATGGACTAATCGCAAGTGTAATGTATTTAAATAGACCTAAAATTATCTAAAAAAGCACTGAAGTATATACAAATCTAAAAAAATGAATTCAGGATAATAAAAGAACTGAAAGAAAGGCAACGTTTTATTAATTTCTATAATTATTTTTTTCCTGAAAGATTTCCGGCGTGAAACATTAAACTTTTCTCTAAATCTTATAGGATCTTAAATTTATTTTCTACATTTATAGATAACCCCCTAACACATTTTTGATTATAACTCTATAAATACTAAACATAAAGTATATAAACAGTATACTTTTCCGCACTGCCAGATTCTCAGAAATTCGAAAATGAAGTCAAAATTGGGTGTTGCTATTGAAAAAATCAAAGTTGGCGCTCATTTCAATATGTAGATGACCCCTAATTCAAAATATGATGACATATTCAGAAAGTGCTTTTAATTTCCTGTTGAATGATGTCTATTCGATGTTTCTGCGTCAATTAGTAACGAAATTACAGCGGGTGTTGCGTTTTTTTTCCCCGACTGTACATAAAGTTTCAATGAGTGGGGCAATTTTTTATGCTCAAGGGATCAATTAACTTGAAATAAAACACGGCCATTATAAAAAGGGCGCCTGACCGACTATTTTGAAGGTATCCCGCAAACAGAATTTCAAGATGGTATTGCACCATGATAAGGGCGTCTGTGGTGCGTTTATTCCATTCAAATTGTTACAACTACCTATCCTATCCCATAAGCATCTATAATTCTGTAAGCAATCATATCTTTTTTAACTTTAAGTTAAATCCCACAAAAATATCGTAGAATTTCTTTTTCATCAGACTTGGAAATAGTCCTAATCTCAATCCGCTCGAAAATGTTTAGCCTATAAAAAAGCGCGGGAAAGGGGTGAAGATTAAAAAATTTCAGTCTACAACTCTGCAAGGACTAGAAATTTTTTTTATGATATTTGGCACAGCGAAATTTCTGATATTTATATTAACCCTTTGGCGGGAACATGTTTTCATCATGCTTATCGGGAACATCGGTCTCACAGACTGCTTTTTGAAATAAAGGTACTGAATGTATTTGGCGAAATTTTGTTGCAATAAATTATGAATTCTTGCAGCCATAAATTTACTTTCTCAATCATGACGTATCATAGGGGCAACAAGGTATATTATGTGGTTGATTGGATTTAATGTCGCATTAGTACTGCGCCAGTGGGTTAAGTGGGTAAAAATGATAGCTACTGATAAAATATACCTTTCAAAGGGCAGATAATTTCTGAAGGAAACTCCATTCAATGAATCGCTTGTGAATGAATTGGCTCTGGAAGACTTTGTATAAAAAACTCTTCTTTGCTTTGAACGACTTACTACTTAAATATATCTGACGACTGGAAAAAACTAAATCATCGCATCAAAACTTTACCTAAAATACTTTCCAATCCAATTCCAACACCAAAAACTCGCCGAAAACCATAATTCTGTCAGAAACTCACAACTTTCCTAAAACTCGTAACTCCATCCGCAACTTTCTTCATAGCACTCTAATTTTACCTAATACCAACAAAATCAATCGAACTTAAGCTTTCAGAAAGAATTCTCAATTACTGACATTTCTACGTAATGTGACTGTTAGTGCTCAAAAATCGAGATTCCTGATATTCTAATAACATTTTACAGGTTTCTTTTCAACTCTAAGGGGCTCCGCCCCTGTTCACTGCCAACCCCAAGGGTAGTTCACCTTGTTTGGGCAGGTTTTACGTTGCACTAGTGTCACGCTGTGGACGAATGGCGACGGTTCGAGACTCACCCCTAAAGCAGGCTTTATAGTGGAAGTTCCGTTCCGCTGTACGCAAGAACAGAGCGAGAGTATAAGGAGTGATAACTTCATATTCAATTCTATTCTATTCAATTTCTTATTCAGTAGATAGTTATCACTTTTATATTTTAGCTCAGTGCTTGCGGACAGCGGAAGGAAACGACCACAATAAAGGCACCTTAAGGGTTGTTCTGAGACATGCCATCCTCTACATGTTGAGTGCATTTACGTCGCACTTTTGCTTCAGTTAGACACCTTTGGCGTCTTGGACATTTATCGCCAAACGTGCTGGTACTCTGTCCTAGAAATATGCATCCGCAAGTCCCTACACTAAGCCTAACCTTTAGCGGTCTCAGAGACCGATGTTCCGGTTTAAGGGATAAAAAACTGCATAATACTATGCCATTACGCATTAAAGCAGTAATTCCATATAAAGGTGGAATAACTCAATGCAGAATACATATTTTTATTAAGAAATTGCTTAGATCTAACAAATAAATAGTTTTATTTCATGTATTAAAATATAAGTTGTTTGTATCATATAATAAATCATAATACAGTACAAAGTATATGTTTATTATATTTCGTTTAAAAAGAATGTTTTATGTAGATCTTTAATGATTACTTCGTAGAGTGTAATAAAGTGAATTATTAAACCAAAAATGCACATAGGTATCATTTCATCTCTTTGATATTATGCAAACATGGCAGTTTTTTTTTGTTTGTTTTTTTTTGTTTCAACCATTAGTTTTGAAGTTATTACAAATATAATAGGTATAAGTCAATTTTTCTGCAGTGCGGCTTTTTTTTTTTTTTTTTTTTTTTTTTTTTTTTTGTCGCTTAGTGTATATTATGTGGAACTGAGCAGAGTCCCCCTATGCCCACTAGTTTATTTCCCAATAATACTATAGGCACAGACTAAGGAAACACTTAGACCCGGCGAGGCGGTTCTAAAAGTGAAGCCTCAACTGTAACCGAGCAGCCATATTAGGAAGAGCAAAAACAGGAATAAACTGGACCCGCAAGACGACTATCTGGTATAGGGAGAAAAAGAAGAACAGTAGGTAGCAAAATTATTCGAATGCTAGCAATAATTCCTCTATGAAAAAAGTACACTTAATACTATTTTGTTAAATAAATCCTCGTCAAATCATGTTCTTAGACTAAGAACTATCTGCTTCAAAAGGGGGGCTGGCCCCTCTCACACAAAAATATATGTCAAATAAAACTGCTTCTAAAACTATTTTGAACTGCCGAGCTCGTAATTGGAAGATTGCGGGTTCAGTACTCGAGTCTGCAAAAGACCGCCGTGTACACTAATGGTGACTGTTGCACGTAAAATCCGTCATGGCCACAATGTCCTCCATGTTCCCATCAAAATTATACCTCTGGGAGTCACCGAAGTGAGGAAGCCATCCCCTCCGTGGAGGATCAAATTTGTGATGGCATGTCTCTGGACCATTCCTAGCGGTGCGTCCCAGACCATCGTCAATTACCCATAACGCAGTACTAGTGCGACATTAAACCCAACCTACCTACCTACCTAAGTTTAAAAAAATCGTAGAAAGTCAATCAATAATAAGTTATTTTTAGTCCTTATTTATTAAGAATGAAAAAATGTATCAGTAATTGGATAATTGTAGCATTTTTTAACGATTCTCTATTATGATCTGGTCAGCCTGAACTAGACCCGGCAAGACGGTTCTAAAAGGGAAGTCTCAACTGTAACTGAGCAGCCATATTAGTAATAGCACCTCAGTTACTTCACTTTTCCTCATACCAGATAGTCGTCTTGCCAGGTCTATGTAATTCCTTAGTCAGCGAGTATAGGTATGGGGTTGGTTGGTTGGGTTTTACGTCGCACTAGTCCTGCGCAGATGGGCGATTGGCGACGGTCTGGCACACACCTCTGGAGGTGGTCCGGAGACATGTCATCACAATTTTGATCCTCCACGGAAGGGATCTATAGGTATTGGGAGCTTGTGAGGTAGATGTAGCGTCGGGTTAAGGTAAATAAAGGTCGCCGTAGGAAGTCAGTATTCAAGATAAGATGTTAATCAGAGGTTGGAAAAGTATAAGCTGGATCCAGCGTATATGGCGACCGTAGAGGTTAAATCGCTAGATTGAAGGTGTCAGGTAGAGGTGGTTTTAGGTCAGCATGGAATGTGTAAAAGGAAATTAGAATCTATGCAGATTGAGGAAAGATGATTAAATACGAGTAGTTTTAGAGAAATAAGTTCATGAAACGAAGTGAATGATGTGATATGTTTTTGAAAGTGTTTAAGTAGCAAAATGTTTTGAGTGGAAGCTGGTTTGTGTTGGAGTCATAGTGGAGCGAAAGCGAATTTAATTTTGAAATACGATAGCAGTGAGTAGCCGATATACATAAAATTAGAAAGTTTAGCGTTGCGCGAGGTCAACTGGGTGTGCTACGTTATTTTTTGAAGTTGTGCTTATTCCGGAGGTATTCTTTATTTTAATTAGAGTTTCTTTCAAGCTTCTAATGTTACCTACCATAGCCACGAGTGGTGAACATATTTATTCATAATAGCTGAATTTATTTATTTAAATATTCTTGTGAGTTTCTTTTGTACATTCTCCTTACACTTATTCGAAGTCAGAATAAACATTTATTAGTTTTTATACTTAAGAGTCTCTGGATTATTTTCTAATTTAAGTTGTTCATAAGATGGGGTCTGCAGAAACCGAGACGCAGACATCACAGAGGCGCTCAAACTTGCTTGATACCCCCTTCACCCTCCGGCTAGAGTTTATTTTACTGGGTCAGGAAACGTTATTTAAATTTGCAATAATATTGAGGAATAATTCGAGCTGTCTAAATTAGCTGCTGATGATAAATTTAGCGTTTCGAAATACGCTCTCAAGGTGATGCTAAAATATGGTTCCAGTATGTCGCATGTATGTCATTGGGTCAAAATCCCACATATAACGCTTTAAAATGTAAAATTAAAGAAACTTTTTCCTCTACTGCCGATCACGACAAATTGCATCAAGAACTTTACAGTCGAAAGAAATCTTTTTTCGAAAAGCCTACTACTTTTCAACTTCGAGAACTGGATATAATTAAGCAATTAGAGTTAACCTTGCCTTTTACTGCGGGGTTAAATATTATCACCCCTCTCTTTAGAATTCCAATTCAGGATTATTTGGATCTAAAACCCGTTACATCTTATGATAGTTTATTTCAAACCTTGTCTAAGTACCAAGGGCGACACCTGTAAAAGAGAAAAATAAATTTGCAAAGCGGGAAAATGTAAATGTTAAAAATAACTCTCCAGGGCGTGACAACTTCACCCCATCCCCTCAAAATCATAATTTTAACCGACCACAGCAAGCTCGTTTATTTCAACACACAAGACGCAACAATAACTTTCAAAACCTAGAAATAGTTGTTTAAATCAAAATGAAAAATTTTCAAGAAATGAGAAGGACTCATAATTATAATAATCAGTATAACCAGGTAAATTCCATTCCTCTGAGTATAATTTCTGTCTTTCCAGTGGACTTACCTAACTTAAATATTGTTCTACATGATGTTGTAATGCCTGCATTTTTTTATACTGGAGCTGAAAGTTGTTTCCTAGTTTATGATACTTATACTAAATATTTCTCATTTAAACCTTTAAATCGCACTAATTTAGATGCAATTACAGCACAAGGCCAATCTTGTGTAAACAGAGGTCAAGTGCGTATAAAAGCTAAATTAAATCAGATAGAAGGGGGTTGTGGGGGAGATTCTGATTAACTTGAGCTATAGGATAAGGGTCCGCAAAAAAAACTCCAGGAACAATAAGCAGTCGCAATAAAACTCCAGGAACAATAAACTTTAGGCCGTGAGGAAATAAGAATCAATAATTTCGCAGCAATCATCTTTATTTAATCAGCATGAAAATCAAGAAAGTCTTTAATAAAAATATTTCAAAGTGTCTATTATAAAGTTGAACAGACATACAGATGAGAGAGAGAGAGGGCTTCGCGATTACGTGTTCTTACGTCAAGATTTGAGAGCGAATTCTGAAGTTGACTCTATTGCAATTAAGATCAGACTGCTGAATTACGCCAAGAATTTTGAAAAAGTGCCAAATTTTATAGCCAAAGATATTCCTTTGTTAGTAGAATAATTCAATATAAATATTTTGAATTTAGCAAGTTCGTTAAAAAGAAATAACGCCAATCCTCTATGCCAAGTTTTATCGCCAGACAGCCGTTAAGTAAGAGACATAAAGTCTGCGATTTATTGTGCATGCTGTCATAAAAAAAATATAAGTTACCCTTTAATGATATCATAACGGAACTTATAGCCTAATTTATTTATAACAAAGTGGACTTGCGCAATTTTAAAGAATGAAAATGTAATTATATATCCAACGGCTTATAACTGGAAATAATATTATTTTTATATTTTATTTATTAAATGATTTAGAAGAGCTTATAAATGTCATTTAAAAGGAATATGTTTTTGTTCTCAGAAGATTTATTAATAGCATAAGGGATAAAGTATTATTAGAATTACGATATCAATTATAGACAAAAGCGAATAAATAAAAGTAATTTAGGATTTTGTTATCTATTTTTATTAGCCATTTAATTTATTGAAAATATAATAATTACTTATTGCCTTAATTTAAAGCTGTAATTAAAATTAATATATGTGAAGGAACGACTTCACATATTTCTCCCCAGCGACGAGGAAAAAAAAAAATGAATCGTCAAAATGGACGAAAATTATAAAAATATAGAACGCTCTCTCTCACCTTTACAACAGAGTAATACAATTCCAAAAATTCCTGCATACCATTGTGGAACATGTAAAGTAATCTTTTCTTAAACGAAAAAAAAAAAAAAAAAAATTGTGGCATATAACAATAAATTTGAAAAAATCAATAATAATGACAGTTATGGAACAATGAGACATATTCAATCAGCGTGATGCTAAAGTGACATTCTGAAACAAATTACATAATCAATTAATTATATAAATATGATATATAAAATGTGTAAAATATTAAAAATAATCATTAATTACAGTGTATGTATGGTTTATAACAAGGAAAAGGAAATCAGCAACCAGAAATATGAAAAACAATTACATTTGTATTTTGTTAAATTTCCAAAAAATTTATATTGCATTAATATGAAAAAAAAAAAAAAAAATCAAACATTTTTGATTAAAAAGACCATTATCGTACACGTGAAAAATTAAATTCCAACAAAGTGAGCCAGAGAGTGTATAAGAGAACAATAGCTATGACAGATATGATGGTTTTGTGATGTCTAACTGAACATAGCGTATTGAACAATATGTGTGAAGCAGAAGAGGCTTCATGTTGTGCAAAAATGACAACCAGCATTCTGCAAAGTGACATAATGAAATGTCCCTTGTATGTGTAAAAATGTGTAGAGAAAAAAAAAATCTAGCCCTATATCAGAATAAAAGAGCACATGTAAGAGTTACAGAAAAATTATTTTATTTTATCTTAACTTTTACCTATTTTTATGCCTTCTAATTCATTTATTATTTTTTTTTTAATATAAATTTATGAACCAACTTTATTTCAATAGTTTGTGTTGGTAAAAAAAATATTAAAATTTACTCGTACGAAATAATTTCCTTTTCCTGAATAAAATTTTAACAAATGAATTAGCATTTGAATTTCTCAAAACAAACATGATCTCAATAAAAATTTAATTTTTAATGCATAAACTCTGAGTAGACCTGTAATAGGTGATAAGAATACAACTCATAAAAAAATTGTCAAAAACAGCAAAAAAAAAAAAAAAAAAAAAAATCTAAATACACTATTGTTTTTATAATTACAGTTGAACTATTATTTTATCGAGCCCACTCTATATTCAATATCTTTTTTTTTTTTTTTTTTTTTTTAAATGATACTGTATGTTACACAGATAATTTCATAATACTGCTCAGCAAGAAATAGTCTTTAAAAAAAAAATGAAGAGTGAACCAGCCACATACTTCTGCACAGACTGCCTCTTACAACGCACAGATGATTTCAAGGTACCATTCAAAATGCATCTGTGGTGGAAACCTTATAAAAAGGAATTATTTTAATTAAGAAATTTTAAATAATTAAATATTTAATTTAAGCTGACAGAAAATTTTCTGCAAGAGTTTTACTCTTTAAACAAGAAAAAAAATTTTGATAAAAACAAAATTTTAAAACGTACCGACTATGTACGGAAATTTCACTTTTTATGTACTTCCTTGAAAAACAAATAGGCTCTAAAAACATAACAAAATTTATTGCAAGTTGACAAAAATTTATTTACTTTTGTGTATGTGTGTATTATTATTGGAATTAGTCTTTTGTAAAAAAACTCGTGTGAAAATTTAATAAAAGAAAATGTAATTATCTCCACATGTGAACCAATGAAATAGCAATTAAATAGGTCAGATAAAATTTTGTGAGAGTGTGTGTGTGTGTCAAACATTGGGTTGTGAGGCCAAGTTTGAGAATAATGCAGAAAAGCATGGAAAACATGCATGTGAAAGATAATGAAATACTATTGGATAAATTTGCATTATGACTGACAAATTGAGAAGCCAGCCAATAATACAATGAAATTCCGACCCAAAAGAAAACATATACAGGAACACATGTATAAACATAGAAAAATATATATAATTTTGTGTGTGTGTGTAATAGAATTATTAAATATAAAGTGTTTGTAAAAGTTAAAATAAACTGATCATGTCATACAAATGAGATGAAAAAAACTAGTGTGAATTTGTTAAAAAGAATCATATGAAAGAGGTGATGTGTTCACGCAAAGAATCCTTGAATTTATCAAGCGAAACTTTGACAATAATGAAAATATAATTAGGAAAAATATACAATCCAAATATTTCCAAAATTCACATACATCCTCATGTTATTTATTTACATCTATTAAGTAATTTATATCAATATCTTTTTATTGATCCTTATTTTTATTATTATTTTAATTATTATTTATTTTGTCACCCAAAATATTATAGAACATGTATTAATGAATTATAAGTGTCTATGAAGGCCTATAAATCATAACCTTCCAACAATGTTGTGAAAGTGTGAAATCCCCTTCACAATTACAAGTGTTGAAACCAATATAATGGTCGAAATCCGTAGATTATAGAAGTCATTAACATATTGACAACCAGAGCAACACAATTGTGCTTAGAGGGTAAATGTGTATATGTGAAAATTAAAAAAATAACTAAATGGGTGATATGTTGAACTATTTAAACAGTATTGTAAAAATGAATATCAAATGATATAATTTGAACTATTAAAAATTTAGTATATGTCTGTAAGAGTTCCAACAAATATTAAAATTAAAAAAATTCTTTTTTTTTTTTTTTAATGCTACAAAAACAAATTTCCAAAGCTGCAGATGAAAGCGCTAAAATTGCGAATTTAACGTGCACTGAAAATTATAAACAAACAGTAAAAGTGAAAAATAAGTCTTGACTAAAATAACAGTATTATCTACTGAACTGAGCATATATGAACTGAGATGAGCTGCGCTGAGGCCTCAAAAATTAAAAATGCGCATAAAGTAGATATACAGAATAGCTTCATAGGCTATATAAATTGCTCAGTAAAATTATAAAAAGACTCGAGTACAAGAAGTGTAATCTCACTTCAAACAGGTGAATAAAAAGAATATTACCAAATCAGCTGATAAAAAGAACAGTAAAATAAACCTGTTCACACATGTGCAAAAGATGTTTCTCTTTTATTTTTTTTATCTTTTTTTTAAAAAAAGGACTGCAAATATTCAGCAGTGGGCCCAATTCGATGTTAAAGTAAGCTTACCATATATATATTGTCATAATTATTAGCTAGCATTAGTAGAAAAATATTCCTATATATATACGATATATATATTGAACATAAACCAATAAACAAACATGAAATAGTGAATAAATGCGATAAAAATATATCATATGTACAGTAAAAAAGTAAAAAAAAATTTTCGTCTGCATTCAACGTATTTGAACTGAATGAGGAAAAAAATCACTATTATTATTATTAGAAAAAAAAAAACAAACTCAGACGGAACGGCGAGATGTTTATTTCCGTTTCAAAAAAAAAAAAAAAAAAAAAAAAAAAAATCAAGCAGTCTTCCCTTTTTTTTTTTAAATATATATCACGATTACTCTTAAACTTTTTCCTTTTGTACGTAAATGAACGAAATAAAACTATTATGCACATATAATAAATTTCGTATGAAAGGTAATTAAGAGTTAAAATTTTAGAAGATAATGAGAGGTTTCATCTTACAAAGTGGAATGAATGTGAAAAGAAATGTGTGAAATGAAAAATTACATTAGATGTCAAATTTCACGACCAGCATAACCATACCTGGATTTACGCGATAACATCTAACCGAAAAAATATACAATGTGTTATAAAATTTCTCAAGGTTTGTGAAATTAGAAAAAAATATAGTTAAAACATTTGTGTTAAAATGTAACATTTTAGTTAAAATGGGCAAAGAAAACACTGTGTTATGTTATTATAAAAATTAAAACTTGAGAAAAAAAAAAATTCGACAACCAAAAATAATATTAGAATAAAAATTATGTTTATGTGTTTAGGTATCTAAGACATACAACAATTCTCTTTCTGTATAAGTGATTGTACATAATTATTTAAGAATGCCTAGTAAGAATAATGAAAACAACATTGGACCTTAAGTTCAAGACTAACAAATCTGCTAGATTTACATGAAAGACCATGTTTTAAATATCCGAAAAAATGAGAAAAGAAATATGTAAATTTGGAAAATTGTGTGTTAAATTTAGGACACCTGCATGCAACAAGATACGGCCAGTAAATTCATAAAATACTATTATGTACTGGATTTACGTAATTTCAGGAATACAAAATAGAGTTTAAAAATGAAAATTGTTGGAGAAATAACTAATTGATTAATATTTATCCTCAATATTTTATTTTATTTATTTATTCTGTCAATGTGTGCGTGAGTATGTACCGTGGTATGTACCTATGCGTTGTGAGAAAGATCTTTTTATAGAAACAATATTAGAAAACAATAAGAAAAAAAAGTACCCTAAATAAAAACAATTCCATTCGATTTCTGTAAAAAAAAAAAAAAAATGTTAAATTTTATGTAAAATTTAAATAGTAAAAATGTAAGTTAATTATAGTCATACTCAAATTAAATGAAGTTTAATGCAAAACCATGCAAACAAAGACAATCAATGCAGGTCCCCTCACCAAGAAAAATTTGGCCAGTAATTCAAGATAAGGAAAAGAGCATTGAATGCCAACAACACAAGTGCAATTAGCAGCTCTACTAATGCACATTGTGGCACAAAATTACATAAACTTGAATCCTAACATATCAATTGTGCCTCTTTTAATTCAAGGACTTAAATTAGATGTATAAACCTAAATTATTTTATTTGTTTATCTATTTTTAAATGAAAGGATAAATAATGGTATTTAGAGAAAAGTGTAGTGTTGACATTTAGCTTTTGAGACACAGTGATGCATAATTAAAAAGCAATAACAAAAGTATAGGAATACCTGAAATTATCACTCTAATTATTTTATTTATTAATTTGTTATGCACTGGCAGTTCCAAGCAGGTTAAAATAAGTGAACAAAAAAAAAAAAAAATATGTGTGTGAAAAGACGAGAAATAAGTGTCTAGATATCGACTGATATCAAAAACGAATTTTCGCCGACACATCTCTAAAAGGTATATAAAAAAAGGTATGTGTATTTCCAACCAACCTAGAAAACGCCAACATGCGAAATAACTCAAAATTTAATTCTTAAATTAAAAAGTAAGCAAATTCAATTAACAAACAGAGTGATAATTATTTTGCAATAAAAAAAATATATAAAACATACAATTAATAATCAATAACGAATTTTATTAAGCATTTGATTAAAAGACAAGAAATTTACTTCATGGAAAATTTAACACCTTAAACACAATAAATATTGCGATGTTAATGAATAAAAAAAATAAAGCTTCGCTAAAATTCTGCAAACTTCACATAACTCTATATATTCATTTCATTCCATTTTTATTTATCTATTTATTTATTTATTTATTTTTTTTTTTTACACAAGTATATTCACTGTGGTAAACAAACAAATTCTATATTAAATCTAAGTTATGGAAATAATATGTGCTTCATGTCATAACTCTCGAAATAAATTTGCACTAAATGTAAATATTTTATTTATTTATTTATTTATTTTTTAGAATATTAATTGATCCATTTCATAATTATTATTACCAAAATTATCAATAAAAAAATTATTTTTACACATCATATCCAAAATTAATTTATTCCAAACCCATTTAATGAAAATTACCAGCAAAACAACATTTCAATTTAGTAAAAATATATGAAAAATTTTTCTTTTTTTCATTTTGAATGAAAAAATCAAGAAAATTTTTAATTACTGTTTGCATAAATATCAAAATAATTTGCCCTATATAAGATTACTTAAGAAAAAGAAAGTATATAAATATTTTTATTTTACTTTTTTTACTATAATAGTTATCAAAATCCAAATATGAAGTCTTTAATATGGAAAAATTACTCACTTACAGTGAAAAATACTTCCTAAAAAATTTGACAACTCATGTAAAAATAACTGAATAATTTCGGCAGATACGTTGACTATGTCCAAACAGTTCGATGCACAAAAAAAAAAAAAAAAATGTTCTGATTAGTACTATACACTAATAAACCATGTAAAACCAAAGTAGTGCAAAATATGTCTTTTTAAATTTGCACCATTTTTTTAATTTGTGGCACTATCCATAGAAGGTGATGCAGATTTTTTTGTAGGAATTTTTTTTTTACAACAAGTGATCACCAAGAGTTTATATATAGCTTTTCTCCTTTATGAGTGTATAAACGCACATCACATATACACGATATATCTGTTGTTAAAAAATATATATAACGAAAATTATGATTTGCAAAACTTTGTTTGCGTAGATAGATGTAAAAAAGGCGAGCACTAAAAAGGTATGGCTTTTCCACTGACTTCATTCTAAATTTAAAGTGGAGAAATGTAAATAAATCAGAGCATCTGAGAGACACTCTAGAAATCAGGATATCGCAAATGTCTCCATAGGCAGAGCACACAAACATCAATCACTTCACTCAAATCGAACGGCTACATCCCAAATAGCACAGTTTGACAGCTGTGACAGCTTTGCAGGCGGCAAAAATATCATTAAGGACTTCCTTTTCTTAAACAGCTTTACCCAATAAAAGCCGAAAAATAATTTGCTATACGACCCCCGAAACGTTTGCTTCCCATCCAGCACAGTTTGATAGCTGTGACAGCTCTCACCCCGCCTTCTTTAAAGGAGGTAGTTTCCTGTATTGTTGCGATGCATTTAAGAAATATTATGTTTACTAATATATATATTACATATCTATTACATATCTGTACTGATAAGTATAAAGGATTTAACTCCATATTCTTGATTTTTCAGGAAACGAAAAAAAAAAAAAAAAAAAAAAAATTAAACTGTCTAGAAACAAATCAGAAGAATCGATTAGGGAAAAGGGATTATGTTGATTTATACCTTTTATACCATTCAGTGATTGTCAACCTTCATTTAAAAACAGGAAAAAACTGAATTAAATATTTTATACCATACATGAATTGTAAATTTCTGATTTGAACCATTTCTTACCAATCGATTTTCTTAAAGACTAAATGACATAGACTTAAATCCTTTATACCAATCGATTGAGAATATCTTTCTGTGTCTGACTATGTACTTAACTCAAAATCGACATTTTTGGACTTAAACCCTTTATACTTATCAGTACATATATATATATATATGTATTTTACCGTATGTTATTCATTTCAATATGATGTATTTATTAAGTTCGATTAGCTAAACGCATTTATATTAAATTATATAAATTAATTGCAATTAATTAATTTAATTTAATAATGGCTATTAATTTCTTGTAATAGTCAAACAATCGTAACCGTTTTACGCTTGACACACATCATTAAACATCGAAACCAGAAATATGAAACCTTATAAAATGTGAATAAACGTACAAATCTTGAATAAATTTCCTTATATGCTAATTAACCTCTGATTGTATTTAATAGTTTCATTTAGATTATTAAATAGTTTATTTATTTAATAGTTTCATTAGATTGTTATTAAGATTGATACACAATATCCTCGAGTCAAATTGTTTTAAGTAAATATAAAAATAATGGAAAACACATATAAATACAAAACTTCTTCCCTTTTTGTTGTTGAATGTTTTTTGATACAGTCAAAGTAATTTTATTATTATTGTTATTATTATAATTATACGACGTTTCATCTAACGCTCGGTTAATCTTCAAATTAATATCAGTTTTAAATATTTTTGCTTTCAAAGCTTATGCCTCTTATTTGCCTTTTTAGTTTTGTGAATCTGGTTTTTTATTTCTTTGTTATATATATACAACTCTATTCCTCTGAAAACGATAAAAGTAAATATTGATTCGAAATAAATCTCAATTAAAATTTAATTATATGTTGGTATCTTCATCTATCTTTTGTCTGCTGAGTGTTACAATGGTATTATATTATTCAAATTATATATATATATATATATATATATATATATATATATATATATATATTAAACTATGTGAATTTATGTTCTTCATATTACTTAAGGGCCCTCTTCACTGACCGCCGCCGGAAGCCGAAGCTAATGTTATTCTATGGGAATTTTTTCTTTACTAATAACTTATTAACTAATACATATTTCTGAATTCTGTTTTCACATTCTGAAAATTCCCAACTGTTAAACTGACGAACCTTTTTTAAAAAATTATTTTTTTAAATTTTTAATATTTTATTTTGAAGCTGCAAAATACGAATTTTCTATATGTGAATTTTTTTCATTTTGCAATTTCGAAATAAAATATTAAAAATTAAAAAAATAGATTTTTAAAAAATGCCCGTCAATTTAACAGTTGGGAATTTTCTGAATGTGAAAACAGAATTTAAAAATATGTATTAGTTAATAAGTTATTTGTAAAGAAAATGTTCCCATAGAATAACATTGGCTCGAGCTTCCGGCGACGGTAAGTGAAGAGGGCCGTTAACGCGAACCTCCTAGTATATGTACACAATTTAATCTTTAAGTAAAATTATTTATTTCGTTTTATTTATTTATTTTTTACGGAACAAATCATAGAAACACTTCGATTATTCCATTTGCAAATTATTAAGATTTATCACATAAATTTTAAGCCAAAAATACACTTCAGATTTTGAGAATGTTTAATTAAGTAATTTCATTATTCACTATCGCAAAAGTACTTCTAATGTATTATTTAGTTTTTCTACGTTATCTTCTCTCTTTCTCTCTCTCTTTTTTTCCCCCCATTCAAATGAATTAGACGTACATGACTAATTATTAGATTAATAACTCAACTGCAAGTTGATATATAAATATATAGATACACAAGCACACAAAAGAAAAAAAGAAAAAGAAAAAGAAATAAAGAACGAAAAGAATTTGCCTGTGCTTTAAGGAATGAATTTGTACATTTGCAGTTCTTAATAAATTGATTTTTTATTTTGCTTTCGATATCTTAATATAAATAAAAGTCATTGTTTGTTTGTATGTAAGGGAAAGAGGAAAGAAAGTCACCGAAAAATAGTCATCCGGGAAAAAAAAAAAAAAAAAAAAAACCGGAAAACAGTTCGGTCGCCTTCTTAAATGAAATAAATAAGGTTTTTAATAACTTACAGTAGCATTATATTTCCTGTAATTTTAAAATTGTTTCTTTCATTTTAATTAATTCTTATCCAATTCATTCATTTCTTACTTATTATTTTTGTCCAATTAAGTTTATCATAAATTTTACATAGTGTTAAGTTTTACTTTTTTAAATTACTCATGAATTTAGTGTGTTACGAAAAAAAAAATACCGTTATCTTTATCTATATAAATAAAGAGAAGTATCTGTGCATTGGCTTCTGTGTTTTACTTTCCTAAAATTTATTCTTACAATTCAATCGTCTGCGAATCTTAGCCATGCGATTATGCATTTTTATTTATTTATTTTATTTTATTTTATTTTATTCATTTATTTGAAGGCGAAATGTTTCTTTTTTTTTTTTTTTTTTTTTTTTTTTTTTTTGAAAATCAAATGATAGTGCAGTAGAAAAAATTATGTATATTAAATTTTAAATTTAAAAGCTTATTTATCACAGTTACGTTTATGAATAATGTGTATATATATATATATATATATATGTATACGTTATAACAGCTGTTTATTTTTATATTTTAATTAATTCCTTTAAAAGGAAAATTCTTTTAATTTTTATATAAATAAATATATATACACTGCAATTATGGGAAAAAATGATAGTATGTAGAGAAAGGATTAAACTTATTAAAATTTTAGTTTAATTAACATGCATTTCTTGTTATTTATTTAAATCCTTTGAAGTGAAAATCTGCTTTTTCATATTATAGTGTACAGAGTGAAGGTTATGAAAAACATAATTAAAATATTAAAATATTTAATAAAGGTTGCGATATAGTCATCTTTTAAATCGTAGTTCTTGAATAGTAGCAATTCCACTTGTCATCGATAAATACCCAAACTGAAGTGGCCGGGAAAGGTTTTTTTGTACGTTTTTGGAACCTGGACCCTATGCAGCGCGAGCGGAAAAGGAACTGCCGTAGACAGCAGATACCCAAAGAAAGGTTTAGCGCGATTATTATTTTTATTTATTTATTTATTAACTTTTTAATTATAATATGATATAAATAACAAATAGGGATTCAATTCTTTTAAAAATTGATTTAAATACAGTGAACAGCGAAGTGGGCGTAGCCTGCTATATCTGTCCGTCTGTCTGTCTCGTAAATATTCATGAAAAATTTTGAAATTGATATATGTTATTCGAGTGCACTATCAGATATTCCCTATTGAAAATGGTGTGAATACCTCTTCTGGTTTGTGTATAGGGACACACGAAAGTATTCCAAAGTACTGTATTCTATGAGAGGTATTTTTATAAACCAAATTTTAGCAACTTTACTTTGTGCAAATCTCAATAAAATTGAATATTATTCATATGCACAAACGAATGCTTCCTATAGAATAGTATGATTAACATTAAAATTTACAGGACCATGCAAAACTTCAATTCAGTTACATTAAGGGCTTTTATTGAAAATTTGCGAGAATTGCATTTCTGCTCACACTTCTGCTTCTTTTTAACACTTTCTAACAATTTTGAAGTTTAAATATGATTTGAATATGTGTATCTGTCTGTCCGACTGCTCATCTTTTATCTGTTCTTCTGCTCGCCTCCAGCATTCGTAAATATTTTTAGAATTTAAAAAATGATACATATTACTCATTTTTACTATAAGGAATGGTCCCTATTTAAAATGGCATTAAATAGGTCATGTACAACTTTTTTTCTACAGGGATACCTCCCCCCTCCGCCCCCTAAAAAAAAAAAAAATAATAAAATTAATAAAATTAATTAATAAAATTAATAAATTAATAAAGAAAAAAGGCCAATAAATTACGTTTTAGGAGACACGTTTTTATTAATCCCATTTATGTAACTTTCTACTTCAAAAGTGACAATGAATTTGACATTTACTGTTAATATGCTAAAATAACTTTTTTTTTTTTTTTTTTTTTTTAATAATATCGTATGCTTAACCTTCAGATTTACAGGGCTGTTCTAAAATATTCAGATACATTAAGGACTGCAAGTCAGCATTTTCGTTTGTGTTAAATATTATCAACATTAACAATAATTATGAATGCAATGAGTCAATTTGTATGTCTTTCAGTCATTTGAATGTCTTTTATATGATAACATAGGCGAATAAATTTGAAAGTTGTACGATACAAGTACGTACAGTAACTTTGAAGTAATATTGAAAGTAGTATTTACAGTAATTACAGTATTTACAGTAGTATTTACAGTAATATTGAAAGAGTTAACTTACAATACGTACCGCATGATTTTTCGATCTTGTTTATTAGAAAATACCTATTATTATTTTCTGTTCTATTCTATATATATCATTCTTTTTATTTTTGCAATATCTATTATCCGTTGCTCCTACTACCATTTGAAGTGCATATCAATATATTATTATTATTATTATTATAATGATTTTGTGCCTATATTGTTACTTTGGATTTTTAATGATTAAAAAAAAAAAAAAAAAAAAAATGTATTATTTGCTACTTTGAAACAAAAAAATATACTTCATTACTTTAAAAATTCTTTAATCATCAACCTTAATTCATTTTAGATAATTTGGGGTGGAAGGCTGATTTTTATACCAACTATATGAAAAATACCAAAGCCGGGAATCGAACCCGGGCCTTCCGCTTAACGCGCGGATGGATACTCTACCACTGAGCTACCCTGGGTGACAACCAGCTACGCATTTATCACATAATATTCATTGTCAAGGTCACCGAGTCTGCAAACGCAGCTGTATCAAGTGACAATATTAAGCGTGGCACGACTCCAATAGATCACGAAATTCTAATTTAGAAATTCTTTAATCATCAACCTTAATTCGTTTTAGATAATTTGGAGTGGAAGGCTGATTTTTATACCAACTATGTGAAAAATACCAGAGCCGGGAATCGAACCCGGGCATTCTGCCTATATATATTAAAAAGAAAAAAAAATACTTCATTACTTTAAGATTCTTAATATGTAATAGTTAGAAAACGTAGCTATAATACGTAATAGCTAAAGTTAAATTTAATATTAATCATATGCCTGAATTAATTTTTACAATATTAAATCAGGACAATAAATAAATAAATAAAAAAATAATAAATTAAAATAAATAAAAAAATAAATTAAATTAAAATTACGGAAAATACAGATTATTTATTACTTTAAGATTCTTAATAGTTAATAACGAAAAAATCTTGTTTTTTATAATAATAAATTATTTTATTGCATAAGTAAATCAATTGCATTTTTAAATTTCTGTCGTATTACATTTTTAAAGTAATCTCCATTTCATATATATGTAATATATCTATTAATTTATGCATATTTTTAATTACCCATCATACTATAGGTATAGGAATTTTAGGTTGTGATAAAATTTTCGAACTCTGTTTCTTAATATTTTTTCAAGTTTTGAGGTGTAAGGATTCTAAAAATCATAAAACTGATATGGTTTCCGTTTGTTAGTTCGTTTATGTCTTAGTTAATTAGCATGTGTACACGACATCACCATAAGAACAATAAGAATTTTTAAGAAATTAACAGCTTTTTATACATTAAAAATTGAAAACTGATAAATTTTATTGTTGATTATAAAAATAAATTTTAATTATTTTAATTTAAAAATAAATTACATATAACATACAAATAATAATAATAATAATAATAATAATAATAATAATAATAATAATAATACATTTCATTTCTCTTCATATATATATTTTATTTATTTATTTATCTTTTTTTTTTTTTTTTTTTCCACATCATGTTCACATGTCTTAAATTGTAATACACACTAATTATTTACAACAATGCAAAAAATTCTACTCTTATTTTCTTCAGAATTAAATAATAGAACTATAGAACAGTTTAATATATTTTTGTTACTTGAGCTTATATAGTAAAAACATTTTTAAACGGAAAATTTCATTTGGGGCTTTTTTGTATAATAAAGCAAATGATAAAATACAGCTTAAACAGTGAAGTTCTGTGCACTGGAGTTCGAGATATTGCTTCATCAAAAACAAGGAAAGTTACATCATAACAACGCTATTTTTCGGCCGATATACACACAAATTTAATCCCGAGTAAGGAAAATATGGTGTAGTTGTACACATTAAATTTTGAGATATAGTTTTTACAGAAACAAAAAAAATTATAGCATAGCAGAGCCACATTTCAGCCATAATATGCACGCATTTAAACATGAGTAAGAAAATCATTATATGATACGAAATCTGTAAAACAGAAGTTATTCATTTATTAATAAAACTCCTGTTCTTAGTAATTTTTTATGATTTTGAAATAATATATGTATATATTACTTATCCTATACCGAAGGTTTTTTATTTATTTATTTTAAACATGATTTAAAGAAAAGAAAAACATTCGTTCAATATACATACAAATTAAAAATGAAGTAATTATACACTAAGCGACAAAAAAAAAAAAAAAAAGCCGCACTTGGATGTTTTCCTTTTCGCCTTCTACAACCGCCAATTTTATCGTTTAAAAAGCAAATTTTCGAACAGATTTTACTATGTTGTCCTCCATATACACTTTAGCTTTGAGTCTAGTGTTAAAAACAAAATGCAATTGTCAGGAAAATTGTAATTTTAGAATTTATTTCAAAAATGGTAAGAATAAGGCAGTTAACGATGCCACAAAAAGTATTAATTTTTAAATGAAAATCAAAAAATATTTTAATACGTGAGTTGGCAAAATAACTAAATGCTAACGAAATATTGGTAAAATGAATTTTAGCAAAATATAAATTTTTTTGGCCATTTAAACTGGGAATTTGGCTTTAGGCGGTCATGTTGCTCATCCAAGCAAGATAACCGCAAGTTAAAATGCGAATGTTTAAAAAATCGATTTGTATCATGTTGAGAACTTAAAAAAGATTTTAAAAAAGTGTATAGTAAATTACTTTCTTCAAAAACAATGCGGGAACAATTAAACAAAGTGGGTTAAAGAACGGAAGATCTGCGAAAAAAGCCATTATTAAGGAAAAGAATTAGAAAAAACAATACTTTAGTTGACCAAAATTTAAAAACATTATCAGTTAATTATTAGGCTGAACTGGTTTTCTCTGATGAATCAGTTTTCTTTATTTCGTGTAGTTGAAAAAAGCTAGAATGAAGACGAAAATGTGACCGACTTAATGAAAATCACACTTTTAAAACAGTGACACATTCTCCGTACATTATGGTACGGAGGTGCATAACTTTTCAAACAATCGGGGGAATTTTTATGCTCAAGGGATCAATTAACTCGAAATAAAACACAATCTACATAAAAGTGGTGCCTGACCGACTATTTTGGAGGTATCTTAGACATTTCCGTAAACAGCATTTGAAGATAATAAGGCACCTTACTACACGGCGTCTGTGGTAAGTTTATTCCCTTCAAATAGTCAAAATTTCTTATACATTCCCATGAGAACCTATAATTCTGTAAGTAATCATATTTTTTTTCACTTTAAGTTAAATACCACAAAGGATATAATAGAATTTCTTCTTTACCAGACATGGAAATGGTCAAAATCGCGATCCGCTCGAAACTGTTTCGTCTATAAAAAGGCGGGGGAGAGGGGAGAGGATTCGAAATTTGCAGCCTATAACTCTGCCAGAACTAGAAAAATTTATTTGTGATATTTGGCACATTGAAATTTCTGAGATTTACATTAAAACACTGTATAAAACTATGCCATTGCGCATTAATGCAGTAATTCCATATAAAGGTGGAATTAACCCAATACAGAATACATATTTTTAACAAAAAATTGCTTAGATCTAACAAATAAATTGTTTTATTTCATATATTAAAATATAACTTGTTTATTTCATATAATAAATCATAATAGAATGCAAAGTGTATAGTTATTGCATTATGTTCAAAAAGAAAGTTTTATGCAGATATTTAAAAAGTACTTCGTAAAGTGCGATAATGCGAATGATTAAATCGAAAATATACATAGGTATCATTTCATACCTTTGGTATTATGCAAACAAGACAGTTTTATTTGTTTCAAACATTAGTTTAAAAGTTATTACAAATAAAAAAGGTATAAGTCATTTTTTCTGCAGTGCGGCTTTTTTTTTGTCGCTTAGTGTATATGTAAGATTCTGAGACATAGGTTTTTCGTAAACAAGGAGAACTACAGCATGACAGCGCCACCTTTTAGCCGATATACACACAGATTAAAACCAGAGTGCAGAAGATATAATATAGTTGGGCATATTAGATTTTGATATATATAACTTATATAGAAATAAGGGAAATTACAGCATAGAAGCGTCATCTTTTGGCCCTTTTACACAGCACCATTAGATTTTCAGGTATAGCTTTTTCAGAAACAAGGAAAATTCAGTACAGCAGGCCACTTTTCAGCAAATATACACACAAATTTAATTCCAATTATGGAAAATATAGTATAGTGTCCATATTATACTTTGAGCTATAGCTATCATCCAAACAAGGAAAATTGCAGCATAGCACACTGCATACACACTATGCAACACGATCAAAATTTTCAAAGGTTGTTTTCGCGGTGAGCGAACAGGTTATTTCAAAGAAAGAGAGAGTTACAGGCGCTACC
This sequence comes from Salticus scenicus, assembly GCA_963930645.1. Taxonomy (NCBI): domain Eukaryota; kingdom Metazoa; phylum Arthropoda; class Arachnida; order Araneae; family Salticidae; genus Salticus; species Salticus scenicus. The sequence continues at coordinate 62,651,453 of OZ005649.1, read as the reverse complement.
GACTGGGAGTTTACTACGGTCAAAAATTTAAAAGATTATTTGCACGATGAACGAACAAGCTCATTTCGGATCATGAATTGAGAAAAGGACGCCGCAGGAGCCACCAAACAGGACTTGCTACAATTGAAATTTTCAAGGGTGCTTGCCAAAAAACCAATAAGCTCTTGTAGGTTATGTGACGAGTAGAAGGCGCCGAGTCGTCACCGACCGAGGCTTTAGTACGGTCAGATTTTTCAAGGATCATGAACCAGCTTGTGGCCACCACAAAACTTTCTTCAACATTTTCCTGTACAAATTCACTAAGTGCAAATAATTTATTAATTCTATTATTTATTAAAATTATTTAACATGATTAATGCAAATCCTTTTCATCTTAGGGAAATCTAACACCAAGTAGGCAAAGGAATTCAGTTTTATCCCCTATAAATAACATCTTAAAAAATGCGTTTTTATAATGGTTATCTCATATATCAAGTTTCGTACAGTTATATACCACAGACGTTGAGATATAGCCATCAATTATTGATGAAATTAGCAGCATAGCAGCACCACCTATTGACCAATAAGCATCCAAGTTGAGTCAGCATAATGTCTCATAATGGCCTTCTTACATATCAAGTTATGTTTGATGATACGCAATAGAATCTGAGATATAGCCTTCCATTAAATTGTGGAAATCGCTGTGAAGAAGCGCCACCTGTTAATCTGTTTACACCAAAAGTTTAGGGCACTAATTTTTATTAAGATGCATCTACATACAAATTTATGTGCAATTGTGTGCAGTAGTTTCTGAGATATAGCCATTCCTTAAATTGCGGAAATAGCTGTATAGTACGAAATCTGTTGGCCGATAAGCATTTAAATTGAATAAGCATAATATCTTATAATGGTCATCTCACTTATCAAGTTTTGTTTAATTATACGCAACAGGACCTGAGATATAGCTTCCCTCGTAGTTTCAGAAATCACTGTGTAGCAGCGTCACCTGTTGAGCGGTTTGCACCAAAAGTTGACAGGCACTAATTTTTGTTAAGATGCACCAACATACAAGTTTATATGTAATTCTGTGCAGTAGTTCCTGAGATACAGTCGCCAAAAATTTTGTCACACACACACAGACTGATAGACAGATAGACATTTTCTAGAAATGGTCAAATCGTGTTCAGGCCATCCCAAAACATGAAAATACATCGAAAAGTTTCACGAATCCAATACTTTTTCTATATATACATACAGAAGAAAGTGATAATAGCTTAAAAAGAAAGAAAGAAATTGTTTTTAAACCTCGATTCTGATAACCGCTAATTTTTTCAGCGTCTTCGTCGCTTATGTCATATCGGATCTCGGTCACCACTGCCTGCTGAAGCGGCTTACCTCTGCAATCAATATTGAAATTTATTGGATGCTAATTGCTGCTATTATTCCGTGGTTTTCTATGAAACTCGCACATAATACGGCTTAAGTTCCTCTAGATTTCCATGAGAGCATCACAAACAGGCGTGGGACATAAGTGTTGTCAATCGGTATTAATTCGAAAATTTAGAAAGCGCAATTTAAAAGTCTATTGTACGATGCCTTGTTAAACATGTTTAGATTAATAGCTACATAAGAATGAAAATTGTTCTTAAATATGTAGTTTTTTGTCTAAATTATACACAAAATCTTGAAAATTCGAACACGGAAAAAAAAGAGAAAATCCCAGAATTCTGATAATTCAACATTTAACTAAAAAATTACCCTAAAATAATACTATTAGATAAGATTTATAAATACTGATTTTCAGCAAAATGACGCTTATCTATATAAATAAAGAGAAGTGTCTGTGTCTGTTTCCGCTCTGGTGCTCACACTACCGATCACAGAGCTATAAAACTTGTCATATGGGTACCTGGGACCCTGTAGGTGTGCACCTGATCGAGATTTTTTCGAATTTGAACTTTTTTTTTCCAATTTTAAATATTGGCTTTTATGTTTCATCTTTCATGAATTTATTCTTCCATTGTAATCGTCTGCATTCTTAGCAACGGCTATTGCACAATTTATTACTTTCTCTTACCCATAGGATCGAGAAAGTACTGTTTTAGGGTCAAATTTTCGAACGTGAGTTTTTGTTATACTTACAAGTTCTGAGGTCCCCTGAGTACGAAAATCATGTTTTTAGCGAATGGTCTGTGTGTCTGTCTGTTATCAGCATATCTCAAGAACAAATAGTAGCAGAAATTCCAAACTCGGTATTCCAAATGTGTATCCTATAGGGATTTTACACTAAGCTTTTCGTTGAGATGAAGCCAATGGTTCGTGTACAGGAACACTCAAAAGTATTCAAATACATTACGTCTATAGGGGAAATTGCAGGTAAGTAGAGTTTAACATCTATAGACTGCACTAAACAAAATTAAACGAATATATATTTTTTGTAATAGAGATAGTCAACTGGGAAAAAAAAAATTGCGCATGTAGGAGCCTCGCCTCCCCCCCCCCCCTGGGGGGAAAGTCCCCCCTCGAGGGGAGTAAATTTTCATGATGGATATCTTTCAAAAGAGCTCGCTAATTCTTTTAAAACGAATGGTTGAATCATCGATCTGCGATAATTCAAAATAAAGTTATCGATTTTTTTCATTTTTAACATTTTTTTTTTTTTTTTTTTTTTTTTTTTTATGTAATATTGAAAATAAATAAATAAATTTAACTTTTTATGCATATTTAGTGTTATATTACTTCTCTAATATGGAAATCGTCTACATTATCATGGAAGATAATTTTTTTAAATAATAATTTTATACTGAGTGAATTTGTATAAGAAAATATGGAAGAAAGTCGTGTGGTGGCCACAACACACTAGTTGTTTGTTGTTAGTAGATGTGCTTTACTAATAATATTTTACCATTTCCAAGAAAGCTGTTCGGGAATTGAAATAAATTCCTCATAGAGATATGGTAAATAATGTATGTTTTAAGCTAAATATTCATCGCTTGTTTTTTGTATATTTACACATTTTGAGGCTTCCTGATTACCGTAGTCAAGTATTTTAACGTTTGATCTTTGTCTGTGTCTCTTAGAGTAACTTAAAAACGAATAATTTTAGGAGATCCAAATGTTGTATTTTGAAGTTAATATAAGTTTGTTGCCGGAAAAGTTTGATCAAGATTGATAAGTTTCGATGTATGTTGCGTGTGAAAATTGTCTGTATAATTTTAAGTAAACTTTAAATTTAAATAACAGAATTAAATTCTGTATAAATGTAGGTGCATAGGCCCCCCCCTCACACAGAACTAATTATCATATAAAGCTCTTCCGGAGCCTAATTTTAATTGTTTAACATAGGTTTACATAATAGTACCCACTATCTTACCCCTTAATCTCCAACCTGTATTTATAGTATTAAATTTCAGGGTAAGAGAAAGTCGTGTGAGTGACACACCAGATTGTTTTAATTTATTATATATATTGAAAATAAAATGGCAATACAGTAGAAGAAAAAATTAATTATATTAAATTTAAAATTTAAAGACTAATTTATAACAGTTTATACATAATTTTTATAGTATAAGAACTTTTTATTTTTCACTTTTAAATATTATTCCTTTAAAAAAATTTTTTTTTTCTTTCTCTGTCTTTTTTCTTTTTTCATTCATTCATTCATTCATTCATTCATTCTTTTTTTTATTTATTTATTTTTTTTTATTTATAGTATTTATCGGAAAAAAATGGTAGCATATCATAGAAACCATTAAACTGATTTTTTATGAATTTAATTCCTTTTAAAAGAAAGTATACTTTTTATTTCATTTATTATATTGCTCGGAATGATATGATAATATAGTGGAAATAGACGGAACTATAAAATACACGGTTCAAAAACTAAAATATTTAATAGATGTTGAGATACAGTCACCTTTAAAATCGCAGTTTTTTCTTTTTTTTTTTTTTTTTTTTTTTTAATAATAGCAGATTCACCTGTCGTCGATAAATATCCAAAATGAAATATCCTGGAAAGATATTTCTGCAGGCAGTGGAAACCCGGACCCGCTGTAGTGCAGGTAGAGAAAAAGGGGCCGTAGGCAGCAGGTACCCGAAGCGAGGTTTAGAGCGATTTCAATATATATTTTTTAATTTTTATTTATGATGGTATGAAAAAAAAATGAATACTAATCCAACTCTTTTGAAAATTCATTTAAATATAGTGAGCAGCGAAGCGGGCGAAGCCTGAAAGTTTTATATAAAAAGGAGAAATAACGCACATATAAAATAAGAGACTAAAATTTTAATGCCTGTGTTCGCCTTCATTTAACACCTACAGTGCGATTATAGTAGATCTATATTTCATTTCTTAAAAATAAATAAATAAATAGCATTATAGATGTTTATGTATTCTCTCTGTCTCTGTCTCTCTTTTAATACTTCCTAACAAGTTTGAAATGACTTCGGTTTGTCTCTCTGTTTCTGTCTTTTTGTCCGCGTTCTAACTTTCGAAAATATTCATGAAATTTCTTGAACTGACATATATTATTTAATTTTACTATTGGATATTTCTTATTTAAAATGGTGTGAATACCTCTACTGGTTTGTCTACAGGGACACCTAAAAACATTCCAAAGCATTGTGTTCTATGAGAGGTATTTCGAAAAATCATATAATAATAATTTTACTTCTCACAAATCTTAATGAAACTGAAATATGTTATTCAAGTTTACCATCGGATGTTCCCTTAACAAAAAAAAAAAAAAAAAAAAAAATGGAGTACATACCACCGCTGATTTGCATACAAGAATACCCGAAAGTATTCCAAAGCATTCCGTTCTATGAGAGGCATTTCTATACACCAAATTTTAATAACTTGACTTTTCACATATCGTAAGAAAATTGAAGTGTTTTATTCATATGTACACAAAAATATTTTCTATAGAATAGAGTATAGTATGATCCGCATTAGATTTGTAGGGCCATACAAAAATATTCAGTTACATTATGGGCTATTATTGGAAAGTGACTGGAATTGCATTTCCGTTAAACATTAAGCGTGCTTAACCCTTTCTAACAATTCTTAAGTGTGAATATGATTCCAATTTGTATCCGATATTCTATAAATATTTTGGAAAATTTTAGATAACGATACTCTGTTCACTATGGAATGTTCCCTATTTAAAATGGTGTTAATAGGTCCTATACATAGGTTTGTGTACAAAAACATCCCCCCCCCCACTCCAAAAAAAAAAAAAAAAAAAAAAAAAAAAAATATCTATATATATATTGCGTTTTAAAACAGATTTTTATAAACCCCATTTAAATAACTTACTACCGTAAAAATCATAAAGAAATCAACATTTAATGCTAGTATACTAAAATAATGCTTTGTATACAATATGATATGGTTAACCTCGAGATTGTCAGAGCTGCATAAAAATGTTCAGATCTATTAAAGATTGCAGTTAAAATCTGAAGACTGCATTTTCATTCGTGTTAAGCATTTTAAACATTTTCAACAATATTTAAGAGTGACTATGAATTCAGTCTTAATATGTATGCCTTTTAGTCCTGTCTGTCTTGAAAGGAAACAAACAAACAAAAAAAAAAAAAAAAAAAAAAGATTACTGTGTATATGCAGTTAAATACCGTTTCTACATTTTTCATTTATTAGTCTTTTACGTTTTATATATCTATTTTGTACAAGTATAGTTAAAATTCTTTCCTATTGATTATAATACAAAATTGTTTGGTTTATACGATTCGAATATCGACTATAAATCTTTTTTTTTTTTTTTTCTTTTCTAATATTAGCAAACTTTCTACCTAAGTCCTTATTTCTTATTTCTTCAGATATTAATTATCTTAAATTTTGTGATTTGTGAGAAATTTCATGATTATGTTTATTATTATTATTCTTTTTACGTCACTCTAAGGAGAAAAAAAGCAAAAACTTTATTCGTAATGCTAAATTTAATACCCATAGAAAATCAGTGATTCAGATATTTGTTTATTAGAGTTATTTTGCAATTAATGCCTATCTTTAATGTTTAATATTTATTAATAATATATTTTTATTTGTGTTCAAGTTAAGCGATCATAATTAGTACTTTTATTTTAAAATTTATTTACTACCTTTAATATAAATAAATAAATTAAATAATTAATTAAAATAAAATAAACACGTATATTTTGATTTTAAGTCTTTTTAAATATAGTTTTATGCCATTTCCTTGAAAAATGTGTATGGTCTCAAACTAAAGAAATAACTCGTGTCTTCCTTCATACAAATTCATGCATGTGGCAATTCTCATCTGTTGTCCTTTTTCTAAGAACGCACAACGCACCTGAAAATCATGTTAAGGGGTTTTCTGTAGTTTTAAAAGAAGAAAATAAAGGGACAATTTCTTCTCCGTTAAAAATCCTTTATCTCTTAACAGAGGAGGGTAAAAAAACTATTAATCATCATCGATCACTTGAGCTTGTGAAATTTGGGAATACACTCATTTTCCACGGGAAAATTAAAATGTGATCCATGGTGTAAGAAATAATAAAATCAATGTCAATGTTGCTGTTAAGAAAAATATTTCTGTTATTAAAAATTTCTTTTGCTGTTTATCAATTTCTTATATGTTCTTTCGCGAGTAATGATCGTGATTTTCCATTATCCATTATAGGTCAGCATGTCAGCATTTAATCTGTTGATAATTTTAAAGTCTGTTGTTTAGAGAGAGAGAAATGTTTTTGGAATTTTTGAAAAAATGTGGGGTACAAGTATGATGTTGGTCCACAACTCTATTTAGTGATTTTTCTTTGGCGCCGTATTGAACGATAACGGAATAAATAATTAAAAATAAGCTTAATTAATTTTGTACATTAATAATGACGCCATTTTCAAAAACGCTTTTTGCTTTTGTTTACGTTTGGAATCCATGGCAACCATTTGCGAAAATGGCATTTCGCCATAATCACCAAAAGAAAAACCGCCAAATGCACTTGTGAACCAACACTATATTAATTCCCAGGAAGTATATATATATATATATACACATATGCATACAGGGTATAACTTTAGTATATCCCCACAGCTGAATTTGGGGATTTTTCTCTGGCGCCGTTTTAAACGTTAACGGCCCTCTTCACTTACCCTCGCCGGAAGCCTGAGCCAATGTTATTCTATGGGGAAATTTTATTTACAAATAACTTATTAACTAATACATATTTTTAAATTCTGTTTTCACATTCAGATAATTCCCAACTGTTAGATTGACGGACCTTTTTTAAAAATGTATTTTTTTAATTTTTAATATTTTATTTTGAAATTGCAAAATGAAAAAAATTCACATATCGAAAATTCGTATGTTGCAGCTTCAAAATAAATTATTAAAAATTAAAAAAAAATATTTTTTAAAAAGATGCGTCAATTTAACAGTTGGGAATTTTCAGAAGGTGAAAACAGAATTTAAAAATATGTATTACTTAATAAGTATTTGTAAAGATAAATTTCCCATCGAATAACATTAGTTTCGGCTTCCGGCGGCGGTGAGTGAAGAGGGCCCTTAACGATGTCGTTCTGGACTGTTTGCGATATTATATGGCAGCCTATATGTTGTTTATTTTAGATTTATCATTTTATAATTTATTATTTATGATTTAGATTACGATTTTATGATTTATAATTTATGATTTAGCCATAATCGCCAACAGAAAATCGCCAAATATCGTTGTGGGGATATACTAAATTTGTTCCTCATACTGATAATCCTTGTTATTTTTTCATCCAAAGAAAGGAAAGTTAATTTTAAATATTCATTTTATTAATGTTAAAAATAAGATTAATTTATTTATGTACATTACAAAACAGACGCATTTTGAAAAACGCATTTTCATCGCTATTCGCCGTAATTACCAAAAGAAAATCGCCAAATGGACCAACATGCAAGTTGTTCCAAATAGAGTCAGAATCAAACTCATTTATAAATCTTGTAATTTCGCCCTGATAATTTTTTAACATTGCAGAATTAGACATTTTTGGGACACATTTCATATTTCTAATTATGGCAAAACAAAAATTCATCACCTAAAAAGTGTAGACAACAGAAAAACGTATAAGTATTTGGGAAAAAGTATAGCTTTTAGATTATAAGTACTAGATTTTTTTTCTTTTCTTTTTTTCTTCCTTCCTTTTTTTTTTTTTAACAAGCAATTACACCAAAAAAATCCTCGCCAAACACTGACAAAAATTTAAACGTTGCCAAGGAGGTGTGTGTGTGTGTGTGGGGGGGGGGGGGGGTCATGTAAAATAAAGTTGTAACGCAAATTGATCTAAATATTATAAATTTCTTTCTATTCAAAAAAAAAAAAAAAAAAAAAAGCGTAATTTTTTATTTAAAAAGCAGAAAAATATATAAAATAAATAAAAATAAAATGTGGTATTAAATATGATTTGGTACCGATTCAGGCGTACCCAATTGAGGCAATAGTAGAAAGTAGTCCCAGTTGAGGCGGTGGGTGGGAAAGCACTGGTAGTCGGCTTTGAGGTTACAACAATTGGCTTAGAAGCGCCAGTCTGGCTAGAAGAGCCGTCCTATTGGCTCTTTTCCCCCACTTGGCACTATCTAATTGGCACTTTCCACAAGCCTTTGCGCATGCGCGCGAAGGAAGCCTATATTTTATTTTTTCTCTGTGCAATATCATTTTTTGATTTGCGACCGTTTTGTTCTGACGCAGACTGCTAGAACGCATGTAACTCGTTTTCGCAGCAATCAGCATCACGCACGTAAACTAACAAGGAGCATTTGTTCTCCGCAACTTTTTTGGGGAACTAAAGAAGGCCACCTCTTCGTGGTGTTTCCCGGAAACGCAGAAGCCTACTACAAATTTATCTTCATGTTTGACAAGTATAGCAGTAAATGCGTCAAATAGCCAAGAATAAGGATCACCACCTCAAACGGGAATAGCCAACAACCTTTTTCACTGTCACCACCTCAATCGGGACAATTTTCATCTACCGCCTCAACTGGGAACGCCTCAATTGGTACATTACCTTAAATGTTATGTATTTCAATTTTACATTAAATATGGGAATTTCTATAACATTTTTCTGCTTTTGTTTTGTGTTATAGACTCATATTCAGTGAAAAACCTCACAGGGATATTAATAAGGGAAGCAAACCGGGGGTTGGAGAGCGAAGCGAGCAGGGGCAGAGCCCCTTAGTTATGTAGAAAAATGTCCTTTGTCTTGTGTGCTTTAATTTAATTATTAGTCTTTTTTTTTTTACTGGTTGGGATAAAATTACTAATTGAATTTTTTACTGGAAATGTTGATTTTGTGAGTCATTTAGTGATCTGCTGGAAGGGTAATAAATGTGTGAAGCTGCTAAGCTAGAAATTTAGGTGTTAAATAAATTTTAGGCAGCTTAGTTAGAGTTTACCATATTGTTGAATTTGGATTGTGTTCTTTAACTTCCAGCAGGACACATGTGTTTATTTTATTTTATTATTACTATTTTTTTCTTTCTTTTTTTTTTTTTTTTTTCTTTTTTTTTTTTTTTAAGGAGGGAGGCAATGGCTCTTCATTATTATTATTATTATTATTATTTATTTTTTTTATTATTATTGGTTTAAACTTGTGGTAGTTTCTGTTGTCAATATAAAATTTTTAATAAAGCTTAAAATAAAAACCTTAAAATAAAGCTAGTTGGATTACAGAAACTGTCAAATGAGTCTGCTTTAAAAAAAAAAAGAATTTAAGATATTGCTGCACTAGAGAACTGACATCCATTACCAGCGAGCTTCAGTTGTTTTTAACAACATATAAACCTGGGTTGAATTTATGTGATTGGGGAGAATATTAAAGGAATGTACTGTATGTTTTAGTAAACTTTATGAAACTTACAAAATTGTAGTTTAATGTCTGAAAAATTAGTAGTTAAAATACTTAAATTATGACAACACAATTGAATTATAACATTCAGGTTCTTATGCGTACAATCAAAGGAAACTTGATATGTAAGAAGACCATTATGAGGCATTATTTTAATTCAATTTCAATGCTTACCAACCAGCAGGTGGCGCTGCTATACAGCGATTTCCATAATTTAAGGGAAGGCTATACCTCAGGAATTACTGCACAGAATTGCATATAAATTTAAATGTAGATGCACCTTGACATGAACTAGTATCTGTCAATTTTTGGTGTTAACCGCTCAACAGGTGGCGCTGCTACACAGCTATTTTCGCAATTTACGGAAAGGCTATAGCTAAGGAGCTACTGCAAAAGAATAACATATAAATTTACATGTAGATGCACTTTGACCTAAATTAGCATCTATAAACTTTTGGTGTCAACAGATCAACAGGTTACGTTGCTACACAGCGATTTCTGTAACTAAAGGGACGGCTATATCTCAGGAACTACTGCGCAGAAATACATATAATTTTATGTGTAGATACACCTTAACCTAAGTTAGTGCCTACTAAAGTTTGCTGCCAACTGCTCAACAGGTAGCACTGCTCTACATCGATTTCTGCAAATTAAAGGGAAGGCTATATCTCAGTTTCTATTACGCACAATCAAACAAAACTTGATTTGTAAGAAAGTCATTATGAGACATCATACTGATTCAGTTTGAATGCTTATCGGCCATCAGGTGACGCTGCTATACAGCGATTTCCGCAATTTACGGGAAAGCTATAGCTAAGAAGCTACTGCACAGAATCTGCATATAAATTTACGCGTAGATACACCTTGACCTAAATTAGCGCATATAAACTTTTGGTATGAACTGGTCAACAGGTGGCTCTGCTACACAGCGAATTCCGCAATTTAAGGAAAGGCTATATCTCCGATTCTATTGCTTATCATCAAACAAAACTTGATAATCGAGAAAGTCATTATGAAATATTATGCTGATACAATTTAGATGCTTGTCGATCAATAGGTGACGCTGCTATACTGATTAAGTCCTCGGAACCGGGAGGCTATATCTCAATTTATATGGCATATAACAATACGAAACGTATAACTATTATAAAAATGCACCTTTTAAGACGTTATTACAGACAATAAAACTGTCTTTCTTTCAATATTTAGTGCCAGTTTTCTCTAAGGGGAAAATCAATTGCATTCATTATGTTTGATAATTTTAATAAATAATAGTTTTAATATATTATTTGCACTTAGTCAATTTGAATAGAAAAATATAAAAGAAAGTCATCTGGTGGCCACAACATACTAGTTTCGTGCAGTCGAATTTTAACCGACAAAATACTTAAAAATAGGTAGGAATTATAATTATTTTTTTATTTTTATTTTAGCTGTTTTAAAAGCTTAACTTTTCTATATAAACACTTTTAAACTTTGTTGGTAAATAATGAAAAAAAAATATATATATACAGACACGACATTATTTCATTATTTAAAACATGAAAATCTGACATTGACAGATTTTAATTTAGTGCCAGAGGCCGACTGCTAAACTTGTTAATATCGACAAATTCTTCTTTAGTTAATTCGTGACGATCTAAATTCCATGATAAAGTTTTCATTAAATCAAAAAACAAGTTTCAGCTGCAGATACTGTAACAAATAACGTTGGAAGTCCAAACTGTCTTATAGCCGCAAAACAACATTTTTTCTCTTTTTCCCAATGAAGGGGAGGTGTGCCTTGGGGGGACTCATGTCAAAGGTGTGCCTTGGGGGGGGACTCATGTCAAAGTTGTACCTTGGGCGGGACTTATGTCAAAGTTGGGCCTTGGGGGGACTCATGTCAAAGTTGGGCCTGGGGGGACTCATGTCAAAGTTGTACCTTGGGGGGGGACTCATGTCAAAGTTGGGCCTGGGGGGGACTCATGTCAAAATTGTGCCTTGGGGGGGACTTCATTCAATAAATCCCCATTCAATAAACCGACTGAAATAGGCCCGTAGCACTATTAAGAGTGACGTATAAAAATTCGACAACGCTGTACCGACTGAAATAGGAGTACCTTGGGGGGGACTCATGTCAAAGTTGGGCCTGGGGGGACTCATGTCAAAGTTGTGCCTTGGGGGGACTTCATTCAATAAATCCCCATTCAATAAACCGAAAGAAATAGGCCCTTAGCACTATTAAGAGTGACGTATAAAAATTCGACAACGCTGTACCGACTGAAATAGGGGTACCTTGGGGCGGACTAATGTCAAAGTTGGGCCTGGGGGGGGGACTCATGTCAAAGTTGTGCCTTGGGGGGACTTCATTCAATAAATCCCCATTCAATAAACCGACTGAAATAGGCCCTTAGCACTATTAAGAGCGACGTATAAAAATTCGACAACGCTGTACCGACTGAAATAGGGGTACCTTGGGGCGGACTAATGTCAAAGTTGGGCCTGGGGGGGGGACTCATGTCAAAGTTGTGCCTTGGGGGGACTTCATTCAATAAATCCCCATTCAATAAACCGACTGAAATAGGCCCTTAGCACTATTAAGAGTGACGTATAAAAATTCGACAACGCTGTACCGACTGAAATAGGGGTACCTTGGGGGGGGACTCATGTCAAATTTGTGCCTTGGGGGGGACTTCATTCAATAAATCCCCATTCAATAAACCGACTGAAATAGGCCCTTAGCACTATTAAGAGTGACGTATAAAAATTCGACAACGCTGTACCGACTAAAATAGGGGTACCTTGGGGGGGACTCATGTCAAAGTTGGGCCTGGGGGGGGGACTCATGTCAAAGTTGTGCCTTAGGGGGACTTCATTCAATAAATCCCCATTCAATAAACCGACTGAAATAGGCCCTTAGCACTATTAAGAGTGACGTATAAAAATTCGACAACGCTGTACCGACTGAAATAGGGGTACCTTGGGGGGGACTCATGTCAAATTTGTGCCTTGGGGGGACTTCATTCAATAAATCCCCATTCAGTAAACCGACTGAAATAGGCCCTTAGCACTATTAAGAGTGACGTATAAAAATTCGACAACGCTGTACCGACTGAAATAGGGGTACCTTGGGGGGGACTCATGTCAAAGTTGGGCCTAGGGGGGGACTCATGTCAAAGTTGTGCCTTGGGGGGACTTCATTGAATAAATCCCCATTCAATAAATTGACTGAAATAGGCCCTTAGCACTATTAAGAGTGACCTATAAAAATTCGACAACGCTGTACCGACTGAAATAGGGGTACCTTGGGGGGGTGACTCATGTCAAAGTTGTGCCTGGGGGGGGACTCATGTCAAAGTTGTGCCTTGGGGGACCTCATTCAATAAATCCCCATTCAATAAACCGACAGAAATAGGCCTCTAGCACTAATTAAGAGTGACCTATAAAAATTCGACAACTGTACCGACTGAAATAGGCCTCTAGCACTTAAAAAAAAAAAAAAAAAGAATTTTATTATTTATTATAATGTGAAATGTGTGAAAAATTATTTTAAAAGCAATTTATTTCGATTATAAGACTTGTGTTTCATAATAATAATGATAATTTGCCGACGTGTTATTTTAAATGTGAAAATAGCGATAAAGGGCCAAACATAGCAATCTATTGGTTCATGTCACGTGATTCATGTTGAACCACGGAAAGCTAATCCCTTTATCTATTGAATCAGCACTTTGCTTTATTTATCTCGTTGTTTTTATCTTGCCCTGTTTAATTGCTTCCAAACTATTTTTGAACAAAGTATTTTGCTATATAAGGTAAACTCAACAGTAGTGGACACTTTAAGGACATTTTCCGGCTATTTTTTGCGCAATTTCCTAAATTTTAGAGTTTCAAAAAATAATTAATATTTCACGCCTTTACAATTTTTTTTTTTTTTAATACGACTGTATTATGAAAATTGCTAATTGTAGCATTTACATATGTAAAAAATCAAAAATCCGGAGAGCTTAAAATGAACCAATAGTGGACCCTTTTTGTTCTAGTTATGGACCCCTTTAAATTTTTTCTTTGAAATTAAGGTGACTACAGTCGGCAACATAATTTTTCGAACACTAGCCAATAATTGCTATATTAAAAAAGTTCACTTAAGGCTGTTTTGTTAAATAAATCCTTGTCGAATCATATTCTTATACTGACTAAGAACATGACTCGATAAGGATTTATTTAACAAAGCAGTATTAAGTGTACTTTTTTTAGACAGGAATTATTGCTAGTGCTCGAATAATTTTGCAGCCAACTGTAAATGTTCTATGTCTTGGGAACAGACCCGATTTAGCAGTTTGTCCTCACATACATCAATCCTCGTTGGGGCCAACATTTAAAGGGCTGAAATTTGAGTGAATTTTACGTCGCACTAGTGCTACACTATTGGTTATTGGAGACAGTCTAGGTATCACTAATAAGGCTAGTCAAGAGACATCCCATCACAATTTTCTCCTCGTGGCTGTAACGTCCTCCATGTTCCCATCAAAGTTGAACTTTTGAAGGTTATCAAATGTCTCCGGATTTTCATTTGGGGTGAGTTTCAGACCGTCGTTAACTGTCCATAGTGTAGCACTAGTGCGACATAAAATTCTCTCATGCTCAACTCTTTAAATTCTCACCGTAGTTATGTAATTTCAATGTCGATGTTTCTATGGGAACTGAAATTCAATATTGAACTCAAAAAAAAAAAAAAAAAATGCTAATAAAAAAAAATTAAAGTGTCCCAAGATTATCTCCTAATTCAAGCGAATTTCCATTTTGTTTAATTTTCTAAATTTGGAAAAGTTTGGAATCCACCATCTCCGCAGAAGATCAAAATTGTGATAGCATGTGTCCTTACCCTCCTAGGAGTGAGTCCCACACCGGCGCCAATTGCTAAATGCGTAGGTTTAGAGTGATGTTTAAAAACACTGAATTCAACTCTAAGATTGCGAAATTACAGAATTGTGTCCAGTACTGGATCTGACCTTAAAAGTCACATGAGCCAGTAGTGGACAGGGCTGTCCACTATTGGTCATGGTAACATTTTTTGGTACCAGTAGTGGACACCCATAAAAATATAATACTATGTGTAAATACAAGATTTAAAAAACAGCAAAGGAAAAGAATTCTGGATACTTATTTTAGTCATATGAAAGCAAAAGATAGAAGAAATCAGTTAAAAATAAGCAGAGAGACAGCAAATAAAATTTCATTTTCTTATTCAAAGTGATAAGAAGAACACGGCAAAATCACAAAAAGTGCAAATTTGTTTAGTTAAACTAACATTATTTTAAAACTAATGACCGGAGTTATTTCTAGTTAAAGGGTTTAACAGTAAAGTACTATAACTTCCTTCCTGAACATTGCTCGATTCTTCAGAATTTTTAGGTGGCTTATTCTCCGAGTTTAAAGTTAAAAGTGTCCACTACTGGTGTAGGGTCCACTACTGGTGCGTTTACCTTACCCTTTAAAAAACCTTTTTTAAGTTCTGAACATGATACAAATCGATTTTTTAAACATTTGCTTTTTAACTTACGGTTATCTTGCTTGGATGAGCAATGTGTCCGCCTAAAACCAAATTTCCAGTTTAAACGGCCAAAAAATATTTTATTTTGCTAAAAATCATTTTGCCAAAATTTCGTTAACATTTAATTATTTTGCCATCTCATGTATTAAAATACTTTTTGATTTTCATTCAAAAATTAATACATTTTGTGGCATCGTTAACTGCATTATTCTTACCATTTTTGAAATAATTTCTAAAATTACAGTTTTTCTGACAATTGCATTTTGTTTTTAACGCTGGACTCAGTGCTAAAATGTATGTGGAGGACAACATAATAAAATCTATTCGAAAATTTGCTTTTTAAACGATAAAATTGTCGGTTGTAGAAGATGTAAAAGAAAATATCCAAGTGCGGCTTTTTCTTTCTTTTTTTTTTTTTTTTTTTTGTCGCTTAGTGTATATATATGAAAGAAAAAAATGAAACGAAAGACAGGAAGAAAGTTTTAATGTTTGTATTATATGGATACAAACCCTTAATGCAATAATCCTCAAATAAAGCGAAAAAAATGTTGCACGCGAGTGCTACTAAATTTTTCGACATGTACAGAAGTGTCACTATTTTCAGCTTGCACGGAAGTGTCTTGTACGCATCTGTCACAACACCGTTTTTAAGTATTTTCCAGGGTTGAAATTTAATGAAGGGTTTCACCCATGCCGCGTATTTAATTTGAAGATTCAGTTATTTCAGTCACGTTGAAAGAATTCTTTTTTGTGAAAAAACCCTTAGGAACTCACAAATCTTAGTAAATAAATAAAAAATGTGGTGTGAAACAAGTACACGACTTCCATTACCCAATATTACACGTACTATATGCACTTTTTGGGGATGTTATCAGAAGACATTGAACTGACCTAATGAAACAGACACATAAAAATTTTCCGGTAAGAGAAAGTTAATACACGTGTAAAAACATAAAACAGAGTTTACACAGCGATTTTTTTTTTTTAAGAAAAAGAAATGAAAAGGAAATTGGTAGAGTTTTTATTTATTTTTTGGAACACTAATTTCCGAGATCTAAAACTGGTCTATATGATCAGGACGACTATCAATTTTCCCGTGATAATCAAGTAAAGCGTGAGAAAGGATATCTAAATTGAGGTTATATACCAAGTTTCAAGAAAATCGTTAGAATCGTTTTTGAGATACCAGCTTTTACCAAAGCTTGGCAACGTTAATTGTTGGCCAGAAAACAACAATTACATGCAAAGGATATTTAAAAGAGGGTTAATATGGCAAGTTAGAAGAAAAAATCATATAGCCGTTTTGAAAGGATCGCACTTGCAGGACCTGAAATTCAGCTATTTATACAGGACACCTGTCAATTTTCCTGAAATAACCAACTATTATCATTCGAAAGGATATCTAATAGAGTGTTCATACAGCAATTTAGAAGAAAATTTCGGAGCCGTTTTTGAGATATGGACTTACTTGGGTATGGCCCCCACTTCCGGTTTCGGATGTCTCACTTCCGTTTTTCCAATTTTCACCAAAATTTGGAAAATTCATCTGTACACCAGACTTGTGTAAATTCTAAAGTTTAGTACTTCTATCTTTCTTAGTTTCCGAGATATAACAGCCAGATGATTCCCCCCCCCCCACACACACACAGATACACACTGACCAATTGCCAAAAACCAATTTTGTTTTTACTCAGGAGATGTTAAAACATGTAAATCAGGTAAAATCTCGATATCGAATTTTTGGACCGAATGCAATAGTACCATTACCTACGGTAGTCGGGTAATGGAAGAAAAAATATGTTAAAGTTGCAAGTCTATAAGGGATTTTTCACGTTTTTTTATTTTATTTATCTATTTATTTTTTGCAATGCGGTCGAAATAACTGAATCTTTCAATTAAATACGAGGCATGGGTAAACCCCCTTGTGAAATTTCAATTCTGGAAAATAACTAAAATCCTGCTCGTTTTTTTCTTTTTCTTTCCGACAATTTGCTTAATTTTTATTCTATTCAAATGAGCTTTTGACAAAAGTTGCTCAATATATCTAGCTTTCAATCTGTGTAATAATTTTTTTAAAATCTTTTGCGCATGAGCAGTAAAACAATATTTACTAACATGAAATATAAATGCTCATATCTCAGCGAATAATACATGAGGGAGTCTTATGTTTCAGAACAATGCTTCTCTAATAAGTTTTGAGATATTTTCTGTAAATTTTGTAAAATTATATGGGAACGTGCTAATTATAAGAAAAAATAAATAAATAAATAAATAAATAAATAAATAAAAAAAATACGTGTGGCACTCGAGGACTGCCGCGGTAAAGCTATTGCATAGCATTTTTTATCAACTTATGCAATTATAATTATTTATTTATTTTATTTATGCAGTATTTTTTTTCTTTGATATTAATTCAAGTTTTTTCTTCAATATTAATTCAATTTACACTTTTTGAGCGTGGTGACCGATAAGAAAACAAATTTTAATAGAGAAAAGGTATTTAATAGGTTTTAAAGGCCTGCAAGTCGAATGGGGATATTCAAGTTTTTTCTTTGATATTAATTAAAGGTACACTTTTTGAGCGTGGTGACCGATAAGAAAACAAATTTTAATAGAGAAAAGGTATTTAATAGGTTTTAAAGGCCTGCAAGTCGAATGGGGATATTCAAGTTTTTTCTTTGATATTAATTCAAGTTACACTTTTTGAGCGTGGTGACCGATAAGAAAACAAATTTTTTTCTTTTATTGAATAAATGAGAATATATCCGCAATATCAAAAATATCCGCAATCGATTTGTAGGTATCGAAAACTTCGATGTACCAAATTTCAATGATCTAACTCTATTTTTTGAAAAAAGGTATTTTAATAGGTTTTTAAAGGCCTGCAAGTCGAATGGGGATATTCAAGTTTTTTCTTTGATATAATTTCAAGTTGCACTTTGAGCGTGGTGACCGATAAGAAAACAAATTTTAATTGAGAAAAGGTATTTAATAGGTTTTAAAGACCTGCAAGTCGAATGGGAATATTCAAGTTTTTTCTTTGATATTAATGAATAAGATAACAATAATAAGAAAACAAATTTTAATAGAGAAAAGGTATTTTAATAGATTTTAAAGGCCAGCAAGTCGAATGGGGATATTCAAGTTTTTTCTTTGATATTAATTCAAGTTACACTTTTTGAGCGTGGTGACCGATATAAAAAAAATTTTAATAGAGAAAAGGTATTTAATAGGTTTTAAAGGCCTGCAAGTCGAATGGGGCATTCAAGTTTTTTCTTTGATATTAATGAATAAGATAACAATAATGATAAGATAACAATAATGATAAGAAAACAAATTTTAATAGAGAAAAGGTATTTTAATAGGTTTTAAAAGCCTGCAAATCGAATGGGGATATTCAATTTTTTTCTTTGATATTAATTCAAGTTACACTTTTTGAGCGTGGTGACCGATAAGAAAACAAATTTTAATAGAGAAAAGGTATTTAATAGGTTTTAAAGGCCTGTAAGTCGAATGGGGATATTAAAGTTTTTTCTTTGATTTTAATTCAAGTTACACTTTTTGAGCGTGGTGACCGATAAGAAAACAAATTTTAATAGAGAAAACGTATTTAATAGGTTTTAAAGGCCTGCAAGTCGAATGGGGATATTCAAGTTTTTTCTTTGATATTAATGAATAAGATAACAATAATGATAAGATAACAATAATGATAAGAAAACAAATTTTAATAGAGAAAAGGTATTTTAATAGGTTTTAAAGGCCTGCAAGTCGAATGGGGATATTCAAGTTTTTTCTTTGATATTAATTCAAGTTACACTTTTTGAGCGTGGTGACCGATAAGAAAACGAATTTTAATAGAGAAAAGGTATCTAATAGGTTTTAAAGGCCTGCAAGTCAAATAGGGATATTCAAGTTTTTTCTTTGATATTAATGAATAAGATAACAATAATGATAAGATAACAATAATGATAAGAAAAGAAATTTTAATAGAGAAAAGGTATTTTAATAGGTTTTAAAGGCCTGCAAGTCGAATGGGGATATTCAAGTTTTTTCTTTGATATTAATTCAAGTTACATTTTTTGAGCGTGGTGACCGATAAAAAACAAATTTTAATAGAGAAAAGGTATTTAATAGGTTTTAAAGGCCTGCAAGTCGAATGGGGACATTCAAGTTTTTTCTTTGATATTAATGAATAAGATAACAATAATAAGAAAACAAATTTTAATAGAGAAAAGGTATTTTAATAGGTTTTAAAGGCCAGCAAGTCGAATGGGGATATTCAAGTTTTTTCTTTGATATTAATTCAAGTTACACTTTTTGAGCGTGGTGACCGATAAAAAACAAATTTTAATAGAGAAAAGGTATTTAATAGGTTTTAAAGGCCTGCAAGTCGAATGGGGACATTCAAGTTTTTTCTTTGATATTAATGAATAAGATAACAATAATGATAAGATAACAATAATGATAAGATAACAATAATGATAAGAAAACAAATTTTAATAGAGAAAAGGTATTTTAATAGGTTTTAAAGGCCTGCAAGTCGAATGGGGATATTCAAGTTTTTTCTTTGATATTAATTCAAGTTACACTTTTTGAGCGTGGTGACCGATATAAAAAAAATTTTAATAGAGAAAAGGTATTTAATAGGTTTTAAAGGCCTGCAAGTCGAATGGGGCCATTCAAGTTTTTTCTTTGATATTAATGAATAAGATAACAATAATGATAAGATAACAATAATGATAAGAAAAGAAATTTTAATAGAGAAAAGGTATTTTAATAGGTTTTAAAAGCCTGCAAATCGAATGGGGATATTCAAGTTTTTTCTTTGATATTAATTCAAGTTACATTTTTTGAGCGTGGTGACCGATAAGAAAACAAATTTTAATACAGAAAAGGTATTTAATAGGTTTTAAAGGCCTGCAAGTCGAATGGGGATATTCAAGTTTTTTCTTTGATATTAATTCAAGTTACACTTTTTGAGCGTGGTGACCGATATAAAACAAATTTTAATAGAGAAAAGGTATTTAATAGGTTTTAAAGGACTGCAAGTCGAATGGGGATATTCAAGGTTTTTCTTTGATATTAATGAATAAGATAACAATAATGATAAGATAACAATAATGATAAGAAAACAAATTTTAATAGAGAAAAGGTATTTAATAGGTTTTAAAGGCCTGCAAGTCGAATGGAGATATTCAAGTTTTATCTGATCTACTTTATACACAAATTTTACGCGCACAGCTATTCACTGTTGTACATAGATGATAGATACCTATACACCTATATACTTTCTCACAAACAGCTGCTTATGTATTCGTCCGATTTCGGAGCAGCTCGTCCCGATCTGTGCGAGCTTCGTACAGCCGAAGTCTACCGAACTGTGTTAGGTTTTTTTTTCGTTACGGAATTTTTCGATTCGGTCGCCGCGCTCAAAGCCTGCGATAAAAGCTATACAATAGCTTAAAAACCTTAAAAATAATAATAATAATAATAATTTTTGAAAAATATTTATATTTAAATAAATAATTGCGCAATTCCCGCTCCAAAACATACACATATTGTACATAGTATGTGCAAGAATGTGTTAAAAATAATAATAATAATAATAATTTTTGAAAAATATTTATATTTAAATAAATAATTGCGCAATTCCCGCTCCAAAACATACACATATTGTACATAGTATGTGCAAGAATGTGTTAAATTTACAAGTCATTTGTAGCTTTTTATGATACAGGGTGATCCAAAGTATGTAATCCCGAGACATTCTGTCGGATATTTTATTATTATTATTATTTTAAAATCCAAAAAGTGTTAAAGAAAAAAAAATCTAACAAATTGAACACCCACTGTATATAAACTATTGTTTTCAGTTTTAGTGAGTAAAATTTTTTATAATACAGGGTGATCCAAATTATGTTTGCTCTGCTTAAATTTGTGGTTGGTCCTCTAATTACCCTCTAAGCTGAACCAATAGTGGAAGATGTGAGTTTTTAAATGTTCTTTGCATGTCTGAAGTCCTGGGCCATTTTGTCGAGTATTTTTTTTAGAAAAAAAAATATAATAATTTGTATACCCACTGTATATAAACAATTGTTTTCAGTTTTAGTGAGTAAAATTCTGTAAGAAGCATTTAAAAAATTTCCATGTAGTTTTGGCTTGCTGTGCTGTGTAATTTGCAATCATTGTTAAAATAACACAAGGAAGAGCAAAATAATTACAATGATTTATTTTTATTTTATTAACACAACATTTTCTTGCACGATGTAAGTCGAATAATTTATATTCTACTTCATTTTTATAGTATGCACATTTATATAAACAATGCGCGTACTATGACAATTTTTCAAATGCTAATTTTCATTTGGCTTGAAAGAAAGAAAGAAAGAAAAAAAAAGTCAGAAAATAGCGTACTATGTGTTACATTCATTGGCAAATTTCTAGCTGCTGAGCCGCAAGAGAAAAATCACAAAAATAAAATAAATAAAGTTTGCGCGAAATTCGAAAATGTCACAGCCAAATTACATTAACTCTTATTTAGTAAAGCCAAGGAGATTTATAGCGAGCAAATTTATATTTTAAGATAAAATGAAGATATAAATTTGCTCCTTATACGATAAATGTCTTTATACGATATCTAAAATTTTCCTTTATATTATGTAACTTTAATATTGCTCTAAATTTAAAATAATACAAATTAAATTTCAGATTTACTTTTTTTCATTAAATTGCATTTAAATATAATAAATTTACTCGGCATGTATTAGCATTTTTTAGCAGACAATAAAAATAAAATGAAATCATATTAGAATATTTCATTAATCGAAATTAGCGTTGAAGCAAATGAATCAAAATAGTTCAGCTTAGTAACCATAAGATCGCAATCATATACACTTGCCTAACAGGCATTTATTTGGAGATATTGTAAACGTGAAATCATTTTTGGTAATTTTTTGTAACTTTTCTTCTACGATTCAGCATATGTACTATTTTCTAGATTAAACTTTACTGCAGTTAATAGTTACTTAGCACTTGAAAGAATGTCCTCTTTCCACAGATCTTTGCTGTGATTGGTGCACTAGTTGAGTTCAAAGAATATAGAAGTTCTTTGGTTGAGTTTGTCTTCTTTACTTTTATCCTCTTGTAATATTAAAGACGTGTCCATAAAGAGCCGCCAAATAAGGATCCATGTAAAAATATAAAAGACCGATTTTTTCCCTCTCTCGACAGAAGCTCTTCCTCTCTTTCTCGTCAATCTCGGAGAAGTATTTTTGTAAAACGAAAGTTGCATAACGATGAGGAGCTACAATACAATGAACATATAATGAGAACAGTTTAGTAAAACACTATAAAACTATTGAAGTCAATATGGTTTAATCTCAAATCACGTTACAATGCTGACTTTCCATTAAAAGAACATTAATACTCCTGCCTATTCACAATAAATATTTACATTTATTTTGTGAAACTACACTGCATAATAAATATAGTTTAAAAAAACTAAAAAACACGCTTTTAAAGCACATCAAACTAAAAAGTGAAAAATAATTATTAATATAAGCTGAAAACAATAATGAACGAAAAATACTAGTATAATTGTGAAAAAAGCGTGGGGTGCTTTGTGCCATATTTTTCGTATATCGAGCAAACCACGCTTTTTACACAATTATACTAGTATTTTTCGTTCATTATTGTTTTCAGCTTATATTAATAATTATTTTTCACTTTTTAGTTTGATATGCTTTAAAAGCGTGTTTTTCAGTTTTTTTAAACTATATTTATTTTTCACTTTTTAGTTCGAAGTGCTATGAAAGCATGCTTTTTAAACTATATTTTAAACTATATTTATTATTTTATTATTTATCACATAAATAGCTACAGTATGTAAGTTTTTGGTTAAAATATTTACACACAATCGAAAATATCCCCATTCGACTTGCAGGCATCTTAAATCTATCTGTACCAATTTTGAACGGCCTAACTGTATTTCTATTTGTTTTTGCCCCATAGCCCCCCCTTACCCCCTCATCCCCCTACCCGCCTCTCGTAATAATTTTACAAATTCAAAAATATCCGTAATCGATTAGTAAGTATCGAAAACCTCTATGTACCAATTTTGAACGATCTGACACTATTTTCATTTTTCCCCCCTTCTTGCCCCTCCTAATAATTTTACAAATTCAAAAATATCCGCAATCGATTTGTAAGTATCGAAAACCTTTACGTACCAATTTTGAACGATCTGACACTATTTTTATTTTTTTGCCCCCCCCCTCCCCTCCCCCACTTCTTGCCCCTCCTAATAACTTTACACAATCGAAAATATCTCCATTCGACTTGCAGGCCTCTTAAATCTATCTGTACCAATTTTGAACGACCTAACTGTATTTCTATTTGTTTTTGCCCCATAGCCCCCCCTTACACCCTCATCCCCCTACCCGCCCCTCCTAATAATTTTACAAATTCAAAAATATCCGCAATCGATTTGTAAGTATCGAAAACCGCTATGTACCAATTTTGACCGATCTGACACTATTTTTATTTTTATGCCTCCCTCCCCTCCCCTACTTCTTGCCCCACCCCCCTACCCGCCCCTCCTAATAATTTTACAAATTCGAAAATATCCGCAATCGATTTGTAAGTATCGAAAATCTCTATGTACCAATTTTGAACAATCTGACACTATTTTTATTTTTTTGCCCCCCCCCCTCCCCTCCCCCACTTCTTTCTCTTCTAATAACTTTACACAATCGAAACTATCCCCATTCGACTTGCAGGCCTCTTACATCTATCTGTACCAATTTTGAACGGCCTAACTGTATTTCTATTTGTTTTTGCCCCATGCCCCCCTTACCCCCTCACCCCCTACCCGCCCCTCCTAATAATTTTACAAATTCAAAAATATCCGCAATCGATTTGTAAGTATCGAAAACCTCTATGTACCAATTTTGAACGATCTGACACTATTTTTATTTTTTTGCCCCCCCCCTCCCTTCCCCCCCTCTTGCCCCTCCTAATAACTTTACACAATCGAAAATATCCCCATTCGACTTGCAGACCTTTAAAACCTACCTGTACCAATTTTCAGCGGCCTAACTGTATTTCTATTTGTTTTTGCTCCATAGCCCCCCCCCCTTGCTGCCCCACCTGGGGGCTAAATTTCTAAAATTCCAGAAATTGGTTTTTAGATAGTTGCCTTAGCTATATTTTAGAGTAAAAATTTCACGTATATCTATTTTTTTTTTTTTTTGTTTGGGATATATAGGATTATGCGAAATCACGTTTTACGCATGTGAAATCACGTTTTGCCCCCCTCCCACCGCCCCCCTTGGGGACCGAATTTCAAAAATTCCAGAAACCGATTTTTAGACATTTGTATTAGCTATATTTTAAAGCAAAAATTTTACGGATATCTGTTTTTTTGTTTGAGATATGAAGGATTTTGTGCAATCACGTTTTGCTCCCAGAGAAGTTACAAACATACATACATACAGGTGAAGCTAATATAAGCGTGTTAATAAAAAAGTAGACGGACACTTACTTGTCATACTTTAAAGCCGTTTATTTCTTTAATTAGAGATATGAGGTTCATTTCTCTAATATAATTATATTCTTGAGACATCATATATTATTATTTTTTGGATATAGATTCAATCCTTTTGAATTATGTAGTGGAAAAATTCAGGAAACAAAAATGGTGCATATTTGCACTGTAATTTTTCTTAAAAAAAGTAGACGGACACATCTTGTATCTCTAAAACAAAAAGTTTTTAGTAAGGGGTTCGTCTCCCATTTGCTTTAATAAGTTCGTATACTCTGTTAAGCATCGAATCAATGAGATTCTGAATCTTTTTTTGACAGAATAGTTCCCAAATGTTTGTAAGAGTTTCTTTGAGCTGGTGAATTGATTCATACTGGTGTCCACCCTCATAAATTTTATGAACAAGTATAGCCCAAATGTTTTCTACAGGATTCATATCCAGACTCATGGCTGGCCAGGGTAAAACATTGAAGTTGTTCTCATGAAACCATTTTTTAACGTTGTTAGCGGTGTGTATTGACGCCCCATCTTGTTGGAAAATCCAGTTTTCTCCTCCAAGATCACATGCAAATGGCAAAAGCTCACTCCTTAGTGTTTAAATATAATCTTTGTGAGCCTGCTTCTTACTTAGGAACACTGAATTTGTCCTTCCACCATAGCCAACAGCTAGCCACTTTATAACGCCACCACCACCAACTTGCCGAGTGGAGTACACTTCGTCTTCTTTCTCCAAACTGTGCCAATAATATTGGTATCCATCTGGGCCGGCTAAATTAATTTTTTTCTCATCTGAAAAAACTACAGATATCCATTCTGTAGTCCAAGCCATAGGGTTTTAAGCCCACTGTAGGCGTTCTGTCACGTGGTGATCCTTCCAGCATGCATGATGTTTTCTCTTCTTATATTTAAAGAGCTCTGAGTGCTTAATGTAGTTTTAAATTGTCTCAGAAATTACGTTAGTAATTCCTGTGCTAATTCGAACTCTGGGAATTGATGATCCAGTTTTTTTCAGCTGAGTAAAAATTTTTCTTTGGTCTCTAAGCGAAAGTTTCTTTGGACGGCGACTCTTTTTCCTTACGCCATGGGCTTCAGGAGCAGGGAGAAAATCGCTGATGCTACTTTTGCTTATTAGAAGTAACCTACTAATTTCTCTGACTCCTTTATTAACTTTTTTCAGCGCTATAATCTGTCCTTTCTGATAATCAGTAAGAGGAATTCCTCGTGGCATGACGCATACATCTCCAAGAAATTTAACTATGTAAAATCATCTTGTCAAGCACGTTAGCAATTGGCAAAATGCCAAATTTACATGAGTGCTTAATGTAGTTTTAAATTGTCTCAGAAATTACGTTAGTAATTCCTGTGTTAATTCGAACTCTGGGAATTGATGATCCAGTTTTTTTCAGCTGAGTAAAAATTTTTCTTTGGTCTCTAAGCGAAAGTTTCTTTGGACGGCGACTCTTTTTCCTTACGCCATGGGCTTCAGGAGCAGGTAGAAAATCGCTGATGCTACTTTTGCTTATTAGAAGTAACCTACTAATTTCTCTGACTCCTTTATTAACTTTTTTCAGCGCTATAATCTGTCCTTTCTGATAATCAGTAAGAGGAATTCCTCGTGGCATGACGCATACATCGCCAAGAAATTTAAGTATGTAAAATCATCTTGTCAAGCACGTTAGCAATTGGCAAAATGCCAAATTTACATGTACATGCAAAACTGGTATTCCGCAAGAAACACCCACTTAAATAATTGCAGTTTTTGTCCAGTGTCCGTCTACTTTTTAAAAATATATATATTGTGCAAATGTATATCTTTTCTCTTTTCTGCATTTTCCTACATTAAAATTATAAATAATTGAATATTTCTATTTGTCTGTCAAATATATGAAGATTGATAAGTATAAACATGTTAAAAAATTTTTAATTGACATTTCCTATTAAACAAAGACGGGGTTTTAAAAATTGTAAAGAAGTGTCCGTCTACTTTTTTTATGCAGTGTAAAGCTTGCGTTTACTTTCCGTATTAGCTTTTGTGCAAAACATTTGCAAAAAAAAAAAAATAATAATAATTGAAAAATATCATTTCGCACTCTTTTGTAATAAGAGTCCGTAAAAGCCGATTTATGGAAATTAGACTAGATCATCTCGATGAAATAATAGTATTGAAAAATATTTTAGTACCCCATCATATTATAGTATGATGGACCATACCTATAGGTATAGGGAACTTAAGTAATCATGAAAATTTTCGACCTTTTTTTTTTTTTTTTTTTTTTTTTTTAACACGTTTTCAGGTTTGAGGAATTCGAAAATATCAAAATGGGTATGGTGTCTGTTAATTTGATAGTCCGTTAGTGTGTGAGCATAGCCTCCTAAACTAGATGCCTGTCACGTGGCTCGGAAGCTTGACAACAGTTGAAGCGGTAGACAGCGCCACCTGGTACAGATTGCGCGATTTTTTTATTCAACATCCACCAAAAATGTTTAAAAGTGGGATATAATATACATAAAAGGCGAATAGAATCGAAGAAACGTCGATTATGTATAGCATATATCACTTCTTAAAATTATTGGTGACAGTTGAATAAAAAAGTCACTGTACCAGGTGGCGCTGTCTACCGCTTCAACTGTTGCCAAGTTTATGAGCCACGCGGCAGGCATCTAGTTAAGGGGGCTATGTTGTGAGTATGTCAGTCTGAGTACGCGATATCTCACAAACAAATGATCGAAGAGAGGTCGAACCAGTTTTAAAATATTTTTACTAGCAGGCTACGCCCTCTTAGCTGGTCCCTATTTTTAAAATAATCACTATAATTAATGAATTCTCGAAATTGCATTAATTTTTATCATGTGAGGGAAAAAAAAGAGAATAAATAAATCTGATCAGGAAAAATGTCGCACCGGGTTCCCACTGCCTTCATTTATGTTCGAGAATCTTAATGAATCACTATATTATCGAAAGGGAAAAAACATAAAATGCAAAAAAATTCTTCTCGCATCGGTGGAATAATCGGTCCGGTCCTCCTCTGTCTGCAGCAGCGTAAACCTCAGCGCGGTGTACTTGTTCCTTCGCCCACCGTTCCTGCCCCTCTTAATAATTCTATACTTTCGAAAATATCCTCAATCGAATAATCGGGCCTTAAAACTTAATAATACTTATTTTCAACGCTCTAACTCTTATTTCTATTATTTTGCCACTTAGTCCTCCCTCCCGTCTATCCTAATAATTTTACAAATTCGAAAATATTTGGAATTGATTTGTAGGTATCAATAACCTCTATGCAGCAATTCGAACGATCTACCTCTATTTTTTCCCCTCTGCCCCCCTTTCCGTCCCTCCTAGTAAATTTACAAATTCGAAAATATCCGCAATCGATTTGTAGGTATACAAAATTCTATGCACCAGTTTTGAACGATCTAACAGTATTTTTATTTTTTTGACCCTCTGGCCCCCACTTCCCGCCCCTCCAAATAATTTTACAAATTCGAAGATATCCTCATTCGATTTCCAAGCCTCTAAAACCTATTTGTACCAATTTTGAACAGTCTAACTCTATTTTTAATTTTTTTTTGCCCCTCTTCCCCCCTTCCCGCCTCTCCTAATGATTTTACAAAATCGAAAATATTCGCAATTGATTTGTAGGTACCGAAACCTGCTATACACCAATTTTGAATGATCTAACTCTATTTTTAGTTTTTTGCTCTTCTGACCCCCCTTTCCGCCCCTCTTAATAATTTTGCAAATTCGAAAGTAACCGAAATCGATTTGTAGGTATCAAAAACTTCAATGTACCATTTTGGAAGATCTAACTATTTTTATTTTTTTACCCCTTCCCGTCTTCCCCTCGTCCTACCCCTACTAATAATTTTACACTTTCGAAAATATCCCCATTCGACTTGCAGGCCTTTGAAACCTATCTGTACCAATTTTGAACGGCCTAACTGTTTTCTATTTGTTTTTGCCCAATACCCCCCTTATGTACCACTTGGTTGCTGGATTTCTAAAATTTCAGAAATTGGTTTTTAGATATTTGTATTAGCTATATTTTAGAGCAAAAAATTTCATGTATATCTGTTTTTTTTTTTTTTTTTTTTTTTTTTTTTGAGATATATAGGATTATGTGAAATCTCGTTTTATGCATGTGAAATCACGTTTTGTCCCTTTCCCCCTGCCCTTGGAAACTGAATTTCTAAAATTCCAGAAATTGGTTTTTAGACATTTGTGCGTTAGCTATATTTTAAAGCAAAAATTTTACGGATATCCTTTTTTTTTTTTTTTTTTTGAGAAATAAAGGATTTTGTGAAATCACGTATTGCCCCGCTCCCCCCCCCCCCCCAATTGGTGGGCGAATTTTGTAAAATCGCTTGTTAGTGGATGTCTACGCCATAGAAGGAACATTGTCAGAAAATTTCATGCTTCTAGATCCAGAGGTTTGGTCTGGGTGATGATGAATCACCCACTCACTCACTCAGGATGAACGATTATATATATATAGATGACACTGGCATGACACATTTATTTGCAACATTCTATTTAAAAAACTTCAGAAGTGTTTCGAAATTTACGATTCTCTTAACATGGTAGAAAAGGGCAAAATTTCAATTAAACGTGTATGAAAAGAAATATTTTTAACGTAAAGGTGTAAGAACAGCTGGTAAATATCAGTTTTAATGCCGGGATTAATATCCTTAACTATTAACATGCTACTTTGAAAATTACACAAATTATTCGAAATTTACGAATTTCTTAACATGGCACAATACAGCAAAATTGCGAATAAATGCTCTTTTTGAGGGATATTTTCATCGTAAAGATGTCAGAACACTTTTAAAATATCATTTAGGATATTGGTATGATCATCCCTGACAACGAATTTTTTAATTTAAAAATTTTGTAAGTCATTTGGAATTTACGATTTACTTAACACGCCAGAATAGGGCAGATTTGAGCGTAAACGTCCGTTTTGAGGAACATAAATATATCAGACAACTTCAAAATAACATTTATGATACTTGTTTGAACATGATTGACTACAAATATTTTAATAGGAAAACTTCGTCAGTTATTCATAATTTAAGAATTTATCAACGTAGCAAAATTAGGAGACATTCCATATAAATATGAATTTTAAGGATAGTTGCGTTTTTAAATAGTAGAATGAAAACTAACCTACGAAATAACCCTAATAATATAAATTAATAGATTAAAATAAGATAAATACAGGGTGACACGAAATAACTGGGACACACATGATACATTATAACTTTAATGCTAATGAAAATATTACGATCAAACTTCAAAATAAATTCGAATACATTATTTTGTCTAATACATTTACAAATTTCAAAGTGGCTACTTTTAGCCTTAATACAGAGCATTAAACGTGTCACAAAATTTTCGGCTATGAGCCGCAACTCACTTACTGATATTTTATCCCATTCCTTGCATAAAGATTTCTTCAGGGATGCCAAAGTTTTATGAGGTTTAGCACACACCTTGTCTCCAAGATGGACCAAACAGAATAATCCATTGGGTTCAAATCTGGGGAATACGGTGGCCATTCTTGAGCTCCAATGATGTCAGGAAAATTTGTCTTGCACCAATCTTGAGTGTCTTTAGCTCTGTGTGCAGGTGCGGAATTCTGTTGGAAGGTCCATCTTTTGTTTCCAAAGAACTTTTGCGACCAAAGTAAGACAACATCTTCCAAAATGAGTTTGCGATATGTTTGTTGATTAATCTTTATCCCTTGATCAACAAAAACAAGTGGTGTTTTCCCACTAGCACATATCCCACCCCAAACCATTACAGATTGGGGTCGTTGACGCCGTTCAACAATGCAAGAAGGTCCAGTTGCTTCTGCTGAACAAACTCTATCATTATGGCTATTGTGAGCTTGTTCAATCGTGAACAGTTTCTCATCTGTGAAGACAAATGTGTGTCATCGATCACCTGCGGCCCGCTTTAACAATTATTTACACCTTTGAAGTCTTGTGCGTTTGTTTTCTGCTGTTAGCTTTTGAGCCTCTTTCATTTTGTAAGGGCGAAGACCAAGCTCTTCTCTTGCCATCAAACGTGCGGTTTCTCTGTTGATCTTCATCTCTTAAGCAACCTTTCTCACTGAAATCCTAAGATTTCGTTGAACTCGGTTTTTTATAACTTTCCGGTTTCTTGATGTGTTAACTGTGCGCTTTCTTCCTCTTCCTGGCCTGTCACCATCATGTCCGAGTTCATTAAACCCTTTGATTGTGTATGAAACCGTCTGCTTAGGCACTTTCAATAGTTGAAGAATTTCACATTGTTTCTTTCCTTGCTTATGTAATTCAAGTAGGTCAGATCATTTGTTAATCATAATGGTAATCACAACTACTTACTTACACCTGTTTAGTCGCTTTCTAGGATCAATACTTAATGATATAAATTTATAACTTTAGTGATAGTTACAGATATTTCGTTTGAAACTTCGTCCAAGTTATTTCTTGTCACCATGTATATCGAAGAGAACGGTGGATAGTCTATTAGGCGGGGATTTCATTCTGTCACTGTGCCAAGCGTTTGGTCAAATTCTTTTCTCTTAACCTGATTATAATATGTTTTTCAGAAATGTATGAGAACCTATATATCATGTGGAACTGAGCAGTGTCCTTCTATGCACACTAGTTTAGTTCCCTATCATACTATAGGTGTGGTATGGGGAACTTGCGAAGTAGATGTAGCGTCGGGTTAAGGTAAAATAAAGGTCGCCATAGAAAGTCAGTATTGAATATAAGATGTTGATCAGAGGTTGGGAAAGTATAAACTGGATCCAGCATAGTTGGTGACAGTCGAGTTGAAATCGCTAGATTGAAGGTGTCAAGTAGAGATGGTTTTAGGTCGGCATGGAGTGTCTAAAAAGAAATTAGAATCCACGTAGTTTGAGGAAAGATGACTGAATACGATTAGTTTTTGAGAAATAAGTTGATGAAACGAAGTGAATGATGTGGTCTTTTTTTGAAAGTGTTTAAGTAGCAAAATGTTTTGAATGGAAGTTGGTTGTGTGTGTGCGGGCTGGAGTCATAGTGGAGCATAAGCGAATTTGTGAGGTTGAGACGTCAGAACGTCACCACAGTTGTTTTAATTAAGCTGGATCCAGCAAAGTAGGAAGTGGGGACGGTTAAAATCATTCCGTCGCCAGTGATTCGGTGAAGGTTGAGGTCGAGCTAGTTTTGTGTCGGCAGGGTGCTGCATTAAAAGACTTAGATTTTGAATATTAGTTAAATTAGAAGTGATTTTTAAAAGTACGGATTGAAATGTAGTGAAAGGAGGGTGTAGGAAGAAGTATAAAAATACAGATGGTTTTAGTAGATGGTGTGGATGTTGGAGGATATTATAGTGGTTGTGATGAATCTTAGTTTGACGGATATTCAGAAGTAGAGTAGTGGAGATTTAGTGGCGTGAAGTTAAGTAGTGTTGAGTGTTGGTGAGTGTCTACTAGTTACGGAAAGTTCAAGCTGGGTCAGAAGGGAATCCTCTGTCCCATAGTGAAGCCGTAGTATTGGAGTACGAGTGCGACCGTCTCTGCACCTTCGACTATCTGCTGTGGTGAGATATTTAAGATAATTAAATTGTTGATTTATATATTTTTGATTTAATAATACGCTGACTGAGCTAAGATCTATCTCCAGGCCGCCCTCCCATTAATCTGGTTCAAATAAACTCTTATTGTTTGTTCAATTAAAGTCTCTGGTTTTCTTAGTAATCTAGATATTTAAGTTAAGATGGAGTTTGCAGGAACGCAAACGCCACAAATTTAATTGTGAAATACGACATCAGTGAGTAGCCGAGCTACAGAAAGTTAAAAAGTTTAGCGTTGCGCGAGGTCAAGTGGGCCTGCTACGTTATTAGTCGAAGTTGTGCTTATTCCGGAGGTATTCTTCGTTTCAATCAGGGTTTCTTTCAAGCTTCTAAAGTTATCTACCATAGCCACCAGTGGTGAGCATATTTATTCATAACAGCTGAATTTATTTATTTAAATATTATTGTGAGATTTTTTTTATATATATATCCCCTTTTCCCCTTATTCGAAGTCAGAACAAACTTTTATTAGGTTTTATACTTAAGAGTCTCTGGATTATTTTCTAATTTAAGCTGTTAATAAGATGGGGTCTGGAGTAGTCGAGACGCAGATCTCGCAGTGGTGCTCAAACTTACTTGATCCCTTCCCCCCCCCTCCCCCCTCCGGCTAGAGTTTATATTACTGGGTCAGGAAACGTTATTGAAATTTTCAATAATATTGAGGAATAATTCGAGCTGTATAAAATAGCTGCTGATGATAAATTTAGCGTTTTGAAATACTCTCTCAAGGTGATGCTAAAATATGGTTCCAGTATGTCGCATGTGTGTCATTGGGTCAAAATCCCACATATAACGATTTAAAATGTAAAATGAAAGAAACTTTTTCCTCTACTGCCGATCACGACAAATTGCATCAAGAACTTTACAGTCGAAAGAAGTCTTTTTACGAAAAGCTTACTACTTTTCAACTTCGAAAACTGGATATAATTAAGCAATTAGAGTTAACCTTGCCTTTTACTGCGGTGTTAGATATTATTACCCTTCTCTTTAGAATTCCAATTCAGGATTATTTGGATCTAAAACCCGTTACATCTTATGATAGTTTATTTCAAACCTTGTCAAAAACCAAGAGCGACACCTGTAAAAGAGAAAAATAAATTTGCAAGGCGGGAAAATGTAAAAGTTAAAAATAACTCTCCAGGGCGTGACAACTTCACCCCATCCCCTCAAAATCATAAATTTAACCGACCACAGTAAGCTAGTCCATTTCAACACACAATACGCAACAATAACTTTTCACAACCTAGTTTAAATCAAAATGAAAAATTTTCAAGAAATGAGAAGAACTCTCTCATAATTATAATAATCAGTATAACCAGTCAAATTCCATTCCTCTGAGTATCATTTCTGTCCTTCCAGTGAACTTACCTAACTTAAATATTGTTCTACATGATGTTGTAATGCCTGCATTTTTTGATACTGGAGCTGAACGTTGTTTCCTAGCTTATGATACTTATACTAAATATTTCTCATTTAAACCTTTAAATCGCACTAATTTAGATGTAATTACAGCACAAGGCCAATCTTGCGTAAACAGAGGTCAAGTTCATATAAAAGCTAAATTAAATCAGATTGAAGGGGCGTGGCTTTTTTTATGTTATCGATAATCTCCAGTATTCTTGTATAATCGGTCTAGATTTCATTAAAAAAAATAATGTTGAGCTTAATTTTTCTACGAAATCTTTATCTATTGTTGAAGTTGTATTTTATTTTTGTTTCTATGTGTGTGGCAACACCGATTGCGGTTGCTATGAGCAAAGCTTTACAGATTAAGCTCGTTCACATAATGTTAACAAATGTCGCAAAGTCAACTCGACGTTAGCGCTTCTCCTCGTGCAGTGGCTGCGGTACCCAAATAAAAGCTGTGAAAAATCCGCCCCTATTGTGCTTTCTTTAAAAATTTTATCTCTTATGGTTTTAATATAAACAAGAAATAATTCTAGCCCTAAATGAACATTATAGATGTGATTATTTACTTGAAGTTATTAGAGTACATTTGACTTTAAATACAAAATATGTTAGATGTTAGCTAATAAACAATCACATAATTATTAGTTAACATCTAACATATTTTGTATTTAAAGTCAAATGTACGCTAATAACTTCAAGTAAATAATCACATCTATAGTGTTCACTTAGAGCTAGAATTAATTAGTGCAAAATATAATTTTTTAAATCGATCTTCTAATGTTGTAAAATGTATTGTAAATACGAAAAAATTCATGTATTAGTAATTTAAGAAGAAATGTTAGCGTGTGCAATTTTCGAAATTAAAATTTTGGTAAAAAAAAATTAAATTTTGGAAAAGAAATCGCTTATAAAAGATGACTTTATCATTATCTCTTTTACTAAAAAAAGTAATATGTCATGTTCCATAAAATCAATCAGACGCAGACGAAACCATTCGCAAAAATTTTATCTTCTAAACAAAATATGTTTGTAATCGCTTTATAACCAAATCTATAACTAAAATAACATTTAGGAATGATAAAATAACATTTAGGAATGAACAAATATAATCAAAACTAACTTCTTCTAACCTCATAACAAATAAAACAACCGAATTCAAAATTCCATAGATATCTCTTGATCCGTAATGAATGAAAATTCAAGAGATTAAGATTTCAATAATTTTATAAATTGTAAGAAGTATTAAAAAATTAATTTTTAAGAATTGATTTAAAATATATTTCTTATCTTAAAATACGGGAAAACATGCGAAATATGAATATTCTAAAAATACATGAATTTTTTCGTTTAGATGTGCATTCGTTCAAACACAGTTCCATTTAAATTTTAAATATGGAGCATCACGCAAGTAAACAAATTCTATTCGAGCATGCGCAGTTTCAGCCTGAGTAGTTCAGTCACCTCCAACACGAGATGGCTTTGTCATCGATCTATGACGTAACCATGACTCAACCATGACATAGTACGCTACCCATTGCTCCATTGTAATGAATACGCTTACTCTGTAAAGCTTTGGCTATGAGTTATTGTTTCCGTGTTCTAATGTTTGGTTTTTTAATTAAACGTTGTAATGTCTTTCAGAGCTCGTATCGTCACAATTCTTGATATAATCTTCATATTTTAAGTTAAAATAAGTCTTTTAACGTTAACAGGTTATGGGTTTTGACACGCTCGCCGCGTATTTGAGTACGTAAGCTAAGAGAAGCATATTTAAGAAACTAAGCGTAATTCTTAGTGCGTATTCTTGCTCATTTTAAGTCTAAAATGGATTTGTCAAGAACTGTCAAGCCTTTATCGGGAGAAACAGATTTTCCGATGTGGAGACGAAAGATTCGTGATTTACTAGATTACCATGAAGGAGCACTAGAGGTAATAGACGGTAAATTAAAGAAACCAGTAGTGTTACCTGACACGGCCGATGCAGAAGCAAGAAAGATGTATAAAGTAAATGCTGATTTGTACAGAAAAGCCAACAGTTATGCAAAAGTATGATTGCAAGTACTGTAACAGATTCTGTTTATCAGAAAATAATGGATAAAGAAACGGCATATGAAGCTTGGGAAGCTTTGAAAATGTTGTTTGAAGCAACATCAAAAGATCAGTTATTCAAGATTTGTTCCGAGTTTTTTACATTTAGCTGGTCTGTAAGTGATGATGTTTCAACTCATGTTGCTAAATTAAGTAGTTTATGGAATGAACTTAATAAATAGCAAAAGAAGAAAACAAATTACCGGATTTATTACTAATTTGTAAAATTTTGAATATCTTGCCAAGTAGTTTCGATTCATTCAAATCAAGATGGATGCTTCTTGCAAAGAATAAAGAAAATACATTTGAGGATTTGGCAGCTCAATTAAGTATGTCTGAAAGAAATTTTACAAAATGTGAAAAAGCTGAAGAAGTCCTTAATGCCAAGTCAGGATATAAAACAAAAGAAAGAAAATTTCAAATAAAGAAAAAATCCAAGAAGAAAGATGTTTGTATCTATTGTAAATTAAGTGGACATTGGGTGATATCGTGCCAAAAATGGATTGCGGACGGTAAACCTCCAAAGCCAGATTCGACTTTTCAAAGGAAGCCAAATAATAGTGGTCAAGGGAATATGTCATCAACTAATATGACATCGATGTCTTTTTCTGAAGAAAATTACCTATTAGAAGGGGAATCAAACGTATTCTGGATAGATAATGGAGCTACAAAGCATGTTACTAACACTTTGGTATACTTTAATCATTTTGAAAATTTTTCAAATTTAGGTTCTCACACCATTAAAGCAGCAGGAAAAGAAGTTTTGACAGCGTTAGGAAAAGGAAATATCCGAGTCAAAATGTTAATTAGAGGAAAAACAGAAGTAATGGAACTGAGAGATGTCTGGTATGTTCCTGGGATTAACAGAAATTTGTTTTCAGTTCTGGCTGCTCAGGATAGAAATCTGAATAGCAAATTTTATTCTACACCTACTGAATGCTGGTTGAAGATCAACAATGAAGTAAAGCTGTATGGTTCTCGTAAAGTAAGTGGAACTTTGTACAGGGCAGCTTTAGAAACAATACTTCCAAATAAAATAGTAGAAGTGCAAATTGCTGATGTAGACACTAGCAACAGTTCTTTACTGCAAATATATCACAGTAGATGGGGACACCAAGACAGGCGTCATATAAGAAATCTGCTCAAGGAGGAATTTGATATCAAAGTGAAATTGGATAAAGAGCCATGTGAACCTTGTATATACGGTACAGTCGGTAACAAAAGTGTCCGAACACTAGCAAAAATTCCTATGTAAAAAAAGTACACTTCATACGGTTTTATTAAATAAATCCTTATCGAATAATGATCTTACACTGACTAAGACAGGATTCGAGAAGGATTTATTTAACAAAACCGTATGAAGTGTACTTTTTTTAGATAGGAATTTTTGCTAGTGTTCGGACACTTTTGTTACCGACTGTAAAGCACATCGACTGAAGTTTGGCACCAAACCTAAAGCTACAAATGTTGGAGAGCTTGTGTCAGACCCTTTGACGAATCACAGCGCAAGTATAAATATTTTGTTGTTTTCAAAGATCATTATTCAAAATACCGTTATGTTTACTTTCTGAAACAAAAGTCTGATGTCGTATATTCACTTAAGTCATTCATAGCTCATGCAGAAAATTTAGGACATTCAGTTGAAGAGATTCTTAGTGACAATGGTGGAGAGTTCAATAACGAAAAAGTCAGAGAATTTCTGCAAATAAAAGAGATTACTCAAAGACTCACAGCACCATACACACCAGAACAAAATGGAACTAGTGAACGTGAAAACAGAACAGTTATTGAAATGGCCAGAACCCTGAAGCATTCGAATCCAGATATAGAATTTCCAGCATTTCTGTGGGCAGAACTTGTCAACACTGCTATATACATTTTAAATCGAACTGGAGTTTCATCAGTGGAAAATGTTAGTCCACACGAACTATGGTTTGAAAATAAACCAAGAATAAGACACATGCGCATAATTGGTTCTCTCTGTTATGCTCATGTACCACATCAAAAGAGAAGAAAGATGGATAAAAAAGCTTTTAAAGGTTTTCTTATTGGTTTCAATGGTGATGAACGTTATAGAATTTGGATTGCAGAAGAAAGAAAAGTAATTCTTTCAAGAAATGTAATTTTTCATTAAAAATTTCAGAAGTGTGAAAAATACAATACAGTATTATTGCAAAGTCCAGACAATGAACTTAATTCACCTAATCGGGAAGGGAATAAAGAGAAAAAAGAAGAATTGGAAAGGAAAAAAATCATTTCAACAGAAACTGAAATTGAGAGTGAAGATGAAGAGAATGAATCAAAGTCTTCTCACAGTATGAGATTGAGAGATCGATCACAGTTGAAGAAACCTGCACGTCTTGATGACTATATCATGGAAGTAGAGTCATTCATTTATGATGAAAAGAATTCTGAAACATATCAAGAAGCTATAGAGAGTCGAGAAAAGGACAATTGGAGAACAGCCATGGAAAATGAAATGAATTCATTAAAAGAAAATCATACATGGGAACTCACAAAATTACCTGTAGGAGTCAAGGCCATACCATGCAAATGGATATATAGAATTAAGAGAAATCCAGATGGTAGTATCGATAAGTACAAAGCAAGGCTTGTTATAAAAGGTTTTGTTCAACGCAAAGGAATCAATTATGAAGAAACATTCAGCCCTGTTGCAAGAACAAGCACTATAAGAACTTTAATTAGTATAAAGTCAAGTGAAAATATGACTTTAATGCAATTTGATGTTTCAACAGCATTTCTATATGGCAAATTAGAGGAGGATGTTTTCATGCGTCATCCGGAAGGCTATGAAGATGGAACAGACAAAGTATGTCACCTAAAGAAAAGCCTTTATGGTTTAAAACAAGCACCAAGGTGCTAGAATAAGCATTTTGGAGGATATTTGTTGAAACTCGGTTTTGTAAGAAGTGAAGCAAATCCATGTTTGTTTATAAGAAGAAACAACTCAGAATTGCTTTTGATAGTTTTGTATGTTGATGATGGATTGGTTGCATCATCAAATAAAGATCAGTTAGAAAGTTTTCTCAGACACCTAAAGAAAGAATTTAAAGTCACAGTAAAACCCACTGAGTATTACTTAGGATTTCAAATTCATCGTCAAGAAGATAATTCCGTCAAATTATGTCAAACAGCCTACACAAAGAAAGTTCTAGAAAAATTTGGTATGAACGATTTCAGACCTGTATCTACACCCATTATCAAAGAAGGTTCTCAATCAAGGAAAGTAGGTAGCGCCGAAAGAACTTTTCCTTACAGACAAGCTGTTGGAGCCTTATATCATGACAGGAACTCGACCTGACATAGCATATGCAATAGTAGTAGTATCTAGGTGTCTGGAAAATCCAACTGATTATGGAGGAGATACTACAACTTGTCGTTCAACAAACAACTTTATAGCCCTAGACTTTTGAATTTGTGTACAAATATAGGACTAACATAGAACTCTATAACAAAAACAAAATAAGGGAAAGTGTTGAAGTTGTATTTTATTTTTGTTTCTATGCGTGTGGCAACACCGATTGTGGTTGCTATGAGTTATTGTTTCCGTGTTCTAATGTTTGGTTTTTTAATTAAATGTTGTAATGTCTTTCGGAGCTCGTATCGTCCCAATTCTTGATATAATCTTCATATATTAAGTTAAAATAAGTCTTTTAACGTTAACATCAATTGCTGAATTTAATTTAAATTTTAAAGCTGTCGAGTCAACAGAGTTTTCTGTTAATGTAGAAGAAAGTGCTTTAATTGAAAAAGAAAAGTTAAACTGTTTTCAACTTCGTACTCATTCTAATGACTGTTCTTTAGAAAATTCAAACGAGGCTAGTGCATCTACAAAACCGCAAGCTCTAAATTGTAATGAAAATATTGCTGTAGCACTCATGCCAGCGTCAGTTTTATGTTCCCGAGAGCAGTTAATTCAAGAACAGCGTAATAGCGTAATGATCCAGAATTTGGTACATTAAATAAATACTAGTACATAACCCCGTCAAAAAGGGCGGAATGTGAAATCAATGAACGTAGTGAATCAACGAAGGCTTTGCCTGGTTCGCCGGTCACTATATTTAAAGGAAACTCTTTTATATCGCTTTATATATATATATATATAAAAAAAAAAAAAAAAAAAAAATCATGAAATTGCTCAAAAGCTCGCTTCCTATCACCGCTGCCATCGGCAGCAACCCACTCATTCACAGACTCTCGGGTGCCTGTAACAGTAGCTTACCAGTGGGCTTCCATTTGGATGCTTATCAGATGACAGTTTCGAAACGGACAATATCGAAAAAATTAAAGTAGCTATTTTATATTTAAACCCCAGTTACATATCAACAACACGATACGTGGTGTACATAATATTTTCTTTCACGTTATTTTCTACATTTGTTTGATTTATTCGATCAACTATAAAATGCCAACAATTTCATGACAAATATAACATTACAATATGCTATGATCGGCTACAGCTATCGCATGAGACAATTTTTTGTGGTTATAATAGTAGTTGAGTTAGTTAATAGTAGTTGGTATATAGAAAAATAAATAATTAAATATGTAAATCTGATCATACTACAGCCTTAATATGGCTCCCCTTGTCGCCTTTTCAATTTTTATCGCCAATTTATACAAAAATATATAATTATGTGATTATTTTTTCTCTTTTTTTTCTTTTCTTTTTCCTTTCCTTTCCTATCTTTTCTGTTTTTCAATGTTTTATACTTTATTTATATTTTTGATACGCTAACTTCGCTTAAAGTGGCTTTTACAAAAGGAGAGTTCTTGGCGATAATGTTCGATCTATTTCAGCATCAAAATTTTAAAATATTACCCAGGATTATCAATGAATTAGCTTTCATGCCAATCGCGATTCATCCGTGCCCAAAACGTTTAAACAAAACTATTTAAAAAAAAAAAAATCTAAAATTGAAGTACATTAAAAAAGGTTATAGTTGTTTTTTTACTCCATTTTCATACTTTCATACGCATGAGGAAATTTTATCTATATAATATTTCTCTAACGTGGTCCAGTTACGATTAATTATTTTTTTAGAAACGATACGATAGTGACTTAATAAAATACGCGAGAATAAAAAATAAAACATAAGCAATATTTAAGCACGCGGACTCAATTCAGTGATTTAATAAAAAATGACGACATTTTTACGA
The DNA here is from genome assembly GCA_963930645.1 of Salticus scenicus. Classification (NCBI taxonomy): domain Eukaryota; kingdom Metazoa; phylum Arthropoda; class Arachnida; order Araneae; family Salticidae; genus Salticus; species Salticus scenicus. The sequence continues at coordinate 62,610,235 of OZ005649.1, read as the reverse complement.
TGAGATCATTTTATAGAAAAAAATTGTATTTTTAAAGGTCGCATTTTTACAATCTTTGCAAGCGTCATTTTAAATCTAGCAATATTTTAATGATGTAATCCCCATATGAAATTTTGTCATAAATTGACTAAAAAACGGAATAATAAAAAGTATAATCAAAACAGGTACTAACAAGGAAACGTTTAAAAGGTGCCATCTTCAAAAAGTATTGAAAAAAATATATGTGATTCTACTCTTCATAAAACACCAGAAAGTGAAAAAATTATCGGCTGAAATGAATTACAGCGACCACAAAAAATTATCAAAATTAAACATATTTGGCGATTTCACGCTATTAGGCGATTGATTTTGAGTACATGGCAAAGAAGCAAAACATGGTTCTGTTTGCACACGGAAATCTCGGTGCTAGCAAACATCGCCTAACAGCGACAAATCGCCAAAAACGTTTAATTTTAATATTTTTTTGTGGTCGCTGTAATTCGTTTCAGCCGATAATTTTTTAACTTTCTGGTGTTTTATGAAGAGTAGAATAACATGTATTTTTTTCAATATTTTTGAAGATGACACCTTTTGAATGTTTCCTTGTTAGTGCTTGAAAAGTCGAGTGGAGACACTCCAGATGTTTTCATAATTACAATACTTTTCTTGCATAGTACAGTCGGTAACAAAAGTGTCCGAACACTAGCAAACATTTCTATGTAAAAAAAGTACACTTCATATGGTTTTGTTAAATAAATCCTTGTCGAATCCTGTTCTTACTCAGTGTAAGAACATGATTCGATAAGGATTTATTTAACAAAACCATATGAAGTGTACTTTTTTTACACAGGAAATTTTGCTAGTGTTCGGACACTTTTGTTATCGACTGTATGTGTCCGGAAAGTAAAAACGGATGTATTCCAACTGCCCTGTATACCAACTGTTCTCACAACAAATCTCCGTTTCAGCAACCCATTTGCTAATTTCAATCTGAACACCCCTTTGCTCCAAATAATATGAACCCGAAAGCTTTTTGAAGGATTTATACCGTCTCCCACAAAGCTTTCCAGAGTAAGCGTATTCACCAAAATGGAGCAATTGGTAGTGTACTACGTCATGGTTACGCCGTAGTTACGTCACTGATCGATGACAAAGCCATCTAGTGCTGGCGGTACTTGAACTACTCAGGCTGAAACTGCGCATGCTCAAATAGGATTTACTAACTTGCACGATGCTCCATATTTAAAATCAAAATAGAATTGTGTTTGAACGAATTCACATCTAAACGGAAAAATTCATGTATTTTTAAAATATTCACATTTCCCATATTTTCCCATATTTTAATATAAATAATATATTTTACAATTAATTTCAAATAATTATAAGAAGAAGAAGAAAAAAAAAAAAAAAAACTTTTTACATACCATGTTTTTAAATTTTCTGTTCAATCATGACAATAGACATTAGCACTTTATCAATGTGTATAAAATTTTTAAAGTGATAATGACGTCAATTTTTGTGAGATGCATAATTTAAAATTTTACATTTTTTTTTGGTGTTGTTCACGTTTAAGTACATGTATATATTTTCAAATGTACAGTAGGTAACAAGAGTGTCCGAACACTAGCAAAAATTCCTATGTAAAAAAAGTACACTTCATACGGTTTTGTTAAATAAATCTTTATCGAATCCTATTCTTAGTCAGTGTAAGAACAAGATTCGATAAGGATTTATTTAACTAAACAGTTTTAAGTGTATATTTTTACATAGGAATTTTTGCCAGTGTTCGGACACTTTTGGTACCCAGTGTACGCTAATAAAAATGCTCGACATGAAAATTGCTTCTGACACCATTTCAGCATATTCTTATGTAAAATGACCTCCTGAATCCGAATAGGACGCCCATTTCGCCCTGTCACCCCTCATTTTTAGTTCCCCATCATACTATAGGTATGAGGAACTTAGGTAATCGTGAAAATTTTCGACCTCGGTTTTTTGACTTTTCTACACGTTTTCAGGTGTGAGGAATCCGAAAATGACAAAATTTCCATGGTGTCTGTCTGTAGGGTATCTGTTAGTCTGTTAGTGGGTTAGTGTGTTTGTCCGTTAGTTTGTTAGTTTGTGTACACGATATCTCAAGAACAAATTGTCGCAGAGAGGTCAGATCAGTTTTAAAATATTACTTTCGACACTGGCAAGAACCCTATTCATTTGCAACATTCGAATATAAAAACTTCGTAAGTTATTAGAATTTACGATTTTCTTAACATGGGAGAATAGGACAAAAATTCACTTAAACGTGCATTAAATGGAAAGTTTTTACTCTAAAAATATCAGACCAGTTGTAAAATATCAGTTTTGATGCCGGAATGAACATCAGTAACTATAAATATGCTACTTTGAAAATTTCGCAAGTTATTGGAAATTTACGAATTTCTTAACATGGCAGTATAGGGCAAAATTTCACATAAACGTCAATTTTGAGAGATATTTTCATCGTAAAGATGTCAGACTACTTTTGAAATATTATTTAGGACACTGGCAGGAATATTAATGACTATGAATTTTCCAATATGAAGATTTCGTAAGTTATTGGAAATTTACGAATTTCTTAACATGGCACAATACAGCAAAATTTCACATAAACGTCAATCTTGAGGGATATTTTCATCGTAAAGATGTCAAACCACTTTCAAAATATTATTTAGGATACTGGCATGAATATCATAGACTATGATTTTTCCAATTAAAAAATTTCGTAAATTATTTGGAATTTACGATTTACTTAACATGACAGAATAAGGCAAAATTGAGCATAAACTTCCATTTTGAGGATCCTAAATACATTAGACAACTTCAAAATTACGTTAATGATATTTGTTCGAACATGATTGAATACAAATATTCTACTAGGAAAATTTCGTAAATTATTCGTAATTTACGATTTTATCAACATAGCGAAATTGTAAATTTTTCATATAAATATGAATTTTGTGGATTATTGCATTGGAAATAGTAGCATGAAAACTAAACAACGGAATTGACCCCGATAAAATAAATTAATAGATTAGAATAAGATAAATACATCGAAGTGAACGATGGATAGCCTATTAGGCGGGGATTTCATTCTGTCACTGTATCAAGCTTTGGTCAAATTCATTTCTCTTAACATGATTATAATATGTCTCGCACTAGAAATTTCTGAGAACATAAATATGATGGGGAACTGAGCAGAGTCCACCTATGACAACTAGTTTAGGAATGGTTCCCTATTTTTATCATTTTTCGGTGATTTTATGGCCATAAATTTAATTTTTAGGAGGGGGGAGGATTATTTTAACCGTTAAATATCTTCTGAGGGGATAGAGTTGGAAAATTCTAAAACATGAACATTTGCAACAAGGGAAAAATTTTGAGGGGGATTTGCCACTGAAATTATGCATTACATATCTTATATTTTTTTAATCTGTTATTAATGTTATTTTTTAAACTTTAATTTTTTTTATTTTTAGGTATTAAATGAATTATTTTTCATCCCTCAAATCAATTTCATGGTCATAAAATTATCAAACATGGAAAGAAATTGAGAGAGGGGGTGGTGTACTAAGAAAATGGTGGGTGACTGGACAAAATGAGAGTCATTTTCGGATTCGGGAGGTCCTTTAACATAAGAATCAGCAAGAATGGTATCATATCTCGATTTTTTTTTTCAGAGCAGCGTAATTTAAAATAAATAATCACATCTATAATGTTCCTTTAGGGTAGAATTATTTCTTGTTTTCGTTAAAAACATAAGCGATAACATTTTTAAAGAAAGCAGAATAGAGGCGGGTTTTCCACAGCTTTTATTTGGGTATCGCAGCCACTGCACGACGAGAAGGGCTAAAGCCGAGTTTACTTTGCGACATTTTTTAACATTGTATAAACAAGCTTACTCTGGAAACCTTTGATCTGCCCTAACTGGAAGTTTGTTTTTGTCAAGAAAGTGGATCTTATTTACAATGAGCAACACTGTTTACAATTTTTTACTTTCCGAACATACATATGCAAGGAAAGTATTGTAATCATGTCAAAAATCCGAATTCGAGGTTTTTGTGTTTCTATACGTTTTGAGGTCCCCTCAGTTCGTTTTCACTATCTTTACGATGAAGTATGTATGTGTGTGTGTATGTCTGTGTGTGTATGTATGTATGTATGTGAGTGAACACGCTAGCGTCTAAGCGCTTTGTTCGAATGAGATGTAAGTTGGTACGCATGTTGCAAGTCACCATAGCACAAACCCTATTTATTTTGGTAAATCTGGCAAGTATAGTTTTTTTTACAGGGACACAAAATAAAATTCTTTTTCATTATGGTCTATGGGACCAAAATTTTAAAAGTGCGATAGCATCTAAACGCCTTATTCAATTAAGCAAAAACTTTATACACACATTATAAGTCACAGTTACTCTATCTGTATAGATTTTGGAGAATGTGGCACTTATAGATTTTTACAGGGACACAAAGAAAAATTCTTTATCATTATGGCCTATGAGACCAAATTTTAAAAAGTGCGATAGCGTCAAAACGCCTTATTAAACTGAGAAAATAATTTATACACATATTATAGGTATTAGTTGCATGAACTGCATAGAGTTTGGTGAATCTAGCACCTATGGTTTTTTTACAGGGACACAAAGAAGAATTCTTTATCATTATTGCCTATGGCACAAACTTTAAAAATTGCGATAGCGTCTAAACGCCTAATTCAATTGAACAAAAAAAATTTACACACATATTATAGGTCACAGTTTCACGATCTATATAGGTTTTGGTTAATCTGGCACGTCTAATTTTTTTTTTTTTTTACAGGGACACAACAAATAATTCTGTATCATTACGGTCTACGTGGTGAAATTATTTAAAGTGCGATAGCATCTAAATGCCTTATCCGTTTGAGTGAAAAAATTACATATGAGTTATAGGTCACCATCACACAAATTGTATGGATTTTGGTGACTCTAGCACTTAATGAGTTTTAAAGGGACACAATTAAAAATTGTTCATCATTAAGACCTATAGACTTAAATTATTTAAAGTGCGACAGCGACTAAACTTCTTATTCAAATTCTGAAAATTTATATACATATTATACGTCACCGTCACACGAACTTTATGAACTTTGGTAAAATAGCGTTAAATCAAACATCGTGTACTACACTGGTTCTCATAATTATAAGGACACCCGTTTTCTTATATTAACTAAACACTGAACACTATTATTTAAACAAATATATTTTTACTTTCCGAACACTATAGTGAGGAAAGTATTGTAATCATGTCAAAAATCCGAATTCGAGATTTTGATGTATCTATACGTTTTGAGGTCCCCTGAGTCCGTTTTCACTATTCTTACGATGATGTATGTATGTGTGTATGTGTGTATGTCTGTGAGTGAACACGATAGCGTCTAAACGCTTTGTTCGATTAACCTGAAAGTTGGTACGCATATTGTAAGTCACCATAGTACGAACCCTATAGATTTTGGTGAATCTAGCACTTATAGTTTTTTTAGAGGGACACAAAGAAAAATTCTTTATCATTATGGCCTATGGGAGCAAAATCTTAAAAGTGAAATAGCATCTAAACGCCTTATTCAATTGAGCAAAAAATTTATACACATATTATAGGTCACAAATACTCAATCTGTATAGATTTTGGAGAATCTAGCACTTATAGTTTTTTTACAGGGACACAAAGAAAAATTCTTTATCATTATGCCTATGGGGCCAAATTTTTAAAAGTGTGATAGCGTCTAAACGCCTTATTAATCTGAGCAAAAAATTTGTACATATGTTATAGATCACAGTTGAACTAACTGTATAGATTTTGGTGAATCTAGCACTTACAGTTTTTTTACAGGGACACAAAGAAAAATTCTTTATCACTATGGCCTATGGGACTAAATTTTTAAAAGTACGATAGCATCTAAACGCCTTATTGAATTGAGCTGAAAATTTATATGAGTATTATAAATCACTGTTGCACTAACTATAAGCATTTTGGTGAATCTAGCATTTATAGGTTTTTACAGGGACACAACGAAAAATTCTTTATCATTATGATCTATGGGCTCAAAGTTCAGTAGCGTTAAATAAAACATCATGTAATAGATGGAGAAAAATACTCAAACACTCTATTATGGTTTTCTCTCTTTTGTTTGTTTAACTCCTCTTTCTTTACTTTATCTACAAAACTGTTAATTACTCAATGTTCGGAAAGTCGAGTGGAGTCACTCCAGATTTTTTTATTTATTTGAATTTCATTAATAGACTATATTTAAAAAGTTTTATCGCTTTTCTATCTTAAGAAACTTTAAATACGGTCAAAAAGATGATTTTTCAGGTGTTCACAATTATAAGAACAGCTCGAATCTTAGTAATTTTTTTTTTTTTCAGTTATTCTTTAAATTAATATTTTAAGGGGTCTCTTTTTTTGGGTGAAAAAGTCAGATATTCTTTCTGGTATATATATATATATATATATATATATATACTTTTTTTTTTTTTTTTAATATTCAGTGTCAATACCATTTCATACAGCATAGATGATATTCTGAATATATTTAAACTATTTAAAATTGCTTTCCACTTGCATGCACTTTTCAAGTAAGATAAATTAAGGTTTTTTCAATTTTTAGGCCACGGGAAAGGCAATAATACAGACATTTTTTTTTCTTCAAACTATTTCCTATTGCTCTAGAAGTAGAGCAAAAATGTAAGTCTTCTTGAAAAAAAAAATATTACCCCCCAAAATCTAACAAAATTCTGAGAATTCCCCGTTAAAATTTGCGGATATTCCCTTGATGTTCATAATAATAGAAAAAATTACTAAATGCATTCTGCCTTCAGTAGAAACAGCTCCTGAGAGCACCATAGATTCACCTTTAAAATGCCCGATTCATATCTGCCTTTTAAAAATCTGCTCTGACATTCGCTATTTTCAGATCATGCCTCTAACTGTTAAAACCATTTGGTTAATCAAGAATAAAATGTTTTTCAATCGAAAATGCAACATTTTACCATTTAAAAGTCTTTATTCAACTTTAACACAGACGTTCTTTCCCCCATTAAATGCTTATTGATTATTACAAGTTTTTTATTCACTTTAAGATATTAATTATTTTAAACATGCATAAACGTAGACCCCAACCTTTCGTTAAAAATTACGAGCAAATTCAGCAGCAGTCATTATGAATAGATCAGTAAGGAGAAATATGAGCCTTCGATCTCTGTAAAACAACTCTAATTTTGCATCAGATCTCCCTCCTATCGAACCAGCAGTTCAACGTTTGATCACATTTCCTTCAGCAATTTTAGATATTTGAATTTCATTAGAAATTCGGCAGATTGAAATTATCCTTCCACTTAAAAAACACATTTATCATATTCACTACATGAACGTTCTTTCTTTCGAGGAATTATCAGTAATGTCCGTCCAAGAAAAATTGAAGGCTTGTATATGAATTAATCTAGCCCAGTAGTTAACAAATTTGTATGTCAACTGTAATTTATCCCCTAGTAAGTTAAATAAAACGAAAAAAATCTTGATTGTCCCTACAATTATGAACATCTAAAAACGTGGAGAAAAAATATTTTGCATTATTTTTTATTAATTTTGTTTCATATTAAAAAAATTATAACAGTTTTGGTTTTTAGAATACTAGATATATTAAGTGCGCTTAGAATGATATCGTTCACAATTATTTTTACATTAGTTATTTAAAATCATAAAGTGTTCTTATAAGTATGAGAAAAAGTGTATATAAAGAAAAATACCCAAACACCCTATTATAATTTTCTCTTTTGTTTAATTAACAACTCTTCTTACTTTACTTTATCTACAAAACCGTTAATTACTCAATGTTCGGAAAGTCAAGTGTAGTCACTCCAGAATTTTTAATGATATATTTTACCTTTCTATGACACGGATTATTTAAAAAAATATATTTGATCTGTAACTAAAAACTAAATATAAGATAAAAAAACTTTCTATATATTCCATGTTTTTAAACTTTCTGTTGAATCGTTGTATTATCCGCGTTTGTAATGATCGATAGATGGCGCTTTTTCAGCTATTTTTGTTAGTAAATATAATAGCCACGTGTATTTATTATTGTTCTTTTTGTTATTCTACTTAATATTCGTACTATAATTTTTCCGCCATTACATCATGGAAAATTGACTGCTTTTGGAAAAAAAATATTTCAATTTATTCAAAGTTCGATCGGAAGTAGATTTTTAACTGAAGTTGAACAAATATTAGTTTCAAATCATCTGATAAATTCTTTACTTCCATTAGCCGAAGCAACTGAAATTTTAAATTTGTCATTTGGAAATAAATGGAAGCTTAATTATGGATTTCTTGATCCTTTGGAGTTACACTGTAGCACACAACAGTATGTGTTATCTTTTTTACCGTATTTATTCATTTTTATTCAATAAATATATGTGAAACTAAACATCGGCAAGCAATGGCGGCTTAATGGAAGCCGAATTAAAGCATGTTAATTGTAATTTCACCTTAGCCCACCAGAGGGCGAGCATTTCATTACAATCGCGGATAGCTATACGCAAAGTGTGACGTCACTAACCGTCATTGGGCCAAAAAGAAAAAAAAAAGAAAAGAAAAGAAAAAAAAAAAAAAAAAGCTTTCCTATGTTAATTATCCATAGGATTTTTGTAAAAAATTATTAAAAATTAAGTAAAAATAATTCCCGATTTTAATCCCCATATTTGTATATAGTTATATATAAATTATTGTCTACATGTGTTAGATTGAGTTACTTTTGCTGTAAAATTGATAGGCTTTTTATTTTAAATTTAAAAATTGTGTCGTCCATGCCGTTTTTGTATTTGGTGATCAAAAACGTAGATCGAAAATATAAGGTAACGACACCAGTGCTCGTCACTCTTAAGGCCTTATTTTTAAAATGTTTGTTTTTTTCGCGTGGCATTCATGTGGAATTTATGTATCAATATTATACTTTGATCTATTTTATACACTGATTCTTCTAGTTGTTGTTAGACACTTTCACTTTTTCAATACGTTAAGCCAATTATTTTTAAAAAATAAATATTAAACCTATAAAAATGCACCAATGCTCGTCACTTGAAAACTGCGTTTCACCAGAAGTCGTCAGGTGATTGAACCAGTGGTCGTCATGTAAATAAAACGCAACAATTTGCTCAATAGTTTGATTTTAATTGCGTTTTTGAAAAATTAACAGAATATTATTGAAACAGAATATCTTTGGAACATATTTAGAACCCAAATCCATTCTTAGGGTTTAAAACACAAAACATTAAATGGTAAAATTCAAAATATTGCGAATAAAACAAATTCATATGTGAAATAATTTGAAAAATCTTTGCTTTTAAGAAAAGTTTTCAAAATTTTATTCGTTCTCAAAAATATCTTTAAATTAAAGCAGAGGGTAAGTAGCAGGGAAGGGGGTAATAATCTCGTTTTTAAGAGTGACTTTGTTCCAAATTATCGCAGTAAGATTGATTTTACCATGCTTTTTATTAACACGTATTCTTGTTTGTTTGTCCAATACAAATCTTACAATTGATTTTTAACTAAATTCCCGACTACCTAGACATGTGAAATTTTCAGTATAGTTCAGAACACGATGAAAATACATTTTTTAAATACTTTTAGCCAACTGCTCCGGGTCCCTGCAGCCTTCTGCAGTATTATCAGTACAAATCTTGCAATCGATTTTTAACTGACTTCTCGACTAGCTTGACATTTGAAACTTTCAGAAAAGCTCAGAAGACGGTAACAATGGATCTCTAAAATATTTTTAGCCAATTGGTTCGACTTTTTTCCCGACTAGCTAGACATTTGAAACTTTCAGAATAGCTCAAAACACGATAACAATGCATTTTTTAATACTTTTAGCCAATTGTTTCGGGTCCTCGCTACCTTCAGTAGCGTTTATATGATTCATCAATCATATACTCGTCCCGATCATCAATCTTACCGACAACCTAGACTTTTGAAATTTTCAGAATAGTTCAGAACACAGTGACGATGCATTTTGAAATTACTTTTAGCCAATTGTTTCAGGTTTTCGCTGCATTCAATAGCATTTACATGATTCAACAGAAAAATTTAAAACACGGTATATAAAAAATTCTTTTAGTATTGCAATTATTTTTTTTTAAACGTATGGGTTGATTATGCGTACCTAACACAAACTAAAAAAGGAATTTTGAGAAATCCTTCACCTCTCCTTCCTCATTAAGTGTGGGGTGGATGCAAAAACACGTTTTCAAGAGTAATTATTCTTCAAATTATATCAGGACAAATTATATCAGGAAAGCAATTTTTTGATGCTTTGATTGGTTATGCGTATCCAAAAATACTGTAAAGGTATTTTGCGTAATTCTTTCCGACCAAATTTTGAGAAAGGGTAGCAAAAACGTATTTCTACGCATAACTCTGCTCTAAATAATCTTACAAAGGCGATTTCTGATGTATGATTTGGTCATATGCATCCAACACCTAGTATAAAGAGATTTTGCAAAGATCTTTCGTCTATGTGAGGGTGGCCAAAAAAAAAAAAAAAATAAAATAAAAAATAAAATAAAATACATATATATATATATATATATATATATATATATATATATATGTTTTCAAGCTCAACTCTGCTGCATGCTGCAAATTATTTTCGGGAGGGGATTTTTTTTTATGCGTTGGTTGGTTGTGTGTGTGTACCTTAGACGCATTATAAGGCGATTTTGCAAAATTACCCTTCCCCTCTTCCCTCGGCCGGGCGGACAAAAAACATGTTTTTAACCTTAGTTCTTCTCCAAATTAACTCAGAAAGGCGAGTTTTGATGTCTGGGTATTGGTTAAAACTACGGAATATGTAATTTGGTAATATTTCGTTAAAATTCTACCCGTGGGAGAGGGAGGGGGGGATAAAAAGCGGTTAAGTCTATGCCGAAGGCAGTAGAAGCCAATCATCATATTGCGGCACGGAAAGCTATTACAGAAGCCAGCGGGAACATTAACTGCGGTTTCGACTGATTTCAAAGTTTTTTTTTTTTTTAATTTTTGATAATGATAGGGATTTTTCGTATTTTATTTAAATATAGGGACCAGCGAAGGTGGCAAAGCTTGCTAGTATTATTCTACACATCAAGCTAATGTTATCAAATATTATGGATATTAATGTTATCAAATGTTAATGTTAATTAATGTTATGAAATATTATCTTACAATTTTAATTATTTAAGAACAGTCAACAGGGTAATTTTTATCAACATTTTAATTATTTGTTTATCTTACTTAATTAATATAATGTATAAACAGAAAACTTGCTTAAGAAATGTTTTTTATGTTTAATATTTTCTATATAAGTTTTTATTCACCTGCATCTAACATAACAAAAAAGCCTTAACATAATTTTGAACCGACTCACAGTCATGCTAACTATGAAACTAAGCCTTTGTATTTTATCATTTTCGAAATATATATGAATTAAAATTAAATTATCATGGTCAATAAAAAACTTAAACATCACTTAAATACATCTTCGTAAAACCATGATATCATAAAAATTTAAAATACATTAGACAGATGTATGGAGTAATCATGTCTGTTTTTTTTTTAAATATATAACAGAAAACTAGAAAAAGCGCATTATAACTGAATATGTTTATGTGCCACTGTTTAATTTTTCCAGCAAAATAATATGAAAAATTTTAGGTGGTTTAAAGTCAGTCATAGTGAATTAAACGTACCATGACTGACTTTATTTAAACAAGCTATACAAGAGTTACATGTGCAATAAAGTTCACGTTCTTGAGGTTAAAATACATTTGTTTACATTTACGAATACCCCTGACGACTACTGGTGCCGATAGTCAAATTAAAGTAAGAATTATACCATCATAATTCTAAGCGAAAATATAGTATTTTTCATCAAAAATGTTACCCAGTTATTAAAAATGTTAAAACACCAGTGTTCGTCAGGGGTGAGCACTGGTAAAACGTGCAAAATATGCACCAGTAGTCGTCATACCTTAAAAACCTTTATATTATGTCAAATTTTAAAAAGTTGTCCATAAATCGTATTCTGCATTTCATAAGCATTACATACAATGCTTTATGAGCAATGTCAAAAGCAGCGAACAACAAAATATATCAAGAAATGCATATCTATTCCCTTAATCATTTGCTTTACGTTGACTCAATTCAATTGTAATTTAACGTATACTTCCCTTATTTTGTTTCTCCCTACTCTTCCCCAATAGTTGAAATCGAACTTTTTATGTCATAAGAAGCAGAAGGCTTTGGAGAATCTTATGCGGGTAGATTCAAATTCATACAGGTTATAAAACGGTTATTTTAACACTTCTTTTAAGAGGGTTTAAATTAAGTATATTAGTATATTAGTTTTTAGTATATTAGTTGGATTTTTAATTAGTATATTAGTTGGATATTTATTGTGTAAATGTAAACCTTTGAAATGAAATTTTTATGCTTACATTCAAAAATAGTAATTTTACAGTTTTTTAGGACTGAGGGCCTATTAGTCTCAATCTGGGATTTTTGCGTTGTCGATTTCGATAGTTGGACATTTGTCGAAATCTAAAATTTATCGAAAATATAATTGAATAACTTGAAAGCGATGTTATAATTTGAAAAAAAAAAAAAAAAAAAAAAAAATTTAATAGTCCTCCGTCCTAAACTAAATTCTGCTTTTGCCAGAATTTCATCAAAATCTTTTATTATTATTATTTTTATTATTGAAAGAAAAAGAAAAGAAAATTAATAATAATCAGTATTGTAACAAGCGATATCGAAAAAGGTTTTTTTTTTTTAATAATTTTGAATTAGGAAATAAAAAGTGCGCGTGAAATAACATGAAATAAAAATAAGTAAAAAAAATGAATTTAATGATTTAACTTTTTTGTTTTTCGGGGGCTGCTCATGCATATAAAAAATGCGTATTAAAACGAGTCGAAGAAGGAAGTGAAATAAGTATTGAGTTATATTGTGATAAATACGATATATAATATGATACTATATATTAGACCTATCGTCCAGGGTTTGAAGGCATTTTCGTTAAAAGAAATAGTTTGTTCGTTCGGTGCAACTTGCACATTAGTCCCGTCAGGTACAACTTTCACATTAGTCCCTTGAGGTACAACTTTCACTTTAGTCCCGTCAGGTACAACTTACACATTAGTCCGCTTTAAATATAGTGATTTTATTGAATATATATATATTTGAGGTTTTTTATTTTTCTATAGTTTTGAAATTTAAAATTAAAATTTTATCAATTTTACAGCAAATAAGAACTTTAAATGAGAACGACGTCAATTTTTGAGAGAGGCATAATTTAACTTTTTACAATTTTTTAACGTTCACGTTTAATTAAATGTGTTCCTTTTTATGTTAAAAGAAAATGAACTCGTAAATTGTTTTTGGCAACAATTAAATTATAGCTAATATTTTAATGGTTATTTTATCGCTATTAGGATGCTATTATTTTCATATTTTAATTAATTATAAGAAAACTATTCGGAATTTCGAAAATCGGACTTCGAAGTATTGTGTTGTCATCAGGTAGTGAGCTATTGTGAAAGTTTCAAATGTCTAGCTAGTAGGGACGTTAGTTACAAATCTATTGCAAAATGTGTACCGGACAAACAAACAAACAAGAATAGAAGTTAATAAAAACATGGTAAAATTATAAGATAAAAAAAAAAAAAAGAAACTTTTTATATACCATGTTTTTAAATTTTCTGATGAATCGTAAAATTCGCAAGGGTAAAAAATAATATATAAGAAATATTTAAGCACGCGGACTCAGTTCAATTAACTAATAATAATAATGAAAAAAAATGTTTAATTTTTTAAGGTTCTCGTTTAATTAAATGTATTTATTTTTATGTCGAAAGAAAATGAACTCGTAAATTTTTTTTGGCAGCAATTAAATTACAGCTAATATTTTAATGGCTATTTTTTACCATGTTTTTATTAACTTCTATTCTTGTTTGTTTGTTTGTATGTTTGTCTGTTTGTCCGGTACAAATCTTGCAATCGAATTTTAACTAACTTCCCTACTAGGTAGACAGTTGAAACTTTCACAGTAACTCCGAACCCGGTGATAACAATACTTCGAAGTCCGATTTTCGAATTTTTGATTAGTTTTCTTATAATTAATTAAAATATGAAAATAATAACATCCTAATAGCGTTAAAATAGCCATTAAAATATTAACTATAATTTAATTGTTGCAAAAAAAAAAAAAAAAAAAAATACGTGTTCATTTTCTTTTGATATATAAAAATAAATATATTTAATTAAACCTGAACGTTAAAAAATTATAAAAAATTGTGCTCTGTGATTCATCAGAAAATTTAAAACATGGTACATAAAAAGTTTTTTTTTTTTTTAATCCTATAATTATATTGCTATTAGGAGCTTATTATTTTCATATTTTAATTAATTAAAAGGAAACTATTCAAAAATTCGAAAATCTGACTTCGTAGTATTGTGTTGTCACCGGGTTATGAGCTACTGTGAAAATTTCAAATGTCAGCTAGTAAGGAAATTAGTTAAAAATAGATTGCCAGATTTGTACAGGACAAACAAACAAGAATAGAAGTTAATATAAACATGGTAATAAAATGTATAATGTTCCATCATTTAAGAATATTATACATTATACATTATACATTAATGTATAATGTTCCATCATTGAATATAGTAAAGTTTGATGATTAAGTTCAATATTCCATATTTCACACATAAGTAACAGTAATTATTGAATTCAAACTTTAAGAATAACTATATTCGATATCTATATACTAAATTTTAAATAAATTAGTAATCAACCAATTGATTCTATAAATCTTCATCTAATCAAAAATTTCTTAATAAAAACAGATAGAATCATTTATGTATCAATTCAATAAAAAGATAAGAAAAATTTACCTTCCTTCATCTGTATTGTTCGAGGGGTGAAACGTTCGCTTATAATTCAGTAAATAGTGGAGACTTCCACTAATTAAGCAATCATTTTCTTTAAATAAATACATTTAATCTGGAGAAATACACCATCACAAATTACTAAAAACATTATACTGAAAAAATTACATAATACTAAATGCACGCTAACAATACACAATATTTACATTTTGAACTTAGAACATTATTCTTCTTACTATCGAATGCACAAATCTTTTCGTGCGCGCAGGCGCAAAGGATCGGATTACAAAAAGTTGAAGTGGAAGTAGCGATTTTCGCAACACACTCCCACCGTTCAGTTTCCAGAATTTTCAGGGAAACTCAAACTTCACTTTTGGCTTTAACAAAAGTCTATATCTGGATCGTTTTTCAAGTGGAACTGTCTCTGTAGGAATGTCCTTTACAGAACTTTAGTCAACTGGCTCAGTAGGTTCAGTCACTGGAACAGATTCAGTTGGAGTAGTCACTGGAACAGAGTTCTTTTTAGGAGGTTGGATATTCGACTTAGAAATTCGTGATGAATAGGCTAAATCAGCACAACTTTCAGGAGTTACTTCTAGAGGAATTAATCTAAGCACTGGACGGAAAAATTCACCACCTGTCATTTTCACTTTTAGTAGTCTAACATGGCTATCTTTAGATGGATAGAGTTCAATAACTTTACCGAGAGGCCAGTCAATTTTCTTGATGTTTTCACCGGATACTATAACGATATCACCAATTTAGATGGGTCGTTGATTTTTGGTAAATTTCGAAGATTGCCTTAAATGCCCCAAATATTCAATTCGAAATCTTTTTCGTAAATTTTCTTTTACTCGCTGTCTATAGGCATATCTTTTATTGAGACATGATGAATCTAAGACATCAGGATCTGGAATGCCGGATTCTTTTATATTCCGTAAAAACATAGCAGGAGTAAGCGGAGTTAGATCATTAACATCTTCGGAGAGGTAAGTTAAAGGACGTTGATTAACAATGCCTTCAGTATCACAAATAACAGTATTCATTTCTTCTAAATTCAACGAACTTCTTCCTAAAACTTTTCGAAAAATTCCCTTGATTATACCAATCAAACGTTACCACCACCCACCCCACCGCGGTGCAGATGGAGGGTTGAACTTCCAAATGATCTTCTGAGCTTCACTGTATCGAGAAATGATATCTCAATTAATCTTCTTAAGTAAATTTTCCGCACCAACAAAATTCGAGCAATTATCACAGTTAATTATAGTGGGTCTTCCTCTTCGAGCTATGAATCTTCTGAGAGCCTGAAGAAAATTTTCAGTCGACATGGATGTAGCTATCTCTAAATGCAAATCTCGGTATACGGTACATGTGAAAATGACTATCCAGACTTTTTGACCTCCTCGAAGAATTAGAGAACCGGCATAATCAATTCCTATGACATCAAACACTGCTGCTTCCTTTATTCTATAAACTGGGAGAGGTGTTTCTATGATGGACTTTGGTCTAGCATCATATCTTTTACCGCATACACAGTTTTTAATAACCTTTCTTACTGTCTTCCGATACTTTAAAATCCAAAAATCTTCTCTTAAGTTATTCATGAGGATCTGGACACCAGCATGATTCAAATTTAAATGTTTGGTCCGGATAAGTTTTTCTAGCACTGGATTGTTGGATGGCAATAATAGCGGATATCGGAAACTTTGTGTATCTTCTCTCATGATGGTTCTAGTCTTCATTTTCATAAGTTCATTGGTCTATAAAACAGTGAAGGGATTTCCGGCATTTATCTTCGGGACCCGAGAAGGAGTCTTTTTGTACATTTTTCAACATAACAGTTTCAGCTTCATTTATTTCTTCTGAAGTTAAGAATACAGAATTTCGATGTGGAGGTTCAGTTTTCCAATTATTAAAAAATCTGTATATCCAAGCAGTGATTCTTAACAATTTATTGTATGACGAAATACGGTTATAGAGCTTCTCACTTGAATCCTCATGATTTGTACCACTAATTACTGTTTTCTTCTTTTCGGAGTACACTATATCGAAGTCTGGAAGGACATTAGATCTTCGCTTCCTCAACCATTGTACACCTTCCCACCATTTGGATTTAATCGATGTTTGAACAATGCAGCCGCGAGATGGTAAATCTGCTGCATTGAAAGACCCTGGTAAGTGGTGCCAATTTTCAGGCTCTGTCAGAGACCTAATTTCTTTAAATCTGTTAAAAACTAAAGGTGCCCAGTTTTCCCTTCCTTTTATCCAATATAGTACATTTGCGGAGTCGGACCAGAAAAATTTTGAGATAGTCTTTATTCGGAGGTCGTTCACCATAGTCTCAGCAAATCTCGCTCCTATGCAGCAAGCGAGGAGTTCCAATCTTGGAATATAAGTAGTTTTCATAGGAGCAACTGTGCTTCTAGCCTGTACAAGTTGACAAGACACTGAACTTTCAGTTTCATTCCTTAAGTATACACAGGTACAGTCGGTAACAAAAGTGTCCGAACACTAAAAAAAATTCCTATTTAAAAAAAGTACACTTCATGTGGTTTTGTTAAATAAATCCCTATCGAATCGTGTTCTTACACTGACTAAGAACAGGATTCGACAAGGATTTATTTAACAAAACTGTATGAAGTGTACTTTTTTTGCATAGGAATTTTTGCTAGTGGACACTTTTGTTACCGACTGTAGCTTATGCAGTTTTGCTTGCATCGCAGAAAATATGTAAACTTAAATTTTCTGGTGCTTCGTGATTCAGAGTGAGGTATATTGGGATTTCGACTTCTTTCAATTTAGGAACTTCTTTTCGCCACTGCTCAAACTTCTTGGTAATTGTTTCAGGCAATTCCGCATCTCATTATACATTCAATTTCCAGCACTCTTGCATGAGAATCTTCGATCCCAAGGTAACCGGACATGTGAAGTCAAGGGGATCAAATGTTCTGTGTACAGTACTCAATACTTTCCTTTTCGTTGCAGGGGTATCATCTAAAGTATCTCGTAAATCTACAGACAAGGTATCATTCTTTATGTTCCATGTCAATCCCAGGACTGAAATACATCTTTCTTCTGGTGGACTGAGGAAATTGTGCTCCACCCCCGAAGCTCAAATTTAGCATCACTGAGAATTAACTTGGATTCTTCGACAAATTTCACGAGGTATTCATAGTTTTCAACGCTGGTGATACAGTTGTCCACATAAAAAGATTCTAACAACTTCGTAGCTGTTTCTTCAAAATCAACAGAAACATTTTTCAGATGATATCAAAGAGTAGCATCGAGTAAGTATGGCGAACAAGAAAGTCCAAAAACAAATCTACTATGGTGAAAAACTTTAGGTTTCGTGGGATCACCTTCTTCCCACCATAAGAATTTCAGAAATGGCCTATCACATTTGCTAAGTCCAATTTGTAAGAAAGCTTTTCGGATATCAGCAATTACTCCTATTTTCTTTCATCGACAGTTATTTAAGATTGCTGGAATCAATTCGACGGTGTTAGGTCCTTTCTCTAAACAATCATTGATTGAAGGTGAATTTTTCTCTTTGGCAGAACCATCAAAATAGGCCTAACTCTTGTAGTAGAATTTTCTTTTATTACGGCCCTGTGGGGTAAACAATGTTCCCTTTTATCATTATCCAGAATTTTAACTTCTTCTATAGCACCTTCTTGAATCCATTCTGTTAATACTCTTTCATACGCTTCTAATGTCCCTGTTTTCTTGAGTGAATCTATACAACCTTTTAATCTTCGTTCTGCAATATTTTTACAAGTGTGTAAAGGAGGATGGTCATGGATCTATGGGAGATTCACTTCATACCTCCCTTCAGCGTCGAGTTTGATACTTCTATTAAAATGCTCTTCGACTGCTATTTCAAGTTCTTTTCGGCTATTCTTCTTTCCTGGATCGAGAATCCCAAGCACATCAAGTCGCCAGAAATCAGAAATTTTCGTGTCATTTACATGTAATGACATAACGCTGCTTGTACTATCTGTAACTTTCAGTCCGATTTTTCCCATTAGCGTCCATCCAAGGCGGGTTTCTATTAAGACTAAACCGGATTTTAATGGTTTTATATTTCCAGTGTATAGTTTTCCAAGAACGTCAGCTCTGATTAAGCCATGGATTTCATTTGGAGAAAATTCGTACAATAAATCAACATGACAATTCAGGTCAGTTAAATTAATTTTATGCTCAATTTCATTTAGAAATGAACCATAGGGAATTTTTTTGTATTTCAGAACAAATTTTGTCTAGCTTTAACACCTCAAGACTGCAACGATAATTATCATTACAATCACTCAGATTATTAAACATTTCTGGAGGGGTACCTCAGTTTCTACTCCACCGAATAAGCTATGTGTAAAATTTCCTTTACCTGTGCATTCATATCCCATTTCATTTAATGCAAAAGTTGACAAATAGGATTTGCTGCTTCCAGAATCAAATAATATCCTAACGTATTTCATTTTATTTTCCTTTCTAAGGTGAACAATCAGAGTTTGCAAAAGAACTTGTTGAGTACTGGTTTTACTTGCTAAAACAGTATCTTTCTTATTTTCAGCATTTTAATTTTCAAATTGCTGAGATTTAATTCGATGTTCTTGATCGCTTTTCCCAGGGCACATTATCTTGTAATGACAGGCCGATATCTTCGCTTTGCAAAATCGGGATACATGTTTCTCTAATTAGTTAAAACAATCACCCTTTTTCATCAAAATTTGCTTTTTATCATCATAAGATAAATTCTCAGTATTTTTACATTCGCTGCTTACATGTGATTTAATGCAAAAAATACACATTTCTTTTTCCAATTCAGAAGAATTATACATTTCAGCTACAGTGGAAATAATTCTTTCACTCTGAACCAGTGGCGAATAAGTACTTTTATATTCACATTCTCAAAATTAAATTCACTTCAAGCTGGTTCCTTTTTTCTTCACTTTCAATTTCATGTCGTAAAAAGTTCATCAAACAATCTAATTTATTACCTGATTTCAATTCGTCATCATTTTCCTGTTTTGCGTAGTTCAAGGTCGAACTCAAATTTCTTTCCCATATTTTTATTCAATTAACGGGTATAAAATTGATGAATAATTTTCACTTGAAACACCTAGCATTTTCAATGACCGCAAATATGTTTCAATTTTATCATAGAATTTAAAAAGTGGCATTTTCGGACCTTTACTTATAGCATTATTCATCATTAACGCAAGAACTTCTCTTATATAAACTTCAATTAACATATCTGTACTCCCAAAGCGACTTTTGACTTTTGAGACATTCTATTACATTTTTGTAACTATCTTTTGTGGCGGGATACGATTCAACAATTCCCCGTGCCCTTGAGCTCTTTTTTGTGGCTTGTAACAAATACTGATATTTATCTTCATTCGGTATTTCTTTATCGTTGTGTATTTTCTCAAATTATGCCCAGAAGGTCAACCATTCTTTTATTTCACCCCCGAACAATTTAAATTCTATTTCAGGAAGTTTGAACTTTCGTTTCGTTATATTTTCATTTGATTGAAAATTGTTTTCAATTTCAGAATTTTTCAAAAGTTTTTCAACTTTTGTTCTTGATTTAATAAATTTTCTTTATAAGACCTAAAACCTTCATACTCTTTATCATAATTACCTAAAGTGCACTTATCATCTTTAACAAGAACATCTAACATTTCTTTTTCTTTTGGACATAACATTGCCCCTTTTTCATTTAATTGAGCATTTAAAACCTCAATTTCTTCTATATTCTTATCTTCCTCTTTTAAATTATTCTCCAATATATAAACGATACGTGTAAACTCACTTCTTAAAGGTGTTCTTTCTTTAGTTAAATTTTCCTTTATAATCCTAGGTAAACAGATCCCGACAGTAGGATGCCAATAAATATCGAATTCAAACTTTAAGAATAACTATATTCGATATCTATACACTAAATTTTAAATAAATTAGTAATCAACCAATTGATTCTACAAATCTTCATCTAATCAACAATTTCTTAATAAAAACAGTTAGAATCATTTATGTATCAATTCAATAAAAAGGTAAGAAAAACTTACCTTCCTTCATCTCTATTGTTGAAGGGGTGAAACGTTCGCTCTTAATTCAGTAAATAGTGGAGACTTTCACTAATTAAGCAGTCATTTTCTTTAAATAAACACATTTAATCTGGAAAAATACACCATCACAAATTATTAAAAACATTAGACTGAAAAAAATACATAATACCAAATGCACGCTAACAATACACAATATTTACATCTTGAACTCAGAACATTATTCCTCTTGCTATCAAACGCACAAACCCTTTCGTGAGCGGAGGCGTAGACGTTCGAATTACAAAAGTAGAAGTGGAAGTAGCGATTTTCGCAACAGTAATTTTCATTAAAATGGTACTTATGTATTATCTGCATTTACCATATCATTTATATTTATTTACTATAAAATTAGGCAATCTTTGACGGTTTTTTATTAACATGCGGGAAATACATATGTACCCATAAAAATAGACTTGAAAAAAAAAAAAGTTTTTTCCCAACACAACTTTCGGTTTCTATTTCATTACTTTAAAAGGGAAAGGATCAAAATTCACAACGGTGGTTTAAAGTAGCATGTATGAGGGCAGTTGGTAGTTGCCCAGTTAAAACAGTCGGGAATAAAATACACATCAAACATTATAGAAATTGATAAAATATTATATGATGTTTTGTGAAAATCGGAAATATCTTACCGGAATCAGGTTCTATATATGAAAAAACGAACTTTTTATAAAGAAGACCTTTTTTCAAATCGGTGCCAGGAACTCCAGTTATGTAATATAGCACGTAGGGGCTTAGAGTGTTGTTTTCATGTGTTGGAAAGTCGAGATCTAAAGGTGAAGAAAGAAAAAAAAAAAAAAAAAACGCAATTAGAAGAAATATTCATCTTTATCGTCTCCTGTAACAGTTATTTTTAGCTAAAAATAGGATTAAAATTATTTTTTTCAGATTTTAAAAAAACACCTTAAAAATTATTTTAATTATAAATTAATTATTGCATTTCCTGAAATGCAAAAAGTTGGAAGTAGCATTGAATAATTTCAACAACGAGTCACATCAATATACTTTAGAAGCTTATACACAATAAAATTATAATTTAAAAAAACTAAAGAACAGGCTTTTATTGAAATGTGAACTAAAAGAAGAAAATAATTTTAAATGTAAATTTTTTATTGGATAGCGCTAATATGTCCCACAAATGAATGTAACCTAAATCTTGAAATAAGCTTCGAATTAGAATAAAATATTGATAAAAATGCAGATAAATATAACGTACTTCCAAGGAAAAAATAAACGCGTTGTGTGCTCTTTGTTACATTCTCATAATTGCTCTATAAATAGTCATGAAACAAAATGTATGACAACTGAAGTTGAGCACACCACGTTTTTATTTTTACTTTGAAAGTATGTTATATTTATCTGCATTTTTATCAATATTTTATTCTAATTCGAAGTTTATTTCAAGGATTAGGTTACATTCATTTGTGGGACATCTTAGCGCTATTCAATAAAAAAATTACATTTAAAATTATTTTGTTCTTTTAGTTCACATTTCAATAAAAGCATGTTCTTTAGTTTTTTTTTAAATTATAATTTTATTTTACAATTTTTAGTCTTAAAGCAAAATTTAACCTACAACTAATGATATTCAAGTCGGTGCATGTCATTAAAATATCATTTATTTTATTTTAGTCTGAAATGAAAATAATTCTTTAAGTAATGACACTTCAATCTTTTTATTTTAATAAATTTTAAGTTTTCTACTCTTTTATTATTAATGCAAAACGGAACCTATAAGTTACGATACTTACGTTTTTATAATTTTAATATGGCATTGGATGTAGTTCAAAGATTTTTCATTTATGTCATCGCAATTTAGTTGTTTCATGCAATGCGTCACCATTACACCAAACTTTACTGCTAATTTTGAGCTGTCAAGTTCTATTTGAGGAAAATTCAGTGATTTATGCAATTGCTCATCTCGTAAGCTTGGCCAACGTGGCTAGCAGTAAAGAGACGGGATGCAAGATACATAATCGCATAATCTACTGTGGTAGATCTACTATATGGTAGATGCCGAACTCAAAAATATTTTTAGCACTTGCCTTTCAGCTGTACCATAGCAGTATTTAGCAAAAAAAAAAAAAAAAAAAAAAAAAAAAAATGCACTCCGGGAGTGCCGACAGAAGTGAAAACGTGAACAATTACGTGTGTATTTCTTGAATCGTCAGGAAATATTTTATTGTGCAGGAAAAACTTTTAAATGAAGTGTTTTTTTATTCATTAATATAAACTACTACTACAAAAATTATATTACAGTTTCATTTAATGCGCTAACGGCAATAGAGACAGTGTCCGGAGATGAGAGAAGTCTTGTAGAGCCGCACCAGATTGTAAAAACGTGAGAAAAATGGCGGCTTTGGCCTTTCTCACTGTTTTGTGAGGTCTAACTGCAACGTTTCCGGCTGCAATCTTTAAGAGACAGTGTCCGGAGATGAGAGAAGTCGTTTAGAGCCGCACCAGATTGTAAAAAACGTGAGAAAAATGGCGGCTTTGGCCTTTCTCACGGTTTTGTGAGGTCTAACTGCAATAGAGACAATGTCCGGAGATGAGAGAAGTCGTGTAGAGCCGCACCAGATCGTAAAAACGTGAGAAAAATGGCGGCTTTGGCCTTTCTCACTGTTTTGTGAGGTCTAATTGCAACGTTTTCGGCTGCAATCTTTAAGAGACAGTGTTCGGAGATGAGAGAAGTCGTGTACAGCCGCACCAGATTGTAAAAACGTGATAAAAATGGCGGCTTTGGCCTTTCTCACGGTTCTGTGAAGACTAACTGCAACGATTCCGGTTGCAGTCTTTAAGAGACAGTGTCCGGAGATGACAGAAGTCGTGTAGAGCCGCACGAGATTGTAAAAACGTGAGAAAAATGGCGGCTTTGGCCATTCTCACGGTTTTGTGAGGTCTAACTGCAATAGAGACAGTGTCCGGAAATGAGAGAAGTCGTGTAAAGCCGCACCAGGTTGTAAAAACGTGAGAAAAATGGCGGCTTTGGCCTTTCTTACTGTCTTGTGAAGTCTAACTGCAACGTTTCCGGCTGCAATCTTTAAGAGACAGTGTCCGGAGATGAGAGAAGTCGTGTAGAGCCGCACCAGATTGTAAAAACGTGAGAAAAATGACCGCTTTGGCCTTTCTCACGGTTTTGTGAGGTATAACTGCAATAGAGACAGTGTCCGGAGATGAGAGAAGTCATGTAGAGCCGCACCAGATTGTAAAAACTTGAGAAAAATGGCAGCTTTGGGCTTTCTCACTGTTTTGTGAGGTCTAACTGCAATAGAGTCTAATTGCAACGTTTTCGGCTGCAATCTTTAAGAGACAGTGCCCGGAGATGAGAGAAGTCGTGTAGAGATTTAAAAACAATAGTCACTAGATTTAAAAACAATATACAGTATATATTTATTAACACTTCACATTAGCAAGTTAATTGTCTGATAGATTATTTGTATCATACAAGGATGGAAAGCGTCAGCTGACGATGACGTGAGTTCAATGATTTTTGTTCACCCAAAAGTTTTCTCTTCAAATGGAAAGCGTCAGCTGACGATGACGCGAGTTCAATGATTTTTGTTTACCCAAATTAGCTCAACGCGCCTAAAGAAGTTTTCACTTAAAAAAAAAATATCTCTGTTGATTTACTTAATTACATTCACAGCGTATGCGACACACACTGTTGGAATGTCCATTTAATACACTGAAACTCGTCGGAAGAGTTGCCCGATAATCTCAGTGAAAATATTACTTTCTCTTACCCAATATGGTAAAGAAAATATTGTTTTGGATCAAATTTTCAAAATTGAGTTTTTGTAATTATCAGATGTTTTGAGGTCCTCGAGATACGAAAATAACATATTTGGTGGTTGGTCTGTATGAGTGTTTGTGTGTCTGTTATCAGCATATTTCAAACAAACTAATAGCAGCAGAAATCTAAACACGGTATACATTAAATCTGTATCATATATGGATACTACACTAAACTTTTCGTTGAGATCATCCAAATGGTTTGCGTACGAGGACATCAATAACAATTAAAATATATTCTGTCGAAGGAGCAAATTTCTGTGTAGTACAGTGTAACATTAATATGCTGCTTTAAACAAAATGTAATGCGCATATTTTTTATGTGCGTACAGCATTCTTTTGTGTAGATTGTGATAAGGAAATCATTCAGCATTTGCTTACAGGGCTACCATAAGTATTTGGATATATTGCAGCTATACTTAGAAATATCGGAAAGTTTATTTCATTTTGTGTCAAGTGTTTTTAATATAAAACTAAATTTAAGTACACAATATAGTGTGCATATAGTTTATAGAAAATATACAAGGATAGCCAAAGTTACCCTAAACGCTGTTTTCTGTTAAATATAATTGATGAATGTGCTTTGTTACATTTTACTTTGTCGATGAACACTGCTCAAGAAGGAGAATTGATTTTTCATACCCATACTTTGAATAAATTATTTTTTGAAGTTGTATTTTCACTTTTGGTTTTTTGTGCTTTGATGTGTTCTCAATACGAAAGTTCAAATTTTATTGATTGATCTGTATGAATAACAGTTATTAACATAATTTAAAAACAAATTACTGCATAAATCTATATTTATAGTACTCAAATGCAAGGTAAGAGAAAGTCGTGTGAGTGACACACCAGATTATTTACATACATCTATGTCTTTAAAAAAATTTTAATTTTTTCACATTAGACGTTATGCAAATAATGTGAAATCGTGTGCCGCATACGATAGCGATTTATATATTGTTCCGTACTTGGGGGTTCGTGAGTTGTCCGAGAATGAAAGACCAAACGTACAAAAATTCAGTAATTTATTCACAGAAAGTTCCAGAAAAATGCAGGTCTATAAACCAAGTATCAGCTTCAATTCAACTAGTAAACACAGCTTAAACAACAGCTGTCAAAAGCAAATCCACAGTACAAACTGTATAGCAATAACACTTAAAGCAAGTCTCCTTCAAAGAGGCTCAAACAATACAAGCATTAGCGAAGCTGGCTGAGATCAGAACTAAACTGACTGGCCTTGGCGGGAAAGCGCTCTTATATACCCCTGTAGAAAAGCGTGGAACGTTCCAGAAATCTCCATATCTCCTCAGCCAATGGGATTAGAGCTTCCATATTTGGTATATCCCATATAAGGATTTTCTCGCCAAGGTCGCCAAAAAAATCGCCAAGGTGGGAAAAAGTCGCCAAATTTGGCGCCAAATCCATAACCTGCCTTATTGAGCATTTTTAATGCGTTTTTAAAGGAAAATAAGGCTATTTCAACGCTAAAACGACTAGAAATGCACAAAATTAACACTTTATCAACTTACTAAGCCTCTTTAAAAGAATTTATACAAAAATAAACACAATTATTTACAATTTTGTAACACTGCCCCCTCCCAAGGACTGCTCGTCCCGGGCAGTGCAACTCTTGGTCAAGAGGCGAAACTAAACAAATTTACACAATCTAATATACAAAAACTAAGTTGCACATAAAGATAACATAGAAATATAAATTAAGTGAGAAATATTTACAAAATTCACAAATATGTACAAATATTTATATACAAATATTTACAGTGCGCATGCGCAAATTTTACCTGTATTTACATTTTAAATTTTAATATTACCGTTGATTGTGGTACTTGTCTAGCATGTTATAGTGCACCACCTTCGGTTTTGATGAAGGTGTTTTAGTGATCCGCACCACTACATCATTCAGCCTTTTTAAGACTGTGTATGGTCCGTCCCAGTTGCACTGTAACTTGGGAGAGAGTCCTTTGCGTCGAACAGGATTCCACATCCAGACCTTCTCTCTTTCCTGGAACTCATGTTGTGTAGCCTTTAGATCGTACCTTGTCTTCATTTTCTCCGTTGCCATGTTAATCCGCTCCCGAGCAAAGTTGTGTACGTCCTCAAATCGTGCCTGGAGATCTTGGATATACTCCTCGGGCGATGAAGGCGCATCGGGTGAACAACCAAACAGGAGATCACAAGGGAGACGAAGTTCACGTCCGAACAGCATCTTGGTTGGAGTATAGCCGGTGGTTTCATGGACAGCACTTCGATATGCCAGCAGGAACAATGGCAACTTCAAGTCCCAATCTTGTTGGTTCCTTGATACTAGAAGAGAGAGGTTATTCAGGATGGTACGATTGAACCGCTCGTCCATGCCGTCCGTCTGGGGATGTAAGGGTGTTGTCCGGGTTTTGTGTATGCCGAGTAGTTGGCACAGTCCTTTGAAAACAGCCGAGGTAAAGTTCCTACCTTGGTCGGTATGAAGTTGTAGGGGCGTACCGTACCTTGACACCCATTGCTGCACTAGGACCTCTGCGACTGTGCATACTTCTTGATCGGGAATGGGATATTCCACAGGCCACTTGGTGAAATACTCCATCACGGCGAGGATGTATTTATTTCCACTGGAGGTCCGTGGCAAAGGACCCAAGATGTAGAGTGCAATCCGTTCAAATGGTGCTCCCACGTTATACCGTTGCAGTCTTCCTCGACTTCGTTTCTGCGGCCATTACGTGCCGCACAAGCATCACAGGATTTACACCATTTCTCCACATCCTCCTTTGCCTTGCACCAGTAGAAGCGTTCCCGAACTTTCTGCAGAGTCTTCATTACACCAAAATGGCCTCCGGTAGAGCTACTATGCAGTTGATCTAAAACATTCTTGATCTTGGCAATACTATCTGCCATCGGAAGCTTTTCCCATCATCAGATTTCCACTTTCTGTATAATACGCCGTTTCTGATATGAAGAGAGTCCCAAAGTGCCCAATAACTTTTCGTAATGGGACTAAATCTGGAAATGTCCTGCCAGGTAGGTCTGTTGCTGGTCGTCTCCTTCAGCTGTAATATTGGCTTTATGTCAGGATCTTTCAACTGGGCTTGTCTAAGTTCTTCTCCACTCCATGGATCGGGATCTTGTTCTGATGGTGTTGAGATAGTAACTTGGCAGGCAACCGGATTTATCAGCAGGTACTTCTGTTCAGCACAAGAGCAGTACTTGCAGATTTCCGAGCAGGGCTTCCATTACATGGCATCTGCATTACCATGTAGAATCCCTTTACGATGACGTATCTCAAAGTCATATTCCTGGAGGCGTTGTATCCACCTGGCAATCTGTCCTTCCGGGTTCTTGAACTGGAGCAACCACGTTAAAGATGCATGGTCAGTCCGGAGCAGGAATCTTCTGCCATAGAGATAATGATGGAAATGTTCTATGTCTTTTACGATGGCGAGTAGCTCTTTCCAGGTGGTACAGTAATTTCGCTCTGGTTTAGACAGGCATTTACTCGAATAGGCAATGACATGTTCTTGACCATCAATTTCCTGCGACAGAACAGCACCGACACTCTCATGACTGGCATCTGTATCAAGTATGAACTGTCGGTCGGGCTGTGGATACGTCAAGATAGGCGATGATGTTAGGGCCTCTTTAAGTCGCTTGAACGCTTTTTCACATTCATCTGTCCACAGGAACTTCTGTTTGGCTTCCGTCAGCTTGTGGAGTGGTCTAGCAATATTTGAGAAACCCTTGATAAACTTCCTGTAGTAAGTGCATAACCCCAGGAAACTTCGTAGTTGGTGTACATTTTCAGGGAGACTCCAGTTCTCGACTCCAAAGATCTTCTCAGGATCAGTTCTCACACCTTCGGCAGAGATGATATGGCCGAGGTAGCTCACTTCATTACGGAACAAGTTACACTTGCCAGGATTCAATTTGTGGTTAGCCATTTTGAGTTTCTCCAACAACTTTCGGATGTTTCGTAGATGGTCTTCAAGCCCACAATGGTGCGCCCCACAATGATAATATCATCCAAATACACCAGACAGGCTTCATAGGAAAGACCTTTTAGCACTGTCTCCATCAGGCGTTCGAAGGTGGTAGGTGCATTACATAATCCGAACGGCATAACTTTAAATTGCCACAGTCCTTGTCCCGTGGTGAATGCAGTCTTCTCACGATCATCAGGATGTAATTCTACTTTCCAGTAACCGCTCTTCAGATCCAAAGTCGAGAACCATTTATTGCCAGCAAGTGTGTCTAATGTGTCGTCAATTCTGAGAAGAGGGTAACTGTCTTTCTTCGTGACGTCATTCAAACGACGATAATCCACGCAAAATCTTGTTGAACCATCCTTTTTAAGCACCAGTACTATGGGAGAGGCCCAAGGACTCGTTGATGGCTCGATGACGTCATTGTGTTGCATTTCATTAAAGAGTTTCAGTGACCTCTTCTTGTTTAGCTAATGGAAATCTTCTTGGATGTTGTTTGATTGGAGGATGATTTCCTGTATCAATTCTGTGCTGCGTGATGTTCGTTCTTCCGACGTCTTCAGGTGTTCGAGAAAAAAGGTCTTTAAATTCTTGGAGTAGCTTCTCCGCAGAACATCTCTGTTCCTTTCCTAACTCTGTATTCTTGAGTAATTCCGTTATTAATTGTTCTGAAGACTTGGATTCGGTTGATTGCGCGGGGAGGTTTATGCATGTTACAGGAGTGCAGACTGCTAACACCTCATCCTTCTTCACTGTTCGAACCTTATCGCTGATGTTTGCGACTCTCACAGGAATAGTACTCTTTGAGAGATCAACTAGAGATGAAGCTACCAGATCTCCTCTTGGGCTATTGTCGGTATTCGGGTATTCAATCAGTCCATAGCGGAAGTATTGCTTTTAGGTGGTGTTCCTGAAACTATTGTCTCTGTGTGTGGGGGGATGGAAATTTCAGATTTGGCTCTTATCTGGCAAATTTGCTGAATGTCCTGATTTTCAGTATTATGTCCTACGAACTCGAATGCATTTCATTATTCTTAAAGTCCAATTTAAAATTAAATTTTCTTAGGAAATCAATTCCGATGATTACAGGATCTCTTATATCTTCCACATATGCCATATGATGGTGAGTGGCATTTCCAAAAGTGATGGTCAAGTTCATTTTTCCATATATTTTGATTTCGTCTCCGGTCACAGTCTGGAGTTTAACACAGGGCGGAGTCCAGATGATCTTTTCTTTTAGTTCTTGAGCCAAATCCGTTCTAATGATGGTCACGTTGGCTCCCGTATCCAGAATCATCCGGCAGGTGGTGTTGTTAACTTGGCCATAGACGTAAAGTCCATTATCACCGCCACTCATCGATGAAACATGGAATACTGTAAATTGGGGCTCTTTAATTTCAGGCAACCTCCGCCCCGCGAGATGGCCTCCTCTCAGTTTCCCTGCAGTGATGGTGAAGCCGGGTGATTTCCTATAGTTGGTCGTACAGGGCAGTTCCTTTTTCACATGACCATCCCCTCCACAGCCCCAGCACTTTATCTTCCGATCCTTTATCTGCTTATTATTTTCCAGGCAATCTCTTCAAGATCTCTGGGAGATTTCTCTTCATTTCATTTTCCTCAGCAGGAGTATCATTTAACGAGACTGCTCTTATGGTATGGCGGTCTTTACGGGAGGCTTGTTGGGCTGCCTCTATCCTAAGTGCATAGCCTAAAGCTGTTTCTACGTCTCCGATGTTGGAGAGTCTCAGCGCTTTTTGAATTTCTGGATCCCGAACAGCATCGATTAAGTACTGAAGGGCTAAGTCGTTTCGAGTGTCAGCATGACAGTCTGAGAATGCTAGGTGTGACAGTCTCTGAATGTCCGCTGCCAGCTCTTGCAAACTTTCGCCCGTTTTCTGGTAACGAGATTTTAGCTGGAGGCGGCTATAGTCCTTAGAACACTTCTCTCTGAACCGTAGCTCCAGTGCTCTAGTCAGGGCCTCGAAGTCGTTCCTTTCTTCTTTAGAAACAATTCTCAGTATCTCGGCTGCATCTCCCCGTAATGCTGCTGCTAAGTGGACTGACTTGGCGGTATAGTCCCAGCCGTTAGCTTCAGCTACGATGGAAAACTGTGTCTTATATACATGCCAGGAGGAATTGCCGTCGTAGGTGGATAGCTTAATCAATTCCTGATTCTGGATTCTTCTCTCTTTCTTTTCAGTTTCCTGGGGCATGGATTCTGACTTTTCTTCCACTTTTCTCTCCAGATCTTCTTCTATTCTCCTCAGTTTACCTTCTATCTCTGAAAACCTTCCTTTCAGTTCCTGATCAAAATTTTCTTTAACTTTCTCCTCGAAACTCCGTTCTATCCTCGTAACAGTCTCTTCAACCTTCATAACATTTTCTTCTATCTTCATAGCTTTCTCTTCAAAACTTTCTTCTATTTTCAAAACTTTCTCTTCAAAATTTTCTTCTATCTTTATAACTTTCTCTTCTATTCCATCCATTTTATTTTCCATCACCGTTAATTTACCCTCGATTGATTCTTTCACCGTTGAAAGCTCCCTCTTTATCTCATCTTGATTAGATTTAATTTCTTCCTGAACTTCACCCAAACTGCTTTTCATTTTCTTCATTTCTTCAGTCAAACCGTCTTTCAATTCTCTTTGCGATGTTTCCATCTTTTCCTGTCCTGTTTCCATTTTCTCTATCAATTCAGATCTTAACTCATTCATCTGAGCAGTGAGACTTTCTAGAAGTTTTTTCATTTCTTGCTCCATAGCTCTCGTTATCACCATTCACAGACAATCCCGCTTCTGACACCAGAAATGTTGCGTACTTGGGGGTTCGTGAGTTGTCCGAGAATGAAAGGCCAAACGTACAAAAATTCAGTGATTTATTCACTGAAAGTTCCAGAAAAATGCAGGTCTATAAACCAAGTATCAGCTTCAATTCAACTAGTAAACACAGCTTAAACAACAGCTGTCAATAGCAAATCCACAGTACAAACTGTATAGCAATAACACTTAAAGCAAGTCTCCTTCAAAGAGGCTCAAACAATACAAGCATTAGCGAAGCTGGCTGAGATCTGAACTGAACTGACTGGCCTTGGCGGAAAAGCGCTCTTATATAACCCTGTAGAAAAGCGTGGAACGTTCCAGAAATCTCCATATCTCCTCAGCCAGTGGGATTAGAACTTCCATATTTGGTATATCCCATATAAGGATTTTCTCGCCAAGGTCGCCAAAAATGTGCCAAGGTGGGAAAAAGTCGCCAAATTTGGCGCCAAATCCATTAACTGCCTTATTGAGCCTTTTTAATGCGTTTTTAAGGGAAAATAAGGCTATTTCAACGCTAAAACGACTAGAAATGCACAAAATTAGCACTTTATCAACTTACTAAGCCTCTTTAAAAGAATTTATACAAAAATAAACACAATTATTTACAAATTGATAAAACATAAAAACACAGCACTTTACACGTTAAAATTCAAGTCAAGAGACTTAGTTTAAAAGTTTACAGTATACAAGTTAAAAGGAAGAACATCACGACGTTTCGTCCAAGCATAGTTATTTGTGGACATCTTCAGGTCTAGTTCGCTTACTGCCAGCGTCTTGATCTTTTAATATATCTAGAATGGGTTGCCATACTCTCGCCAATTCCTTAGAATGTACATAATTGATGGCGCGTTTATCGTATTTTATTATCTCTATTTTTTCTTGTATTTCAAGTTTAATCAGATTGGAGGGGGTTGCTATTATTTCAGCTTGATTCCATAAAGGTTTTGCATTTTTATTTTCTAGTATGTAATCTTTAAGAGCTGTATTTCCGTACGGGGATCGTAAAGAATATTAATGTTCAGAAATGCGTTTTTTTAAACTTCTTTTTTTTTTTTCCTATGTAATAAACAGTGTCATTTTCAATTTCGATAGGTATTTTATACACGCCTTTTTGGGGAGGGTTAATTCGATGTTTAATTTTTAACAAGCTTTGTAATTTCTGTGTTTTAAATGCTAAATTATAATCGTAATTCTTTAATATATTTCTGATTGGGATAAATTGTTTATGAAAATCTATTGAGCCGATGTATTTATAGTTGTCTTTTTTAATTCTAGTTTGATTTAAGGTAATTTTAACTTGATTATGAATTTTATTGAAAATTGATAATTTATAACCAGTTTCAAGCATAGTGCGTTTGATGTATTTTAAATCTTTTTGAATAAGAAATTGAAAACTATTATGTGTGTAAGCGCGTTTAATTAATGGAATTATAGCGTTTCTTTTATATTGTAAAGGGGTATTTGAATTAGCAGGTATGATAGAAAGGGGGGGAGGAAGGTTTATAATAGGTTTCAGTCCAAATTTGAGAATTTTCGTTATTTCGATGTACAAGAATATCCAAGTATGGGAGCATATTATTTTGTTCTTTTTCAATTGTTAAATTTATAGTGGGAAAGTAGTTAACTTTTAAACTAAGTCTCTTGACTTGAATTTTAACGTGTAAAGTGCTGTGTTTTTATGTTTTATCAATTTGATCTATACACGTGTTGAAAACAATTACTCATACAATTATTTACAATTTTGTAACAATATATACAGAATTTTGTTTGCTCTGGTGCCATCTGAAACCTGCCCCTGATAGAAAAGGTGCCAGTAAACACTTTTATATAGTTTTGTTACTAATTATGAAGTCCTGTACAAAATATCTGGTCAGTCGGATGACCAGATGTGTCTGAATATTGAATGGTAAGATTCTGTTACATACACTAAGCGACAAAAAAAAAAAAAAAAAGCCGCACTGCAGAAAAAATGACTTATACCTTTTTTATTTATAATAACTTTAAAATTAATGTTTGAAACAAATAAAACTCTCTTGTTTGCGTAATACCAAAGGTATGAAATGATACCTATGTATATTTTCGGTTTAATAATTCGCTTTATTGCACCTTACGAAGCACTTTTTAAAAATCTGCTAATCTGCATAAAACTTTCTTTTTGAAGATAATGCTATAACCGTTCACTTTTCATTATATTATGATTTATTATATGAAATAAACAAGTTATATTTTAATATATGAAATAAAACAATTTATTTGTTAGATCTAAGCAATTTTTTGTTATAAATATGTATTCTGCATTGGGTTAATTCCACCTTTATATGGAATAACTGCATTAATGTGCAATGGCATAGTTTTATACAGTGTTTTAATATAAATCTCAGAACTTTCAATGTGCCAAATATCACAAATAATTTTTTCTAGTTCTGGCAGAGTTATAGGCTGCAAATTTCGAAACCTCTCTCCTCTCCCCCGCCTTTTTATAGACGAAACATTTTCGAGCAGATTGCGATTTTGACTATTTCCATGTCTGGTAAAGAAGAAATTATATTATATCCTTTGTGATATTTAACTTAAAGTGTAAAAAGATATGATTACTTACAGAATTATAGGTTCTCATGGGAATGTATAAGAAATTTTGACAATTTGAAGTGAATAAACTTACCACAGACGCCGTGTAGTAAGGTGCCTTATTACCTTCAAATGCTGTTTACGGAAATGTCCAAGATACCTCCAAAATAATCGCTCAGGCACCACTTTTATGCAGATTGTGTTTTATTTGGAGTTAATTGATCCCTTGAGCATAAAAATTTTCCCGAGGATTTGAAAAGTTATCCACCTCCGTACCATAATGTACGGAGAATGTGTCACTGTTTTAAAAGTGCGATTTTCATTAAGTCGGTCATATTTTCGTTGTCAGATCTCCTTGTTTTCTTTAGCTCGAAATATGTTAAACTTGACTCATCAGAGAGAACCAGTACATCCCAATGATTATCTAATCATTTTTTAATTTTTTTATCCATCTGAGGTCTTGCTTTCCGACTTTTCTTCACTAAGAATGGAATTTTTTCAAATTTTCTGTCATTTAAACCTGCTTTGTTTAATAGTTGTTGTACTGTAGTTAAAGAAATTATGCTATTAAACACTTTTTCTGAAGCTCTTTGATGTTCTAAATGTAATACAAACCGATTTTATAAGCAAGGGTTTTTTAACTTACGGTCATCTCGCTTGGATGAGCAGTGTGGCCACCTAAAACCAAATTTTCAGTTTAAACGGCCAAAAACTTTTATATCTTGCTGAAAACCCTTTTACCAATATTTCGTTAACATTTAATTATTTTGCCATCTCACGCATTAAAATATTTTTTGATTTTCATTCAAAAATTAATACTTTTTGTGGCATCGTTAACTGCCTTATTCTTACCATTTTTGAAATAAATTCTAAAATTACAATTTTCCTGACAATTGCATTTTGTTTTTAACACTGGACTCAAAGCTTAAGTGTATGTGGAGGACAACATAGTAAAATCTGTTCGAAAATTTGCTTTTTAAACGATAAAATTGGCGGTTGTAGAAGGCGAAAAGGAAAACATCCAAGTGCGGCTTTTTTTTTTTCTCGCTTAGTGTACATTAATAGTTAAATGTATGATGTCAAGTTATTAATAAAAGTGTGTTAATTTTCTACATTTTACTATGTCGACGAACAATTCTCAGGAAGGAAAATTAGTTTTTCATGCTCATAACGTAAATAACGTATTTATCGAAATTCTATTTTCAGTTTTATTTTTTTAATACCATATTTTGAGGTACCAGAATACGAAAGTCCAATTTTTAGCGATTGGTCTATATGTATAACTGTTATCACCGTAACTTAAAAACAAATAACTGCAGAAATCTATGTTTATATTAATTAAATGCAAGGAAAGGAAAACTGGTGTGAGTGACACACCAGATCATTTACATATTTTTAAATATTTAAAAAATTAATTGTTGTTACTGGACATCACACAAATGCGGCTAAATCCTGTGCCGCATACGTTTTATGTATATAGATTGTTTTGTTTGCCCCAAGTCATGCCCACTGGAGTTTGCTCCTGATGAGAAAAGTGCCTGAAAATACTTGTATATTTTATTGTCATCGATTATGAAGTCGTGTTCAAAATTTTAGGTAAGTCGGACGACGAGAAGCGGTCGAAAATTGAATTGCACGATTCCGTCACATACATTAATGGTTACATCATGTCAAGTGAATAAAAATATGTTAAAAAGTCTAGAAATTACATAACATTAACTAAATAAATAACATAATGAATAAATGAGGAATAAGTAATTTAAAATTAAACAAAAACCATTTTTTTTTTTTTTTTTTTCCCTGACGAGGTTCGAGCGTTCGACCTTTGGGTCCGCAGCCCGCCGCTTTACTTCACAGACACGGTGCTCACATGTGGAAAGTCTTTCGTTACAAAATACATTTTTTGTTTGCCCCCAGAACTTGCCCCCTAGAGTCTGCCCCTGATAAGAAGGGTGGCTGCAAATATTTTTATATATCA
This sequence comes from Salticus scenicus, assembly GCA_963930645.1. Classification (NCBI taxonomy): domain Eukaryota; kingdom Metazoa; phylum Arthropoda; class Arachnida; order Araneae; family Salticidae; genus Salticus; species Salticus scenicus. Next base: position 62,574,006 of record OZ005649.1, on the reverse strand, counting down.
TTGCTGTAGCTTACGGTGCATCGTCGTAGGCTACGGTATTGTCATCGATTATGAAGTCATGTGCAAAATTTTATGTCAGTCAGACGACCAGAAGTGGCCGAAAATTAAATTGTAAAGTTCCGTTACATACATAGTTACATCATGTCAAGTTAATAAAAGCATGTTAAAAAAATGCCAAATATATTATCTGATAATTTTGAAGTTATTCTATTTGGTAAGCATTTTTTTTTTTTTTTTTTTAAATCCTAAAGCTCTTTTGTAGTATATTATCATTACTCCCATTTAGCGAGAAAGAAGATTTTTCTCCAAATAATATGGCTATGGCATTTTGCTCCAAATAATTGAAAGTATTTTATTTTATTTTATTTTTTTTTTTTATATAGACTATCTATTGGAATTCAGCTGATAAATTTTATTAATTGCAAATGACGAGAGTAACTAACATTATTACTTTTTTTTTTTTTTTTTTACGTTCTGAGTATGTACTTTAAAGAGACTTTCATTGTGATATATTTACTTTCTGTATCGTATTTTAATTCCAAGACTTTTGACTTACTGTTTGTACAAATGTTTCAAAATATATTGGCTTAAAAAAATATCTTTTTATTCACTTTTTAGTAATTTTTATTCGATGCCGCTGATTTACTAGTAAAAACTAGTATGTTTGGCCAAGACAAGACTTTCTTTTATATTTTCTATACAAATTCACTAAGTGCAAATAATTTATTAAAACTATTATTTATTAAAACTAGGGAGCTCTGCCCCCTGCTCGCTCCGTTCACCAACCCCCGAAGGAGGCTTCGCCTCCTCCCCGACTCACTTTACTTATTAACACATGCAGAACTCTACTCGCCTATTCGCTGCTTTCTTTCACTGAAAAGGAATATTAATAGCGCTTATTACAAGACAAAGCAGAAAATTATTATGAAAATCCTCATATTCAATGTCAAATTGAAATATTATATATATATATATTAATAGAAAGAAAATCATAATATCTAGACCATTTTGCATTACAGCTTTAGTATATGATCCTTTTTATTTCTTTTTTACAATCTTAAATCGGGACCACGGTACCCCAGTCGGTAGAGCGCCGAGCTCGTAATTGGAAGATTGTGGGTTCGGTTCTCGAGCCGACCAAAGACCGTCGTGTACACTAATAGTGGTTGGTGCAAGTAAAATATGTCGTAGCTACAATATCCTCCGTGTTCCCATAAAAATTATACCTCTGGGGGCCACCGAAGCTGGGGAGCTATCCCCTTCATGTAGGACCAAAATTGTGGTGTCATGTCTCCGGAACATGCGTCCCAGACCTTCGCCAATTATCCATAGCGCAGTAATGGTGCGACGTCAATCACAACCTACTTAATTATCTACCTACCTACAACCATGGATCATATTTTTAATTTTCCCGTGTAAGAAGATTAATTTACTAAAAGTAGAGAAAAAAAGTTGATATTTATTTTCTTTGTTTTTTACATCCATGGTTTCGGGCCGCGGTGCTCTAGTCGGTAAAGCGCTGAGAACATAATTGGAAGATTACCGATTCGGTACTTCAGGACAGAGGACAGAGTCCTCCATGTTTCCATCCCCACTATACCTCTGGGGATCACCAAAGGGCAGGGGGATCCCCTCCGTGAAGGTTCAAAATTGTGATGACATGTCTCCGGAACATCTCTAGGGGTGCGTCCCAGATCATCGCCAGTTACCCATAGCGCAGTATTGGTGACGTTAAATTTAACCAACCTACCTACCTACGTACAACCATGGATCATATTTTAATTTTCTCGTGTAAAATGACTTCATGGCAGATGAGCAACGTCACTGGAAGAAACTTTTTTCACAATGGCAAATAGAGTACCTTCATAAACTTGTCGTTTTTAGTTAATAACTTATTTAATAAAAATGATAAAAATTTCTAAGGGGCTGTCTGCCTTGGAGTACTCGGAACACATTGATACCTCTCATGACGCGAAGGACTCTGCCCTCCGTTGGAAGATGCTGTCGCAGACAAAAAAAATTGACGCTAATGACAGTAACTATTTTAAATATATTGAGATTATCTAATATGATGAATGTAGATGATCTTCTTCTTACAGAAAAATAGCTATTTATATCCAAAGAAAAACAATTTTATTGTCTATAAATAACATAATAAGAAATGCGTTTTTCTAATGTTTATCCCACAAAGCAAGTTTCGTTCATATCATATGCCATAGAAGTTGAGATATAGCCTCCCTGTTACATAAGAAATTTGCAATGTAGCAGCATCACCTATTGGCCTATAAGCATCCAAACGGATTCAGCATAACGCCTCATAATGGCCTTCTCACATATCAAGTTTTGTTTGATAATAAGCAATAGAACCTGAGGTATAGTCTTCCTTTAAATCGTGGAAATCGCTGCGAAGCAGCGATTTCCCATCTGTTTTTGTTACAGATTTCCCATCTGTTTTTTCCCATCTGTTGGGAAGTTAACACCAAAAGTTGATAAGCACTAATTTATGTCAAGGTGCATGTACGTATACATTTATATGCAATTTTGTGCAGTAGGTTTTAAGATACAGCCTTCATTTAAATTGTGGAAATCACTGTATAGCAGCGCTACTTGTTGGCCGATAAGCATTCAAACTGAATGATCGTAATACCTCAAAATAGTCTTCTAAAATATCAACTTTTGTTTGATTATACGCAACAGAACCTTAGATATAACCTCTTATTAAATTGCGGAAATCGCTGTATAGCAGCGTCACCTCTTGAGTGGTGTATGCAAAAAGTTGATATTTAGGTCAAGCTACATTTTAAAATAAATGTATATACAATTCTGAGCAGTAGTACCGGAGATACAGTCCTCACAAAATATTTGACAGACAGACAGATATTTTCTACAAATGGTCAAATCGTATTCTAAATCATTCGAAAACCTGAAGTTGAAAATTTTTAATAATCCAATACTTTCTTCTATTGAATATAGAAGAAAGTAATAATTATAAATTTTGACAGTAAAGCGAGTGTTTCTGAAAGTTCATAATGAAGAAAATACGTTAATTTTTGGTTGATTTCTTTAGAAATCGACCCATTGCATTCACTTAGTTCATCTATGTATTTATCTGTTTATCTAATGAAAATTTGTCATCACCATAACGTCTGAAATAATAAAACTAATCGAATCAAAGTTTGTCAGTACATTTATCTTACAAATATCATGGATGAGATCGTCAACCAAGTTTCTCTTCTCCGACATTTTGCTATCAAGTTGCGACCACTTGAGAAACTCAAAGCTGCATTGTAAAAAGCATAATTAACCCTACAAGGCTCAATTTTTTTTTAGTGCGCGACAAAAATATATAGGTTGCAATTAGTGATCAGATAAAAGGGAAAACTTATAAAAATAAAAATAAAACCATATTTTACGGAAAAATCAACTTTTTATTTCAGTTCCACATGCGGTACACTGAGCCTTAACTATACTTTTTGATATTAAGCTAGTACAACTGAATTGTTTTGGAAATAGTATTGTATATTGGACACACATACATAGAACTACACAGTATTTTTTTCGAGTCAAAACTGTTCAAACTATTCTTTTTTTATTTTTGAATTCAGACAAACGACTAACGTATCACTTTCATTCAAATTTCCCACTGAGTGCTCTATAACAAAAACACGAACGACATGTTTAGGTAAAGATTCGTATTACTACATTGCTAAATGTCAGTAGCTTCTATCAAGATGTCAAGAGATGTCGCTACTAACAGTTTTATATCTATAGGAACGATTAAAGTCGGTGTTCCACATATGGAACTGGATGCCTTGTAGGGTTAAGACCGAATGTGCTTAAATTTTAATGTATATATAGATCACATAAGAGTCTCAACCAGGTTTATTGATGAACTTGATCCGCCATTTTATTTTAAAATGTCGAATACCTTAAATTAATGAGCCACTTAAAATCAGGTTGCCACTTGAAAATATGTTATCATGATAACTTTTGAAATACTGAATTAATTAGAACTAAAGTTAGGTAGAGGATTTATCATGCAAATATCTTGGATAATTTCACTGGGCAATTTGTTACAATATTTTCTTTCCAAGTTGCGCCCACTGAAAATTTATCGTCCAGGTAACTTTTGAAATACTAAACTAATTCAAACCTGTCAGACAATGGACTTATCTATCATACATCTTGGATGAGTTCGTTAACCAAGTTGCTACGCCATTTTTTTTGCAAGTGGCGGACATTAGAAAATTTGTCATGGCAGTAATTTTTTACCATGTTTTTATTAACTTCGATTCTTGTGTGTTTGTGTGTTTGTCAGGGACAAATCTTGCAATCGATTTTTAACTAACTTCCCGACTAGCTAGATATTTGAAATTTTCAGGACAGCTCACAACACGGTGACAATACATTTTTCTAATAATTTTAGTCAACTGCTTTAAGTTCCGCTGCCTTCGGCAGCGTTTATATGATTCGGCAGAAAATTTATTTAACTAACTTCCCGGCTAGCTAGACATTTGAAACTTTCAGAATAGTTCAGAATAAGGTTAAAATGCATATTTTTAATACCTTTAGCCAACTGTTTCGGGTTCCCGCTGCCTTCGGCAGCGTTATCAGTACAGATTGCAATCGATTTTTTCCTAACTTTCCGACTAGCTAGACATTTGAAACTTTCAGGATAGCTCAAAACACGGTGACAATACATTTTTTTAATACTTTTAGTCAACTGTTTCAGGTCCCCACTGCCTTCGGCAGCGTTTATATGATTCAACAGAAAATTTATTTAACTAACTTCCCGACTAGCTAGACATTGGAAACTTTCAGAAAAGTTCAGAACACGGTGAAAATGCATTTTTTAAATATTTTTAACCAACTACTCCATATTCCTGCTGCCTTCGGCAGCGTTACCATTACAAAGCTTGTAATCGATTTTTCACTAACTTCTCGACTAGCTAGACATTTGAAAACTTCAGGATAGCTCAGAATACAGTGATAATACATTTTTTTTATACTTTTAGTCAACTAATTCAGGTCCCTTCTGCCTTCGGCAGCGTTTATATGATTTGAATGGAAATTTATTTAACAAACTTCCCGACTAGCTAGACATTTGAAACTTTCAGAATAGTTCAGAATACGCTTAAAATGCATATTTTTAATACCTTTAGCCAAATGTTTCGGGTTCCTGCTGCCTTCGGCAGCGTTATCAGTACAAAGATTGCAATCGATTTTTCCGTAACTTCTTGACTAGCTAGACATTTGAAACTTTCAGGATAGCTCAGAATACAGTGACAATACATTTTTTTTTATAGTTTTAGTCAACTGTTTCAGGTCCCTACTGCCTTCAGCAGCGTTTATATGATTCAACAGAAAATTTATTTAACTAACTTCCTGACTAGCTAGACATTTGAAACTTTCAGAATAGTTCAGAATACGGTGAAAATGCATTTTTTAAATATTTGTAACCAAATGTTTCGGGTTCCTGCTGCCTTCGGCAGCGTTACCAGTACAAAGCTTGCAATCGATTTTTCACTAACTTCCCAACAAGCTAGACATTTGAAACTTTTATAATAGCTCAAAACACGAGAGCAATAAATTTTTTTAAAAATTTATCCAATTGCTCCGGGTTTCCACTGCCTTCGGTAGCGTTTATATGATTGAACAGAAAATTTAAAAACATGGTATATAAAAAGATCTTTTTATCTTGTAATTATTAAATAATTTATTCCAGCGAAAGTTATACAGTGTGCTATACACTGCTCTGAAAAAAAAAAAAAAAAAAAAAAAATCGAGATCTGATACTATTTTTGCCGATTCTTATGTAAAATGATCTCCTGAATCCTAATATGACACCCATTTTGCCCAGTCACCACCGTTTTCTAGATACACAACCCCCTCCCTCAATTTCTTTCCCTGTTCGATAATTTTATGACCATGAATTTGATTTGAAAAATGAAAAATAATTAATTTAACACCTAAAAATAAAAAAAATATATAAAGTTTAAAAAATAACATTAATAACAGATTAAAAAAATATAAGATATGTAATGCATAATTTCAGTGGCAAATCCCCCCCAAAAGTTTCCCCTTGTCGTAAATGTTCATGTTTTAGAATTTTCCAACTCTAGCTCCTCAGAAGATATATAACGGTTAAAATAATCCTCCCCCCTCCTAAAAATTAAATTTATAGCCATAAAATCACCGAAAAAATGATAAGAATCCTCTTTTAAACTTGTGACTGATCTCTCGCGTTTCACGAATCAAAAAGAAAGATCTTCCATCCTTTCTGAAAAGCATAGGTAAATTTCGGACTAAATGTCCGTCTGGAATTTAACCATGGAATTTTTCGATTCCCCCCTTTTATTCCGGAACTTACCTACACCCCAAAAGCTACCCTCAAACCAATGCGTTCGCAAAAGCGACGGTATCAAAGGTGGGAGGGGGGGGGATCGAACAATTCCATGGCTAAATTCCAGACCGACATTTGGTCCGAAATTTACCTATGCTTTTTAGAAAGGATGGAAGAGCATTCTTTTTGATTCGTAAAACGCGAGGGATCAGTCACAAGTTTAAAAGAGGATCTTTGCTTTTTTAACGTTTTGTAGCATAAGTTTGATGCAGTATTGTACTGTTAGTACATGCATATGCATAAAATAGTGGTTTTGGTTATAATGTAATCTATTTTCCTTTCGTTTTAATTTCCGTATGAATGACCTTTCATCTATCAATGTGTAAATGACACTCAGATTTTATAGAACTCAATTGCAGCTGTAATAATAAAGTGTAAATACAATAAAATACAAGTTTAATACATGCATACGCATTAAATAGTGGTTTTGGTCATAATGTAATCTATTTTCCCTTCGTTTTAATTTCCGTATGAATGACCTTTCATCATCAATGTGTAAATAATGCTCAGATTTCATAGAACTCAATTGCAGCAGTAATAAAAAAGTGTAAATACAATAAAATACAAGGGTAACGCTATTTATATATGATATATTAAAGATATGTTATCTATATATATAAAAATGAATGTTTGTCTGTATGTTATTTATAAAATCGTAAAAGGCTTGACCGATTTCGATCATTCTTTTTTTGTTTTTTTCCTTATAGGTCAGGGATGGTTTAGGAAAAAAAAATCGAAAAAATCTTTAAAATTAATTAAAATATGAAAATAATAAACTTATTGACTTATATTGACTTAATATAAGCCATTTAAATTTTTAATTGTTGCCAAAAAAAGTTTACGAGATATATTTATTTATTGTTTTCAGCATAAAATGAAATATGCTTTCACGCGAAAAATAAGAAATTACTAAATGTTAAATTGGTCGATGAGAAAATGACACTTTATAATTTTAAAATAAAATAGTAATATTACAAATCTAACATATTTCTTCTGAATTTTATTTCACAGCATTTTTTTATATACCTCAACTTCAGATTTTTTTTTTTTTTTTTTATAGCGGATGAAACACGCTTGGCATAAACGCTAATTCAACAATATATTAAAGGTATTTTCTTATTGATAATTCTTGACAATTTTTTATAATTTTGATGCTGAAGTAGATCGGACATTTTTCGCCAAGGAAAAGATAGAAAGAAATACGCAAGCGAAGTGATGACGTCACTGGCCGTTCGTGGATGTAAGAAAAATATTTCCTATGTTAAACGCCCATTGGATTTTTTGTAAAAAATCATTAAAAATCGAGGAAAAATATTTCCCGATTTTAATCCCCGTATTTAGGTATAGATATGTATTAGTTATCATGTCCATGCATTAGATTAAGTTATTTTTGTTGTAAAATTAACAAAATTTGAGTTTTTAATTTCAAAACTCTAGAAAAAAAAAATGCCAAACTTCCATATTCGATTGAAAACACAAACATTTCATTTCAAAGGATGATATTTACACAATATCCAACTAATATACTGATCAAAAGGGAAATGATAAATATTCTATCATAATTTGAAGTCAAATTTGTTTTCAAATGTCTAAATAAAGTATCTAATATAAGATACTACTATGTTGTAGCGGAATAGATTTGATATCGGTCATCCTTGGTAAAAAAATAAAATATCGCCAAATTATTTGGCGAACATAATTTAATTCCTTTCAAAAATCATGGTTATTTTAACAACTTATTTTAAGACAGTAATGAATAATATGAAACAATATTTCGTACAATGCATATTACGAAAATATACATCTGGCATGTATATTTTCGTATTACGTTTTTGATCACCAAATACAATAAGCGCCAAAAACGACAGAGTTTTGAAATTTAAAATTAAAATTTTGTCAATTTGACAGCAAAATAACTCAATCTAACACATGCACATGATAACTAATACATATATGTACCCAAATATGCGGATTAAAATCGGGAAATAATTTTCTTCGATTTTTAATCATTTTTTACAAAAAATCCAATGGGCGATTGACATAGGAAATCATTTTCTTGCATCCACGGACGGTCAGTGACGTCACACTTCGCTTGCGTATAGGAACGATAATCGCGTAAATTATATTTTGGTCTAAAACGGCAACAAAAATTTAAAAGTCGCCAAGTGCATTAAGGCTGTACCATGATCAAGTTTACATATTAATTAATTTATTTTTCTATATAGTACCAACTACTATTAACTAAGCACGAAGTATATATAACCGCAAAATAATAATAATTGTCTCATGCGATAGAAGTAGCCGATCATAGTATATTGTAATATTATATTTGGCTTGAAATTGCTGTCATTCTATGGTTGATCGATTAAGTCAAATAAATATAGGAAATAACTTGAAAGCAAATATTATGTACATCACGTATAATGTTGCTCATATATAACTAGGATTCAAATATAAAGGGCTACTTCAAAATTTTCGATACTGTCCGTATCGAAATGATAAGCACCTAAATGGAAGCCCACGGGTAAGTCATTGTCGCAGGCAATAGGGACAGGTATCGCAGAATGCGAGGACAAACAAGGCGCTGTCGAAGGTAGCGGGAACCCAAAGCGAACTTTTGAGCGATTTCAGTATTATTATTTTCTCTTTTTTTTCATAAAACTATATAGAAAAGAGTTTCCTTTAAATATAGTGACCAGCGAAGCGGGCAAAGCCTGCTAGTTTTTTATAAACATATGTATAAGATCAACAATTAAAACACATAAATTTCAATTGATTTATTAACATTTTACTATGAAAAAAAATAAATGTAGTTTAAAAAAAACTAAAAAACACGCTTTTAAAGAACATCAAACTAAAAAGTGAAAAATAATTCTTAATATAAGCTGAAAACAATAATGAACGAAAAATACTAGTATAATTGTGAAAAAAGCGTGGGTTGCTCGATGTACGAAAAATATGACACAAAGCACCCCACGCTTTTTTCACTATTATACTAGTATTTTTCGTTCATTATTGTTTTCAGCTTATATTAAGAATTATTTTTCAGTTTTTAGTTTGATGTTCTTTAAAAGCGTGTTTTTTAGTTTTTTTAAACTATATTTATTTTTCACTTTTTAGTTCGATGTACTACGAAAGCATGCTTTTTAAACTATATTTATTATTTTATTATTTATCACATAAATAACTACAGTATGTAAGTTTTTGGTTAAAATTTATACACAATCGAAAATATCCCCATTCGACTTGCAGGCCTCTTAAATCTATCTGTACCAATTTTGAACGGCCTAACAGTATTTCTATTTGTTTTTGCCCCATAGACCCCCCCTTACACCATCACCCCCCTACCCGCCCCTCCTAATAATTTTACAAATTCAAAAATATTCGCATTCGATTTGTAAGTATCGAAAACCTCTATGTACCAATTTTGAACGATCTGACACTATTTTTATTTTTTTGCCCCCCTCCCTCCCCCCCCTTCTTGCCCCTCCTAATAACTTTACACAATCGAAAATATCCCCATTCGACTTGCAGACCTTTAAAACCTATCTGTACCAATTTTCAACGGCCTAACTGTATTTCTATTTGTTTTTGCTCCATAGCCCCCCTTACAGCCCCACCCCCCTACCCGCCCCTCCTAATAATTTTACAAATTCAAAAATATCCGCAATCGAATGTAAGTATCGAAAACCTCTATGTACCAATTTTGAACGATCTGACACTATTTTTTATTTTTTTGCCCCCCCCTCCCCTCCCCCACTTCTTTCCCCTCTTAATAACTTTACACAATCGAAAATAACCCCATTGTCTTGCAGGCCTCTTAAATCTATCTGTACCAATTTTAAACGGCCTAACTGTATTTCTATTTGTTTTTGCCCCATAGCCCCCCCTTTACCCCCCTCACCCCCTACCCGCCCCTCCTAATAATTTTACAAATTCAAAAATATCCGCAATCGATTTGTAAGTATCAAAAACCTCTATGTACCAATTTTGAACGATCTGACACTATTTTTATTTTTTGCCCCCCCCTCCCTCCCCCCCTTCTTGCCCCTCCTAATAACTTTACACAATCGAAAATATCCCCATTCGACTTGCAGACCTTTAAAACCTATCTGTACCAATTTTCAACGGCCTAACTGTATTTCTATTTGTTTTTGCCCCATAGCCCCACCCTTACCCCCTCACCCCCCTACCCGCCCCTCCTAATAATTTTACAAATTCAAAAATATTCGCAATCGATTTGTAAGTATCGAAAACCTCTATGTACCAATTTTAAACGATCTGACACTATTTTTATTTTTTTGCCCCCCCTCTCCCCCCCTTCTTGCCCCTCCTAATAACTTTACACAATCGAAAATATCCCCATTCGACTTGCAGACCTTTAAAACCTATCTGTACCAATTTTCAACGGTCTAACAGTATTTCTATTTGCTTTTGCTCTATAGCCCCTCCTTACCGCCCACCCCTCCCCTCCCCTCCTAATAATTTTACAAATTCAAAAATATCCGCAATCGATTTGTAAGTATCGAAAACCTCTATGTACCAATTTTGAACGATCTGACACTATTTTTTATTTTTATGCCCCCCCCTCCCCTCCCCTACGTCTTGCCCCTCCTAATAACTTTACACAATCGAAAATATCCCCATTCGACTTGCAGGCCTCTTAAATCTATCTGTACCAATTTTGAACGGCCTAACTGTATTTCTATTTGTTTTTGCCCAATAGCCCCCCTTACCCCCTCACCCCCCTACCCGCCCCTCCTAATAATTTTACAAATTCAAAAATATCCGCAATCGATTTGTAAGTATCGAAAACCTCTATGTACCAATTTTGAACGATCTGACACTATTTTTATTTTTTTGCCCCCCCCCTCCCTCCCCCCCTTCTTGCCCCTCCTAATAACTTTACACAATCGAAAATATCCCCATTCGACTTGCAGACGTTTAAAACCTATCTGTACCAATTTTCAACGCCCTAACTCTATTTCTATTTGTTTTTGCTCCATAGCCCCCCCTTACCGCCCCACCCCCTACCCGCCCACAAATTCAAAAATATTCGCAATCGATTTGAAAGTATCGAAAACCTCTATGTACCAATTTTGAACGATCTGACACTATTTTTATTTTTTTGCCCCCCTCTCCCCCCCTTCTTGCCCCTCCTAATAACTTTACACAATCGAAAATATCCCCATTCGACTTGCAGGCCTCTTAAATCTATCTGTACCAATTTTGAACGGCCTAACTGTATTTCTATTTGTTTTTGCCCCATAGCCCCACCCTTACCCCCTCACCCCCCTACCCGCCCCTCCTAATAATTTTACAAATTCAAAAATATTCGCAATCGATTTGTAAGTATCGAAAACCTCTATGTACCAATTTTAAACGATCTGACACTATTTTTATTTTTTTGCCCCCCCTCTCCCCCCCTTCTTGCCCCTCCTAATAACTTTACACAATTGAAAATATCCCCATTCGACTTGCAGACCTTTAAAACCTATCTGTACCAATTTTCAACGGTCTAACTGTATTTCTATTTTTTTTTGCTCCATAGCCCCCCCCCCTTGCTGCCCCACCTGCGGGCTGAATTTCTAAAATTCCAGAAATTGGTTTTTAGATAGTTGCCTTAGCTATATTTTAGAGTAAAAATTTCACGTATATCTATTTTTTTTTGTTTGGGATATATAGGATTATGCGAAATCACGTTTTACGCATGTTAAATCACGTTTTGCCCCCCTCCCACCGCCCCCCTTGGGGACCGAATTTCAAAAATTCCAGAAACCGATTTTTAGACATTTGTATTAGCTATATTTTAAAGCAAAAATTTTACGGATATCTGTTTTTTTTTGTTTGAGAAATGAAGGATTTTGTGCAATCACGTTTTGCTCCAGGAGAAGTTACAAACAAACATACATACATACATACATACAAGTGAAGCTAATATAAGCGTGTTAAAAACAATACAGTTATAAAACAAGAATTTGAAATATAAACAGCAAAATATTATTAAGAGAGATATGCTTATATTACAATTTATTTAAACATTGTCGTATTTTTATGCTTCTAATTCCAAAATCAACTCTAAAACAGAAATAGTCGAACAAGATATAAAAAAATATAATTAATATAACAAAAAAATAATCCATCTATTTTCTGAGTACACACAGATTAAAAGTTGTGCTCACATTTACAGAGGAAGATAACACACAAAATTCAAATAAATTAGAAATTTTCAAGATAGCATTCAGATAATACCACTTGTCGGCCGATATTAACCAGTGTAAAACTGGTGCAGTTTTACACGGTAGAATCTGAGATTTAGCCTTCTCACAATCAAGGCAAATTGCAACATAACATCATTGCCTGTCGATCAATGTACACTTAAGTTAAAACTGGTAAAGTTACACACAGTAGAAATACAGCCTTGAAATAAACCGAATATTTTCAATGTAGCAGCGCCACCTGTTGACTTATATATATATACTCAAATTAAAACTTCGACACTTCTACACTGCAGAATATGTGATATATCCTACTAGTAAACAGGGAAAATTGGACCTAAGAGGGCCACCTACAATACAACAAACACTCAGGTCGAATTGCCTGGTTGGTAAGATGCTACCGTAAACAGTAGAAACTCTGATTAGACATAGGGTTGGTGGACGTAGGGTGCACTACATTTTTCGCTATCGAAGACAGTGGAGGGTGTTAAGTGGTTTGTACGATTTCCACAATTCTTTTTTACTTTGTATTTCTAAAACGATATATATATTGTTACAAAATTGTAAATAATTGTGTTTATTTTTGTATAAATTCTTTCAAAGAGGCTTAGTAAGTTGATAAAGTGCTAATTTTGTGCATTTCTAGTCGTTTTAGCGTTGAAATAGCTTTATTATCCCTTAAAAACGCAGTAAAAAGCCCCAATAAGGCAGGTAATGGATTTGGCGCCAAATTTGGCGACTTTTTCCCACCTTGGCGACTTTTTTGACGACCTTGGCAAGAAAATCCTTATAAGGGATATACCAAATATGGAAGCTCTAATCCCATTGGCTGATGAGATATGGAGATTTCTGGAACGTTCCACGCTTTTCTACAGGGGTATATAAGCCTGCTTTCTCGCCAAGGCGAGTCAGTTCATTTCAGTTTTCAGCCAGCTTCGCTAGTGCTTGCATTGCTCTTGCGCCTCTTTGGAAGAGACTTGCTTTATGTGTTATTGCTATACACTTTGTACTGTGGATTTGCTATTGACAGCTGTTGTTTAAGCTCTGTTTACTGTTTGAATTGAAGCTGATACTTGGTTTATAGACCTGTATTTTTCTGGAACTTTCTGTGAATAAATTATTGAATTTTTGTAAGTTTGGCCTTTCATTCTCGGACAACTCACGAACCCCCAAGTACGCAACATTTCTGGTGTCAGAAGCGGGATTGTCTGTGAATGGTGATTACTAGAGCTATGGAGCAGGAGATGAAAAAAACTTCTAGAAAGCTTAGCTACCCAGATTAATCAGATCAAAGTTAGCCTGAGTCAAGAGATGAATGAAATGGAAGCCGGACAGGAAAAGATGGAAACCGGATTGATCGAAAGAATGAAAGAAGGACATAGAGAGATGAAAGAAAGTATGGAGACATCGCAAAGAGAGTTGAAAGACACTATGGGTGAAGTTCAGGAAGAAATTAAGTGAATCCAAGAAAATGTTGAATGCAATCAAGAGGAGATGAAGAGAGAACTTTCGGCAGTAAAGGGAGTGATTGAAAGTAAATTATCGGATATGGAAAGCAGAGTAGATGGAATGGAAGAGAAAGTTTTGAAAATAGAAGAGAATTTTGAAAAGAAAGCTATGACGATAGAAGAAAATGTTATGAAGGTTGAAGAGAGTGTTACGAGGATAGAACGGAGTTTCGAGGAGAAAGTTAAAGAAAATTTTGATCAGGAACTGAAAGAAAGGTTTTCAGAGATAGAAGGTAAACTGAAGAGAATAGAAGAAGGTCTGGAGAGAAAAGTGGAAGAAAAGTTAGAATCCATGCCCCAGGAAACTGAAAAGAAAGAGAGAAGAATCCAGAATCAGAAATTTATCAAGCTATCTACCTACGATGGCAGTTCCTTCTGGCATGTATATAAGACGCCGTAGCTGAAGCTAACGGCTGGGACTCTACCGCCAAGTCAGTCCACTTAGCAACAGCATTACGGGGAGATGCAGCTGAGATACTGAGAAATGTTTCTAAAGAAGAAAGGAACGACTTCCAGGCCTTGACTAGAGCACTGGAGCTACGGTTCGGAGAGAAGTGTTCTAAGGAGTATAGTCGCCTCCAGCTAAAGTCCCGTTGCCAGAAAACGGGCGAAAGTTTGCAAGAGCTGGCAGCGGACATTCAGAGATTGTCACACCCCATATAGCAAAAAGTTTTCCATAGGAACTCCGTCGGAGGTTTGTTAATTTCTCCGACGGAGTTCCTGTTTTTCCCACATTCCTCCTACGGTGTTCCATGGGTATTTCAAATGTCCGCAATAGCGGCGTCCGTGGAAGAGCCTTCGTGTATCTGGAACGGAGCGCAGTCGGAAGACAGAAGGAAAAATCGAATGGGAACTTTCAAGGTCATAAAACACTACGGAACTTGTTTTCCTTTTCCTGTATTGTAGTCTGTGATTCATAATAAGAGTCTTTGCTATTTAGTTTATATATAATTATGTAGATCAAATTTATAAAACAGAATTAGGAGTAGCAGTTATGTCATTGGAATAATACGGCCACTTCAATTTTAAAGTAATATTGTAATTATGGTTAAGTTAAAATTGATGGGAAAAGTAGAGTATCTCGGAATCATTTGTGCTTTATTTTCTTTTTAAGTTTTTATATACATTTTTATTGTTTATATGTTCATGGCCTTATATCCAAAAAAAGTTCATTTTTATTTTAAAATGCTAAGGGAAAAAAGAAGCAACTAAATAAATAAAATGAGAATATAAATAAAAGAATTTTTAAAAAAGTCGAATTAAATATCTCAGAAACCTTTATAAAAATTATATTCACTCAAAAATAGTGAAGTGAATTGCATCAGGCGTACCAAATATTAATAAAATAAAATAAAAATAAAAATAAAAAATGTAATAATAGCAATATGACAGTAACTTTTGTGAAAATAGCTATATTACTCTACATCGATGTTTCTGAAAGCTTTTGCTCTTCATGCACAAACCATCAATGATTGGGATTCCCATAGCACAGGAAAGAGAATAATCTTTTCCTGAACTACCCCCCCACACACACACACACACACACACTCCTTAAATAGAGTTTCAGCCTTTGCTTGTTTTTCTATTCATCTTTTTTCTTTTAGTCGATTTTTGTCCATTTTCAATTACAACAAACTTACTTTAAAGCTATGATTCTAGTAAAAAAACTAAATAAGAAACAGAGGAAAGAATTTCTTGTTTAATAGGGAATCAGTGTTTAAAATTTCTGGGAGGGGGGGGGGGGGGGGGAGGCTAACCCCTTACAATGCCAGCGCCACATTTTCAATTCCTTACGATAGTTTTGTAGCAAAATTAATAATTTAAATTATATGCATTTACATTAAATATTGATACTTGAATAGAAATATAACAATTTTCAATTTTTGGTTTTTCACGTTTTTAGATGGCTTGAACTTGAATTAATCATTTAAAAAAAAAAATGCTCATCAGTCTGTGATAAAAGTTTTCTGTTAGCTCTAGCCCAAAATCTAATACACAGAATTTTTTATGAATTTTCAAGGTTGATCATAATTAAACTGATTATTCTCAATTATAAATCCGCAATTCCATTGCGAGAATGGCACCAACTTTGTGGAAAGATTAAATAAGACAAAAAACAAAGGATTCCGAAAAAAAAAAAAAAAGTTTTTAAACTTACCGCTGTGGCAATATGTGACACTCTTTTTCTAAGTTTCCGTCTTGTTTTTTTTAATATTTAAAATTAATAATTGTGCAATTTACAAAGTATTACTTTTGTCTACAATTCTTATTTTGAAATTGGAGACTTTGCATTAATTTGTCACAAAATTTGCATTTTTTAAAACTGTCTTTGCACAGCATCATATATTCTCCTAGTACAGACATTTTCAATTTTTTTCATTTTTCGCGGAATTCTTTGGACCCCCCATCTTTATTAATCTTCGCATAAAATTTACCGCCATTCCCTCAATTAGATTGGGCTACAGAACATTATGAACACTGTGAGTTTAATTATGGCCATCTTGTATACTAAAATGTATCTTGAAATAAATTAGTGCTTATCAACTTTTGGTGCAAATCGCTGAACAGTTGGAGCTGTTTGTTGTACTGCAATTTTCCCTTTGTTTAGGAAGGCTAAATCACAGCTTCTATTAAGCATAATTGCATAAAACCTGATTTGTGAAACCGGCATTATGTATACATATATTATTTCAATTTGGGTATATATCGGCTGACAGGTGGCGGCACTATATTCAAATCCATGTACAGTAAGGCTATATATCAACTTCTAGAGCGTATAAAAAAGAAAAAAAAAATCTTCATATGTGATGACTTCCCAAATATTTATGTAGGAACTTAAATTTTATTAATCGCATTGAGATTTATAATGATGTTGAATAATACATTCCTTTGTTTTAAAATATTTTCATGCTTCTGACAATTTTATAAATGTGTTGCTGTAAATTGAATAATAATAATAATAATAATAATAATAATAATGTAGCTACACAATGACACAATTATGAACAAAATGAGAAATGCAGCTAAATACAATTTTTACTTTTAATTATTATTATTATTATTATTATTATTTCTCATCAAAATACCGACGATTTGATATAATTTTTAAACATCAATAAAATAAATTAATAATATTTATAAAAAATTAATATTTCCCATACTTTTTGAAAAGATAAATGAATTTATAATAAATTGTTAAAATACAAATTAAAAGATTTTTTTTTTTTTTTTTTTTTTTTAATATTTTGGTTCACATGGAGTTTAATATTCAAAAATATCTTCCATAAGGTTTATTTTTAGATACTAATTATTATTATTATTATTTAGAAAATATATGCTCTTGAATTCCTTCATGGAAACCCATAAACAAAAGCAATAATTTATCTGGAAGCACTAACTTGAGTTATTTTTTTTTCGCTACATCAAATATGTTTGAACACAAATTATAATTATTTCAAACATTTAGTAAGTTTTAGGTATTAAGATAATTTCCATTATTATATCATTACCAGTCCGTCTGTGACGGCCTAGCGCTCAATCTTTACACATTTATTTCCAAATTTATTTTTCCTTGTGAGTTCAAGTTACTAAATACTGGTCTACAGGATATTTAAAACAAATGACTTTGTCTCTTAAATTATGATATTTATATGTTTTAGTTTCGAGCTCTAAATGTCTTCAAAAAATTAAAAATGACATCGTAATTCTTTAATTAAAATTTTCTAACGATGTGTCTATTTAATTATTTATATTACTCATTTCTCGTGACGTGGTTGAATTCTATATATTTAATTTATTATTATTATTTTCCCTGACATATTAAAAATCCGCAGATTATACAGATTGAATCCATGAATGAATCTTTCAAACCGTGCAAATCCTGGATAAATTTCAGTTTCTTTATCTCAATACATTGTTGCCTTTGTGATATAAGTTATTCCGTTAAATTATTCTTTATAATTATTTTATTAAGTTTAAATGCACACATGGAAACCATGAATAAAATTGTAGTTTGTTTATTCCAATGCATAGTTTTAGCTTTTACATCATTTTTAACGATAGTTCCGGGAAACTCGGGCTTTTATTAAAAACAAGATTAAACCTATACCGTTTTTTCAGACTACCTAGTATGTGCCATATACTATTAGTCTATACAGTACCGTTTAAAAGGTAAAATACAAAAGTTTCGTTAATTTTGCGGTCTGAAGCGCTAGACCTGAAGCAGTTACGACCTTGATTTGAAGCAGCTTTAACAGAAAATAATACTATTGTTAATGATAATTAAACAGAAAATAAAAAATAATTTTCATAGCTTCGTTATGGATTACACAATGCTATTTTATGACAGGTTTGACGCTTCCGAAAATGTTTATTATGTATTAAACATGCAAATAATTTTTAATATATTCTCTTTTACTCCCCCCCCCAAAAAAAAAAAATAATAATAATAATAATAATAATAATAATAAATAAATAGGAAAAGTGCATTTTTATGTATATGCAATATATAGATTTAGTTATTATTTATTTTTATCTTTTCATGAAAGAGTGATTTTAAATGTTTTCATTTTGCTTCAATTTATTTGCCTTAACTATTTGAGTTTATTTATTTATTTTTTTTTATCTATCAAAAACTTTTTAAGATGTATTAAATAAGAAAACTTGTGTACAATCAATATTCAAACTGAAAACCCATCAATGCAGTGGCACGTGTTTGCACCTGTGGAATTTTTCTTCTCCCATCTTTGTTTAACTCTTCAGTCCCATGAGTATGAAATTTTTATCTACCTCAGAATCCTAGTAAAATGGCCGAGATTTTACTTCCATTCACGGATTAAAAGAGTCGAAAGTACACAGCGGTTTCTTTTTCTATTCATATTAGCGGAAGAATGGATTATTGTCTGGTCAAGTTTTACTGCATAGAGGGTGTGCAATATATTTTACACGAAATGCCTGGTGCTATGGCCAAAACGAATAATTCTGCTTTCGAAACTTAATACAGATTATAAGAATTCAAATTCACATAGGATTTATGGAATGTCATAAAGCAGATATTATATTGTCTATAATAATAATAAAAACTCGATGCATTTTATTTTGCTTATTTTAAGATAGGAGACATGCAGGGTTTCTAACAACTTCATTTTATAAATTCCTTTTTTTTTTCAAAATTTCTTTTTTATTTACAAAAATTAACAATTAACTAAAGTGTAAAGAATGATTAAACCGCTGTGTTATAAAGAATATTATATATATATATATATATATATATATATATATATATATATATATATATATATATATATATTATTCTTTATATAAATAAAGTGTGTTTTATATTTTGCATGCAGTGCTTTGAATATATATATATATACACATATAGCAGCTAATACAAACGGAATATGCAATTTAAAATATGCAAATATTCGTTCGATATTCAATCTTATCAAGAAAGAAACTAATTTTAAATTTCCAGGGATGGAACACGGGCGCAGAATTCATACCGGAATCCGTTTAAGAAATTTCTCTACCTATAATATCGTTGATTTAAGAAGTAGAAAATTTTCTTACATTGAGAGTGGTATGAATTCTGCGCCCGTGTTCCATCCCTGAATTTCTGAAAACGAATAAAAAAGCAGTAAAACAAAAATGATTTCATAAATATAATTTAATTATGTAGCTGAGTCTTATTATTTCTGATTCAGACTGCCGCTCGTTGCGTGATTGTAAACACTACACACGCACATGTATTTGTATATACGCATATGTATATAATTTTAAATCATAGTGAAATTTAATATAAGAACAACATAATTAATACCAATTTCATCCATATATATATATATATATATATATTTCTTGAATCATATCCAACCTTCTGTTAAATTTACCTTTTTTTTTTTCCCTTTTCATAGTGAAATTTGCAAAACAACGCGTTAAAAATTAAGCACATTTTAAACATTTTTCTTTTCTTTTTTAAATTTATGAATTATAAATTGTCTTTTTCTTTCTTCTGTTTTTTAACATTCTAAAAAAGCAATTCATTTAAACATAAAATTAATGTGTTAGATGTTTACATAATTTGTTTAAATTTTGAATACTTGAATTTCAACAGTAATTTAAATTTTTTAAAGTAAAATTTATTTAAAACATTTTAATGCATAAATAATACATATACATGTATCACTGTATGAATAAATCTATCTTCTTAAACTGATAACAGTGCTTTTTTTTTTTTTATGTCATTGTGTAAGAATCGCTCTTTTAATCTAAGTATTTTTAACTATTTATTTTTTCAAAGCTTGATAAATGCAATGGAAAACAACATTTTATAATAATTTTTAATTGTTACTACAGACAATATGCATTATTTCAGACAATATTTTTTCAACTTACGATATTTTCTGGCAAACATTTTTTCCCCCTTTATTTATTTATTTATTTTTATTTTTTTTATGTAAACATATAAATATCAAGATATAGTCAAATACAATAAAGAAAATAGTTTTGTAAACGTTTTAAAGTAATCGTGTGAGAAGCACTTTTTCTTAAATTATTAATCCAATTATTTTTAAAAATCTTTTTTTTTTTTCTTTTTTTTTTTTTCAATGAATATGCAAACTTGATAAGATTTTTTTTTTTTTTTTTTTTTTTTTTTAAACAAATGGTGTAGTAAAAATAAATAAAAAATAAAAATTAATAGCATTTCTTTTGGGTCGATATAATAACTTGAAAGAGCGATATGTATACTGTTTTTCGGCACAAAACAATTGATATGAGGAAGGTTTTTATATATTTTTTTTATCTTTTATTTTCTTGAAAACACTTTTATTTTATTTTATTTTTTTTAATTAAAATAATCTAGAGGTTCTGCCTTTGTATTTAGTCTGTAGCCCGAACGCGAGCAAAACAAACTGGTTGAAACACGTGCGGTTACCGTCTCCAAATTTCTGGCAGTGGTCGTGATTACGCATGCGCCTAGCAAGCACACCTGCTCATGACACAACACTCCAATCGGGTTTCTCCACTGGAAATTCTAGGGACGAAAATCCCTTGAAGTGTTTCCGAAGGCCTTCCCAAGGGAAAAAGTCCCACGGACGTTTATCCCGAGAACTACCTGTGTACTTTTATCCTTAGGAATGAAACATTAGGTTTTCCCTCGGATTTCCCACACATTTCCGTTTTCTTCCGGGAAGAATCTCGGATATATAGGGATATCCCAGGGAGTAATGTAGGGAGATCGTTGCTATATGGGACCTAGCATTCTCAGACTGTCAAGCTGACACTCGAAGCGACTTAGCTCTTCAGTACTTTATCGATGCTGTTCGGGACCCAGAAATTCAAAAAGCGCTGAGACTCTCCAACACCAGAGACGTAGAATCAGCTTTAAGCTATGCACTTAGGATAGAGGCAGCCCAACAAGCCTCCCGTAAAGACCGCCTTACCATAAGAGCAGTCTCATTAAATGATCTTAATGAGATTTCGCAGCCTGGAGAATAACAAGGAAATGAAGGACCGGAATATAAAGTGCAGGGGCTGTAGAGGGGATGGTCACGTGAAGAGGAACTGCCCTGTACGACCAACTATAGGAAATCACCCGTCTTCACCATCACTACAGGGAAACTAAGAGGAGGCCATCTCGCGGGGCGGAGGTCGCCTGAAATTAAAGATCCCCAATTTACAGTATTTCATGTTTCATCGATGAGTGGCGGCGATAATGGACTTTACGTCTAAGGCCAAGTTAACAATACCGCCTGCCGGATGATTCTGGACACGGGAGCCAACGTGACCATCATTAGAGCGGATTTGGCTCAAGAACTAAAAGAGAAGATCATCTGGACGCCGCCCTGTGTTAAACTCCAGACTGTGACCGGAGACGAAATTAAAATATATGGGAAAATGAACTTGACCATCACTTTTGGGAATGCCATTTACCATTGTGGTGTATTTCGTCATTGTATTCCTGATTTAATCTATTGGACTGTTGGTAAGTGACGTCACGTCCAATCAATGATCTGTTCATTCCTTTTTACGTTTATCTCTGCTAGAACAGATCGCAGTCTTAAAAATGTAGTCGTTCATGTTACTTGTATTTTTCATCTGTAATTGTCATAGTCATCTATTAAATTTTATGTGTTTAAAATGAAACGCCTCGTCATATCCTAGTTATGGCTTATAAATCTTCTCCCGCCTACAAAATACTATATTGGCGACGAAATGAAAAAGAAAAAAGCAAAAAGAAGTTTTGCTCTTCAACATTTTAATAATATCTACTTCAAGATGATTAAAAATGCAATCTGCAGTTCTTCATAAAGAAAATTGATATTTCGAAAGTAACGAAAAGCGATCGGAGACGGGCAGTTGGTGAGTTTTTGTCTACTGTCAGGCCGGAAATGCATAGGCGCCAGAGATAATTAGTTGTCTACGATTTTTTATTTTTTCGGGAAAGAGAAAAAAAGGTATTTACACATTTATTTTATTTTTTTTCTTTCTGTTCTTTTATTAGATTGCATGTTTTTATTGTTAGAACTAGTATATTTTCATTAAAAATGTTTCAAAATTTTAAAGAATTCAATGATTCGATTGAATCTTTTGATACTTATATTAGAAGATTAGAACAGAACTTTATTTTGTTTGATATTATAGATGAAAAAAAAGTTAGTGCCTTAATAACTTTTATCGGCCCGAAATTATATAATTTACTTACAAATTTAGTGTTCCCAGATCTTCCTGAATCAAAAACTTACACTGAATTAGTAGATGTCTTAACAAAACATCTGTGTAAGATACCTAACAAAATCAGTGAACGCATTAAATTTAGAAAATGTTGTCAAGGAGATAACGAATCTGTGCAGGATTTTAGTGTTCGATTAAAGAAATTTACAACACATTGTGCGTTTACAGGCGATTCGCTGTCAGAAAATTTGTTAGAACAATTTTTACGCGGATTGAAAAATGAAACAATCCAAAGCAAATTAATGTCTCAGGTTGAAGATTTAACATTTGAAAAAGCAGTAGAACAAGCCGTAACTATGCAAAGTACTGAAAACGACATGATAGAATTACAAAATAAAAATTTGAATTTGAATAAAGTTTATGTTAGTGTTAGGAAACCAAAACAAAATTATTCTTAAAATAACTTAAGTAAACAAAACGTGAACAAAACTGCGAGTGCAAATAAAAGTAAAACTTATTGTTATCGTTGTGGAAATAGCTCTCATTTAGCAAATGTTTGTAAATTTATTAATGCAGTTTGCATTTTTTGTAAAAAACGTGGTCATTTGAGTAAAGTGTGTCAGAACGCACAAAACAATGTTACTTAAAAGAAAAATGTAAATGTTCTTGATACTGTAGACATTTTGTCGTTACAATCTGAAGGCACTAAACCTATAAAAATTTGGGTTTTGATAGAAAACAGTGCTAAAGCAGAAATGGAACTTGATACGGGATCGGCGATTTCCGCCGTACCGATAAATCGTTTTCGGAGAATATTTCCAGAACATAAAATGTTTCCTGCTGATGTAAAATTAAAAACAGCCACGGGAGAAATTTTTCAGCCCGAGGGATTTGTTAGAGTAAATGTAACTTACGAAAACAAAACTAGGAATGTTAAGTTATATTTAGTTAAAAAAGACAATTTTCCTTTATTGCTAGGTAGGGATTGGATAACTACATTTAATATATTCCCAAACAATTTACAAACTGTTCCGGTGAACAAAGTACAAATCTCGGATAATTTAAATAATTTACTAAATGAATTTACGGATTTATTTACAAATAACGTAGGTGAAATTAAAAATGTTAAAGCTGAATTACATTTAGAGAAAGACTCATCACCAATATTTTGTAAATCGCGAACAGTTACGTATGCATTAAGGAATGCGGTAAATGAAGAATTGGAAAGATTAGAAAATGAAGGGATAATAAAAGCTGTTAGTACTAGTAAATGGGCAACACCTATTGTTCCGGTGGTAAAACCTAATGGGAAAATTCGTTTATGCGGCGATTTTAAAGTCACGGTAAATAAATTTTTGAAGGTTGACAAATACCCGCTACCAAAAATTGAGGATATATTAGCAACTTTAGGGGGTGGATTACATTTTACAAAGATTGACTTAAATCAAGCATACTTGCATTTACCGGTAGAGGAAAATTCACAAGAATTACTTACTATTAACACTCCTAAAGGCTTATTTCGATTTACGCGATTACCATACGGAATTGCCAGTTCGCCAGCAATATGGCAGAGAACTATAGAACAAATTTTAAAAGGTATAGAGGGTATTTCAGTTTTTATTGACGATATATGCATCTCAGGGGAAACGGATGAAATACATTTAGAGCGATTAAAACAAGTACTAGAAAGGTTACGTGAATATAATCTTAAAATAAATAAAGAAAAATCTTTTTTCATGAATGATGAAATTACATACTGCGGTTACAAAATTGATAAAAATGGCATACACAAAACGCAAGAAAAAATTTCTGCTATTTTAAATGCTCCAATACCTCAAAACGTAACTCAAGTAACAGCGTTCCTAGGCTTAGTATCTTACTATTCTAGATTTGTTCCTAAATTATCTACGATTGCTTATCCTCTAAATGAATTATTACGTAAAAATGTAAATTTTCAGTGGACTAAAAAATGTGAAAATTCATTTAATGCAATTAAACAGGAAATTACTTCCGAAAGGATTCTCACCCACTTTAATCCTAAATTACCCTTAATTTTAGCCACTGATGCTTCTCCATATGGAATTTCGGCAGTACTTTCGCATACAATGCCAGATAACTCCGAAAAACCCATAGCTTTTGCTTCAAGAACTTTATCTTCTGCAGAAAAGCGGTATAGTCAGGTAGATAAAGAAGCGTTAGCAATAATTTTTGGTGTAAAGAAATTTTTTCAATTTTTATATGGTAGGAGATTTACTCTGTATACTGATAGTAAACCCCTAGTTTCCACATTTTCACCCGTAAAAAGTATTCCGGTTCTTTCGGCAGCTAGAATGCAGAGATACGCATTATACTTACAGACATTTAATTATGATATTAAATATAAAAAATCTACAGAGCACGGAAATGCCGATGCTCTATCACGTCTTCCATTACGTAGTGAAGACTTACTGCTGCCGTCGTCCGATTCGCTACAACCAGAAAAAGTGTCACCAACTTTGTCACCAAATTTATTTGGCAACCTTGATGAATCCGATTGTTTATTTATTCATCAAATCACATCGTTACCGTTAAATACAAAGATATTATGTGCAAGTTCTAAGCGAGATCCAACATTGAAAGAAATGTACCGACATTTAATATCAGGCACACAGATGCCAAATTACTTACTTTTCGGACATAAACAACAAGATTTTTCTATACTAAATAATTGCATACTACAAGGGAATCGTGTTGTAATTCCTACTGTTCATAGACAAAAAGTGTTAGAAGATTTACATTTTGGCCATTTTGGCATAGTTAAAATGAAAGCACTGGCACGTAGTTTTGTATGGTGGCCAGGTATTGATAAAGACATTGAGAATTTAGCAAATAACTGTTCTGTTTGTATTAAATTAAAACATAATCCTCCTAAAATGGAAAATCATCACTGGGAATGGCCTACAACACCTTGGAACAGAATACATGTAGACTTTTTTGGTCCAATGATGGGGAAAATGTTTTTAATCCTAGTACAGTAAATGGACAGAAGTGTTCATTGTTCCTAATACTACGGCTGAGAACACTATAAACTGTCTTTCTTCGCTTTTTGCCAGATATGGCTATCCTGTGTCCCTTGTGTCTGATAATGGGCCACAATTCATTTCAGAAAAATTCGAACATTTTCTACAAAGTAAAGGCATAAAACATAGTTTAACTGCACCGTATCATCCCTCTACAAATGGTCAAGCCGAAAGATATGTCCAAATAATTAAAAAAGGATTGAAATCCTTAAGTTCAGAACCCGGAAATCTCCAATTTAAGTTAAACGAATTTTTATTCCATTACCGAATAATGCCTCATATTACAATATGGGAGAGTCCCGCATCATTATTTCTGAAAAGAAATATCAGATCAAAATTAGATTTGCTTGTACCAAATGTTAAAAATTATGTTGAAAACAAACAACATAAAAATGTTTTTAACAAGAAAAAGATAAGAGAATTCGAAATAAATGAAAAAGTTGCAGTACGCAATTACACATCAGGAGATAAATGGAAAATAGGTAAAGTAATTGCCAGACTAGGTAAACTACATTATAAAATTCAAGTAGGTTCATGTGTATGGAAAAGACACGTTGATCAACTGAAAAGTGTAGGTTCCAGAGTACAACTGGAGGAAACTACAAGTCCTGGTGAAATTGAAAAGAACACTCTTGATGCAAACATTTCCATAGTTCCCAATAGCAAGAGTCCACACCTGCAAAGCAATGGAGAATCTAAGTCTGGTAGGAGGCCTGCCATTTTACCAGATCCAGTGCCAACCAATCCCTCCATTATACCAGATCCAGTTCCAACCGACAGTAGATCTGTGTCTACAAAGCCTGGAGAAATTGACTGTGATAAAAATATCAACAGTACTATAAATAAAAATAAACTAAAATCTGAACATTCAAAACTTAAAAACACTAATTTGTCTTTTTCTGAACAGGTTGTAAGAAGAACATCTAGAGTAAGAAAACTTCCCATCAGGTATGGTATCCAGAATTAAGGGGAGGAGAAATGTGGTGTATTTCGTCATTGTATTCCTGATTTAATCTATTGGACAGTTGGTAAGTGACGTCACGTCCAATCAATGATCTGTTCATTCCTTTTTACGTTTATCTCTGCTAGAAGAGATCGCAGTCTTAAAAATGTAGTCGTTCATGTTACTTGTATTTTTCATCTGTAATTGTCATAGTCATCTATTAAATTTTATGTGTTTAAAATGAAACGCCTCGTCATATCCTAGTTATGGCTTATAAATCTTCTCCTGCCTACAAAATACTATAACCATCATATGGCATATGTGGCTGATATAAGAGATCCTTTAATCATTGGAATTGATTTCCTGAGAAAATTTAACTTTCAGTTGGACTTCAAGAATAGTGAACTGCATTCGAGTTCGGAAGACATCGCTGTGTTCAACACTGAAAATCAAGACATTCAGACAATTTGCCAGATAACAGCGAAGTCCGAAATTTCCATCCTTCCACACACAGAGACAATAGTTTCAGGAACACCAAAAACAAAGCAATACTTCCGCTATGGACTGATTGAATACCCGAATACAGACAATAGCCCAAGAGGAGTTCTGGTAGCTTCACCTCTAGTAGATCTCACAAAGAGTACTATTCCTGTGAGAGTCGCAAACATCAGCGATAAGGTCCGAACAGTGAAGAAGGATGAGGTGTTAGCCTGCACTCCTGTAACATGCATAAACCGCCCCACGCAATCAACGGAATCCAAGTCGTCTGAGCAATTAACAACGGAACTACTCAAGAATGCGGAATTAGGAAGTGAACAGAGGTGTGCTGCGGAGAAGCTACTCCAAGAATTTAAAGACCTTTTTTCTCGAACACCTGAAGACGTCGGGAGAACGAACATCACCCAGCACAGAATTAATACAGGAAATCATCCTCCAATCAAACAACATCCAAGAAGATTTCCATTAGCTAAACAAGAAGAGGTCACTGAAACTCTTTAATGAAATGCAACACAATGACGTCATCGAGCCATCAACGAGTCCTTGGGCCTCTTCCATAGTACTGGTGCGAAAAAAGGATGGTTCAACAAGATTTTGCGTGGATTATCGTCGTTTGAATGACGTCACGAAGAAAGACAGTTACCTTCTTCCCAGAATTGACGACACATTAGACACACTTGCTGGCAATGAATGGTTCTCGACCTTAGATCTGAAGAGCGGTTACTGGCAAGTAGAATTACATCCTGATGATTGTGAGAAGATTGCATTCACCACGGGACAAGGACTGTGGCAATTTAAAGTTATGCCATTCGGATTATGTAATGCACCTGCCATCTTCGAACGCCTGATGGAGACAGTGCTAATAGGACTTGCCTATGAAGCCAGACCACTCCACAAGCTGACAGAAGCCAAACAGAAGTTCCTGTGGACAGATGAATGTGAAAAAGCGTTCAAGCGACTTAAAGAAGCCGTAACATCATCGCCTATCTTGACGTATCCACAGCCCGACAGACAGTTCATACTCGATACAGATGCCAACCATGAGAGTGTCGGTGCTGTACTGTCGCAGGAAACTGATGGTCAAGAACATATCATTGCCTATTGGAGTAAATGCCTGTCTAAACAAGAGCGAAATTACTGTACCACCAGGAAAGAGCTACTCGCCATCGTAAAAGCCATCGAACATTTCCATCATTACCTCTATGGCAGAAGATTCCTGCTCCGGACTGACCATGCATCTTTAACGTGGTTGTTCCAGTTCAAGAACCCGGAAGGATAGATTTCCATGTGGATACAACGCCTCCAGGAATATGACTTTGAGATACGTCATCGTAAAAGGACTCTACATGGTAATGCAGATGCATTATCACGGAAGCCCTGCTCGGAAAGCTGTAAGTACTGCTCTAGAGCCGAACAGAATTACCTGCCTATAAATCCGGTTGCCGGCCAAGTCACAGTCTCAACACCATCAGAACAAGATCCCGATCCATGGAGTGACGAAGAACTTAGACAAGCCCAGTTGGAAGATCCTGACATAAATCCAATATTACAGCTGAAGGAGAGGACCAGCAACAGACCTACCTGGCAGGACATTTCCAGATTCAGTCCCATTACGAAAAGTTATTGGGCACTTTGGGACTCTCTTCATATCAGAAACGGCGTATTATACAGAAAGTGGGAATCTGATGATGGGAAAAGCTTCAGATGGCAGATTTTATTACCAAGATAAAAAATTTCAGCTGTTTTAGAACAACTGCATAGTACCTCTACCGGAGGCCATTTTGGGGTAATGAAGACTCTGCAGAAAGTTCGGGAACGCTTCTACTGGTGCAAGGCAAAGAAGGATGTGGAGAAATGGTGTAAATCCTGTGATACTTGTGCGGCACGTAAAGGCCCGCAGAAACGAAGTCGAGGAAGACTGCAACGGTATAACGTGGGAGCACCATTTGAATGGATTGCAATCGACATCTTGGGTCCTTTGCCACGGACTTCCAGTGGAAATAAATACATCCTCGTCGTAATGGACTATTTCACCAAGTGGCCTGAGGCATATCCCATTCCCAATAAAGAGGCATGCACAGTCGCAGAGGTCCTAGTGCAGCAATGGGTGTCAAGGTACGGCACGCCCTTACAATTTCATACCGACCAAGGTAGGAACTTTACCTCTGATGTTTTCAAAGGACTGTGACTCGGCATAGACAAAACCCGGACAACACTTTTACATCCCCAGTCGGACGGCATGGTTGAGAGGTTCAATCGTACCATCCTGAATAACCTCTCTCTTCTAGTATCAAGGAACCAGCAAGATTGGGACATGAAGTTGCCATTGTTCCTGCTGGCATATCGAAGTGCTGTCCATGAAACCACCGGCTATACTCCAGCCCAGATGCTCTTTGGAAGTGAACATCGTCTCCCTTGTGATCTCTTGTTTGGTTGTCCACCCGATCCGCCTTTATCGCCCGAGGAGTACATCCAAGATCTCCAGGCACGGTTTGAGGACGTACACAACTTTGCTCGGGAGCGGATTCATATTGCAACGGAGAAGATGAAGAAAAGTTACGATCTAAAGGATACACAACATGAGTTCAAGGAAGGAGAGAAGGTCTGGTTGTGGAATCCTGTTCGACGCAAAGGACTCTCTCCCAAGTTACAGTGCAACTGGGACGGACCATACACAGTCTTAAAAAGGCTGAATGATGTAGTAGTGCGGATCACTAAACAACCTTCATCAAAACCGAAGGTGGTGCACTATAACCGGCTAGCCAAGTACCACAATTAACGGTAAAATTAAAATTTAAAATGTAATTACTGGTAAAATTTGCGCATGCGCACTGTAAATATTTGTATATAAATATTTGTACATATTTGTGAATTTTGTAAATATTTCCCCCTTAATTTATATTTCTATGTTATCGTTATGTGGAACTTAGTTTTTGTATTTTAGATTGTGTAAATTTGGTTAGTTTCGCCTCTTAACCAAGGGTTGCACTGCCCGGGACGTGCAGTCCTTGGGAGGGGGGCAGTGTTACAAAATTGTAAATAATTGTGTTTATTTTTGTATAAATTCTTTCAAAGAGGCATAGTAATTTGATAAAGTGCTAATTTTGTGCATTTCTAGTCGTTTTAGCGTTGAAATAGCCTTATTTTCCCTTAAAAACGCAGTAAAAAGCCCCAATAAGGCATGTAATTTATTTGGCGCCATATTTGGCGACTTGTTCCCACCTTGGCGATTTTTTTTGGCGACCTTATCGAGAAAATCCTTATAAGGGATATACCAAATATGGAAGCTCTAATCCCATTGGCTAATGAGATATGGAGATTTCTGGAACGTTCCACGCTTTTCTACAGGGGTATATAAGCCTGCTTTCTCGCCAAGGCGAGTCAGTTCAGTTCAGTTTTCAGCCAGCTTCCCTAGTGCTTGCATTGCTCTTGAACCTCTTTGGAAGAGACTTGCTTTATGTGTTATTGCTATACAGTTTGTACTGTGGATTTGCTATTGACAGCTGTTGTTTAAGCTGTGTTTACTGTTTGAATTGAAGCTGATACTTAGTTTATAGACCTGTATTTTTCTGGAACTTTCTGTGTATAAATTACTGAATTTTTGTAAGTTTGGCCTTTCATTCTCGGACAACTCACGAACCCCCAAGTACGCAACAATATATATATAAATCTGGTGTGAAACGACCACACGACGTCCATTACTCATTATTGCACGTATCATACGCATTTTTTGGAGATAATATGTGTTTAGAAGGCGTAAAAATGTCCTAACGAAATAAAAATGACCTAAAAATTTTCCGGTGAGAAAAACTTGATATACATAAGACATATGAAATAGAGTTTACATAGCGAGTTAAAAAAAAAAAAAAAAAAAAAAAAAAAAGTAAAGTTATTTTTTGAATATACTGTCAAATTTTTGAATATACTTTCACTGAGTTTGCATAATAAATTAAAATTATTTATTTCAATAAATTGATTTATCTTTTGCATCACGCTATCCAAAACTTAGTATCATAGTATCCAACTAAGTGAAAATTTACGCAAAGGGGTAGTGTGACGTAAAGAAAACATTTAAACAAATTTTTCTTGCAGTTTTGGATAGTGTGACGCAAAAGATAAATCAATTTATTGAAATAAATAATTTTAATTTATAATGCAAACTCAGTGAAAGTATAATTATTTGACAGTATATTTGAAAATTAAAAGCATTTTTTTAATGTGTAAATATTCTTTATTAAACAAAACAAAAGTAATTTTAATGAAATCTAAAAACAAATTTTTTAAAATAACACCGAGGCGCCACTGGAATTTTTAGATAATTCCTTTTAAAACTGTTATTTTGAATTTGAAATGCGAATGAAAAAGCATCAGTGAGTGTATTTTATAGATCTGTCTGATCTTGAAGTTTAAAATATTACGTTTGCATTATAAATATAAATAAAAGATAAAAGTAAATGATCAAATATGAAAATCTATGTATACTTTAACTAATTGCAAAGCGTCACTTAAAATTTGATATCATTATTTTTAAGACACATATTTCAAATTCTTATAGCCATAAAGTAGCGGCGTCACAAACTTTTAAGCCGTTAATGTTTTTTTTTTTTTTTTTTTTTTTTCTTTACTGATATCATTATTTTTTAGGGGTTATTGATCAAAAAATTAAAACAAGTCCTTCTGGCTCCTGGGAAGGGTAAACTGATTTATCTTTTCTTATGAAGTTACCACAATTTTTTTTTTTTTCAAAATGGCAGCTACACTTTATTAATGGACTTAGTGGATTTAAAAATGAAGGCTATGTATATATGGAGTTTTAAGCAAATCGGTTCATAAAACCATTCTAATGTAAATTTGAAATTTTCATTGTGCTGGCACAGGGAAACAAGAGGGTGGATTAAGTTGGCAAATGAACATATAAGATACATTTCTCAGATACATTTCTCAACTCTACAAATTTAGTGTGAATTAATTCAGTATTTCAAACGTTATCATGCTGAAAAATTTCCAAGTAGCCTGCCACTTGGAAACAAAATGGAGAAGCTTCGCACTAGAAAAATTTATTGACTGGCATTATCAAACTCTTAAAAAAAAAAAAAAAAAAAAAAAAAAAGAAGAAGAAAGAAAGAAAAAAAATTAGTGGAAAATTTCAAATTTAAGTTAGAATTACGTAATTTACATTTTGCAAGTTTCTTTTTAGAGAATTACAAATACAAATTAAACAATTAAAAAAAAAAAAAAAAAAAAAAAAAAAAAAAAAAAAAACAAGTAAATGTTAAAAATGGAAATTTATATATTTTCTTCCCCCTTTTGAGGCTAAGTATAGATGCTGCTCGAATATTCATAACTTAAATTTTCATCAAAAGTGCAGGTAAAAATTACTTCATATATATTTTTATATAAAATGTTTGGGGGAAAAATAGACAAAATATAAATTAAGCTTTACATTTCTATAATTTTAAAAATAAGATAAAATCATCTGGAGAAAAATTTTATGGAAAATGCAAGTTAAGCTTTTTAAAAAAATGAAATTTCTGCGTAAAAATTTTATTTCATAAATGTATTTACAACTACAGTAAACAAAAAACCTCCTTTAATTTTAAATAATTATTTCTACATGTTCCTAAGCAATTAAAAGTAAAAAAAAAACCTTGTTTAGAAACAGGTAGAAATAGTTATTTAAAATTAAAGGAGGATTTTTCGTTTATTGTAATCTATATACATAAAAATGAATTGCTGTTCGTTAGTCTCACTAAAACTCGAGAACGGCTGAACGGATTTATCTTATCTTAGTCTTGAAATGTTCGTGGAGGTCCAGGGAAGGTTTAAAAGGCGAGAAAAAATCGAATAATTTCCGGGAAAACCCTAAAAACAGCCCTTTTCTATTTCCCATACAAACGTTTTCTAGAGTCAATTTGAACTTTATTGCTATTCAATAAAGTTCATATTAAATTATAATCACTCACTGTTGTCTAAGCAATTTAGGTGTGTTCCTAACATAAAAGAGCCCTAACTTAAAGTTGGGTACCTTTTATTCCGAAAAAAAAAAATTGTTTTTGCGATTTTTATGCATAAAATAGCAATTTTGTAAGCTAATAATAGCAAAAAATTAGCCATTTATATTTTTCCCATAGAATAATAATAAAGGAAGAAGGAGCATAAGGTTTCTACATAAGCTCTTGTGTTGCCACAAAAAACAGCGATTATTAACAAGCCTTTATTAACAAACTTCAATATTGAGAGGAGCAAAAGTAGCTTTCGCTGGCATTTCACTAGAAGGGGTTTGTAAGCATTAAGACTATTGGCGTGCTCCTTCTTCCTCTATTATTATTCTATGATTTTTCCATAATTTAATTGTTGCCAAAAAAAAAAAAAAAAAACGAACTTATATATTTTTTTCAACAGGAAAATAAATACATTTATCTAAACGTGAACGATAAAAAATTATAAAAACAAATTATGCATCTCACAAAAATTGACGTCATTTTTAATTAAAAATTTCTTTTACACATTGATAAAGTGCTAATACGCAAGCGAAGTGATGACGTCACTGGCCGTTCGTGGATGCAAGAAAAATATTTCTTATGTTAAACGTCCATTGGATTTTTTGTAAAAAAATATTAAAAATCGCGGAAAATTATTTTCCGATTTTAATCCCCATATTTAGGTATAGGTATGTATTAATTATCATGTCCATGCGTTAGATTAGGTTATTTTTTCTTTTTTTTTTTTTTTTTTTTTTTTTTTGTAAAATTGACAAAATTTGAATTTTTAATTTCAAAACTCTAGGGGAAAAAAATGGCAAATTTCCATATTCGATTGAAAACACAAGCATTTCATTTCAAAAGATGATATTTACACAATAAATATCCAACTAATATACTTATTAAAAGGAAAATTATAAATATTCTATCATAATTTGAAGTCAAATTTGTTTTCAAATGTCTAAATAAAATATCTGATATAAGATACTAATATGTTGCAGCGGAATAGATTTGATATCGGTCATCCTTAGCAGAAAAAAAAAAAAAAATATCGCCATATTATTTGGCGAACATAATTTAATTCTATTCAAAAATGATGGTTATTTTAACAACTTATATTAAGAGAGTAATGAAAAATTTGAAACAATATTTCGTACAATGCATATTACGAAAATATACATCTGGCATGCATATTTTCGTATTACGTTTTTGATCACCAAATACAATAAGCGCCAAGAACGACAGTGTTTTGAAATTCAAAATTAAAATTTTGTCAATTTGACAGCAAAATAACTCAATCTAACACATGCACATGATAAGTAATCTATACTAATATTATAAATGCGAAAGTTTGGATGGATGTTTGTTACTCAATCACGCCACAACGGATAAACGGATCTGGATGAAATTTTGTACAGAGATAGATAATAGTCTGGAATAAGACATAGGCTACTATTTATACCGGGAAAAATGTAAATTTTTAATTAATCTTCTATATAATATAGATATTTCTTCTATAATAAAACTTTAAAATAATTTATTTTAATTTTTAATTGTTGCCAAAGAATATTTCACGCGAATAATAATAAAAATAATAATAATAAATATTAAATTTGCTTAGGCACATGACAACATAACGTCATTATCAAAATTAAATAATAAGAAAATGAAAGCTAATTCAGATCTGTACTAAAGAGCTTTATTAGTTGATAATCCTGGGTATATTTT
Source organism: Salticus scenicus (assembly GCA_963930645.1). NCBI lineage: Eukaryota > Metazoa > Arthropoda > Arachnida > Araneae > Salticidae > Salticus > Salticus scenicus. The sequence continues at coordinate 62,538,992 of OZ005649.1, read as the reverse complement.
TAATTTTAATAGTACTGAAGTAGATAGGACATTTTACGCCAAGGACTCTATTTTTGTGACAGCAACCTTAAGCCAAGTAGTCCATAAAAAATATAAACAAATCTGTACATATAAAAGAGTAAACTCACTGATTCACTGACTCAACACTGCCATGACGATTCTGTGGGAAAGAGGGTCACAAATTTTAGTGACCATGTTGGTTTTCGGAGCCTGACCCCCAACTAAGACGAAACTTTGCAAAATACCCCCCTCCCTGGGAGGCAGAAGGCTTAACTCGGCTCCAAATTACTTAACGGTGAAGAAATTGCAGATGGAAAGACCAGACTTGAGTACAAAAAAATTATTTTCTGCGATTTTGGAATTTTGGATTTTTAAGGGGGGGGGAGGGAAGGGAAAAGGTTTTGGAAGAAGGGTACTCAACACACGAGGAAATCGAACTGAACACACACTACAAAGGGATTTCCACCCTACCGCCCTTTGGAGAATGGGGGGCAAAAACATGTATTCATGCGTAACGCTGCACTAAGTTATCTGAGGTTGGAATTTTTTTATGTAAGGGACGATTATATGTATCTAACTCATAGTATGAAGAGATTTTGCGAAATTCCCTCCTCCTTCCCTCCTTTAAGAACGGGGGGAGAGATTTAAAAAAAAAAGTTTTAAAGCATAGCTCAGCTTTAAATAATTTCAGGATCTCAATTTTTTTATGTGTCGGTTAGGTATGTGTATGCAACATGCAATATAAAATAATTTTGGAAATTTACCCCCCCCCCCCCTTCCCCTTGGGGCGGGCGGGGCAAAAACCACATTTTGAAGCTTAAATCCGTCCAAATTACCTAAGAATGGCGAATTTTGGTGTGTGGGTGTTAATTTAGTGTGCGAAATATGCACTTTGATGAGATTTTGTAAAGCTTTCAACTGTAACCACGAGGGAGGGGGAGTAAAAAGCAGGTAAGGGACTGCCGAAGGCATTGGGGGTCCAGACTCGACTGTGACGAGCGGGGATACCGTGACAGAAAGTAGCAGGAACTTAAAATTAGATTTTGACGGATTTCAATGATTTTTTTTTAAAGATATTTTATTATTATTAATGATATGCTGTTTTGGGGATTCATTTCAATATAATGACCAGCGAAGCGGGCAAAGCCTGCTAGTTGTGAAAATATTTATGAAATAGAGTTTTTCATGCAGAAATTAATTAATTAAAAAAAAGAAGAGAAAAGAAAGAATAATATTTTTTTAAATAAGTTATTATGGGTTTCAAAGTAAAGATGTTATTTATTTATTTTGACGTGTAATTTTCATGAATTTTAATAAAAATCATGAAATAATGTTTTTTCTAATAAACAGTGTAAGCACTATTTCATCCCCTAGCCATTATTGCTTTAAATAGTAATAAAAAAAATTTTTGATTATGTTAATATTTAAAATATGTATCATTTTAAAGTCTGAAAAGTAAATAAATGATTAAATTCTAACTGTATTTTCAAAAGAGATTTCTAATTTACAAAAAGAAATATATATATATTTACGAAAGTGTATGTTATAAATTAAAAACGAAAGATGGCGCCAAGACTCTATTTGCTGTTTTTTCCATTCCCAGCGCGGAAGGATACATGAATAGGAATCGCAAATCATTGAGCTACTATAAAATCGATGCTCATGAATGATTAAAAGGTTTTCGCTGTAAATAATTATAAATGCATCATCATTATGATAAAATGGAATATCTAAAATTACAAGATACTTCCTTATTTAAAATATTATCTAAATATTTTTTTGACTAAATATGAAATTTTGAAAGCAAAAATATTTTTTTCATAACAGAAGAGAAAATATATTTAAGTAAATTTGACTTAGTATATATACAATAAATATTTAAAAAATGTAATAAAGTATTTTTGCTTTAAAAAAAATGAAAATTTAAATAATTCATCGACTGAATTCACGTTGGTCAACCAACCAACGGGTCCAACGCGAGTCTTGAAGTAAGAAACGCATCACGGTGTTTTCGTCGAAGGAAAGCATGCAACTGGCGGAGTAATATAGTTCCATTTTTAAAATAAATTATATAAAAAATAAGAGTTTTCCTGAAAAAAAAACGAAAACGTTATTGGATTCAGAAACATTAATTAGAAGGAAATCGTTCGTGCCGTTTTAGAGATATTTTTCATGGTCCATTACACCACACTTTTTCCTATTTTGGCTTTAAATTGAGATTCAGATCTCAAAACATACTGCATGTAGAAATGTAAAATTTTCAGGATAGACTAAGACCGAAGATAAAAGACATGGGTCATAGCCCATGTAACCCGAGTAATAATGTTATGTAAAAGTAAGTTTATTATCTTTATTATACGTTCCAAGACCTTTCAAATAAGTTGTCACATGATAGTGTGAGCTGCAAAATCCTTTAGTGACACTTTCCACTGCCAGGGGGCGCAGTATGTTTTGTAAGAACGTCACCAACGGTCAGGAAATACCAAGACCTTTAAAGTAAGGTGTAACATGATAGGGTCTACAACAAAATCACCTAGCTCCATTTTTTACCACCAGGGGGCACACTACATTGTATACGAACATCCCCAATTGACAGGAAATTTCAAGACCTTCAAAATGAGGTGCTACATGTATGGGTCTAAAACGGATTTCCCTCTCAAACTAATTTCCCCCCTCCCTACCCCTCCAAAATACTTTTGCCTTTTTCCCCCCCTTTAAAATCGAAAATTTTAAAATCGCAGAAATTGATTTTTTAGTATTCGAGTCTAGTTGCCCCGTATACAATTTCTTCACCGTGATGTAATTTGGAGCTGAGTTAAGCTCGCTAACGTGTTTTTAACCCCTGCCCTCCCCCAGGGGGGGGGACTTTTTATATTTTTCTATTTTAATGACACATCTACAGACCAAGACTTTTTATTAGACATCTCAACCAAAGTTTTACACCAAGCCGTTCTCTCAATTTAGTGGTGACAGACAAAACACGTTTCAAATTAATATATAGATAAATTTAATGTGCATTGCTAAGGGAATCAGATTGATCTTTTGCTTCTCGTAAATATGATAGATCTACTGACACAGCGTTTGTTATGCCCTTTCCTTATAGCAATAGGAAAAGCTACCTTGCGGTGAACAGGTGTGCATGGATTTAAGAATTTGGTCGCAAAAGCGAAGAATCTTAGAAGATTTTGGTAAAAGCGAAGATTTTGGTCGCAAAAATGAAGATTTATGTTGTAAAAGCAACTTAATCGAAGAAATGTTCGTTGGACAATTTGATTTTTCACCTTGTTTCCAAGTGCCGGCTACTTGAAAATTTCAAATTCACACAAAATAGGTATTTATGAATGCATTTGCTTACAACTCAATAAGTACAGAGCCCACATACCACACGAATGTGTACACCAAGTTCATTAATAAATTTTATCCGACATCTTATTTCAAAATGGCAGCCATTTGATAGAAAAAAAAAAAAAAAAAAAAAAAAAAATGGAAGAAAGAAAGAATGAACTTCTCTTCTGAATGAACCGGAAAGACTTGTTTTCATTTTAATTTGTTTCTTTCTATCTAACTTTTTATTTATTTTATTTACTTTATTTATTTTTTTGTTCTACGCAAAACTTCTACTTTGATCATATATACATTTCTTACCTATCATCAATATTGAATATAAATAATCTTCTCTGCCTTCATAGTAGAACTTTGGAGATTCCATCGGGTAGTTGAAGGGATCCAAGTTGATCGTTTCACCACAAGATATATTTCTCCCTGCAATTTCTATCTGCAAATAGAATAAAATATCATGCATATTAAAGAACGAAGTTGCTTTTTTAAAAACCAAAATGGGAGCAGTTTTGCATGCGCAAAACCTTTGATTGATCCGAGGCGATCACATTTCTCTTATTCTACAAGTAAGCAATATAAATCGAATGCCCCACAGTAAACTAGAAAAATAAGATGCGAAAATTTATTACTATTATCATTATTTTGACATTTTACAAATTGTTAATCTAATAATAAAAGTGTTTAGAAACGGACATTTTGATAGTTACGTCATCATTTAGATCGTCTTTTGTGTATTATTTTGGCTAAGTCATTTTAAAAAATCGAAGAATACAAAAAAAATTAAGATTTGATTGTTTATCTAATTTTTAATAATAAAATAAATAAATAAATATGTATATAGTATATCATTTTCGAATGTCACATGCTGCAGTTGCTGCCGAGTTTTCATCAAAAGGTTATGCAAAATGCAAAGAGACGCTTCAAACTTCGTAGTTTGTTAATTTTCCTATAAATTTAAACTTAAGAAGTGGTGAAGTGCGCTAGTAAAATGTCTTTCCTGTAACTGGGGTTAAGGTTGAGGTTGAGGAGTGAGTGGGTTTAACTACGTTGCACTAGAGCTAAACAGTGAGCGATTGGCGACGATCTAAAATTCACACCGAGGCTTATTCCAAAGACATGCAACCACAATTTTTATTTTTAGCGGGAGGGTACTTGCAACCTGGAAAGTGAAAAAAAGTAAAGATTTAAGACAATTAACTGCGACTAAAACTTAACACTTTCGAGACCGCTGATGTAGATTCACGTCATTTGAAAATCTGTAACTCCGCCAGTGGGCGTTTCTTTTGCAATTTGTATGTCATTTATTTCTTAAAAATATACCGAATAGTCATATTTGAACAACCAATATATACTATGGATATAAATGCTTTGATTATAAAGAGTATAATAATAATGTGTACCCTTTTGTAATATGAATCTGAATATAGAAAATTTTGTACTGAGATATTGCAACTTGGGAGAATAACGCTCACAGGTGGACCTAACTGTCAAAAACAAAAACATGCGGTCGCGAAAGTGTTAAGAAAGACTTGCATAAAAATAAATATTTTTACTTTCCGAACATAGTATTTCAGAAAAGTATTGTAATTATGACAAAAATTCGAAATTGAGATTTTGGTGTATCTATATGTTTTGAGGTCCTCTGAGTTCATTTTTGCTGTTTTTACGATAATATGTATGCGTGTGTGTGTGATTAAACATGATAGCGTCTACACGCTTTGTTCAAAGGAGCTGAAAATTGGTACATATGTTTTACATCACCGTAGCACGAACTACATTGATTTTGGTGAATCTAGTACTTATAGTGTTTTACAGGGACACAAAGAAAAATTCTTCATCATTATGGACTATGGGCTCAAATTATTTAAGGTACGATAGTGTCTAAACACCTTAATCAAATAAACTAAAAATTTATACACATGTTTAAAGCCACCGTCAACGAACTATATACATTTTGGTGCATTTAGCAATTATAGTTTTTTTACTTTCTTCTATATGTAATATAGAGAAAGTATTGGATTCGTAAAAATTTTCGACCTCGGGTTTTTGATGAATTTACACGTTTTGAGAGCTGTAGAACACGATTTGACCATTTTTAGAAAATGTCTGTCTGTCTGTCTGTCTGTCTGTCTGTCTGTCTGTGTGTGTGTGTGTGTGTGTGTGTGTGTGACAAAATTTTGTGGCAACTGTTTCTCAAGAACTACTGCACAGAATTTCATACAAATTGGTATGTAGTTGTACCTTGACATAAATTAGTGCCTATCAACTTTTGGTAAAAATTGTCTTACAGGTTGCGTTGCCATCCCGCTTTTTCTAAATTTTTAACATGGTGATATAGGACAAAATTTTGTATAAATGTGCATAAAGAGAATTATTTTTTAGTAATCATTATGAAATTTACAAGAATTATTTAAAATAGAGATAGTCAACTGGGAAAAATTTTTTGTATGCGTAGGAGCCTCGCCACCCCCCGTGGGGAGTAAATTTTCAAGATGGGTATCTTTCGAAAGGTCTCGTCAATACCTTTAAAACGAATGGTTGAACTATAAATCTGTGATAATTTAAAACAAAGTTATCGATTTTTTTTACTTTTAACAAAAAAAAAACCTTAGAAAAAAATCGTTTTTTTTTTTTTAAACGAAATTTAACCAGACTTAGTATTTAGTTGGCCCCTGACATAAACTGAGGCTGATTAGATTTGGGGATCAATCGCTCAACAGGTGGCGCTGTGATCGTATTTTTTCTAAATTTTTAACATGGCAGTATAGGAAAAAAATTCGTATATATGTACATAATGAGAGTTATTCTTAACCTGTGATTGTGAAATTAATATGAATTATTGATAATAGTAGTAGTTAATTAGGGAAAAAATTTGGGGCATCGCTTACCCCCCCCCCCCGGGGGTGTATGTAAATTTTCAAAATCGGTATCTTTCGAAAGGTCTCGTCAATACCTTTAAAACGAATGGTTGAACTATAAATATGTGGTAATTTAAAACAACGTTATCGATTTTTTTTACTTTTAACGAAAAAAAAAAAAAATGAAAAAAATCTTTTTTTTTTTTTTTTTTTTTTTTTTAAATATTGTTACTGCGTGAATTTGTATAGGAAAATATAGAAGAAAGTCTTGTGGTGGCCAAAACATACTAGTTTTTACAGGGACACAACAAAAATTCTTTTTCATTATGGTCTATGGGCTCTAATTATTTAATAAGCGATATTGTATAAATGCCTTTTCAAATTAACTGAAAATTTATACACATATTACAGATTATCGTCGCACAAATTATATAAGTTTTGGTGAATCTAGCACTTATAGTTTTTTTACAAGGTAACAATAAAAATTTCTTTATCATTATGGCCAATGGGCTGAAATTATTTAGAAAGCGATAACATCTAAATGCTTTATCTGATTGAGTGAAAACTTATTTACATGTTATAGGTCACCATAGCACGATCTGTGTAGAGTTTGGTGACTGTAGAAATCATAGATTTTTACAGGGACACAAAGAAAACTTTTCGTCTGAAGGCCTACGTGCTCAAATTTTTTGAAGTACGGTAGCGTCTAAATGCCTCATCCGAATGAGCTGAAAATTTATATGCATGTTATAGTTCTATGTCACACGAACTGTATGAATTTCAGTGAATCTAGCACTTACAGATTTTTACAGGAACACAACGAAATATTCTTTATCATTTTTGCATAAAGACTGAAATTATTTACAGTGCGATAGAATCTAAATGCCTTACACGATTGAGCTCAAAATTTATATGTATGTTATAGGTCACCATGGAACTTTATATGTTTTGGTAACTCTAACACTTATAGATTTTTATAAGGATACAATGAAAAATTCTTTTTCAATATGGCGTATGGGCTTCTATTTTTAGACTCTAAATGCCTTATCAAATTGGGCTGAAAATATATATATATATATATATTCAGGGTTGAGTTTTTTCCGGAAGAAACCAGTTTCTTCCAGGACAGTGGAAGAAACTGGAAAAAACCGGAAGAAACTAGATGAAATGGAAAAAACTGGAAGAAATGGAAGAAACCGGAAGAAACGGATGAAACCAACCAGAAGACAAAACAGATTTTCAAAATTAAAATTTATGGACTATATACACAATATACTGAAAGAATAAATATAATGTCAAATCTAAACTATAATATAATTAATATTAAAAATATTTTTAGAAAAATAAGTTATTTGATAACAAACATTTAATATATACTGGTGATGTGTTTTTACTTTTCAATGCTAATATTTTTAGAACTTTTTTGCATAGATACTATCTCATTACTATACCTTCAAACAGTACAAGTGTTAGTTACGGAATTAGCCATAATATTTGCTTTTTTTTTTTTTTGGGGGGGGGGGGTAAGGATACAATTATTTGTATAAACTCGAAGCTAGTACCCAACGAACTGTATCAATAAGTACTAAGATACCTATTTTAAACTCTCCTGCAGGTTCTCTAGGATTTAAAAAAAAAAAAATCCATTGTTTGTATTTATATTTTTTAAGTTGAAAAATAAAAGTGCAGTATTGAACTACGAGAAAACTTTTCATTTGTTTTACAGTCAACTCCCTCTAACTCTCAAAAGTTTTGTCAAGAGGTTGTGCGGATTACAGGGATTTGCAGATTAGAGATCATTGCTTTTCTTTACAGTTTTCTTTTGCAGATACAGAGTCAGTTATTATTAATTCATAAATAGACATCGAAATGGAAAGACGATTTCTAATAATTTTAGAATAAAATATTTCTTCAATATTAATAAAACTAATCATAATTCATATATGATGGTAAATAATTTAAGCATATTCAAATAATAGGCACATATAAAATGTAAACAAACAAATTTAAAAAATACGAAACAAAATATTTTTGAAAGTTTGGAAATAATATTCATCACTGATTAATTTCGATAAACGTTGATGCAATAGTGATTTGTTTTAAGCACTAGTCTGTATGAATTGCAGGATAATAAATACAAGACTGTTATTCCCCTTTCTCCCCAATTATGTTTCAAAATAAGGTTTAAGCTAAAAATTTGTTTCAAAAAAGAAATAATGTGATTTTTTTTTTTTTTTTTTTTTGAAATATGAGATGTAAATTTCTTTTTCATTCAAAAAACAAAGTCGGATTAGAAGGATTTGCAGATTATAAATCTGCGGATTTGAGGGAGTTGACTGTATTGTATTATTTATTACCAGTTAAAGAAATAAAATCGTCTAGATTATAAAACTTTACACTGTTTAAATTGAAATTGATTTTTTTTTTACTGGATTTTGAGTATTTTGGAATGTGATCATCAGATACCAAAGATCACTTCGGTAAAAATCTCATAATTATTAATTAAATATGTAATTAAATTTTTATAGGTATAATTAAAGTTACTTAAAGTTGTTTATAAGATAAATGAATCCACTGTATCT